>CM070555.1:40724512-41924512 GCA_036346405.1 Phyllostachys edulis | reverse complement strand
CCACGCACCCTCGCGTCGTCGCCTCTATTTAATGGCGACAAGCCACAAACCCTGCAAAGGCGCACTCGCCCACACTGCACGTGCCACCAATTAACCACCACACGCACCCACTATTACTGGTGGTAGTAGCAGTGCACTACGCGCGCACACTTGACACTACGACGCCACCTTGAGGCTTGAGCCAGCCGCCGCGCGCGCGATGGCGATGGCGTCGGCGTCCGGGTCCGGGTACGGCCATGGCCAGGCAAGGACGATGGCGGCGCTCGTGGCGCTGCAGTTGCTTATCGCCGTGTGCCGCTGCGGCGGCGCCGGCACGTCGTCGTCGTCCGCAGCGACGCCGTCCGTGCCGGCGGTGATCGTGTTCGGCGACTCGACGGTGGACACGGGCAACAACAACGTGATCGGGACGGTGCTGAAGAGCAACTTCCCACCGTACGGGCGCGAACTGGGCCGGGCCACGGGGCGGTTCTGCAACGGGCGGCTGCCGCCGGACTTCATCTCCGAGGCGCTCGGCCTACCGGCGCTCGTGCCGGCCTACCTCGACCCGGCCTACGGCATCCGGGACTTCGCCCGCGGCGTCTGCTTCGCCTCCGCCGGCACCGGCCTCGACAACGCCACCGCCGGCGTCCTGGTACGTACCTATAGATGGATCAACCGTCCGCGCCCACCCATACTAACACCACCTACTTACCTACTAGTAGTCTAGTACAAAACTAGCAAAAATCCCACGCAAAAACTACGCGGTTATTAATGTTGCTGACGGTATGAAAATTGAAGAATTTGGCCAAGCGATCAACACTTGCTCTACATAGCTAATCAAAATTAGACACGAACACTGCACGATTATTACTATTGATCTTTATGAAAATTGAAGAATCTGGTCAAGTGAACAGCATTCGGCCAATGGGCGCCAGTCAATGCAGGACACAATGGGGCAATGCACATTAGCTGCACTTACAGGATCCTCTACAGTAAAGAGCACGAACGCGCAATGAGCGTCTTCCGCACATGCCAGTTGAGCCATCCGACAGGAAAATGAACTTACATGTTAAGGCTTTGTTTGGAACGCTGTAGCTTTACAGTAATTTCACACGATATAGTTCAACTCTCATAAAAATTTGGAAAATTTCCCGTTCCAAATGATCCTAAGCCTGCAACTTTAATTTCTTGCGAGAAATTGGTACTAATCTCTTGTCTAAACATGGTCTCAAGGTTCCATCTCAAATCAAACAACTAGTGCCGAAACCTGTGCTATACGTTTCTACTAAAAATGCTCAGTTTCCTAGCCATGACATTCTGTGTCTTGTGCACTTCAGCGAGGGGACATGTACTGTCCTCTCGATGGGGTCATTTGGCGGCACATCTGACAGTAGCAAATAAGCAGCCATGGAGTTTTCTGGCATGTCAGGATGACACGAGAGAGCACCGGGAGAAGATTCCAAAAGCCATGCACGGTTGCAAATGGCAACAGGTAGTTAAAACTGTTTTTTTACCATGGCTGCGAGGGGGAAGTAGAAAAATGGCAGGGGAAAGGCTTCACGCTGCAGTAGTGTGGCTGGCTGCAATGCCGGAATTAAAGTGGGTTAGCTCGCTGTTTGCTACGTCTAGTGTTAAGGCCCTGGACCAATTCTCACAGTGCACGTTTCAACTACATGTGTTTACTGCACTGCATTATTTCTAGCTTTAACAAATGCTAGTACTCCTATGTACTACAGTAGTATATATTTGCTGGCAAGAGGCTATGCGTATGCATATATACAATCTCTCTTTTCTCAAACCATGTACTGTAAACCTTGATTAGATGGTGCAGATTACCACTGGCACATTGGTGTAGATCCAGGATCAGGCTACATACACAGAGCATCACTCTTCTCTACACATTTAGTAGTATGGCCTTTGCTAATATCTGAAGCGTTGTTCAGCAAATGTTGTCTTATTCTTCCGGCAACCAACTGTAGAGGCAATCATTCTTTTTGCATTTAGTGCTTGCAATAGTTGAGCACATGCTTTTAAGCAATTGGGCTGCAGTTTCATCAGGAACTCCATTGGTTTTAACATCTAGTATTAGCAATGTTGGTCGAACAACCTGTAGCTAGCATTAGCCCATGCATCAGCCTATGTTCTTCAATATATTTTGTATCCTGTTCTATCACAGCAAGTGTTCATCGGATAGACACCTACCGAATACCTTATTGCTAAGGTGAAAATTTTGATAGAAACCTGATTACTAGGTCCAGACTCAAGATTAGTTCTATACTAAAGCCATCACCCACATGTCAATGGCACAATCAGAGATTTTGGCAACATTTCAGTGGCATATAAGGAATTAATCCAATAATTATACTGGTGTTTCAAAATGCCCTTTTCTTTCATTCTTCCTTTTTTTTTCATTTCCTTCTGTTTGATAATGCTCATGTGCTCAAGAGAGACACATTTATGCTAGGCGCTATTGGTAGGAAATAGATCATCTGCATGGAAGGTTTCAATGCAAATGATCTACAGTGCATGACAGTAGAAAGTGATCTTCACTATTCGATTAAAAAATCAAAGGGCTAGAACAATATTTCGTTGTTCTTGCCATACACTGTCGAGTACTGTTCACACGCTCACAAAATACTATTCGCACGATGATGTTCTGTATTACAGCAGAGGACCCGGATCCCTATTGGCGGCTCTATTTATTAGCGGCCGGTACACCGTTTCTTAAGGGGTGCAATGGTTGTTCTGGTAGAATTAACGAGGCCATAGTAGTTGAAAAGGGGTGCAATGGTAGTTCCGGTAGAATTAACGAGGCCATAGTAGTTGAGCTCTTTTACGGTACACTTAATTTGCCGTCCATTATTTTTTATTTAGTGGTTCAGATTAGTTAAGATTTAGTTATACTATATTTGGTAGTATGAGTAGTAGAATCCGAAGGGGTAGAATTGCTATTACCCATGTGGGGATCATATGGCACAAGAGTAATATTTTCAACCTTAGTTCAAAACGTCCATAATACCCTCATGAAAAAATTATAAATACAAAGAAAAAAAATTTATACCCTTAACAAACTAATGGTCATATTTGATTTATATTACCACCATATACTACTAGTAGTAGAGGTGGCGGAGGGCCATGCCACCAGCAGGCTCGATGCAACACTATTGGCCGGCCTGAACACGACTGCCTGTTCATTGCAGCAACACGACGGACTGGTCGTGTCTGGGCCTAATCCGACTAAGCATGGCACGAATAGTGCAGGCGGATTAACATGACCTGCCCAAAGCCACGGCCCATTATATATATATATATATATATATATATATATATATATATATATATATATATATATATATATATATATATATATATATCAATTTTCATGTCTTATGGGCTAAATGGCAAAGGTTTTAACACGACATCCACATTAATAAAAAAATTTATTACATTTTATGTATTTCTCAATTCTACATTTTTTTTTGGTTTTTTTTCTAATTTTTTTCTCTTTTTTTAATTTTTTTGCCTAACTTAAGTGGCTCAGAATTGGCCCATCGGGCTAAACGAACTTCGAACTGCCAAGACTAAGCCGGCTTGAAAGGCCGTCGAGTCGTGCTTGAGGTGCCTCGGCAAGACGTGGTCGCCACACACGACCCGTTTATTTCACGGGCAAAAATGGGTCGTGCCTAAACGGGCCCTTGTCAGGCCTGGCCGTACCATCCGTTTGGCCTCCACTAACTAGTAGAATGTACTGTAAAAATTCTCATAAAATTTCTCACAGTAGATTCGTTCATTGCTCTGACCAATCAGTCAACAGTCACCAAGCTTGTGAACTCGCAGTCACAAGCTTTATGTTAGGCGCAATACGTTATGACTAGACTTGTTCACAAGCAACCCGGCCCACCAGCTTAGCCCTAGTCCGACACTGTCTGGGTCGGGCTTGGGACTGGAATTCCAACCCAAAAGCCCGATACGAAAGCTTGAAAAGTTTAATTAAAAAATAAAAAACTATTTTTTAAATTCTGGAAATGAATTAAATATTACTTTTTTTATTTCAAAAAAGGGTTAAAATAATATATTTAAATCAGAATTTGAATTTTCGGACCGGAGCTTGGGACCGAATTCCACCCAAAAGCCCAAAAAGTTTAATTAAAAAATGGAAAACTATTTTTTTAATTCTAGAAATGAATTAAATATTACTTTTTTATTCTAAAAAGATTAAAATTATATATTTAAATTAGAATTTAAATTTTTAGACTGGACCTGCCCATTTGAGATCGGATTTTTCAAGCCTAGGCCGGCATTTGAGCCGGCCTAGTCATGACTCATGACTACTGCCACTGCCAGAACTCACATGCGACTTGAATGGATGGATGTACAAATTCTACGGTATTCAAGCTTTGCATCTACTGTACTACTGGTAAAAAGTACTAGGACCACTGTTCAGAGACCAGGCTTCTAGATCGAATTCCCCACCCACTAAACCTGTGTTTGCAATGAAATTTGATGCGTTTGCAAAGAATTTATTTATCTTTTATTTACATCAATTGCATTAGTCATGAGTTCACGACTGCAGATTATCACATTACATCTTGATTCCATGTTGCCGTATTCAGAAACCTGAACCTGGCAAATCTGCACTTTTTTTTTCTCTCTCTGCATGAAGTCAGTGATACCACTGTGGAAGGAGGTGGTGTACTTCAAGGAGTACCGGCGGCGGTTGAGGCGGTACGCCGGTCGCGCCAAGGCCAAGCACATCGTCAGCAATGCGCTCTACATCGTCAGCATCGGCACCAACGACTTCCTGGAGAACTACTTCCTGTTCGTCACAGGCCGGTTCAAGGAGTTCACTGTCGACGAGTTCCAGGACTTCCTCATCGCGCAGGCGGAGGACTTCCTCGCCAAGATCTACCGCCTCGGCGCGCGGCGGGTCACCTTCGCCGGGCTCAGCCCCATCGGGTGCCTGCCGCTGGAGAGGACCCTGAATACCCTCCGTGGCGGCTGCATCGAGGAGTACAACCAGGTGGCTAGGGAGTACAATGTGAAGGTGAAGGCCATGATCCGCAGGCTGTGCGCCTCATTGCCAGGGCTGAAGATTGCGTACGTTCCGGTTTACGAAGACATGCTTAACCTCATCAATAATCCTTCTACATTGGGTGAGTGTGATTGATACATCATATGACTATAATCTTTATAATCTAGTGATGTATGGCTGTCTAGTAGTGTAGCTGATTTGCCCATTGCTACTGAATATACTGACAAAAATGTTGTTGTTGTCACCCTCAGAATGTTCAGAAATGTGACACAGCTAGGGCAGTTTACATGTACAAGATGTCACATAAACAATTTAGCTTCACATTGGCCTCCCGCAACCTGATCAATTGTTGTGTGCATCTCGCAGGGCTGGAGAACGTAGAAGAGGGCTGCTGCGCAACGGGGAAGTTTGAGATGGGCTACTTGTGCAATGACAAGAGCCCCCTGACATGCGAAGACGCCGACAAGTACTTCTTCTGGGATTCCTTCCATCCGACCGAGAAGGTGAACCAATTTTTCGCCAAATCTACACTGGAGATATGCAAAAGGGAACTCCTGTAGCTGTAGTCCATTGCCCCCGGACATCCAGTGTGGATGGTATAAAATCAAATGTACTATGAGTCTATGATTAAAAAGAATATC
Source organism: Phyllostachys edulis (assembly GCA_036346405.1). Classification (NCBI taxonomy): domain Eukaryota; kingdom Viridiplantae; phylum Streptophyta; class Magnoliopsida; order Poales; family Poaceae; genus Phyllostachys; species Phyllostachys edulis. The sequence goes on along the minus strand of CM070555.1, from coordinate 41,918,860 downwards.
GGTAACTGTCGTAGAAAGGATTCGTCGAGGCGATCTGGTGTACACTGTTTGAACCCGTCGATTATTTGGGTTTCAATGTGAAAGACAAAATAAACACAAATGAGTTTCATTTGGTTCCATCTTTATGTCGTTCATTCAGATACTTCTCGGACAAAGCAGAAACAAACAGCATCAGGGGCATATATGTATGTATACGCAATAGTTACAGAACTATCTTATCAGAAATTCAGCATATATGTATATCCGTGCGGTGATCATTGATCAAGCATGCACCGGTATGGACAAGTTGTTGGTGATGCAGCCCATCCTGAAGATCTTGGCGAACGAGCTCCAGAGCCTGAGCTCCTGGTGCACCATGACCGGCGTCCCCTCTCTGACGCAGTGGTCATACTTGTCCAGCACCGACACGATGTAGCTAAACTCCGGCCGCCTCGCAGGGTTCGCTGACCAGCACCTCTTGATCAGGTTGTTCAGCACCGGTGAGCACGAACTCGACAGCGGCGGGCGCAGATTCTGACCGATCACAAACGCAAAAAGCGACAAGAAAAGATAACAACATGCCGTCAGAATCAGAATGACAATACAGCAGGTAGTACAGTGATAATTCAAGACAAGAATTCGGTGAGCAAAACCGTGTGAATTACCAACCTTTTCGGAGGCGGCGTAGGCGGCCTGGACGGGCGTCATGCCCTGGAAGGGGAGGAGGCAGGTGGTGAGCTCCCAGAGCACGATGCCGAAGCTGTAGACGTCGACCTTGCGGGTGTAGGGCTTCTCCTTGATCATCTCCGGCGCCATCCAGCGGTAGGTGCCCTTGTTGCCCTTGGTGGCCTGGCAGCGCGTCTCGAGGCAGGACGTGCCGAAGTCGGCCACCTTGACGCACATCTCGTCGTTGAGCAGCAGGTTCTGTGACTTGAGGTCGCGGTGGATCACCCCCTGCGCGTGCAGGTACTCCATGCCCCGCGAGATGTCCAGCGCCAGCTTCAAGATCGTCTCTGACGACAGTGAGTAGGGGTCCTTCTTGTTCAGGTACATTCGCAGCGTCCCCTGGGACATGTACTCCGTGATGATGCAGTACACCGGCGGCTTCTTGCACGCCGCGATGAACTGCAAAAATATATAAGGACACTGTTTCTTAGTTGACCAGATGCGTGAAAATGTTTGCACCTGATATGATGTAAAGAACATGTATCTGAATTCTGAAGCAGCACACGGAAAATGCAGAGGAAATACAGAGAAGGATATATGCATGAGAGGTAGTGACCTGAACAATGTTGGGGTGGTAGAGGCGGGAGAGGAAGGCGACCTCAGAGTTGAACTGGTCCTCGAGTTCGGCGCGGCGGGCCTCGTCGCGCTCCGGGATGCGGACCATCTTGACGGCGACCGCGCGCTGCTTGTAGATGCCGCGGTAGATGCGGCTGTTGGCACCGGAGGCGAACTTGTTGCCGATGAAGAGCTGCGAGAGGTCGGCCATCCACTCCTCGCGGCGGCCGCTATCCCTGGAACCGCCCTCGCCGGCGGGCCCCATGGCCATGTCCAGGAGCATCGACCACGAATCCATGCTGTCCCACCGCTTCTTCTCCATGTCGTCCGCCTCCGACGGCCACGGGTTCTTGCCCGACGTGGACGGGGACGCCGCAAACAGGCTGGACGCGAACGGCAGCGACGGCCGCCGGGGCAACGCCACGGCCTGATTCGACGTGTCCCCGGCCAGCCGCGGCAGCCGGAAGCAAGAAAGCATGAAGCGGTATCAAGAATCGCACGACACAACACACGGCATGCTGGCGCCGGGGAGACGACGGAGCGACACGCCGGAACACCGCGCCACGAGCATTGCTTGCCGTACCAGTACGTCTACGACTCGATCCCAAAAGCAAAGTATACACACACAAAGGGGTCGAACTAAAACTAAACAAGATCCCAAGTGCTCGTACCCATGCAAACGCAACCGTAGATACCTAAGCTAAGCCACTACGTACTCCCTACCATTGTCCTATCCAAATCATGCTTGCTTCTTGGAGGACACAAATGGCAAGAAAGCGCACACAAAAGGCGAAAGGCGAACGCACGCACGCATGCATGCACAGACACACAGCGGCGAGAAGGATATGTTTCTTCCTCTTCTTCGCTCTTTGGTACTCTTCAGAAGCAAACTACTAAACTGAAACGCAGGTGGTGTTGACTCTAGAGATAAGCCAGAGAGAGAGAGAGAGACGATTAAAGGTGCTCAAGGATGTCTCGTGAAGAAGCAGTTCAGAAAAAGGCCACCTTTTCTTTTATTCGAGCCAGTAGCTAGAGATAATTGGTACTCTCCCGATCTCACCACCCCAGCTAGCTTCGCAGGACATGAGAGATATCTACAACGAAAAGTGTTGATAAAAAAAGAGGAGATATCTGTAGAAGAGCAAGAGGAGAAAAGGTTCATATGACATGACACGCGGTGAGATGGATACTAGCTACTAAGAGGAAAAAAAACAGTTATTTTTAAGTCATCTGAAATTTTCTTTAGTTTAAGTCAATTGTTGTAACCATTGAATTTGTGTAGAGATTGATGTGTCATATGATTAGATATTAACCCAATGGATAAAAAACATGATTTATGCTTAATAGACAGTCCCGAAAAAAAATTTAGGGAAAGGTGGTGTTTCACTGTTTTGAAAGGAACAGAACAGACGCGTTCCACTATGCAAGGGTTACGTACTTTACGCTTTGATCGTCATGGAGGCGTTTTTTTGGCATGAACGACCCGCCGCCGGTTGTATTACATCACCAGATGCGTCATGTCTTCCCAGAATGAAAAGAGGCGAAAACTTGAATAGGTGATTATTTCATGTCCAAGGTATTTCGTAGTCTTGTCCAGTAGTGGCCCAATTCTGTCAGGTGTTGTTATGAAGGCCCAAAAACTAGCAAAACTTTGGGCCTCAATTTATTGGACCAATTTTAGCTATACTCCGGAAATAAATGACTGACCTGGCATTAGTGCAGACGTTGTTGGTTTGGAATCGGACAATCTGAAACGAAGGGAGGTAGTATATGTTTGGTTTGGAATTGGACAATATGAATCGATTTTAGCCATAATTGGAATGATTTTGTTGTTTGGTAGCTTTGTTTGGCGTAGTAGGGTGATCTCACTGAGCCATTGATAACCTGTATGCCGCTGTGTTTGAACTGTTGTTGGAAACATCCCTGCGTGGTTGCGATTATTGGCTCCTGCATGGGTGATCTTTGGCTTTTCAGTAGCTTTCTTGTGTGGAGATGCTAGCGTTTTCGAGTATGTCATATGTACTTTTGTGTTCTATGTTTTCAGTAACATAGAAGGGGTACATATGTTCACAAACAGTATATCCTAGTTCTAACTAGACATAAAATCTTTCACTTGCAATATCGCAAGAGTCATTTAGGGTATTGCTGGGAATTGTGTAGGAGTACAAACTCATTCTACTAATATCTGGCCATTCTTTTGTTGGATGCATGCTGTCATGCCGCATTCCCCAGAAATTTACAAGATTGTTCTCGCTGCATTCTGTTGGGACATATGAAAAACGAGGAATGAAGTTTGTTTTGATAAGAAGGTGAATAACTCTGCATTGGAGATAATCTTTGGTGTATGCACAAATCTCCGTTCTTGGGCAGGTCTGAGCAAGGAGGAATTCAAAGCGATGCTGGAGGTTGGTGCTGAACAACTGCTGATGACTACTCTGAAGTTGGCGTGAGAGGCTCATGGACAAGGTCTACTCAGTCTGCAGGGCCGCGACGAGGAAGCTGAAGATGAAGTTTAAGCCGTTGTCAAGATTTAGTTCCCCAGTCTCATGTTGTTTTAGTTGTTGTCATCTTTTGTTCATGATATGTAATGAGTAGTACTTAATTAGTCTTGAATTCAGCTTCATCGGTTAGCAGAGTTGTTTGATGCTAGAGGTCTAGCATATGCAAAAGCTGATGTATGGATCTCTAAAAAAGAGCTCTTTACGTGGTAAACTCGATTTAATACGGGCCGTTCATTGTTTCTGATCTAATGGTTCCAATCAGTTAAGATTTAGTTATACTACACCTGGTAGTATGAATAGTAGAATTTCGATAGGGTAAAACTGTAATAGTCAATGTAAGAATCACATGACATAAAAGTAATATTTTCAACCCTAATTGGAAAAGCTCGTAATATCATCAAAAAAATATAAATACAAAGAAAAATCTATTATATCCTTAACAAATCAATGATCGTATTTGATTTATATTGCCGTCGTATACTGCTAGTAGATTGTACCGTAAAATTTCTACGTAGTCTGTATAACATCTCAATTCCTAATTCATCGCCTCTCACCAACTGTGGGGTGTGGATTTTTATGCATCCCATAGTTGCAGTAGCATGACTACAAAGCTGACAGCTATTGAGTTGCATGCACCAACCAATTCACCCAAAAGTTTAAGCTGATGAGGAAAGGCAGGCAATTCACTTATACGTCAACACTCCCCCTCACGTGTAGGCTCCCTCAGACCTAAGACGTGGAATAGAAATGGGCTGCAATTATTTTCTTAATTGCGCCAGCCGGGTCTTGAATTCAAGACCTCTTGGCTCTGATACCATATTGAGTTGCATGCACCAACCAATTCACCCAAAAGTTTAAGCTGATGAGGAAAGGTGGGCAATTCACTTATATTTCAACAACAGCGACCTCGTATTCTTGAAGCATATGATGAACACCATAATCGCTACTTGTCGAGCCTTGCAATTAGAGGTGGGATTGGACCTAGATAGTCCAAAGCCCAATTGGACTCTCCCAGCCTTGGACCTACTTGGACTGAGCCTATTTGGATATGGACATCCATTAGCATAAGGTCCATAAGCATTGGATACGGCTCCAGATCCGGCCGGATCTGGACGCGAGCCCGCATGGCGTCACCGGATCTGATGAAGGCTTTCTGCTACTGCTACCGGCCACGACGTCTCAAGACAACGATGACGTTGCTAGATCTGCCGAGCATTGAGACTACAATCCGGCCACGAGGTGCCATCCAGATATCGTCGGCCCCTCCAGTTGTTGCCGGTCTCCTATAGCTGTCACTGTTCCTCTTCCTCCGGATACATCAACGCTCATTATCACCTGAGAGTCTATCTTGACACTGTAGCCGAAGCCTTCCCGTCATCCTTCTTTCCTCTCTGTATCTGCCGCTGTCCGCTGTCCATGCCTACTCTTGTAGAAGGTCCTAACTTGCTGCTATCAAAAGCTCAAAGAGTCGGGCGCTCGTTTTTTGGGTCGTTGTCCTAAGGTGCATGCCGACCGTTGGATGATCCATGTATAGCAGCTGGTCTGGACCTAGAGGCAAGTCACCGTGGGCATCCTTGGGGGGGGGGAGGGGGGAGGAACCGGAGCTACCGACTCTCTTTTTGTGCGCCGTCCACCGTCGTCGAGTGGAGGGGCCGCTTCCTTCACCCATTACATTATGAATCTGCTTGCTAGTCATCTTGTAAGTGTGGGGTGCTTGTGATAAGGATCCAACTAGCCGATTAGATCGATCTCGATTGTTGGCCCAATCTTTCACGGTACAACTTGAAGATCAGTAATGTGTCGTCTTCTTCTCTTTGCTTCAGGTGAACAGTACCATGCGTGTGAATAGTTCCCGCATGAATAGTCCCAAATTGGATAACTCGAGGGGAGAATAGCAATCTCACAAACCAATTCAGGTGAATTGAATTGCAAGAAAATCAACAAACTCACAAACAAATCTAATGGATTGAATTGCAAGTAGTAGTAGTAGCATTCAGTCAATCCAAGAACTAGGTGTTCTTGCCCTGCACCAAAGTAAACTCCAGATGACGTCTCCTTATCTTCGACCAAAGCTCCCTCTCTCAATCTTTCTCAAATCACAAGATCAACAAGCATCTCATCTCAAGAACACGCGATATGCACCAAATAGCCTCCCATGCAAGCACAATTGCCTTTGGTGAACAGCTCAACCTCCTAAACGCACACAACTCAAACTCTCCTATTTCTGGGAACCACCATGTGTGAACAGTATACATGAATAGTATTCAAAACCAACTCCACCTCCTTAGCGCACACAACTCAAACTCTCCTATTTTTTATAATCTAAAATTCAGTAAAAAGGAATTTTGGATTTAATGACTAAATGCACACTATTAAGACTCTTACTTTCAGAATTAGATCATAAAGAAATTTTAGAATTAAATCTGATTGGAACTTTCATAGTTCCCACATGGATGATCTTTTCCGAATTGGCTAAAATTGGATTCCTCTCCTTTTCGGTTTGGTCTCCTTGCACGGTTTCAACACCGGTTTGATCTCCAGCTTGTCGTGTGCCTCACGATCCCTCATGTCCCACGCACGGCTTCTCCTATGTCTTGGACACGAGCCAAGTTCTCCTCTTGGTATCCCTTGCGCCACATGCCTCCCATCCTTCTTGCGCCACAAGCATGCGCCCCATGTAGCCTATTTGTTAGGCCACCACCTTGGCTCCGCATGACAAGCATGCCTGATTAGCCTTCAATGCGCTAAGCGCCCTTCATGCCACACTCTAGGTCCTCGGGCTCTTCCCTCATGCGTCGCTTCAATTTGGTTTTGCTCATGTGAATCCCTTGGTCCATGTGATCTACCATGCGCCACATATCGTCCCCCTCCTCGGCCAGCCTCCCTCTCCCTCCTCTCGGCCAAATCCAATCCTTTCTTTCCTGCTTGTTGCAAGACAACGCTAATTCGACACTTAGCACTATATTGCAATTTAGGAGTATTCACCAAAGTCGTAGTGGTACTTGGGGTTGTATCATCTTGCCGTGGTTCTTCAACCGTGGTGGAGCTGTGGTTCTCCAGATCTTTGCTTCTACTCTTCTATCTCGAGCATCGTGTGATGGTGAACCTCTGTGATACGGGGGTGCATGATCTTCACGACGTAGGATCTCCCTTTACGGATTGATATGTGGCTAACCTGAAATCCCATGAATTCTGATGAATAGAAGCACACGATTGCCTGTCTCAATTACAGACTCCTGTGTACCGGAATTCAACTAGCAACATGCTCTAGATCTCCGTCTTCTCACAATGCCGAGGAAGACGACCTTGCTGATCCGTGAGGAACAACAAGAACACTGGTAATCGGTAATCTGGTGGAACAATAACTAGTCGGCTTTCCAACTCTCATGGCAGAGCAAAGCATACACCAAAGAGCAAGAAATTTCTTATACTCAAAATTAACGTTCAAGGGTTACAGGAGGGCAGCGGCCAAGGCTTTATAGCTATCCCAACTAGTCTGGTCGACCACCAAACGAAAACCTAACTTAAACCGAAACCAAAACGAAGTGGCGGGCTGGTGGCCTTTGTTTGTGCGGCCATGAGGTGGGCCCCACGTGGTGGATGGCCCATGAGGGTGGCACACAACTCCCTTGGAAACAACCCAACTTCCCTTGCGGTCCAAGTATTTGTTTTCAGTCCGTTTGAAGTTTCGGCATCGCCATCACCTCAAAGCTGACCCAAAACGAATACTAAAGCCCAACACGCATATAATATGTATTAATATAGATACAAACCAGCCCATGACACATGGAACTTGGCCAAAAACTCAAATGAACTCAGAATTGAAAACTGGACACAATTGAGCTTCCGAAGCGTAGTCTTCTCCAATCTTCAATTTGAAGCTTGAAAACTTGATTCCAGAAACTTGGTGGCTTCTCCCACTGATATAAGTGAAGTTTCGTCATCTCGTCCTTTTGGAGCCTTTCTTGGTGCGCCAGCCTCCCTCTCCTCCTGCTTGGTAGCACCAAGTTCTTGCTCATTTAATAACCTGAGAATACACAAAGTGGAAGCATTAGGTAGCAAGTTGTCCTTATCAGTGAAATCAAAGGAACATATAATCAGATTCACCTGTTTAGTGAGTTCCCTTGCTTTAGCTCGAGCGATTGGTCCTTTGTACAATTCTTGCAAAGCTTCAGCCGTAGGACCAACACTAATCTTGTTATTGTCAATGTTGTGTGAATCTGATGATGAAGGTGATGATGATGTAGATGAAGCCTTCTTGATAGTGATGTCCTCATCATCCTCCCCTCTTGAAAAGAAGTCGACCTCAACTCTGCAGGGTTATTAGAACCAAAGAAATACGACAAATCTGCAACATTGAATGTAGCACTAACACCATAATCATCGCAAGGCAGTTCTAATTTGTAAGCATTATCATTTGTTCATTCAAGCACTTTGAATGGTCCATCTCCACGACTCATCAACTTGGACTTTCTTTTCTCCGGGAATCTATCTTTGCGAAGATGTAACCAAACAAGATCACCAGATTCAAAGATCATTTGTTTTCTATTTTTATTTCGTTTTTCAGCAATATAACATGTCTTTTTCTCTATTTATTCTTTAGTTTTCAGATGTATGCGTTTCACAAAATCGACACGTTTAGAAGCATCAATATTAACTCTTTCAATGAAAGGAAATGGCAATAAATCCAATGGTGTATGTGGATGAAAACCATAAACAATGTCAAATGGAGAGAGTTGAGTTGTAGAGTGTACCGCCTTGTTGTATGCAAACTCAACATGTGGTAAACAATCTTCCCACTCGTTCAAATTCTTCTTTATCATGGTTCGTAGCATCATTCCAAGAGTACGACTCACAACTTCAGTTTGCCCATCAGTTTGTGGATGAAAATTTGTGGAGAACAACAATTTCGTGCCAAGCTTAGCCCACAATGTCTTCCAAAAGTAGCTCATAAACTTAACGTCACGATTAGAAATAATAGTCTTTGGTATGCCATGCAAACGTACTATCTCTCTGAAAAACAAGTTAGCTATATGCGACGCATTGTCACTCTTATGATAGAGAATAAAATGCTCCATTTTGGAGAATCTATCCACAACAACAAAGACCGAATCCCGTCCCCTCTTAGTTCTAGGCAATCCCAGAATAAAATACATACTAATGTCTTCCCAAGGAATTGTAGGAACCGGAAGAGGAATATACAAACCATGTGATTTTAGCTTCGATTTAGCCTTGTGACATGTCATACACCGTTGTACATACAGTTCAACATCACGTCTCATCAGAAGTGATCGGCCAGCATGCTCAACGTCTTATCGTGGCCAAAATGTCCCATCAATCCGCCACAATGAGATTCCTACTCAAGAAACAAACGAACGGACGAATTTGGAACGCAAAGTTTGTTAGCGTGAAACAAGAACCCATCATGAATATGAAATTTATCCCATCCTTTCCCATGCGAACAGCGAGCAAAGGGTTCAGCAAAATCACAAGTAGCAGCATATAACTCTTTCAAATTTTCTAAACCAAGCACCTTAGTATCCAGTTGAATTAAAAGAATGATCTTTCGAGACAAAGCATCAGCAACCACATTATCTTTGCCCTTCTTATACTTAACAATATATGGGAAAGTTTCTACGAATTCCATCCACTTAGCATATCTACGGTTCAACTTAGATTGGCCTTTCTAATACTTGAGAGATTCATGATCAGAATGTATAACAAAAGCATTAGGCCATAAGTAATGTTGCTAAGTTTCAAGAGCACGTACCAGTGCAGAGAGCTCCTTATTATAAATAGGATAATTCAGTCGAGATCCATTCAGTTTCTCAGAAAAATAAGCAATTGGCTTATGTTCCTGTATAAGAACACCACCAATACCTATTCCACAAGCATCGCATTCAATCTCAAATGTTTTAGTGAAATCAGGTAGACCTAATAGAGGCGCCTGTGTGAGATGTGTTTTCAAAGTATCAAAAGCACTCTGTTGTGCTGCTCCCCACACAAAAGGTACTCTCTTCTTTGTTAATTCATTTAACAGGGCAGCAATACTACTAAAATCTCTCACGAAGCGACGATAAAAGCCAGCAAGACCATGGAAGCTACGCACTTGACTCACATTAATAAGAACAGACCAATTCTTAATTGCATCAATTTTAGAGTCATCAACTTCGATTCCATGGCCAGAAACAACAAACCTAAGGGACACTACCTTATCAGTGCAACATGCGCATTTAGCAAAGTTAGCAAAGAGCTGCTTAGTTCTAAGCACATCAAGCACTTGTTTCAAATGATCTAAGTGTTCAGCTATCGTTTTGCTATATATCATAATATCATCAAAATAGACGACCACAAAGTGACCAATGAAAGCTCTTAAAACATGATTCATCAAGCGTATGAAAGCACTGGGTGCATTAGTTAAATAAAAAGGCACGACTAACCACTCATACAATCGAAACTTTGTTTTAAAAGCAGTTTTTCATTCATCTCCTGGTTTCATGCGAATCTGGTGATATCCACTTTTCAGATCAATTTTTGAGAATATGCATGCTCCACTAAGCTCATCTAGCATATCATCAAGCCTAGGTATACGGTAACGATATCTAATAGTGATATTATTGATAGCAAAACAATCAACACACATTCTCCATGTACTGTCTTTCTTAGGGACAAGAATAACAGGGACAGCGCAGGGAGAAAGGCTTTCACGTACATACCCTTTGTCCAAAATCTCATGCACTTGCCTCTGTATTTCCTTGGTTTCGGTTGGATTGGTGCGGTATGGCGGTCGAATCGACAATGAGGCACCCGGCATGAAGTTGATCTGGTGCTCAATCCCACGAAGTGGTGGAAGTCCGGGTGGCGCCTCCTTAGGAAAAACATCGTCGTATGCCTGCAACAATGACTGGACAACACTAGGTAGAGTGTTTAGATCATTAGTTAACAAAGTGCATAACACTAGGATCATTGCTCGCCTCTTTCAGATATGTTTTCATCACAATCAGATACTTTTTAGTGCTTACCTTTGGCTTACCGTGCTGAACAACATGCTATGATTTTTCTTGTCGTTTCTGTTCAGCAGCATGTATTTGGGATGGAGTAAGCGGTAGTAAAACCCTATTCTTACCTTCCCACTTGAAGCTATAAGTATTGGCTCGTCCATCATGATGTACATTGCAATAAAACAACCATGGACGGTCCAACAGTGAATGACATACCGTCATAGCCACAACATCGCATAAAACGGTATCATCATACTTGTTAACCTTGAAAGAAACTTCCACACGGTGCTGAATTTTAACTTTAATTCCCCCACGAAGCCATTGCACACAATATGGATCAGGATGTTTAAGTAATTTCAGGTTAGACTTTTCACACATGTCAATACTAGCAAGGTTTTGGCATGAACCACTATCAATGATCATTTTAACATTAGTATCTTTCACTTTAGCACTATTCATGAGCAAATTGCAACGTTGAGATGGGTTGTCTTCTTTAACAAGCATTGATAACCATGGAGTAAAAACTAAAGAAAATTCACCTTCGCCAGAACATTGATCATTAGAATCAGATTCATTCTTAGTGTTATTATCATCACATGAAATAAGTTCAATTTCAGAATCAGAAGTAGAATCATAACCAGTTTCAGTTATAACCATAGACTTAACATTAGGGCATTCATGAGCATAATGATCACATCCTTGGCAGCGAAAATATTGAATTGAACTTGATTTAGTGTTAGAACCAGCAGATGATTGCAATGAGTTAAAAGAACTAGCAAGTTTAGCACTAGTTGATGGAGCAGATTTCGGCATTTGACACAGCATGTGATTGTGTATTCGAATTCGAAGGTTTGTTGAACATACATTTGCTGATGTTGATCTTGGGCCTATCCCTGGGCGTGTAGGTCAAGGTAGATGGATGGCTCGGCCTGGGCGTGAAGGTGCTGTGCCTGGATTGCAATAGAGCCTCATCCTTGAGCTATTTTTCCACTTTGATCGCTAAGTGCTGCAGTTCAGTCATAGTGGAATATGGCTGAAAGTTGATTAGCTTAAAAATATTGCGGTTCAACCCATACAAGAATCTTGCCATTATTTGTTCATTGTCCTCCTAAACTCGGCCCCAAATCAAGAGTTGCTCCATCTGCTTGTAGTAGTCTTCGACGAATTGTGCGCCTTGCTTTAGCTCCTGCAATTAAGTAAGAACATCTCGACGAAAATGTACAGGAACAAAACAAGTACGCATCTCTCACTTCATTGCTTCCCACGTGATGATAGGGGGTTGACCGTTGTCCTTGTGGTTATTCTGAACTTTCTCCCACCACATCAGCACATAGTCCTCAAATTCCAATGAAGCTAGCTTGATTTTACGGTCTTCATTGAAATCGCGCATACGAAAGATCTTGTCCATGTGCATCTCCCACTTTTGATATGCTTCAGGATCTACACCACCAACAAATTTAGGCATAGTAAATTTTACCTTAGTGAGAGAACCTCCCTCCTCGTGTGGCACCAAGACACGTCCAGCACGGCCGCGGCAGTTGCCGCGATCTATCAGTGCTCAGTTTGTGTCATAGTCCTCCTCAAAGGCATCAACGAAGTGCGCATCATCGTTGTCGGAGCCTGGCCCATAGCGACCAAGCCCTCCTCCTAGGAAGCCTCCACGGGCACCACCACGTGCGGCCCCCGGTAGAAGAAAACGTACATCCTGTGGTGTGCGAGGGAGACGTGCTTGGCATTGCAGGTGAGCTTACTCTTCCTCCCATTGAACTCGGGCAGCCATCTCAGCGTTGGTCTCATCGAGTTCGTGTTGCACCGTTGTGTTTTCACCTACAATAGGGTTAGTGATAGAATTGTTGCGCCATTTTTTTAGTTCTTGTAAGCCAGTACGAATCTGTTCAGGCACTTCATTAAACCCCTCCATAATTCACTTGACGTCATCCATGTTAGCAAAGCGATCACTAGGTGGTTGCTCCACGGCTGATCTGTCCCCTAACATGGTTAGCACAGCAACAAAACAACACAAACGATGTATACTACGCAAAGAAACACCTAATACTACCACCGGCCAAGTATCTTGTCAATTCCTACGAATAGCAAAAGCACGTACTTGGGCGGTGAGAAAACAAGCTAGAGGTGTCACAAGCTGAATACCAAGCACAGGAGCTACACTCACCAAGTTTATGTGGAGCTGGGATAGGGTCAGTGTATAATTCTACCACAACTCAGATGCACAAGATGTTGTAAAGCTAATAAACAGTCCACACAGTTATCAAAAGCCTAGTTGCAATGTCCAAGATATAAGTGATGCACACACACGCAACCGATTAATGTGACTTGATGTACGCAAAAAAAAAAATCCTCACACCAAGTGCTAGGAGAGACGCTAGCCAACTACTCAAACTTATTTATAGGGTACAAGATTGTTCACACGACGTAGAGCACAAAACAGTAATATATTGGTGTAATATAAACAGCTCTCTAGTTTAAACAGAAAACAACAACTAGTCTCAAGAGATAGAATAGCAAAGTTTTATATGGCTTATATATGCTCTTTTGAAAGGTGCAACAAGATCTACAACTTTGCAGTTGAGGCAAACCCCAAATTCCAAAGGGAAGGCCGAAAGAAACGGCAAAAATAAAACCCAAAAACTTATGACGCAAATTCGGGGATGAATATGGCCGATTTTGGGGGTCTTGGAGGGATACTAGAGCCTCGTCGTTAGCTTTCCAAAGAGTACAAAAACGTCGAATTCGGACTCCATATGCAAAAGTTATGCCCATTTTACTAAAGGTGTCTCTGAATCGGAATTGTACTCAGACTCAAAACCGACCCAGGCTCAATTTGAAACTGCTATATCTTTCAATCTCGTGGGCCAAACTTGCTCAATTTTTTTTGTGGAAGCTTGTGGATATATGTAGAAGGTCTCCACCAATTCTCACACACTTTTATTTTCTCTTCTTTTTTTATTCTGCCGTGGCTTTTGTTCTATGCAGCGGCCTTTTTCTCCTTCTGTTATTTTGCCAGCCCTAGGGTTTCAGATCACAGCAATCCTCTCAGTTCCATGGGGAGTTCTTCTTGAACTCCAACAAGCTGTTCGTTGCTACCAGATGGGTTCGGCTAGCCCCTTCTCTTCGCAAGGTAAGGGAAAATTTCTTGTTGTGATTCAGGGAGTCTAAACCACGATTTTCAGATTATGATGTTTTTGTTTGGTGCGGATTAGAGGAGTTCTAACCCACGAATTTTCTGTTTTAGATGTGAAACTAAGAACCCTAAAAGAACAATTATGTAACGCAAAGGAAACACTAGATGCAATGGACAACAACTATGTAATTGAAACTAACAGATTAAAAACTAACAAAACTCACAAGATGCAAACAAATTGAAAACTAGGGCTACGATTTTTTTTGTATATAGGACATAAATAAGAACTAAACTAGGGTTAAAGATTGATCCTACCATGTCAACCCGGCGCTCTGATACCAAGATGATATGGGGGTGCCCGATCTTCACGACGTAGGATCTGCCTTTACGGATTGATATGTGGCTAACCGGAAATCCCGTGAATTCTGATGAACAAAAGTACACGATTTCCTATCTCGAATATAGACTCCTATGTACCAGAATTCAACTAGAAAAATGCTCTGGATCTCCGTCTTCTCACCATGCCAAGGAAGACGACCTTGCTGATCCATGAGAAACAACAAGAACAGTGGTAATCGGTAATCTGGTGGAACGATAACTAGTCGGCTTTCCAACTCTCGTGGCAGTGCAAAGTATAAACCAAAGAGTAAGAAATTGCTTATACTCAAAATTAACGTTCAAGGGTTACAGGGAGACGGCGGCCAAGGCTTTATAGCTATTCCAACTTGTTTGGCCGACCACCAAGCGAAAAGCTAAACCAAAAGCAATACGAAGTGACGGGCTGGTGGCCTTAGTTTGTGCAGCCATGAGGTGGGCCCACGTGGTGGATGGCCCATGAGGATGGCGCACAACTCCCTTGGCAACAGCCCAACTTCCCTTGCGGCCCAAGTATTAGTTTTCAGCCCGTTTGAAGCTTTGGCATCGCCATCACCTCAAAGCTGTTCCAAAATGAATACTAAAACCCAACACGCGTATAATATGTCTTAATATAGATACAAACTAGCCCATGACACATGGAACTTGGCCAAAAACTCAAACGAGCTCAGAATTAAAAACTGGATACAATTGCGCTTCCGAAGCGTAGTCTTCTCCAATCTTCAATCTGAAGCGTGAAAACTTGATTCCAACAACTTGGTGGCTTCTCCTACTGATATAAGTGAAGTGTCATCATCTCATCCTTTTGGACCCTTTCTTGGTGCGCCGGCCCCCCTCTCCTCCCGCTTAGTAGCACCAAGTTCTTGCTCACTTAATAACCTGAGAATACATAAAGTGGAAGCATTAGGTAGCAAACTGTCCTTATCAGTGAAATCAAAGAAACTTAGAATCAGATTCACCTGTTTAGTGAGTTCCCTTGCTCTAGCTCGAGTGATTGGTCTCTTGTATAATTCTTGCAAAGCTTCAGCCGTAGGACCAACAGTAGTCTTGTCATTGTCAATGTTGTGTGAATTTGATGATGCAGGTGATGATGATGTAGATAAAGCCTTCATGATAGTGATGCCCTCATCACTCTGTATGTCTAACTTGATAAATAGAAGCTTCAGCGTGTTTAGGTGGTGGGGGCGTCAGCCCTCCCTTGGCCACAGGGCGTGTCAAGTATGCGTAAGAGATGGTTGATGTTTGTCGTGCTAGTTGGTGTTTTCCCTAGCCTTGCTGTGTGAGGTTACTTAGTCGGGTGTTTCAGAGGAGTTCCTTCTCTGTGTGTGGTGTTTCTCCCGTTGAACCAGTGATTGTATATTTTTATCTGTTTTTCTACTACTTTATTAATGTAATGGACATGTCTCTGCCTGCTCTTAAAAAACTGCATTAGATACCTTTTGGATAAGAATTTGGATAGTCCAATTAGGGGTGGAAACGAGCCGAGCCGTGGCTCGAGCTAGGCTTGTTTTGGCTTGGGTGAATAGTAAGCTTGGCTCAACTCGTTTTGATCACGAGCCAGAAGAGAGGCTTGGCTCGGCTCGTGATCAAGCTCGAGCTGGCTTGAACGGGCTCACGAGCCCAGCACTGACAATCCATGAGCTATGCCAAAAAAATCTACAATAAACATCCAATTTTGCTAATCAAGAAGATCTATCGCAAAAGGAACATCCAACCGCCTTCTGTAACATCCAACAAAAATCTAGAACTACACGAGACATGACCGATGTTTAGCAAACTATCTTTTGCATGTTTAGCAAAATTTCGCCTTCGCCTTCTAGGCTTCTACAAAAATATGGAACATCCAATTTCGCCTTTGCCTCCAACTCTGTCGCCTTCTGGTCACCGATGCGGGTAGAAGGCGAGGGCTGTGGCATCGTGGTCGAGGTTGGTGATCTTGGCGCCGGTATCATCGCGGAGCTCGAGGCACATGGAGGTGACGGCGGTGCTGGTCTTCCTCCAGAGCTTCTCCTTGAGGGCCTCGACGGTGGTCTAAGCAGACGACAATTCACAGCCATCTAGTGCCTTAGAAGAGGAGAATTGAGATCCAAGCGAAGCGAACGGAATCAAAGCAAAGCAAAGGTGTACCTGCTGCGAGACGCGGATGTCGGAGGAGAAGGTGGTGACATGCGGCCGAACGCCCTCTTGAGCAACCTAGCGGCGGCCCACAGCCGCCTCGCCTCAATGGCCTCCACGGCTGAACACCCTCTTGAGCAGCCCGGCGGCGGCGCACGGCCACCTCGCCTCGATGGCCTCCACGACCGCCTCGCCTCTATGGCCTCCACGGCCAAACACCCTTGACCTCTTGAGCAGCACAGCAGCTTGAGGTCGTCGTCCTTGACCAGGACGATGCAGGAGGATGGGGGAGCACGGGTGGACAACGAGAGGAAGGGGATCGGGCCAAGGGGCAAGAAGCGGCAATGACAGCCAGTGGATGAGGCGGGAGAGGAAGGGGATCGGGATGGCAATGGATGGGGAGGGGAATTGGGGATTAGGATGGCGATGGCGATGGATGGGGAGGGGAATTGGGGATCGAGAGGAATCCCGATTCGGGATGGGTATCATTCATGGGTGGGGAATTGGGGAATGGGGCGTGTAAGGTTAGGTTAGTGGCTGGCTTCTTTGGTGGGCTTGGGCTGTGGATCGTGCTGTCTGACGACAGCCAGTGAACAAGTCACGAGCCGGCTTACGAGCGGCTCGGACTTGGCTCGTTTTTTGCCCGAGCTAAAAACTGGGCTCGGCTCGGCTCGGCTTGAAAAATCATGAGCTCTAGCTGAGTTGGCTCGGCTCGCAACGAGCTCGAGCAGGCTCGTGAGCCTCGAGCTATTTTTCCAGCCCTAAGTCCAATATCCATTGGACCTCAATGGACATGATGCTTCTCTAATCCCTCCATCTCTGGCGGTGGTACACATTCACGTGAAGGCCACGGCTAGGAGCGTTGACGGTGACAACACATGTTCGCGGTGAGGCCACGGTGACGGAAGTCGACGGCCGCACCACACGTTCGCGGTGAGACCACGACAAAGGGCATTCTATGTGACGACAATGGTGCACATGTGCAGCGAGGCTGCCCGATGGGCGTCGACGACCATGGCACATGTTCGCTGAGAGATTGTGGAGGCAGGCTTTCATGGTGAGGTTGTACGGTGGTTGGAGGTGGTGGCTGTGTGATTTCGCAGAGAAGCAACGACATCAGGTGTTCGAACCGACTCCGGCGGTACATATTCACGGTAACACCACAACGGCAGGCTTCGATAGTGGCAGCGGTGGCCATGGCGTCCTCCATGCAGCAGCTCAATGAAGGTGAGTTTTGTCAATTTAGTTAATATCCATTTAATTTGGATTTGGACTTCCATGACTTTGTGTATTTTGATATGGATGTTATGAGTTTGAATTTGGGTTGGATGTGGACCGGATCATTTTTGTTTGGGTACGAGTTGGGTACCTTAATTTTGGATTTGGATATCTATCCATTAGCAACTGGACTTGCAACCATCATTTCCCACCTTAGGACTCATACGGTTCTACCTCTGCACGCATGGTAAAAAAATGTTGTAACTTTTGCATAAATAAACACTACTAGTATAGAAGCGAAGGACACGTGATGGATTTACGTTTGTTTCCATTTTGCAGCAAAAATGTTTTGATTAACCGACAGACAAGCAAATGTCAATCCGGTCCTTCTGTCAGTTTGTCACTCTGCCAGTCGGGCTCAGACTTCAGACTCGAACAAAAGCGGCTCCACACAAGGCACCTGTGACTCCGAAAACGACGAAACGAGAACCTGTCACGCGTCGCAAGGCGACCAGACGCACATTCCGACTGCACGGGCCCACAGAACCCCGCATCCGGTCCGTCCGCTGGGCCCCCGTGACCATCCTGCACCATCCACGTGTCCCTCGTTTCGTCCGACGCAAAACTGTCGGCAGCTGCGGCCGCCGGCCCCATCGCGTGCCACTACTGCCGGAGGAGTCCACGTGTGCCGCCGCAGGCTTATCTAGCCGCTACACGTGACAGGGAGCAGTGGTGTGGTGTGGGCGCCTAAGAGAATCTCTAGTATATTAAACCGCCATCGATATAAAGCCATGTCATCTAAATATTTTAGAAATTAAGTTTATTTTTTTTCTAATATATTAAATCGATTCCTACTAATAATTGAGACCCACGTTACATTAAAAAACCACAAAATAATAATATCATTTCTCAACCGTACTCTTCTTCTATGCAGTTGTTTAATGCTTATATGAATTGTTTAATGCTTTGAATTAACTCCTAAGGATATGTACAATGGTACAGACAGTTGCTGTCTATAGCAACTCTCTATGTCACCTATAAACAACACTAAAGATAGTTCATACAATGGTACAGACAGCTATTGTCTTTTTAGTTATCTTTATAGAACACACAATCTTTTAATGTTTTTCTTGTTTTTGGTGCTATAGTCGACTACATGATTGTAGACATCATCTTTCTATCTCTCCATTCTCTTTCATCTATGTCAGCAAAAATCCTACGTGGCAGTGACTATAGACAGTTGACATAAACCCATTGTACATGCTCTAAGACCATCTCTAATGTTGTGTTTTAGCCGATTCAAATGAGGAGAGAGAAGGCATTGAATCGATTCAATACATTGAAAGGGGTTGATTCCAACAAAAAAATGCATGGAACCGGACTCCACTTAGAGCATCTTTAGTATATTGAACCGATGTCGATTTAAAGTCATGCTACATAAATATTCTAGGAACTGAACTTGTTTTTCTCCAATATATTGAACCGATTCCTACTAATAATTGGGACCCATGTTATATTAAAAAACCATAAAATAATAATATCCTCTCTCAACCGCACTCTCTCCTATGTAGTTATTTAATGCTCATATGAGTTGTTTAATGCTTTGAATCGACTCCTAATAAGTAGAGTCCGATTCCATGCATTTTTTTTGTTGAAATCGACTCCTTCAATGTATTGAATCGATTCAATGTCTTCTCTCTCCTTATTTGAACCGGCTAAAACACAACATTAGAGATGGTCTTAAGAGTCGATTCAAAGCATTAAACAACTCATATGAGCATTAAACAACTACATAGGAGAGAGTGCGGTTGAGAGAGGATATTATTATTTTGTGGTTTTTTAATGTAACGTGGGTTACAGTTATTAGTAGGAATCGGTTCAATACATTAGAGAAAAACAAGCTCAGTTCTTAAAATACTTACGTGGTATAACTTTGAATCGACATTGGTTCAATACACTAAAGATGCTCTAAGTATAGTCCGATTTCATGTTTTTTTTTGTTACGATCGACCCCTCCGATATATTAAATTGATTCAATGTCTTCTCTCTCCTCATTTAAATCGGTTAAAATACAACATTGAAGATGGTCTAATTACGCTGGTATTTAAAAAAAAAAAAGAAGTCAGTAGCTATCACTACTAGAGGGAAGAAAACAAGTTTTAATAATCTAGTTGCTACAGCCAGAACAGAAAAACTTATCTATGAGTAATGAGAGGTTGTACACTTGTACCTCAACTCTCTTAATCTTCCTGAAGTTGAGCGGCAAACCGGCAAACGTAGATACTTGCGGGAAAAACTTTTCTTCTGGCCCGGAAGCGGGGCTAAGACGTCATCAAGGTCCATATGCGCGAGATTGCTTTGCTGCTAATGTTGTCATTATGTCGTTCTCCACTTGTGCAGAATATAGAGGAGTGGTACTCGGTTGATTAATGTGTACAATTGTGCAAGTGCTTAAATGTCGCTTTCTCATGGAAATTAAGAAGGCAACCGAGTGACCGACCAAATAAAATTGTCCTGGGGATCTTGAAATAGCGGCCGTGATTTTTTATTTTATCATTTTAAAGAACTCACTGTTATGCTAATTTGATGTAATTAAGAAATCAACTTAGAAGCATTCTGATGAGAAATCAACGATTGATATAATTAATTAAAAGTATCTTTAGTGTATTGAACCGACGTCGATTCAAAATCATGCCACGTAAGCATTCTAAGAACTAAGCTTATTTTTCTCAAATATATTGAAGCAATTCCTACTAATAACTAGGACCCACGTTACATTAAAAAACCACAAAATAATAATATCCTCCCTTAAACGCACTCTCTTCTATATAGTTGTTTAATGCTCATATGAGTTGTTTAATGCTTTGAATCGATTCCTAAGTAGAGTTCGGTTCCATTTTTTTTTTATTGGAATCGACCCCTCCAATGTATTAAATCGATTCAATACCTTCTTTCTCCTTATTTAAATCGGTTAAAACACAATATTAGAAATGATCTAAGTGCGGAGAAATCATCGCGTACAACGATTGGTCTCTAATTCGATGGTTTACGCATTGGAATGGAGTGTTAGATGATGTCATCAAACACAACATACTTGGCCGACCGTGGCTAGTCCAGTTGGTGTATAGCACGATGTTGTGGTCAAAGACCACGCTTGGTTTCCCACTGTATAAACATTACGTGGGTTTATTGTTGGATTTTCTAAGATTTGATCTCGTGATTGTTGATAATTCGGTAGTCGTCAGGTTGCTGACTTGATGCTCAGTCCATAACATAAACAATCATATAGGAGACATAGATACAATGTGAGACACATAGTATGTATAAAGGTAGAGCTCTTTTCATTCATCAATCAATCTCTTGTACATAGGGGGTTTTCATATTCATAGCCTACAGGAATAAAAGCTTTCTACGGACGGTTTAATCTTTTGCCCATACAAAAGTTTTTGTAGCACTCCCCCTTGAGCAATAGATAACGATATGTAAATATCTCATCAAAAACTCCTTCCAAAAATCCACTCATTACATTCGTAAGTTGCATTACACTTGTTGTCTCGCTAAAAACCTTCGTGTGAGAAAACTTTAGAAAAAACTTACCAAGAAAAAGAATATACACTACTACAAAAAGGCTAATACTGGACGCCTCATCACAGACGATTGACCAAAATCGTCTGTATTACATGCAATCATAGACGGTTTTGGTTTAGAGACCGTCTGTGTTACTGGCTACGCTAAAAACCGTGTGTGAAGGGGTAACATCACAGACAGTTCATAGCTAAAACCGTCTATAACTTATCACAGATAACTCTACATATCACAGACGGTTTTCAACAAAGAACCGTCTGTGAAACATCACAGACGGATCTTCACAATAACCGTCTGTGATAATATCGCTACAGTCCCGATGAGTTTCTTCGTCGCCGATGCATCTCAATTCGTCGCATCAATGCCGCTTCGGCTCCCAAATGCGTCTCTTTGTCTCACACTCTAAATTTATTTCTTGTTTTATAAAAAGGATTATCCGCCATCGAAGATGATCATCCCCACTTATACAAAAAAAATGGTTGCCTCTTCTGTTTCCTTATCGCCGGCATTGATGGCCTACACGCCAGACTTTGACGAGCACCTCTCTCCAGACGTTGAACGTCTTTGCAGAAGAACACTGTTTCAACAGTGTCTTCACTCCTTTGTCCGAGAATTTACCGAAGCAGGTGACGGCCACCTTCCGCCGTCTTGACATCCTCCTCCGTCGTGCCTTCCGGGTGATCTCCCACTTTCGGCGAGTTTATCGTGTCATCGACGTGGTCCTCCAAAACAACGTTGCATGTCTCCAGGAGACTTGCCGTCACTTGGATTGCGTAATTGAGGCGGCAGACGATCGAGTTGACCAGGCCGAGACCCCTCAAGTAAGAGAAGAGAGCCTATGGGCTCAATTCTTCTTGGTTCAACAGTCCGAGGGTATTCGGGAGACACTCGAACGAGCAATGGCGTCGTGGTGGGCGATTTCGAGCCTGTTCGATCACGAACCGCCCGCCTCGACGACGCCGCCGCCAAAAGTATTGAAGACGGAGATAGCGACCTACCTCCGCCACTAGAAAAACTTTGTTTATTTATAGGTTTCTACTTTTTTTTAATCTTTTTGTAATAAGCGATTGGCCACGCTGTTTTTAATATAAGAAAATTCCAAAATTAAAAAGTTTGGAGGTGAAGTTATTATATTAATTATATGTTAAATTATTACTATATATATATATATATATATATATGTATGTATGTATGTATGTATGTATGTATGTATGTATAGTTAAAGCAAGTTTTCAACAGTACTTAAATGACAAAATTGACATATAAACATATAATTTCTTCATGTCATGTAAGTGTATATACAAAATAAATATATTTGAGAAAAAACCATTTCACAAACGGTTCCACAATGGAACCGTCTGTGATATGTATCACTGACGGTTCTATAATAGAACCGTCTGTGATAAGTCTCTTTATTAGTAGGAGCCCGGCCGCTAGGGTTTGCGCTCTAACTCGTCACTCCCAAGTGCCGCGCTTACTCTCGTCCATTCCCCTCCCCACCCGAGTGACCCCGTCGCCGATGCCGCCATGCATTCTTCCCGTCGCCGACGGTTGTGACACCACGGTTCACTGCACAGGACACTCGTACGATAAGAGTGTCTTTTGCAGTGTCACCGTTGTGCCACAACTATGGTGACGCCACGCGCCTTCCCCTCTTCCTTCTCCCCCCAGCGTACGCGACCCCCGGCTACCTCTTCACCGGCGATGTCGAGGTAAGACAAATCTATCACCTATTGGTTTGTGCTGTTGGTATTCATGTGAACCGAGCTCCTCCTCCTCGCCGCCAACTCCGCACCTCCGGATCAAGCTCCCTCCTCCCACGCCCGGATCAAACTCCCATCACCCCTCATTGCCGCCGGCCGGCCTCCTCCTCCCCACGCCGCAGCTCCAGCTCCTCCTCCTCTCGCCGCTTGGCTCGTTCGCTACCTCGGACCTCCTCGCGCCTCCAACCTCTCGGCTCTCCCACTAACGCGTAAGTCCCTTCTTGTCTTCTTGATGTTGTCTAGTTGTTGGTTGATGTTGATGGTGATGGCCATTGGCCGAGCCTAGATGCTAAATGTGTAATACATACATACATGAAGAGAAGTGCATCATTGCGAGAGAAGTGTAAATGTGTAATACATACATGTAGAGAAGTATAGAGAAATCATAAATATAAATAAATGCAATGATCATGCAGATGCTTGTTGGCTAGTGGCACCTTGCTAGTCGTTGAACTACTCAATGATGTTAATAGTCTTATGCTGAAATTGAATTGATAATTAGTTCATATTAATAGTCCCCTTGCTCTGTGAAATATAAACTGAGGGCTATTGGTGTATGTGCATTCTATATATATGCATCTTGCTTAGTTCATGCTGTGGGTTCAGATTGACAAAAATGAATGGGGATGGTGGGTTTGGTTAATGCTCTCTGATGGATACTGAGGGTTATTGATGCTGGTTCTAGCTTTGTGCTTGGTTGGCTTATATTGGATGTGGTTCGGATGAGGCTTGGCTGCAATTAACTTTTCAGATTTGTAAAGGTTTAGGCTTGGTGTGTATTGTATTGAAAACAAGACCAAATGAGTCAAAACTACTACAACACCTCTTCAATTGTCTCTCGCCATTCATTTCACCTTTGTGCGTATAGCGTGTTCGTGCTTGGTCAAGTTCTCCTACCTTGTGTCCTGTCGCCCTACTATTCCATTCATAATCTCTTCTCTATAAAGTCTCCAAGCGTTGGCATGCTTGTGCCATTAAGCGGCATCATATATATATATATATATATATATATATATATATATATATATATATATATATATATATATATTAAGTAGTCTGACCACTTTAGGACGGGCAATCTCATTAAATCCACATAGCATGAGAAGGATGAGGCAGTATCTATTCACGGGCAATCTCATTGAGCCCATGCAATAAGTTGAGGTTTGAAAAGAAGTTATGGATGTAAGTTGGCGTCGGGATATCAATTACGGATGTTGTCGATAGGTAATTAGGCGTCCAATTACCTATCGACAACATGAGTACTAATTGTGAAGTGGCGCCTCCTTGCATCCATACTTCTTCGACATGTAGGGCTCAATGAGGTTGCCAACAAGAACACCAAGCAGTTCATCCTATTAAATGCAGAATGGTTGCTTGACAATTCTTGAGCATGTAATTGTCTTTAAACCCAACAAGAACACCAAGCAATAAGTTGAGAATTCTTTTGAAATGTGAGAATGGTTGCATTGGTAGTTCTTGTTGAGGTTTAATTCACGGGCAACATGAACACCAAGCAATAAGTTGAGAATTCTTTTGAAATGTGAGAATGGTTGATGTTCTTGTTGGGTTTAATGATTACATGCTCAAGAATGGTTAGTTGTTGATACAAGATGCCACTCCCAGATGGAATACTGCGGGCCCATGTCACTTTCTAAACATAGCGACGCCCAATTACCTATCGACAACATCCGTGTAATTGGATGTCCCGACGCCTCCTTGCATCCATACTTCTTAAACTTGCAGGGCTCAATGAGGTTGCCCGTGATCAGAATGGTTGCTTGATTTAAAACATTATCTTTCAAGTGTTCTTCGGTCTGCCTCATCCTTCTCATGCCAGGTGGACGATCCCTCCAAAGTGGCCGAGAGACTACTTAACAATATATATATATATATATATATATATATATATATATATATATATATATATGATGCTGGTTTTAATGGCACAAGCACCAACGCTGGGGCTTATAGAGAAAAGTCATCACAGATGGTTTCAGCCACAAATCGTTTGTGATATATATTTATCACAGACGGTTTCAGCCACAAACCGTCTGTGATAGGTTCCTATCACAAACAGTTCTCAGTTAATAACCGTCTGTGAAAGTATGCATCATAGACAGTTTGAAAACCATCTGTGATGACCTCATGTCATCACTGACCCATAAACTCAGACGGCTTACGAAACCGTTTGTGATGACGTTTTTGAACCGTTTGTGAATACCTTTTCTATAATAGTGATAACATTCAATCTTCTGGATCCAATCTTTAAGATTTGGATAAATCCTTAGGAATTGTCAAGGGTCATGATTTAGAGATTTACTCTCCCTGAACTCTGTAACTCTTTAAACCATCTTATTCTAATGTCACAAATGCATCTTTGAAAACTGGATGTAGGCGAAACTGGATGCAGGCAGAGACTTAGTGAATGAATCAACTGGATTTTCACAACACTTTGTTTGTAGGGTCTTTACATCACTATTCTTCTGGATTTCATGAGGATAGAAATTTGGGAGCAATGTGGTTCGTGATGTTGCTCTGGACATAACCTGTTTGCATTTGTGTAATACAATCAACATTTCTTCATAGATAATTGAGGGGTATTAACGATATTAATGTCACAATACTTCTGGATTTGGTTAGTCACACGTCCGAGCCAAACACATTCAAGTGAGGCTTCATGTAGTGCTATAATATCTGAGTGGTTAATAGAAATTGCTACCAAGGTCTACATAGATGACCGCCAAGAGATGGCTGCACCACCACAAAGTATTATAAATACACTCTGGGATTTTGCACTATAGAGATTTGACAGATATCTTTGGGATTTAGTAATGATCATTAGGATCCATGCATGATCTTTGCATTGTCAACTAATTGGATCTAAACTGTTAAGTGGTAAAACCTTTATGGTGAATTTAATCAGTAATCATCATATCAACACCTTCTAGACTTGACTAAGATTTTTAAAATCTCAAGTATGATGATCAATGTTTAGTATATGTTCCCCCTTAGACAACTTCCGCTAAAGTCTCGTTTCTCCAATACCTTTTATACATTTTTCAAAAATGAACATAGGCAAGAATACTGTGATCAAATCTATTGGATTACCATGATGTGGGGTCTTACATACAAATATCCTATTACTCATCTAGAGGTTTAGGATAAACACTATTCGGGAGTAATATGTTTAACTTATCATTAACTACTATTTAATTACGCAACACAAGTAGATTATCCTTGCAGCGGATATGAGGTAATTCTAGTTGCAAAGTTGCATGCCTTCCGAATACGATTTATCAAAACCTTTCAGGGTCTTAATATTTTGTAACTATCTCTGGGTGGTTAAAGTTACAACGAATAATCTGTTTTGCATAACTATAAAGTATGTACCACCCTAGAGTAAAATATAGCCAGTCTTAGTTTTGGCGTTTAGAGGATTAATTGCTAAATATCACCAATGTATGTCGTACCTTTATGGTACTAGAGGCTTCTGGTGGAAGATGCACTTTATAAGTGCTTGTGTAGCGCACTTCTGGTCTTTAGATTCCTCATTTCATTCTTTCGGGCTTGATGGATCCTTGTCTACTTCTAGGGATCATATAATCATTGGTGTGATTAAGAGATCGACTGGTACGATTTTTTTTTCTGGGAGATCTTCTCTCTTCCGGGAGATACGCTCTCTTCCGAGAGATGCTCTTACTACAGATAAGAGACTATTAGGTATGGGTTCTATATGTATTACGATTTTGTTTCTGTTCTTACTAGGAATTTTGAGTCCTTTGAGGATCTCATCAAGGATTTTCAAAACCCATTGACTGCATATTTTGTTCATATCATTTGCTAGAATTATTATGCAACGGAACATTATAATTCATAATAGGAGAGTAACAGTCTCTACGAGGACCTTTGAACTATAGCTTTCACCACTTCATTATATTCATAAAGATCCAACAAGTTTGAACTACCTGGTTCCAAGACTTTTATTTAGCAATTTTGGTTCAGCCTCATATACTTTCATTATATGACCCGATATGAGCGCTTCAAGCGCTCGGCCATGGACTTTGGTTCCGGATCCGTGTTCTCATAAGAGAAACTTTAGCAATTGTAGAAGCACAATGATTGTCAATAACTTTTCTCCCATATCCTCTAACTTGACGGTATCTCAGTGTTTACCAGATCTTTGTCATTTTCCAAACAAAAGATTCTTGGTCGTTCTGTATTCCCAGCATTGTACTATGTGCACATCAAGTTGCTGAGGCTTTCATCTTCATGATGAACCTCTGCATGAGGTATTTCACCTTCAAGGTGAGTTTTCTTCAAGAGAGTTAAAGGAGTGATTAATAATTAATTTGACTAGTGTCATTAGATCTTAGACTCGCAGGTGTCCCCGCAGATTTTAGATCAAGAACCAATAAGTCAATTTCGCATAGGTGGATATACTATTCAACCCAGGGTATTCCACTCTTAGCGACATATTTATTGCAAGTAAACACTGTGGTAACTCCATAATTAGAAAGTACCTGACATGCCCCCTGCTTCTGGCGCATAGGAGTATAAACTAAACCTTAAGTTTAACTTGACTAGTGCGTGTATCTTCGTACTAAAGATCTTTTCCTTCTAGAAAATATGACGACATTCGAACTTTTGGGCATTTCTCTCCCCCTAAAGCCGAGATTCGATCTTTATTAATAACATACCACAAAAATCCCCTATCATGGGCAGATGATCGATTGAATTTCAAATCCAACATGATCCCCAACAATTGGTGGTGGCCCAAAGGTGTATACTACAATGGTGATAACATGTTGGAAATGTTTGATTCCTCCGACATGTACTTATTTCAACAAGGGGTTTGATAATCATATGCAGTGGGCTAGACTTTTATCAGTGCAGTGGCAAGAAAATTGTATGATCCTAATATTCTGTAGGATATTATAACTTCTGGTTGGTTATTAATCCACGATGAAAGTACCATACAGGGGTCCGAGAGTTGGCAGACTTATTCTATAGACTAGCTTCTTTATTATTTACGCAAGTTTTGGTCCAATTACTCATACCATATTTTAAATAATTTGGATCATTAAACTTCAAGTTTATAATTACACAATACATTTTCTTATGGTCATAAGCAATGTGTTTTAACTGCATAAAACTATAGGATGCTCTTCAGGAATATAAATATAATGTTGAAACATAAAATATCTGACTACAGTTAATCTGTACAAAAAATACTAGATTTTCTTCTGGACTTCAAATCTTAGTTGAATCACCCAAATAATATAATTATTCGATGGAGATATTTATTATTCAACAAGAACACCAAATTTAATTAAGGGTGATAAATTGTATGCCTTATTTTAATTTGTAATGCCAGAATCATCATAGCCAAATTTAGATCATTCATGATCAACAAAGTCCAATAGATCATCTTTCTTTCAAGAGATATATTTGCTTTAAGCAAGTGATATGGCTTCTGGTGGTGATGCAGTTGCAGACTGCACTTACCAATTTATGCATGTGTCATTTCCGATGAGTATGGCATGCTTTGGTGCATAGCCGAATATGGCATATATGCGACTGCGTTAAGTGGACGTCGATTTGCCGTGTGCATTCTCGCATGCTGGCGGTTAACATATTGTTGAAGACACGCATCAATTGCCCTTCGTAGGCAGCAATGACTGTGGCTATCAACAACAGGGGTATCGACAATGGCGTAAATGTCATTTTCTATATCGACTGGATAAGTATAATAATCGTGCAAGTTACTTTAATCATCTCCCAAAATAAACTAGATTAATTTATTGCTTTGAGTTAATTTGTTTCTGGCTTTGACCTAAGATATGTCACTGTGTCTACCATGACTCTTGTTTTGAACATTTTTCTATGCCTTTTAGGTTCCAATATCCCACACATGCCCAATTTCCTCCCCTTTTCACTCCAACTATAGCGTGTGCATCAGGCATTTGCTTGAAATCAACTCAGAGTTAAAGATTTACAATCATACTTCAACAGGAGTACAATTTTATTGGCGTAAAACCAATATATACTCTATAATATTCTGCTTACAAAGTTCTTTAATTAAGAAACCAGTGTGGTGGAGGATAGCGCTATATAGGCTCCGAGTCTTAGGGCTTAAATTGTTCTGTACTTATTTGTGGAATATAGTGTTTTCTAGCCAAAGTGATTCATCAGAGATCAACATATGACTAGGCTTGGTCCGGTGCCACTGAGAAAAATAGTTTCCCTTTTTCCATATAGGCATTCGTGCATTACAAGCTAGTGAATTGAGGCATATTAGATATCATGAGCACATGCACAATATTTTGTTAGCAATGCATGTCAACATATTTTCAATTTTCAGGCATACTGTTTATGAATTTATTCCATGCAAGATTAGCTTATTACAGATAAGGTATGCTACTGGCAATATGTTCTATTAAGCAGATTTAATCAACTATTTAGCAGGAGAAAAAACTTTAATTGAACAACTTAGACCATTAATTTATATATGGCATCTGAGGAAAAAACGATCCAATGCATAAGGTTCCATCCTAAAGCAAAAGATAAGAGATGCTCAGCAGGAGCAGTGCCAAGCTCGACAGGAGCCGAATCTATACTACTAATGCAACTCGTGTAAGAAAACAACATCTTTGCAAATTTAAGGGATAATTAGGAGATTGCTACAGGTCTCCATAGAACATAATATGGGCTTATCATTGTTGTCATCCAGGACAAACAAATATCCCACTTAGCGATTGTGAGGACCTCTCTCGGATATACAGGGAAAATGCTCCCAGGGGAGCACTTTGAGGTCCGAAAGGACCTTTTTATTTTGCTCAGCTGGTACTACGACAAGGGCAAGCGGTAGTACTGCAAGCATATCCTCGAAAAGGTCGGTCGCCAGGTTCGTGAAAAATCGAAGGACCACTGAGATCTGCCTCTATGCACCGAGCTAGTCCCAGGATACTAGATGCTAGCTCACACAGAGACACTTAGGTATAATCACAGCCACAAGGTCGAACAAAAGATGAAGCAGACAAATTAAACTTTATATTAAACAAGACCTTATGGTCAAAGCTTGCTTACAAGAGTTTGCCATCTTGGGCTACAAAAACCGACAACAACACTTTACAGCGGAACGCAAAAAGCGTGCAAAGCCATCCGGCAAGCCCACAGGCTATCGAGTGGAGGACATCCTAGGTAGCTGGATCATCAAAGAACTCCTCCTCGAAGAGGTCTGAACATCCCTGCACTTGGTCATCTTCGAACACTGCTTTGACACAGGGCTTTAAGCCATGAGTACTTTGAATATACTCAGCAAATCGCAGGGAACAAATATGCAAATAGTTATTCATGCAATGGCTCATCAACTGAGGGCTGTATGGTTAGTTGCACAAAGCTAAATTTAACAGTAAATAACAAGTATAGATTGCAAGGCAGCAAGTTAAAGCAATAATTACATAGATACATTAATTGAAAAAGAGGGAGTGAGCACCAACTCACCTCCAAAACCATTTGGAGGAGGTCTAGTCACACCCATGACCAAGACCTCTCCCAAGACCACTCTAGAGCACCCACTCCAGAGCTCAAAACAACCACCCTAAGGCTCCAAGAACTCTCTCTGAGCACAAAGTTAAGTCCTTAATGCTGCTCAGGCAAGACTTTCGCAACCCAAAGTGCACACCCACTACTCACTTCCTGCCTTCTTGCCCAAGCATAAAACAATTTTGTGATTAACCTTGCCAAAAGACCACCCAGTCTTGGCACAACCAAATTTTAACAAAGTGGCCTTGCACCACAATCAACACAACTTATGGCATCCCACCATAGTTGCTTAATCGGTGGCACCAACCACAGGTTCCATAGTTCAATTAGTCAAGATTATTATTGAAGAAGCATGATCCACAAGACCCACGGTTCTAAAAGCAAGACTAAGTATAAACCTACGGCCCCAGGTTGGCAATATCAAACGACACCAACTAAATAACCCAATCTAAGGTGTCCAAGGTGATCATGACAACATGTCCAGCACAAACTTCAAAGATGGCATATTATCAAGTGGGGGAATAACTACTGCCCAAATATTTCTTATGAAAGTAGCCATGCATGATAAGGTAAAACAAAATACGTTTAAAAGTTCGGCTCAATATGATCAAGGAGTCTGCGACTTGCCTTCGTTGAGCTGTGGTGAATCTTCAGTAGAGGCTGCTGGATCCGCGTACTCCTCCTCAAACTCGGGATCTACACGTTCGCCAAAGAACCAAATAAGCAAACCAGCCCCAAGCAAAAGAACTAGAAGAAGACCAAAAAGAGCTCAAATCAACTCAGCCAAAACCAGAAAACAAAAGGCTCAGCACAGCCTCGGCGAGCTCCTTGGGGAGGTCTTGAGCGTGGAGAGAACCCGCGAGAGCAAGGAGATTGGAAATGAGAAAAAAGGGTTGCAAAGGAAGGCATGCCCAGGCTATTTATAGCCGGAGCTGGTAGAGTGCACAAAGTGGAGGCTCAACAAACGTGCCAATGATCGGTGGTAGCTAGGACAAGGTTAGGACAGTGTGTGTCCTAAAAAATTTAACAAGGTACCTCAGATGTGACCACATTTAATGTGATCTGACAGCCATTAAATGCGCACAAAGTTTTGAGGCGGAAGAAATGATAAAAGGTAAGAAAGGCTAACAAGCGGGCCAATAAAAAATGTGCGCAACCAGTCAAAGAGGTGGTTCCCACCGCAAGGGTTGTTTTTGCAAAACGACCACGAGGAGGTCCTATGGACAGGAGGTCCAAAAGACACAACAACGGGGAGGTCCTATGGACAAGAAGTCCAAAAGCAAAGGGAGGTCTTTACGGTCAGATCCACAAAGGGGAGGTCCTGATGGTCAGATCTAACAAAGGGGAGGTCTGAACGGTTAAGATCTCCAAAGGGGAGGTCATAACGGTCAGATCTGTTGGACCGGAAAGGCGACTAGAGGGGGGGTGAATAGGAGCACGCTCACTTTTTCACCTTTATTTGGATTCAACACCAATGTCACTCCGATAGCTATGAAGATCAATCTACAAGTATAGCGGAAGCCTTGTATTGAATCCTAATAAAAAAAAACCCCAAGCATAGCAATCAACAGGCACAAAGATAGGCTGAAGAAACCAAAATCGATACAACCACAGTTATATGGGCGGTTGTACCAATGATCGATACAACCGCAAGCAAACAAGCGGTTCAACCACAGCTATAAGGGCGGTTGAACCGATTTCCCTGGAACAGCCCGACGACGAAAACTAAAATTGGCACAACTTTTGAACCACTTGGCCAAACTCTACGAGATTTGAAACACACCTTCCTATGGATGTCAGGAACCTATTCCATGCAACGATCGTGAAGATCCTTGCCAAAGTTCTGACCTTTTTTCGTTCGAATGAAGGTTGCTCTAAAAACCGAGTCCAAACCAAAATATGATCCAAACACTTGCTCGTGGGTGATTGATGATCAAGATGATCCTAGATGTATTTCCACATATCACAACAAGCTAGATCATGGCAAGAAACCAAAGACAAACTCGCGGATCAAAGAAGGACTCAAAATCATCAAAGAGAGAGAAGGAAAGCAAAGAGACACATCTTTGAGCAATCTTTCCTTGGATTGATTTGATATGGTATTGGTTTACAGCCACTCCATCAATGGAGGACAAAGACTCAATACATGAGCACAAAATCAAATCCAACTCTCTAGAACCCTAACCTCCCACTAACCTCTCCCTAAGCACCAAAGCAAAACTAGGGTTTTACAAATGAAAGGGTTGAGAGGTGCTAGCCAGCACCCTCTCCTATTTATAGTGGAGGCTAAACCTTCTAGAAGATTGAACCCTAATGGGCTCCCGTTAAGGCCCAACACAAACGGGTTACACACGCACGTATTTTAAAGCGTCGTCTTCATCTCTTGACCTAATCCGTTTCACCTTGCGCCATCTTGCGCCGTAAGTTGGCAAAAGGTCACCAAGGCGGTATTTGGTAAAATTACCAAAATACCCCTTCTCGATCTTTTTGCAAAGACCGAGTCCCAACTGCGTGAAGCACCTCCATGCTTCGCCACGTGTAGGTTGATCCAGCGGCTCTCATCATGTCAACAAGTCTCTCCCATCCGGCTCCCACCGAAACCACCATGGCACTTGCACCAACCCCCCACGCCGCTTGATCGAACCCGTCGTATCGAACTGCCCGTTCGGTCACCTTTGTCCCTTTTGCGCCATGTTTGACTCCATTGACCTCATCCGGCATCTCCGATCGTTCTAGACCTCAGCTCTCTAAGCTTAGTCCCGATCATCCTCGCCATTGACCGTCATTGACCTCAAAGCAACCTGCACAACAATAGACAAAGAAATCGATTCCAGGAACAAGTTCTTCACAACTTGACCCACGTTAGTCAAAACATGCATCATGCAACACATATACCATGAAACCCATGAACTTGACCTAACCCAACAATCAATACTCCAAGTTATCCGAAACTCAAAAATAGAATCGGTACAACCGCCATGTAAGTAGGGTACTATTATCAAGATCATGCGATCGTATCACAAGACAAACTTCTTGATCGTCGCACCGCTTCTCAAAGGAATCCAAAATTTTCAAAAACATCCTCTCTGGAAATTCCATACCGCTTCTCAAATGGTTCAACCGTGATGCGGTACGACCGCCATTTACATGCCGGTTCTACCGCACTGCGGTCGTATCGCGACTTACACGTCGGTACGACCGATTATCCTAACACTTGCTGAAAACGCTGTTTCGATAAACCGATAACGACATTGCCAATTGTAACATCATTCTAAGATCTTGAGCATATCCCCATGATATCCACAGGATCTAACAAAGGGGAGGTCTGAACGGTTAAGATCTCCAAAGGGGAGGTCCTAACGGTCAGATCTAACAAAGGGGAGGTCTGAACAGTTAAGATCTCCAAAGGGGAGGTCCTAACAGTAAGATCTAACAAAGGGGAGGTCTGAACGGTTAAGATCTCCAAAGGGAAGGTCCTAATGGTCAGATCTAACAAAGGAGAGGTCTGAACGGTTAAGATCTCCAAAGGGGAGGTCCTAACGGTCAGATCTAACAAAGGGGAGGTCTGGACCAAGCGGAAGGCTCTAAGGAACGCGAGGGAGGTCCAAATGGACTAAGGGAGGTCCAAAGGACACAGAGATCACCCGAATTTGGATTTCAAGATCCAAAGACCTTTGAAACACAAACCCGAGTTGGTCTAAGACCCAAGAGGGGAGGTCCTAAACCTACAAAGGAGGTTTGGACAAGAGGAGGTCCAGCACAAAAAGGTGGGGGGTTCTTGGAGAGGGTAGGTCCAAGAGGAGACACCAGAGGTGATCCAAAGGGAACAAAAAGGTCCAGAGAAGGACAAACTAAGCCAAAATTTAACTTCTCCGAAATCAAAGAGGTTTGAACACGAACCCAAGCAGAGAACCACTCGGGGTGGTTGTGACCCAAAGAGGGAGGTCAGAACCAAAGGTAGATTCAAACAGAAAGGGAGGTCTAAACTTTAAAGAGATTCAAACCAACAAAGGAAATCTAGATTAAAAGAGAAGGAAAGATCCAAGCTCAGAGGAGGTCCAAAGAATCTCCAATGAGGTCCTATGAACACAGAGGAAGTCCAGAGGACTTAGAAGAGGTCCTATGAACACAGAGGAGGTCCAGAGGACTAAAACGAAAGGCACACAGAGCACACAAAGGAAAGAGAGCTAAAACCAGAGAGCACCAGAGAACCTCAAAAGGACAAAGAACACAAACCAAAGGACTTAGTTGAGGTTTGGTTAGGTCAAGTTAAACTCCCAAATTTTCAAAATTCCAAGTTAAGCTTGAGTAGGCGAATAAACCAAATGGTTCCTTTTTAGCTTGGAAAACGGCAAGAACTCTTAGGAAAATCGGGACGTTACAGCGATGCCAAAACATGTCCTACATAATTTATGCAATATTCTATATGTTTACATCTGGTAAAACATTTTAAATGCATGAAACGAGTGTAAAATAGTAAATATTATTTTTATCTATTTAGTAGACAATTTTATACATTTCCCAAAATATTCCTTGTATTTTTGGGGTTTATCTGATAATTTGAAAGTCTTTAAGCAATTTCCATAATTACTAAAACCATTAATTATTTTCTCGAAACAAACAATACTAGGAAAAAATAAACCATACAAAATATAATGCTTCCAAGGTGTACTAGGTCTAAAGTTTTACAAATTTATGGAAGCTCATATACCTAAAAATTCAGTTTCTAGTATTTAAAATGAAATTTCGAGAATTTACAAATGAATTCTCGGAAATATTAAAAACTTTAGGGTTTTAACCCAAAAAATACCTTAAGCCGCACATTACCAGAGCAATTTATCTAAACTTCAGGGGCTTTCCAGCAAAAAATACTTTATCCGCAGAAAATTCTCATAGTTTTCAGAATTACAAGGACATT
Source organism: Phyllostachys edulis (assembly GCA_036346405.1). Taxonomy (NCBI): domain Eukaryota; kingdom Viridiplantae; phylum Streptophyta; class Magnoliopsida; order Poales; family Poaceae; genus Phyllostachys; species Phyllostachys edulis. The sequence goes on along the minus strand of CM070555.1, from coordinate 41,883,437 downwards.
TCGCAAAAATACTGGGTTTTCCCTTCTTTTTTTCTCCAGAAAAACTTGGGCCGGGCTTTTGTTTCTTGGCCCATTGCGGCCCAAACAAAACCGGCGGCTAGAAAAACATGGTGCTAGGGTTTACGTAGCACCTATTCTTTGTGGGGGTGGTGTAAATTTGCCATAATTTTATTCATTCAAAACAGCCACGTGCTCTCTCGCAATTTCATAAATGCGTTCTCTTCGTACGGATTTGTAAATATAGAAAATGAGCTCTAAAAATTAGGAATTTTTTATTGTGTAATGTTTCGACAATTTTATATGTATTCTGGAATTGTCTCGGAAATTTAGGATTTAGGTCACGAGAAATTGGATTTTAGTTTATGGAAATTAGAGTTTCATGATTTTATGTGACTCGGAATGTATTTGAGATTTGCTGGGTTACACTTTGGTGATACACATGTCTTGACAACAAGGTATATTTGTGGTCTAAAGGAGGTTGTGGGATATTCCCAATATACTATACTTTTTCCTACTTTTGGAAAACTATCTGTTAGACTAGCAGGAACATTTGGTATGTTGTTGTGGTGCGCTAAATTTCTAAAGAATTTTGTTAGGTAGCAATGATTCGTAAGTTCGAAGGTAGGTGATATTGCGATGCGGCAAGAAATTCATACACGATAACATACACGACAGTTTTGGAGAAATGACGCAATGATAACAACATGACAGTTGATCCGACAAGGGGGTTACATGGCACGCAGGCTAACGTACACGCATGCCTTTAGGGAATTAGAAATACATGGAACATATGGATGAAGAGGGTCGGACTACTACATGGACCGGGCCTATTTGCCCTTCCTTGCGAGCTCGGCGTTGTACTCCTCGCCAGCCGCCTTGGCCTCGGCCGCCATTTTCCTCTTTTTCTCACGCTCTCTCTCGCGAGCCTCGTGCTCCCTGCGCCTGCACGCTTCGAGATGGGCTTGCGTCTCCCGACGGATACGCTGGTTGTGCTCTTCGGTGCGGCGCTCCTCCTTCCTCCTCTCGTGGTGCCTGTTGGCATCCCACTCCTCGCAATCGAGAGTCCACTGATCGTGTGGGTGGATCTCTAGGTCGGTCCACTTGCGATAGCCACATAGCTGATCCGGAGACTACGGGTAGACGGGATAGGTTATTAGTGCGTACTTTGAAAGAGAAATGGTAGGGGAACATATTGTAACATGTCCTTACCGGCTGCCGGTAGCTGCTCATGTCCCAACGGCGGTCGGGGTAGTCGCAGGAGTAGTTCGCGCAACCCCAGTAACACATGCCCAGGCTTAGCCGATACTTGGACTTGAAGAACTTGCAGCTGTCCCTGCACCAACAGAGGGGCAGCGTCTCCCCCTCGGGCGGGTGTTACGGCAAATGCTCGGTTGAGATGTTGTGGTAGGGGTTGCTGCTACGCAGGGCGGCATCATTGTGAGGAGGTGGCCTCCTGGCACGCTCCCTTTGTTTCTGCTGGGCTGCATACTCCCTTTGTATTTCGCGGATCTCCTTCTAATGCTTGTCCATCTGAGTAAGATTGTGTTGAAGTCTAGATGCAGGAGAACACGGCGTAGAATGGGTAGTACTTATATGCCGAGCCGGTGATGCGCACGTGGCTATTCTGGATGAATAAAATTATGGCAAATTTACACAAGTAAGTGCACTGTGTCGAGGTGCTCTACGTAAAATTTCATAATTTTTTGAAGTCGTTTGCTATATTTTAAAATTAAAATAAAAATCGTCACTTAAACCCTAACCTTAATTCTTAATTGCGGAGACGTGGCGGCTGAAGGCGCGCTGCCACACGACGACCGTACAGCCTATTTTTTGTATATGCGATATGCAAAAATAACAATACCAGCAAAAATTCTACTACCACGCCACGTACACGTACGTAGGGCATGCCGGCACGAGAGTAAAACGCGCGTGGCTCCTCAGTATCACCGCCACTTCCGTCCGTATTAGTCCATTAGCGGCTCATAATCAAATGCAAAGAAAGCCACTAAGACCGAACTAAATAAAATTAGTACTTATATGGTTAACAAGTACTGATAGCATCCAGTCATGCCGACCTCGAATTAATTCGCGACTACGCAACTCGCAGGATAAACTCGGAGCCCGGTGCAGCGCAGCACAGTGCATCCGACTCTGTTCTTGATAAGATGATCACGACATCACGTTGCGAACTAAAGCGGCAGTAGCCTCGCGTCAAGTTGTCTCCTTGCTGCTTCCACTTCTTGAGCTCGCTTTTGATCTCGCGCGCGCGCTTGCGTCACGTCGGGGATTGTCGGGAGATGCACCAGATAGGGAGCGGCATGTACGTGTCCGGCCCGGCGCCGGACGGGAGGAGGGAGCGGCGGCTGTCGTCGGGGTCGGTGGCCACGCCGCCGTACACCGGCGGGGACGTGTCGCGGTCCGGCGAACTCGGCCGGATGTTCGACATCTCCGCGTCGCAGGCGCCGTCCCCGGCCTCGTCGCGCCGCAGCTCCGGCCCGCTGCCCCGGCCCTCGCCGCCGCCGGCCTCCGGACCACTGTCGCAGCTCTCGCACTCGGGGCTCCTCATCGGGCCGTCGCCGTCGCCGTCGCCGGCGCGCGGCGGGTCGTGGAGGAAGGCGAGCAGGAGGCGCGCCGAGGGGGAGGTCGAGGCGACCGTCGTCGCGCGCGGGCGGGCGAGGCTCGGGGTCCCGTTCGCGTGCTACATGCTCGTGGCCGTGGCCGCCGCGGCCGGCGCCGGCGCCGGGGTGTTCTGCCTCGTGGCGTGGCGCCGGTGGGAGGTGCTCGCGGCGGCGTGCGGCGCGGTGGCGGCCGCCGCGGCGGTGCTCGCGTGGAACGTGCGGCGTAGGGCCGCGGAGGCGGAGAGGTTCTTCCGGCTGTCAACCGATACGGTGTTCGACCAGGGGGACATGCCCGTCGGCGAGGTCGTCAAGATCACCGGGGTGAGCTGCGTTTTTCTATCTCCTCATCAGTCATCAGACTCAATCAGCTGTTGTTTTGCTTACGTCTGTTTACTTTACCATCTCTCCTTGATTGTTACATCTCAGACACGTCTCTGTTCTTCACTCGTGTTGCCAAGAAAGCATGGCTTTGAGCATTATTGTCAAGTTATTAGCATCATAGTTAGAGGCTAGAGCGTATCACAAGATTGGCCTATGCTTTGGAAGCTTAGCTCGGTAGCAAGCCATGCAGGGCAACGTTGCAAAGGCCGTGTTGTGTTTGTGTGGGTACATAGCTTAATTCGCAGGTCCAAATTGTTGCTTGCATTTGACTATGCGTCAGAGAATGTCAAAACGCCGGTTAAGTCGCATGTGGTGGTCAATGGCGTCCTTGTGGAAGATAAGCTACCAGACCACTTTTTGCTTCACCAAGGCATGCACTGCGTTGCTAACTTGCGATACCTGTGCAAGCAATGGCTAGAAAGATTAACCTGAAAATACACTGCATATGCACTGAAGACTGAAGTTATTTTGAGACTTGTTGACATGTTCTGTTATTGAAAACGTGAATAGAATGTCACGCAATGAAATCGTGTTGATCACAGTATGCGAGTACATATACACAGCCAAGAGGCCTGATAAGAATACAAGCTAACAGCCTAACTAATGTTTGTTGAAATCAGTTAGCTAGATACAGTCTGTTGTTGTCGGTTGTTACTGTGCAGATTCCGGCAAACGTGATTTACATTTAACAGCCCCCCGCAGTTGCAACTTGGAGCATGAGCGAAGGTTGAGGCTGGAGCGGAATTCATGGAAGAGTGTCGTCGGCAAGCCTTTGGTGAAGATGTCCGCATACTAAGATGTCAACGGGACATCAAGAACTCGAACGTCACCAATGGTGACCAGTTCTCTCACGAAATGCAGATCGATCTTGACGTGCTTCGTACGCTGATGCTGTACAAGATTTTTGGAGAGATAAATAGCGATGACATTATCATAGTAGACAACTGTGGCCTGTGGTAGAGGGTGATGTAGCTCACATAGCAACTGGCGTAACCAACACGCCTCGGCCACTGCATTGGCCACAATGCGGTACTCCACTTTCGCGCTGGATCGTGATATTGTGTGTTGGCATTTTGACGACCACAAAATGAGGTTATCTCCAAGGAAAATGCAATGGCCAGAGGTAGAGCGACGAATTTCGGTGTAGCCAACCCAATCGGTATTGGAGTAGACTGTTAGAGAGGATGGAGAAGAGCGAGCGATGTGCAAGCCATAGTCTAGAGTTCCCTAAACATATCAAATGATGTGTTTGACGAGCTGATAATGAGGCTTGCGCAAGTCGTGCATATGGAGACACACCGGCTGAATAGCATGAGATATATCGGGTCGTGTGAATGCCAAGTACTGTAGAGCACTGACAAGACTGTGGTAGTGGGTGGGGTTAGAAGCTGGCGCCCTAGAATTGGAGGGGATTTTGGCGGAGGTGTCAATTGGAGTAGTGGACAGGTTGCAAGATTGCATGCCCGCACGCTGAATAATCTCCAAGGCGTATTGTTGTTGAGAGAGAAATAGGCCATTGGAGGTAGGAGTGATAGCGATGCCAAGGAAAAAATGGAGAGCGCCCATGTCTTTCTTGGCAAATTCGGTCTAAAGCGAGGCAATGATGAGACGTAGCAGGGTGTCAAAGGAGGCGGCGACCACTGTATCGTCGACGTAGAGCAGTAAGTAGGCGATGTCGGTGCCACAGCTGTAGACAAATAGAGATGCATCACAATTCGAGTTAGTGAAGCCAGCTGAGAGGATGAAAGTGGCAAAACGACTAAACCACGCACGGGGAGCCTGCTTCAAACCATACAATGATTTGTTGAGGCGACAAACGTGGGTGGGTCGATCGGGTGCGAAGAAATCGACGGGCTTCTGAGCATAGACAGTTTCGGTGAGAGTGCCATGAAGAAAAGTGTTCTTGACATCCAATTGATGGATGGGCCAGGCGCTCGAGAGGGCAAGGGATAGCACAGTCCGGATGGTAGAGGGTTTGACCACGGGACTGAAGGTTTCATCAAAATCAATACCCAGACGCTGAGAGAAGCCGCGAAGCACCCAATGTGCTTTGTAGCCATCAAGAGAGCCATCGAGCTTGAACTTGTGGCGAAAAATCCACTTTCCAGAGACGATGTTGGCATTGGGAGGAGGAGCAATGAGATCCCAAGTTCGGTTGGCCATTAGAGTAGTGTACTCTTCGACCATTGCCGAGTGCCAATTTGGGTCATTGAGGGCGCCTCGATACGTCTTAGGAATGTGGGAAAGGGATGTGGAATCAGTGGCCAATAGGGAAAATTGAGTTTTGGGCATGCTGAAACCGGATTTTTCCCTAGTGTGCATGAAGTGGGTGTTTGCCGGGGGAGCCACAGGGATGGCTACCGCAGGTAGTGGGGCAGGAGCTATGACAACAGAAAAGGGGCTTGCGGCATCAGAAGAAGGGGGTGTAGCAGAGCTGCGCAATGAAAGCTGGGCTCGTGGCGATGAGAAGTTGATCTGTAATGTAAAGCGGGCTTCGGCGATGAGGTGGATGGCAAAAGGAGGAGAGAGGTGCTGGTGATTGGCATAAGGAAAAGAGGTTTCATAAAACATGACATGCCGAGAGATCAAAACAAGATTTGTGGAGAGGTCCAAGCACCGATAGCCTTTGTGGTTGATGGGATAACCAAGAAGGATGGATTCAGTAGAACAGGGGGAGAGTTTATTGCCGGCCGTGGCGGAGAGGTTGGGATAGTAATGGCAACCAAACACTCGAAGATGCTCATGGTAGGGGGTTTTTTGAATAGTTTGTGGTGAGGGGTGAGGAAGTTGATAGGCTTGGAGGGAAGACGGTTCAGCAAATAGGTGGCCGTGTAGAGTGCCTCAGCCCAGAAAGGCGGCGACAAGCCGACTTGGAACAGCAGCATGCGAACGATGTTGTTTGTGGTGTGAATCATGCGCTCGGCTTTGCCGTTTTGGGGATAGGTATAGGGACACGAGAGACGCAAATGAGTGTTGTGCTCAAGAAAGAATGCCTGAGCGGCATGATTGTCGAACTCTCGTCTTATCACATTGAATGTTTTTGGATGGTGGTGTTGAACTGCGTGGACATGAAGGCGAAGAAATACTGGAGAGTGGAGAGAGTTTCGGATTTGAGGCGCAAAGGAAATGTCCACGAGTAGTGAGTGTGATCATCCCAACAGACAAGATAGTATTTGAAACCAGAGATGCTCGGTATGGGAGAGGTCCACAAGTCGCAATGAATCAACTCAAAAGCTTTATTAGCGCGGAAAGCGAAGCCAAGAAAGACAAACGTACATAACGACCAAGTTGACAAGCATAACAAGGTGCCAGTGCAACTGGTGATCTATTACATGAAAAAGCTTTAGAACTAACTAGATGCGACAATGTGTGATGACCGAGATGATCGAGCCGATGGTGCCAAACGTCGAAGGAGGTGGCGACAAGCAGTGCATGAGGGGGCGCAGTGGGAGTGGTTGGCCGAAGTGGGTAGAGATGAGCTATTGCACCTGAGAATCTTATTCTTGGTGTGGAGATCCTTCATAGACAAGCCAAAGGGGTCAAATTCGACCGAGCATTGGTTGTCTGTAGTGAATTTGCGAATGGAAACAAGATTTTAACATGAGAGGAAACAAGAACGTTGGAAAGACGCAAGCGGCGGTGTGGTGATTGAAAGGAGGTGGAGCCGACAGCCGTGACAGGCATGAGGGAGCCATTGCCAACCACGATGCGAGAGGGGTGAAATATGGAGGGAGGGTTAGCCGAAGAGAGCTTACCGATGATGGCAAGAATTTCTTGGGATACGGAAGCATACAACCAAGTCAGAACAGTGCAGTCGTTCTGAGCCCAGTCTGCGTTGGCCTTGTCACGTGCGGTGCCGTCGACGTGGTTCTTGAGATTGAATTTGCCGAGGGCAACGAGGAAGAGCTCGCGCCACAAAGAATAATTGGATTGCTGGAACTCGAGCTTGGGGAGGAGAACCGGCACATTTGCGGCGCTGATGGCCAGCGCGGAAGGCTTGGCAGGATAAGCGGACATGACGGCTTGGACAAGAAAGCAGCGGAAGATGTTGGGTTAGATCGAGTAGTCTGATACCATGAAAACGTGAATACAATGTCACGAAATGAATTCGTATTGATCACAGTATGCGAGTACATATACACAGCCAAGAAGCCAGATAAGAATACAAGCTAACAGCCTAACTAATGTTTAATTTGTTGAAATCAGTTAGCTAGATACAGTCTGTTGTTGTCGGTTTTTACTGTGCAGAATCTGGGCAAACGTGATTTACGTTTAACAGTTATAATAATAAGATCGCCGTGTCCTGCAGCAAGTTACCTGCGGTCGCCTCCCTCTCCGAGCCTACTTCCACGACGCAGCACGGTGCGTGTTCACGTCCATTCAGCTGTACGAGCACCGTGGATGGGCCGGCTGCTGCTCCCGATGGCGGCAGAAAATCTCCGAGGTGAGTCTCCTTCTACATATACATCTTCCCGAATCACACAGTTCGCGCGCCAATAGTCAGTAACCGATACAGTCCACCCGGTACGGCGCCCCGCTGAATATCGGAACTCAAATCTCTCAACCTGTACTGATGTGAGATGTGTTCCATTCTTGGCTTTGCCATTTTCTCTGGCAGGCACGTGTGGCAAACTTCTACATCTCTGACAGGAATTCCGGGAAGAGATTCTACGTGCGTGCAGGGGAAGGTGCCAAGATCACTTCGATGATCAAGCAGAAGACGATCAGCTTCGATGGCGATAGCAAGGGCGCGTCACGAAACCTGAAGAGCTGGCTGGAGAACAACGATCTATCTTGCGATGGCGTTGTGCGCCTGAAAGAAGGGTAAGATCCTCCACGCACCGTTATGGTGAATCCACCACAATGCGCAGTGGGGAAAAGAAATCCAAATCATGGCTAAATCTCGAAATCTATGCGTCCTAATTTTGTTTTTCCTCGGATGGGCCTTGAAGTAGCACGCCTTTTGGAGAACTTACCGAATGTAAAAAAAAAAATCCACTTGGTTAGATTAACACTAACTAAAGAAAAAAGAATAAAGAAACAATAAATTGTATTCGACATCAGGTTATGCAGCGAAATTTGGTAATCGCCTAGTAATATTTTTTGAAGGATCATGTCCACTTTACAATGACAAAATCTGACCAGATACTCACTTCCTAAGTTAGAACAATAAAGAATGCCAACAGTGCAAACTCTATCCGAATTTACAAAAATGTTCCATGGTAGGCAAATGAACTCCGAATTACATCGTGTATAACTGGTAGCGATATACTTGTGTGAAACTGAAATCTAACAACGCATTGTTTTGACTTCTGACTCCAACCTCTGCTTTCAAAGATTTATTAATTTTTCACTTCAATCATAACATGCATGCAGACTTAATCACTGGACTGAAGAGTGCATGGAAGCAAAATGTTAGCACATGACATGGAAATTCCTTACAGCAATCACAATTTGTTTGTACAAAATACTAATTTGGTTCCCACAAATATCTTGCTGAACTTAGTATGATAAGTTGCCATTATTAACCTTGATGCAATGATCTTCAATTTTGCAATGGTCTAAATGGCATGCAGCCTACTACTCGTTCAGAAGAAAAACAACCTGAAGCATTTATAACTAACTGGAGATCACAGTATTGATGTGTGAGGCTTTACCTGGATAGCAGAAGTACTGCACTTCGTGTCCAAGTTCAGAACACAATAAAGATATGCAGCAACATGAACTGTCATGATCATTGTATTACTAGAATAAAAACTCATTAACGGTGCCTTTAAATCGATATGAGCCGTCCAATGTTTTTATCTAATGGATCAGATTAGTTAGGATTAAATTACTACGAGTACAAATCCCGCAAGGGGTAAAATTATAATTGCCTAACTGAGTTTGAAATGAACATACATTTTTTTTAGATAATTTGAAATGAACATACATGAGCAGACTAGTAATAGGTTCAATGAAAAGTCCATAATACCCTCACAAAAATAAGTATAGAGAAATGTCTACTATGTCCTCAACAAACCAATGGACAGATTCAATTTCTACTACACCCTTACTACCGGTAGAAGGAATTGCTGCAAAAAAACACCCATTGTTCACTTGCATCCCCGGTTAAAACACACCCTGTTCACTGAGACTGCAACAGGTTCATCAGAGAGGGGGACACTGCAAGTGTGATCGGCGTTCTGAAGAAGCACCACGCCTACGACTTCATCGACGCGCCGACCGGCGTGGTCGCCACTTGCTGGCAGCCGATGAGGTGCATGTTCCCCGTCCACGTCCAGGGGCTGATACTGATCGGAAACGAAGACCCTGACGAGGCTGTATATATGGTCTAGCTACAGCCTTGCAAATTGCAACGACTGACCTCCAGCTGCTCACTCTGTCTTTCACACTGATGGAGAACTTCTGCTATGCACTATGTTCTGCTTTTGACACTTTCAATGTTGATTTTAGGGAAAGAGGATGTTTTAGTACCTCGCATTTTAGGCATTTGAAACGGAGGAATTTCACTGTTCAATCAGGAATTTTTCCGTGTTCCGAATGGAGCCTTAGGCTTTCTGATCAGAAAAATTAATCCTTAGTTGATGGAAATGGAATGATGTAAATTAAAGTGGTATTTATAGGCTTGCAAACTTTTTTTCCTTAGTTGATGGAAATGGAATGATGTAAATTAAAGTGGTATTTATAGGCTTGCAAACTTTTTTTTTGAGTGGGAGACTTCAATTGTTTGTTGGCAAAGGTTGGAAGCTATGTTTGCCATACTTCTTCTGAAGTCTAGCCTGGTGATCGCAATGTGCTTGACCGTTGCGATCTTTCAGAGGCAGGGACACACTTTTCAGGTTTCATATAGAAATGGAACGGTATTTGACATTCCATCGATGCAGTGGAACATGTGAGTACAACCCTGCTAATAACTCTGATGTCCCTAGTCCACCCCTACTGTTTAGGACGTACATTCATCTAACTTCGTGTATCTACTTCTCAACTCTCAAATTTGTCACCATGTTGAAAGTCGTATCCCTTCAATTACATTAGAAGATACTCTATTCAGAACTCATCGTTCCTAAAGGAGGCCACCCCGGCGCGAATTCTTTTGAAATTTGGTATCGAAAATTGTGAGTCTCTTACCGCCGCCGCCGGCGCGAATTCTTTTGAAATTTGGTATCGAAAACTGTGAGTCTCTTACCTCTTTTGATATCTGCAACGATACTGTTTGACAGATCAAGTTGGATGACAACCCAGTACAAGTGCTAAATTGGTTTCCTCAAACATCTCACTATCCATGATTTCCTCTCTTATATTGTTTCTCATGCCGTATCCTCCACGCACCGATATGGTGAAACCACCACAATGCACAGTGGGCAGAAGAAATCCAAATCATGGTTAAATCTCGACATTTATGCGTCGTAAAAATTTTGCCCTAAAAATTTTGCTCGGATGGGCCTTGAAGTAGCACACCTTTTGGAGAACTTACCGAATGTAAAAAAAAATCCACTTGGTTAGATTAACACTAACTGAAGAAAAAAAACATAAGGAAACAATAAATTAGATTCGACATCAGGTTATGCAGCAAAATTTGGTAATCTCTTCGTAATATTTTTTGAAGTATCATGTCCACTTTACAATGACAAAATCTGACCAAATACTCACTTCCTAAGTTAGAACAATCAAGAATGCCAACAGTGCAAACTCTATCTGAATTTACAAGAATGTTCCATGGTAGGCAAATGAACACCGAATTACCTCGTGTATAAACTGGTAGCGATATGCTTGTGTGAAACTGAAATAACTTCTGACTCCAACGTCTGCTTTCAAAGATTTACTAATTTTTCGCTTCAACCATAACATGCATGCAGACTTAATCACTGGACTGAAGAGTGCATGGAAGCAAAATGTTAGCACATGACATGCCAATTCCTTGCGGCAATCACAATTTGTACAAAATACTAATTTGGTTCCATCAAATATCTTACTGAACTTAGTATGATAAGTTGCCATTATTAACCTCGATGCAATGATCGTCAATTTTGCCATGGTCTAAAACTCTAAATAGCATGCAACCTACTACTCGTTCAGAAGAAAAACAACCTTAAACATTTATAACTACTGGAGATCACAGTATTGCTGTGAGACTTTACCTGGATAACAGAAGTGCTACACTTCGTGTCCAAGTTCAGAACACGATAAAGATATGCGGCCACATGAACTGTCATGATCATTGCATTACCAGAATAAAAACTCTTTTACGGTACCTTTAAATCGATATGAGCCATCCAAAGTTTTTATCCAATAGATCATATTAGTTAGGATTAAGTTATACTTCCTCTGATATATTACCAGCACAAATCCCACGAGGGGTAAAATTGGAATTGCCTAACTGAGTTTGAAATGAACATGCATGGGCGCAGGGATTAAAATCCCGGCCGGTAACCGTTTACCGGAGGGGGGCGGGAAAAAAAAACAGCCGAAAACAGTTTGAATGTGGATTTTGTTTTTTTGCCTTGTGCAGATTTCATTTAGCACCCCCTTTGCTATTTGACATCGGAACCCTCCCCACTGCCCCCTCTTGCTGCATTGGACAGCATGTGAGCATGTGAGTGACCCCGCTCCCTCTTGTCCAGAGAGCATGTGATTGCTAGTCCCTCTTGTCCAGCACTTGTCCCCCTCCCTCTTCCTCTTGTATTTTCTTTGTCTTGCCTCTCTCTTGCCTCCTCCTCCCTCCCTCCATTGCCATGAGCCATGACCACAAGTAGAGCATCAGGGAGAAGCGGTGAGTGGCGGCAGCAAGCAGAGCAAAGGGCAGCAGCAGCAAAGCAGCAGAAGAAAGTGAGAGCGAGTAAGTATTCTTTCTTGAACTTTTGCATTCTTATATTTATGAAGAGCGATCACTCTCTTGAGTCTGCCAATTCCTTAGCATTGGTGTAGTGTAAGTATGAGTTGTTGCATAGTATAGGTATCTTCCTTTCAGATTTCTAGCTTGAAACTCTAAAATTCAAGCCTGCTGGCTGCTACACCAAATACATGCATCAAAGCTTGCATTATAAATGTGTTACTTAGCATCTTAGAAATTTGTGCAAACACTTGCTAGGCAAAACAGTGGTGTTACCATAATTAATACCAAAATAATTTTTAGTCATTTGATGATTATGTTATTGTAACAAAAATGTTGAACAATCTTTATATGTCATATTTAGTTATTCAATTATTGAAGGTTATGTAAGACAGTAAGAGTATTATGAAATGGAGGGAGTAGAAACTAAAAAGGTGTGCTTCTGCCGTCCATTAGCTATCATTGTGTGTGTGTATGTATATATGATATTTGCAACACTAGCAATCCCTAGATAGGAATCATAGGATACATAACAAAAATAATAATTAAGAAACTAAAATGAACTCACTGAGTTTTTGAAGCCGTTGTTAAGAAATTATGCCTTGTACTCCTATATTGCTTTTGAATTGACCCATTTTTCATCTTGTATGAATTATTGTAGGTGATGGCTCCTAAATTTATCAATGTTTGGGACCATGGAGAGAGACTAGGAGGTGCTGGTTGGAAGTGTAGATATTGTAATGTAACGAAATCAGGTGGAGGTGTCACATGCCTAAAAGAACATCTTGCTGGGAGACACGAAGATGTTGTTGCTTGCAGGGGTTCCGACGGAAGTCCGAAAGGCTCATGCTGGCAAGTCTTGAAGAAGCGAAGGCAAGAAAGAAAGCTATTAAAGATGAACGACTGTGAATGGAGCAAGCTGCAGGAGAGCCTGTAGCTTGTGGGCCATCATCTCAAGATGTCTTCGATGATGACGAGGAAATGCAGATAGAATGGGCTCACCGAGAGTCGTTGGAGGTACACTGGCTCCAACAAAGGGCAACAGCCAGGGGTGGAACTTTTGAACATGGTGGTGGCAGTAGAAGTGGTAGGGGAAGTGGAAGTGGCAGGGGAAGTGGTGCCATTTCTAGGATGTTTGGTAGGTCACAGTCCATGAGAGTTGATTCAGATATTTTGGCAGGTCAGGCACCCCGCCAAACCCGCATTGATACAGCACTATGTGGAGGCTTAAGGTTAAAACTTGGAAAATTTTGGTCTAAGTGGTTCCATAGTAATGACATTCCTGGAGTAAAGGCAGAGTGTCCTTATTTTCGTACTGCCATCAAAGAGGCACAAAAATTTGGTGAAGGCGTGGCGTCACCAAGAGGCCATGAAATCGATGGGCCATATCTTGATGAAAACGAACAAGAAATAAAGCAGTATGTAGCAGAGTTCCAAGATGACTAGAGTATATATGGAGTATAATTAACTTCATGTTGTACTGCAATGTAAGAATGTTTTTCCATAAGTCAGTGAATGCAACTGGTGAGATGCAAAATGTTGACTTTTTGTATCATGAGATATGTAAAGTTGTGCAAGAAGTTGGATCTCGACATATTATGTAGATTGTGATTGATAACGACGCAAACTACAAGAAAGCATGTCAACTGCTAATTGAAGAGTATCCAACTTTATTCTGGCAGTCGTGTGCGGCACATACCGTCAACCTCATGTTGAAGGATATTAGCCAATTCAAAGAGGTTGCTGAGTTGTCAAGGCGGCCAAGAGGATTTGTCGGTTCCTATACAGCCACGGTCGCCTCCATAATGAAATGCGGGAACATATTGGAGGAGAGATAGTTCGTCCAAACACCACAAGGTTTGGAACGACATTTGTTTTCTTGAAAAGTTTTTGGGATAGAAAAGATAAACTTATGAAGTGGATGGTGTCAGATGTGTGGACCTCCAACCATTTGTGCACGACCGAAGAAGGAGAATACATGTATTCCTGTCTCACATGTAGACAATGGTGGACCTCTATGCATTGGGTCATTAAAGTGGTAGAACCGATTTATCGATTACTAAGATTTGCAGACCAGCAGAGACCCGCAACTGTGGCAGGATTGGTTGGAAAAACACACAAACTCAAGCAAGAACTTGAAGACGCATTGAGAAATGACGAGGCTACATGTGATCGTGTTATGGAGGTAGTTAACAAAAGAATTGCAATACTCAAGAACCGCACCTATGTGCTTGCAGGCAAGTAGATAGTTTTCTAAATCCTAACACATAAATTATATTTGTTGTATTTTTTCTAACACTGTAAGTATGTTTGGACAGCAGGGGTGCTAAACCCGCAGAGCCACAACCTATATGGTTTGGCGAAGATTGCATTCCTTGTCGTTTTCGTGACAATGGCAATTCAAAGAATAGCCGATACACCCGAGGAGGCAGTGCAGGCTCTAGGCGAGCTAGAATTCTATCGTAATCGACGAAGCCTATTTGCTTCACATGAGGCTTACATTAGTGCATCTCGTCATACTGTAGGTATGTTATTATCAACTTATATATACATAGAAAATCAACCGTCACTATGAGTTTAACGTAATTTTCATGTTACTTGTAGCTACATGGTGGATGACTTTTGGAGCGAAGACACCAACACTACAAAAATATGCCTTGCGGATTGTTTCACAATGTGTTTCCTTCAGTGGATGTGAATGTAATTGGAGCACGTTCGCTTTGGTGCATACACAATTGAGGAACCGTCTTGGGTACCGAAAACTGCATAAGCTCGTATATGTCCACTACAATCTAAGGCTGCGATTGCAAGAGCATGAGGCTAGAAATGAGGATAGAGATGTAGATCCTTTTGGCGATCTAATTAATGCCACTATGTACAACAGGGATAACCCAATCCATGAGTGGCTTGATAGTTCCATGATAGAATTAGAGCCCGTACTAGACGAGGAAGGTGAGCCCCCCATTCCATCCAAAATTGTAGTTGATGCCATCCCTGAGGAGGAACCGGAAAAAGCACTAGATGATCAACTGTTGAAGGAATGGACAAAGACAACTATTGAGAAGAATCATCTTGGGAAAAGGAAATATTGTAGCCAACTGACTGCAAAATTGGCTGCAGACTTTGCCTCTCTTATACAAACATGGAAACGAGAGGCTGATAAGAAGAAGAAGAAGAAGAACATTGAGGAGGACATTGTTGAAAGCGATGAAGAAACAGAAAGTCCGCCATCTGATGAAGTGCAGTACTTCCACAATGAAGAAACATAAAGTTCGCCATCTGATGAAGTGTAGTACCAAGAGTCTGCTGACAGTAGCTCTCCGTCGTCCGGTGATGGTGCTGATGGTGGGACAACTCGAGATGCAGCACAAGACCAACCATTGGAATTTATCTGCAAGAAAATTTTCACGCATGCTACCCAAGATGAAGGCCATGGTTGTCATTCTTCAAGACCAATTCGTAAGATCTATGAGAGACGTAAGAGTCGCAAAAAAGATCAATCTCGGCCACATGACTCTTCTTCCTATGAATCCCATGCTAGCTCAAGGACTTATGGACGTCGAGATGCCAACCTATTACCTTTTGGTGATGATTCTCATTCGTCAGACATTTCTTATCCTACTCATCATTACGGTCTTGTACCCTTCAACAACAATTCAAGAATAGTTTATCAGTGGGTGGAGCCTAAATATTACCAACAAATTTATAATCATTGGCTACAACATATCCATGAAACATACACTTGGGATCAATACAAAGCCTACCTTGCTCAATATAAAGGAATAATACTATTTGATAACAATGAGTATATTGCACAACCTTCGCGTTTCTCGACAATGTATTGGTATGAATTGTCACCATTATTGTTTTTAGTATGCTAGTAAAGTTATTATTCATTACCATTAACTCATGTTTTTATTATTTTAGATGTTGATGAGTACTTGGGGGGAGAGGGCTTCTTGAATCAGGCTTAACTCATACAAGCTATAGTCATTGTTACAAAACATTACCTAGTTAGCATTGTTATTTACTAATCATCAATTTTCCTTTCATTTCCGGTTTTACCGGTTTTCAACCAGTTTTTGATTCTGCTGCAGAATCGCCGAGAAAATTTTTGAATTCAAATTGGGCCTTTCGAATTTTATCCGGTTTTGGTGGGTTTTCGATTCTGGCCAGAAGCTATATCAAGACCTCGGCGGGATTTTGCCCGGTAACAGTTCTTTGATCCTTGCATGGGCGGACTAGTAATAGGTTAAGTGAAAAGTCCATAATACCCTTATGAAAATAATTATAGAGGAAAGTCTATTATGCCATCAACAAATCAATGACCATATTTAATTTCTACTACCACCCCTTACTACCAGTAGAAGGTATTGTAAACATTATCGGAAAAAAACACCCGTCGTTCACTTGCATCCCCGGTTAAAACACACCCTGTTCACCGAGACTGCAACAAATTTGGCAGGTTCATCAGAGAGGGGACACTACAAGTGTGATCGGCGTTCTGAAAAAGCACCACGGACGCGCCGACCGGCGTGGTCGCCGCTTGCTGCCAGCCGATGAGGTGCATGTTCCCCGTCCTCGTCGTGGGGCTGATACTGATCGGAAACGAAGACCCCGACGAGGCTGTATATATGGTCTAGCTACTGCCTTGCAAATTGCAACGACTGACCTCCAGCTGCTCACTCTGTCTTTCACAATGATGGAGAACTGCTGCTGTGCACTATGTTCTGCTTTTGACGGTTTCAATGTTGATGAAATTTCACCGGAAACAATTCAATCAGGAAGTTATCCCACGTTCCAAATGGAGCCTTAGGCTTTCTGTTCAGAAAAAAATAGTACTTAGTTGATGGAAATGGAATGATGTAAATTAAAGTGGTATTTATAGGCTTGCAAACTTTTTTTTAGTGGGAGACTTCAATTGTTTGTTGGAAAAGGTTGGAAGCTATGTTTGCCATACTTCTTCTGAAATCTAGCCTGGTGATCGCAATGTGCTTGAACCATTGCGATCTTTCAGACTTCAGAGGCAGTGACACACTTTTCACGTTTCATATAGAAATGGAATGGTATTTGGCATTCCATCGGTGTAGTGGTACATGTGAGTACAAGTGTACAACCCTGCTAATAACTCTGATGTCCTTCAGCAGCGAGCTCCACCAGTCCTCTCCTACTGTTTAAGAGAACATTCATCTAACTTCGTGTTTCTACTTAACTCTCAAACTTGTTACCTTGCTGAAAGTAGTATCACTTCAATTACATTAGAAGATACTCTATTCAGAACTAGGCGACCGCCAGCGCGAATTCTTTTGAAACTTCGTATCGAAAACTCTGTCTCTTACCTCTTTTGATATCTGCAATGATACTGTTCGACAGATCAAGTTGGATGACAACACAGTACAAGTGCTAAATTGGTTTCCTCAAACATCTCACTATCCATGATTTCCCCTCTTATATTGTTTCTCATGCCGTATTCGCCAGTCCATCGGCAAGCAAAGCAGCTGCGTGAATTTATAGTGCTTGAGATATGAAAACTCGTGCCTTCTCCCTGTTAAATTAAGATGCCATGAATTGAAAGCTATGCTCCCGCATGACTTTTCATCAGTAAGGCTTCATTGCATTACCATGAGAAGAATGTGCAGCGCTAGTACAATGATCGGCGGAGATGGGCAGTGGCCCAGCTAACCCGACGCGTGGAACTATGCAAGGGGCGGGCAGGTGGGCCGATTCCTCCGAAGGGAGCGCACGGGCGGAAACGCAGCCCGCGCGCAGAACGCTCTCTCTCTCGTCAGTTGCCGACTGCCCGGCCTATGTGGAGCATGAAGGCAAGCAGGTCAAGCAGCTCGAATACGCTTTTGGGGCCCGTCTGCCCAGGTGTTTTTCCTCGCGCGGCCTGCGCGGCGTGGGAAGGGCCCAAGCAATGTATTCCGGCGGCCTGCGCGGCGTGGAAGAGCCGAGGCGATGTATTTCGACGGTCAGCGCGGCCTAGCGGACGTTTTCCCCGAGGCCCGTGCGGCGTTAGCCCAGTTCGGTTGGAGTTTTTCGGTGGGATGAGTCGGCTGAGGTTCGGAGGCCCCGCACGGCGGCAGGCCGCGGCCGAGGTGATCTGCCGTGGTGGCCTGGCCGCGGAGTGGGCTTTACAGATAAGAACAACGTGGTAAGATGGATAATTACGTCGAAATTCTATGGTCTACTTGAAAGTTGGAACGCGAGGATTTTCTATAATTTTTTTGTGAGCTTCAAGTTTCTGCCATCCCTTAATTATTTACCTACGTTTAGTCTTTATGCTGTCTAGTCTGTGACACTGTCTGGGAATAATGTCATATGCTTTGCGGATGAAATGAACAATGGAGTGGATGATAAAGTTGACAAAATGTTAATGTGATTCTTTTAGGAAAGTGAAATACATCCACATAAAAGCCAAAAGTGAAATCGAAGACAACACAATGACCCCCAAATAAACAATAGAACAATATGCACATAATTATAAACATGTGTACATGCCAATCGTCTTTTTTTCTTTTCTTTTCTTCGGTCAGCAAACAATTCAATGGAAGAGAGAGAGAAGATTTAATATACTATAGCCCAACAAAACAATCCTCTCGAGGTCCGCATAGAAAAAGAAGAGGAATGGGAAAGATGCAGCCCCTGCCGAATGTACATGAGTATGGTCAAGGTCGAATTCAGATTCATCGTTCTCACTCTCTGGTGGTAGGAAGGAAGCAGCCAAACATCTGCAGTACACGCAAAAGAAAAACTACCAAATTTCAGCACAAAAAGAGAAAACCATGAGAAGATTCGTCGTACGTAGGGCCGGTTCACACGGTATCAGAATAGCGAGAGCCAAGTACTGAAGTAGTGAACAGTGATCACTGTACCTTTGATAGGAAGGTGGTGTCCCGAGAGCGCCTCGCAGCGGCGGCGCTCTCCGGCAACGGCATGCGCGGGACATCGGGCACCGCCGCCCTGGCCACCTCCCGGTGCCGCTTCACGTTTTCGAATTGCACCGTGAACCCCTGCGCGGCCGCGGCGTTCTGTTCGTCCCACACGCCGAACTTGGGCACGGCCGACGGCCTCTGGCGATTCTGCCACGCAACACGACCAAAGCACGCGAGTCACAAACTTGCAATCTTGCATGCATGGATTCATGCAGTACACAGAGAAACGTAGTTAGGAGTAGACAAGTAGTACTGTAGTAGTTAGTTAGCCACTCACCGGCGCGTTGTTCTGCGGCGAGGCGGACCGCGCCCGCGGCGCCACCTGCTGGTGCCTCGGCGCCTGCGGCGCGGTGTGGCCGCCGCCGCCATGCCCGGCCGGGGTTGGCGGTGGTGGGGCCCGGTCGCGGGTGGTACTGCGGCGGCGGCGCGAACTTGCTCTGCTCAGCGCCCATGCCGCCCGGGTCGGACGCCGCGCTGCTGTTGCTCCCGGCTCGCCGGTGCTGCCCGTTCGGCGGCCGCTTCTGTGGCTCGCTGTGGCCGCTCGAGGTCGCCGGTCTCGACGGAGGGGCGCTCATTCTTGGGTTGTCCTCAGGGTCGTTGGGGTTGTACGGCCGGTGCAGCGGCGGCGCGGTGGCGCCCTTGTTCTCGCGCACCTTCTCGAAATAGACCGTGTACCCGACATTCTCGCTGTCCCAGGTGCCGAACTTGGGTACGCTGGGGCGTTTCTGCACGTGGACAAATCAATCCACGTGTTACACTTATGCCTTTTTGTGGAAATCTGAGGAAGAATTTCAGGTGTATTTGGGGAGAGCTAGCGCGAGGTTCTGCCTCATCAGTCGTTGATTTTGTCGATGGAGGTGGAATCAACGACAGATAGGGAGAGGTCTCACGTGAGGTTCTCTCCTAGCAAATTTCCTTCCGGTGCAAATGGCTCAAGATCTTTTCTTGGAACTTATCGATGTGAAGCACTCACATCGTGATGTGGTATCAAATTGATACTACATCCGTTCTTTTTTAGTTTATATGACTTCCGATGATAAACATGCTAATATCATTTCTATGTGATAAATCAAAAACTTTTTTTTACCTGCCAAAGTTTTCAAAGCCCTGACCCAATGCAATAAAACAACATCTATTTAGAAGCAGAGAAGAGAGCAATGAAGATATGCAGAAATAGTAAAATAATATTCTAAGCCTAAAGAAAGTCAAACAGTTCCAACAGAAAAGAAACTCCATGTTTATTTAACTTACCTTAGCGATCCCCAGCTAAGAGCTGATGGATATCGTATTTGGGGTCAACTCTTAAATTTGCAACAGTATAGGATTGCGATTGGCAAGTGGTTGGCTAATTGCTAGCTGCTACTACAGTCGTGCGATTGTGTCTCTTGTACGTGAACCGTGTGCTTGTATACATGTTTTCAGAAAGCGATTGAATGGGTAAACAAAAGAGCAAAAAATAGCTTCTTTGCTGTCTTCAATCAAGAGATTCGTGTTGTCAAGAGTAGGCTCGTTCTCATCTTGGTGGGTTGCCTTGAACGTGGACAAATCTTCAAAGAGAAGCGATTCTTTTTTGAACGCCTCTCCTCTCCTGCTCATCTCAACAAGGATAAGCCTTCTCTACCACCTTCCTTTAGGCGAAATGAATCTACACATGGATCACGCCGTCGTTTTCGGCGAAACGATTTCTGGCATGCTCCTAGTCTTTTCCATGATCCTAACATCACTTTTGTTGCCACCTTGCATGCTATAATTTGGGTTCAGGAAGCTATCTTACGCCTAGAAATGATCCTAATGGAAGGTGTACCATGAACAAAAGATAGATACTACAATTTGATCGGTTACATCTTACATGCAGAGCAAATAGGTAACACAACAATCTATGTAAGGAATAAAAAAAAAATGAAAAGTAAGCAAATCAAGAACAAGATTACGCATCAAAGCAAACCAGACAAGGAAGAAGCACTCACGGCCATACGCCTGAAGAGGAATCGACCGGCGGGAGACGGCGAGCCCTAGCTCTCTTTCCTTCCCTCTCCTCTTCTCTCTCCTTCCCCTGCAGAGAGGAGAGAGAGAAAGAAAGTGGCAACGGCAGGCCCCAAGGCAGGGGAGGGAGAAGCTTAAATTTGACAAGCTTCTAATAAAAGGAGGAGAGCCCAGCTGTAAAATAGTGGCACCCCAATTCAGCCCTGTACTTATATAGAAGATGGTGATTGTTTATATATATAGGAGAAAGGGGAAGGAGCAGCTCGAACCTTCGTACCTACCAACCCAAACCGGCAAACCGAGTGGACGATCGCTGCTGATCTCCGTGTCTTCCTAGTTTCTTCTCGCCATTGCCATCTGACCTCGTCTTTGCAGAATCTGTCGTGCCTTTCTTGAGTAGATTTCTCTAATGGTCAATGTCGGAAATGTTTCCCTTTCAATGCACGGCCTTGCGTGCGCGCGTGCGCGCTGTATGGCAGTTTCTTGTTCATCTTTGTTACTTCAACCGGTAAGAATAAGATCGACGCGCGTGTAACACGGAGGTGTGCAGAGACCATGTGGTATGGTTATATGATGGTATGGTCTTAATCTAGACGATGAATAATTGACATCGTTATTGAGGAGTTTGGAGAGTAAACTCTTACGTTTGCAATTTGTCGGATTGCTATCAGGCTACAGACGGTCTAATCGGCCCCAGGGAGGCCTGACCAGTGCTGCAAGAATGTGCCAAATAGACACCAAACACTTGTGCGAGAGTGTTTAGGAATGTATTTGTTGTTTTCTTGAGGGCTTTTTGGGAATTTCCCAATTAGAGAAAAGAAGTATAAAAGGAAAAGAAAAGAAAACTGAGGGGTCCACAAGTCAATGGGAGTTGGGAGGAGATAGCCCTGGGATCTCTCCCTCCAGACAGCGGCTCATGCAGGGAGTTCAAGCGATTCAGACAACGTTGGCGTAGTTCGCGCGAGCGGTTGCTGGCGGCAGCCTGGACTCCCTGTGACGACCTACCCTGTGATACACCGCAAGAGGTCCGGGAGGACCATTTTTTTTTTGCGCTGCGATGCCACCACATAGAAGAGTGGTAGCACCGCTCGGTGCATTCCCGAGGAGGTCTACCAGGACCTCCTAGAGGTCTTGGCCCGCAACCCTTCGGTAGCACCTCCTGGTATATCACTAGAGAGGTCCGACAGAACCTCCCAGGCTAAGTCCCGTAGGACCTCCTGGAGGTCCTGCCCCTGTGCATCGAGCTAGTCCCAGGACAACAGAAGCTAGCTCACACAAGAACACAAACTAATATCACAACCACGAGGTCAAACAAAGATGAAGCAGACAAATTAAACTTAATAAAAGACAGGACCTTATGGTCAAGCTTGTTAACAAGAGGTCTGCCACTGAGGGCTTACAAAACCAACAAGGGCTTACAACTGGCAACAAAGAGCTCTAAAGCTCCAACACCAAAAGCACACAGAAGCCATCCAACAAGCCCCACAGGCTGTCGGGTGGAGGACGTCCTAGACAACTGGATCGTCGAAGAACTCCTCCTCAA
Organism: Phyllostachys edulis; assembly: GCA_036346405.1. Classification (NCBI taxonomy): domain Eukaryota; kingdom Viridiplantae; phylum Streptophyta; class Magnoliopsida; order Poales; family Poaceae; genus Phyllostachys; species Phyllostachys edulis. Next base: position 41,861,144 of record CM070555.1, on the reverse strand, counting down.
AGAGGTCTGCATTGCCCTGCACTTGGTCATCTTCGTAATCTGCTTTGACACAGGGCTTAAAGCCATGAGTACTTTGAATGTACTCAGCAAGTCACAGGGAGCATTTATGCAATAATATTCATGCAAGGGCTTACCAAATGAAAGTTGTATGGTTAGTTTGCACAAAGCTATGTTTTGACAGCAATAGCATTAGTATATTGAAAAGCAGCAAGTTAAAACACTAGAACATAATACATTTGATGCTTGAAAAAGTGGAGTGAGCACCAACTCACATCCACAACAAAAATAGGGGAGGTCTGGTCACACCTGTGACCAGGTCCTCACCCAAAAATCACTCTAGAGCACCCACTCCAGAGGTCTGAACCAGCCCCTGGACTACTACCCGAGCCAACCACGACCCTCTGGAGCGGCCAAGGTCTCTTGAGGCAAAGCCAAGGCATCTTCTTTGAAGTGTCGATGGCACAACTTTTGAAACAACTGCCCCTTGCACCATTTTCACTGAGCATGTCCATGACCAAGGACTTGGCTATTCGAATATATCTTTACACTCTGCAGAGGTGTACAACTTTACCCACAATTCACGATCTCTCTGGCGGGACAGGTTCCGGTCACCCTTGCTCACTTCCGAAGGTGAGCAGTCTAGAAAGCGACAAGGCCTTTACAAAGCTTTGAAGGCGGCTCGGGCTGCCCGCTAAGGTTTATAATTCCCCTTTGGTCTAGAAGTCCGTAGGGTTATGGGGTGCCCCCTCTTGTGCCAACGAATCAGCACGCTCAACCACAACAGCCCCAAGCCATCTCATTGCTAATTATTCAGCCCAGACCACCCCCATAAAGTGATCTTGTGGTTGCACTAATTGGCCCAGATCAACAGAACACAAAGTTAAGTCCTTAATTGTGCCAAGGCAAGACTTCCACAACCCAATGTGCAAAGCACCCACTACTCACTTCCTGCCTTCTTGCCTCAGCAAAACATTTTGTAATTACCCTTGCCAAAAGACCACCCAGTCTTGGCACACTAGTTTTAACAAAAGTGGCCTCACACCACAGTCAACACAACTTAGGCATCCTGCCATAGTCGCTATGATGGCACCGACCACAGTTCCATAGCTCATTAGTCAAGATTATAAAGAATGAAACATGATTCACGATCCACGATTTCTAGAGCGAAGCAATACATAACCTCTGCCCCATGTTGGCAAATAACAAGGAATACCAACTAAATACCCAACCTAAGGCTTACAAGATGAATCATGACAACATGACCTGAGCAAGTTGTGAAGGAGGCATAAATCAAGTAGGAAAGTAACTACAGCCCAAACATTTTCTTATAAGATAGCCATGCATGATAAAGTAAAACCAAAATACATTTGTAAAGCTAGGAGCAATATGATCAGCAGAGGTCTGTAGCTTGCCTTGGTCAGCGGTGGAGAACCTTCAATTTGGAAGAAATTTGGATCCAAGAACTCCTCGAACTCGTGATCTACGTTCATAAAAACCAAATGAGCAAAACCACACTAGGCCAAAGAACTTCAAAAGACCCAAAAGGAACTCAAACCAACTCGGCAAGAAGGAAAACCAAGAGGCTCAAAGCCAGACCTCAACGAGCTCGAGGGAGGTCTGCGCCAGAGAGAACCGGCGAAGGAGGCAAGGAAACAAGAAATGAACCAAAGGTGGCAAATGAAAGCTGCCTGTGCTATATATAGCCAGAGTTGGTAGAGTGCACCAGAGGAGGCTCAAATGGCGTGTTGGCAATCAGGCGACTAGGCGGGGCTTGCCCTAAGCGAATTAAAATAAGGTACCTCGGATGTGTTGCATTTAATGTGGCCCGACACCTATTAAATCATGCCTGAGTTCGAGGCAAGGGCAATGATAACAAGGTGGAGAGAGGCTGGCAAGTGGGGCCAGTCAAAAGGGTGCACCACTGGTCAAAGAGGTGGCCCCACCGCAAGGGTCGTCTCCTCAAAAGACCACTAGGAGGTCCTGGACAAGAGGTCCAAAGCGCTCAAGGGGGAGGTCCTGGACAAGAGGTCCAAAACGCTCAAGGGGGAGGTCCTGAATAAAATGGATACTCTGGACAAAGAGGGTGGTCTTTACAAAACACCAGCAAGGATTGAGGAGGTGGTCCTTGCAAAACAGCCAGGAAGAGGTCCCGGGCGGTCAAGATCTCAAAGGGGAGGACCTCAACGGTCCAGATCAAAAGCGCAGGGAGGTCCTGACGAGTAGATCTCCAAAAGGGAGGTCTAACGGTCAAGATCTCAAAGAGGAGGACCTCAACGGTCCAGATCAAAAGCGCAGGGAGGTCCTGACGAGTAGATCTCCAAAAGGGAGGTCTAACGGTCAAGATCTCAAAGAGGAGGACCTCAACAGTCCAGATCAAAAGCGCAGGGAGGTCCTGACGAGTAGATCTCCAAAAGGGAGGTCTAACGGTCAAGATCTCAAAGAGAAGGACCTCAACGGTCCAGATCAAAAGGGAGGACCGGAATGGTCAGGTCTGCAAGGCAAGAGGAGGTCCGCGGAGACAAGGATACGCGGGGTAAGGCTGAGGCCGTTAGATCAAGATCGGATGGCGCAAAACAAAGAGGCCATCCACAAAGCATCGAAGGGTCCTTAGGTGATGAAGGCAAAGCCTCAAGCGGTACAACCGTAGGAGCCAACGGTGGGTCCAAGCACTAAGGAGGTCTTGGATCTAAGGAGGTCGGGACCTTTAGATCCAACAGTGGAAAGATCTGGACGGCTAAGATCTCCAAAAGGGAGAACCTACGGACAGATCCACACAAGGGGGAAGGTCCGAGCGGTTAAGATCTCCAGAGAGGAGGTCCTAACGGCCAGATCTCAACAAGGGGGAGGTCTGAGCGGTTAAGATCTCTAGAGAGGAGGTCCTAACGGCGAGATCTCAACAAGGGGAGGTGCGGCGGTTAAGATCTCAGAGAGGAGGTCCTAACGGCGAGATCTCAACAAGGGAGGTCGAGCGGTTAAGATCTCGAGAGAGGAGGTCCTAACGGCCAGATCTCAACAAGGGGGAGGTCTGAGCGGTTAAGATCTCCAGAGAGGAGGTCCTAACGGCCAGATCTCAACAAGGAGGGGTCTGAGCGGTTAAGATCTCCAGAGGGGAGGTCATAACGGCCAGATCTCAACAAGGGGGAGGTCCAAATAGGCAAGGGGAGGTCCTGAAGGATGCAGAGGAGGTCCGTAGGACAAAGGTGAAGGGCTACGGGTAGGCTACGCTAGCGCAAAAAATAAAAATTCTACCCGTAAACCAAGATCACTGCAGTTATAGATCACGGTCTTACCACTAGACGCGCAGGTGCGGAAATTGATGCAAAGACGTCAGGCGAGTAGTCGTACTAAGTTGATGCAAGACGTCAGGCGAGTAGTCGTATTACTTCCTCGTCCTCGTCGCGGCGTCCCATGTCTGACTCCTCTCTTGCGGTTCATCCAAGCGCTTCTGATCTGGCGCCTCAAAGGTATCCACACGTCACGGGAGGAAGCGGCGCCGCCGGACTACTAGATCGCGCATAGCGACTAGGGCGTGGGAGGGTGGCGGCGTGGTTTGAGGATGTCACGAAAAACTCATCACCAATCTGTGCGCCCTTGCCCTCCTTTTATAGGCGTCCTTACAATGGGCTTCTACTAATAGAGGCCCATTAGGACTCAATGCCCGATCTAATTCGGATCCAATCCGAATTAGGCTTGACCCATAAGTGTGTGACCCTTTAGGTTCACGTATGTTTAGACATGGCGAGTATACATACTTGGTCAATAGTTGGTAGCGGCCTCTAGCAAGGCGTGCCAACTCCTAAGCGATACACAAAGATCATATCGGATGAACCATCACAGCGTTATGTACATGCCAATCCCTTTGCCTCACGATATTCGGTCGAGCTCCAAGTGACCACTCTATCTCGATCTGTGATCCGGAATCCCTTACTAGGTTAACTCTTAACCTTAAGTAGCATGGCCATGCATTTCTAGATCCGATCACTCGAGGGGCCGAGAGATATCTCTCTCGGTAGAGAGGGCAAATCCCATCTCGTGACCATGCCTCATGACATGCTTCATGACAAACCGAAAGCTACCTTTATAACTACCCGATTCACGGAGTAGCGTTTGATAACCCCTAAGTAGGTCGATTCACATCTCAAGTACATGCGACAATCTCAGGTCTAAGGACAAGGCGTACACATTATGTAGAGAGAACCATAAGTATAATTGTTATGTCTCATGTTGGGTCGGTCCAACCCCATGTTCTAAACATGCGTCCACATTATTGGTTTGACATCTCCATGTCTATGACCTGTGAAACATGGTCATCAACCGATACATGTGCTAATCCATCATTCACATGTGTCCTCACATGAACTCCGACTAGGGACAACTTTAGAATAACCATACAAGTAAAGAGTTTCACAAACAAGTCACATACTTGTTAATCAATACAAAGGTAATATTCAAGGAACATTTATTAAATCATGGATACAACGAAATATCATCATCTCTATGATTGCCTCTAGGGCATATTTCCAACAAAAGGAAGGCCCGAAAGGACTCAGGGAGGTCCGACAGGGCTCGAAGGGAGTTCGAGGAAGGTTCCAAAAGGGCACTAGGAGGTTTAGAGGAACTCTGGGACGCCCAAGTGAGCTCAAGGGTTACAAATGAACGTGGAGAGGTCCACGGGGAGGTCCAAAGGAAACAAAGCCAAGCTTGGCTTTGAGAGATCAAAGGGGTTTTGAAACACAAACCCAAGCTGGATCCTCAGCAGGAAAACCAAAGCAAGGGCAGGTCTAATCCTCAGAGAGATTTAAACCAACAAAGGAAGTTAGAAGAGAAGAGATACACCCAGAGGCACACAGAGGAGCTACGGAGGGAAAACAACCCAAGGGGCAGCGAAGAACAACCGAGAGCCACAACCAACAGAGAGTGCCAACAAGGAGCTTAGTTAAGGTTTGATTAATCCAAGTTAAACTCTCCAAATTTTCAAAATACCAGGTTAAGCTTTGAGTTCTCAACAAAACCAAATGGTTACTTTTATTTTGAAAACTGGGCAAGAACCTAGGAGAAACGGGGCGTTACACTCCCTCCTTCCCTTCTTTTACTGGCTTGGGGTGGTTCGGCTGGGTGAGTGGAAATCCAGTGAGAATCCCCAATTCGTGTTTCCTTTTCTTCTCTCAATTTGGCTTGGATTTAGGGGCTGAGACTTCCCTCACCGCCAGGTAATTGCTTGGTGTGGTTGGATGTGAGATTAGAACCTCCCATCTGCACTCTTTTTGTGAGTTCCACTCTTGCTCCACCTTTTGGTAGGCATTCGGGGTGAGAACCAAGAGATTGTGCATTTGAGTTTGTTTTGATTGTCCCTGTATTGTCTTTGGTGAAAGAGAAGAATTCCAGTTCGGTTTCTTTGGTGATTGTTGCTACTTGTGCCTTTGGCCGAAGCATCGAGTGAGTAGTCTTGTGCGGCATTTCTCCTGTCTCTCAACTTTGTTCTTTGGTTGATTCCAAAGGAGGGAGTGTGGCATTGTATCTCCGATTGCTTTGCTTTTTTGTCAGGTTGCAGGGCGATAGTTTTTCTGGGTCAGTGTCGTAGACACGCCTTGCCAGTTTCCACTCAATGGTTTAGAGTACCACTGCTTTAGTGAGTATTCCTTTATCTCAATTTCTGAGTATCTCTTTACATATATGATTACGCTGGTCTAAGGGTTCTTGATCTGTGATTATTGTTAATCATTGTGACTAGCTCTGTAGGATATTGTAAAAGAGATATTGGTGGGTTCTTTGATCTGCTCGGTGATGTATTGTCACAGAAAATGAAATTGAATGTGAGTTGGTATACAGATTAATCCTTGAGTTGTAGATTGTCTTGCTGATTCCTATAACTTTGAGCAATTTATTTCAACATGTTATACATGTTGTTTCTGTAGATCTATCATTCAATTCTTCTTGCTGTTCTGTATCTTTTCAGTGCCTTCTTTCTGTTATCTATGATTTTAGTAAGTCTCTGGATTGTCTGGTGCATCGAAGAATAATGTTGATCTCTACTCCTGTGGTCCAGCATAGGTTAAGTTGAGTAAATTTGCTTGAATCTGGTTGATTTGAATAGCAAGTTGTAAATTGAACTCAAGGTCTAATCTATAAATTGTCATATTCAATTGATGATTACATTGGACATAAGTGCTGTGATGGCCAAGGTTAAACCTTGTGCAACTAGCTTTTTGAGAGCAATAATCATACAATCAAATATTAGCTTTATGCTGATTTTAAGTGTACACTTATTGTATTTGATGAGCATATTGTTCCTTTTAACTGGCTTGATTGTTTTTCTTAGTCTTATGACTATTGTGTCATTTAATTGGTTAGGGAACTATACTTTATTCATAATTATTTATGCTGGAATTAATTATGCAATTTTGCTAATACTGCACTTATTACAACAGTATTTGCATCAGATGATATAAAAAATAAAAACTAGACACGAAACTAGATAGAGATTAACCAAAAAGTCCAAAGAGAGGTGTTTTATCATTTTGGGAAGTGGTATGACTAGCCACTCCATGGCAGTCAGACCGGCGGCGATTAGAGTGGTTCCTTGTTACTAGGGAGCGCAATTAGACTAGCCTGGGCGGTCAGACCGGCCAAAGGTTGGTGGTCTGATTGGCCAAGGGCTGGTGGTCAGACCAACCTGGTAGCGGCGATCTAACCAACCATGGCGGTTCAGCCACCGTGAGTTGTGGTGAATTTTGGGAATTGGCCAAAGTCGTGGAATTAGTGCATATGTGTTGCATGATGCATTTTTTGGCTAACGTGGGTCAAGTTGCGAAGAACTTATGCATGTAATCGATTTCTTGGTATATTGTTGTACAGAGATGCTTAGAGTCAAATGCAGTCAACGACGAGGAAGATCAGAACTTGGTTTGGTGAAATCAAGGCTCAGAACGATCGAGAATGCCGAGTGAAGTGCTTGGTCGCAAGCAAGCCACAAGATGGACAAGAACGACAAGAACAGAAAGTTTGGTGCAACCCGTTGCATCAAGTGGCTTGGGCCGGTGCAAGTGTTGAGGTGGTCCGGTGGGAGCCGGATGAGAGAGACTTGTCGGCATGAGGGAAGCCATTGATGAACCTACGCGCGGCGAAGCATGGGATTATTTCACAAGATTAAACCTGGTCAAGATGGAAGGATCAAGAAAGGGTATGTTGGTATCTTCCCCAAAACATCACGTTAGTGACCTTGGAGAAACCGCGGCGCATGATGGCACAAAGAAGAAGTAGTTTAGATCATGAGGAGGACAAGATCGAGAAGATACAGATTCGGGAACGTCGGATCATCATCCGCTTTGAGAAGTGTGAGCGAGTGTGAGACCCATTTGTGTGTGGACTTAACAGGTGCCCGCTAGGGTTTTCTCTCTAGACCTAGCCTCCACTATAAAAGGGGTGGTGCAGGATTTGCATACCAACCAAGGCTAGAAACCCTACTTTGAGATTTAGAGAAAGCGGAGATAATAGAGGAGGCTGGGGTTTGATAGATGTATTGACAGAAAATTTGTAGGATTGGGTGCTCATGAGTTAGATTTTGTCCTCCATGGTGGAGTAGTTGCAAACCTTCAATTCCTCAATATCAATCCAATCAATTTATGCAAAGATGAGGATGAGTTGTCACTTGTTCTTACTCTCTCTCTCTCTCTCTCTCTCTCTCTCTCTCTCTCTCATTTTTGGGTTGTGGAGATCATGTGGATATGATCCTAATCTTAGTGTGAAGAACAAATAGCAATAGCGTCGAGGTGTTTGGAGAAACCCTTATTTTCGGCAAAGTTCTGCTGCTTGTCAAGCTCAGGCGGTCTGACTGGCCTTGGGAGGTGGTCTGACCGGCCTATGGCTGGCAGTTTGACTGGCCATGGGTGGCAGTCATTGTTAGAAATATTCCCTAGAGGCAATCATAGAGATGATTATATTTCATTATGTTCATGATATTGGATAATGTGTTATCTTGTTCCTAGAATAATATTGTTAATATTTATTATCAAGTATGTGACTTGGTTGTGAAACTCTATATCCCTGCGATAATTATTCTTTTACGATCCCTGGTCGTAAACATATGAGGACATATATGAATAGACTAGCATATGTATTGGTTGATGACTATGTTTCACGAGTCATAGATATGGAGATATCAAACCGATAATATGGACACATGTTAGAGAACATGATGTTGGATAAGACCCACCTTGAGACACTATTGAGATTGTTATGAATCTATGTGTCGTTAGTTGGTCTCAAGCAATGATGATGTATAATCCTTAGACCTGAGATCAGCATGGTTTCCTACATGTGTAAAGAGCACTCTTAGGGGTTGCCAAACGCTACTCCGTAATTGGGTAGTTATAAAGGTAGCTTTCGGGTATGTTATGAAACATGCAGAGGAATGTGACTGGTCGGATATGGGATTTGCCCCTCCTAACATAACAGGAGAGATGTCTCTGGGCCCCTCGTTGTGATTGGATAAAGAAAGTGCATGGCCATGCCACTAGTAGTCGAAGTGTTCGACCACATAAAGTTATCTAACACTCGATCGAGAAAGTATTGAACAGTCCATGGATGATATAACATCTCACCTGGAGTTCAACCAGACATCGTGAGGCAAAGGGTATACACGAGTAGGTCGCTTAGTTGACGATTCTGGTGATGCATATCTCGATATGATATGAGTGGTCGAGACTAGTCGAACATAGTCATAGAGTGGTCGTAACACGGTCGTAAGCAATTACGAATCGTCGTGACCAAATATGGCTGGTCGTATAAAGATAGGACACAGGTCGTAAGTGATGAGGACCAGTCGTAGATCATATTGCATTAAGGTTCGTCCGATATAATTTGTGTGTATTAGGAATCGATATGCTCTGCTAGAAGCCGCCACGACTCGTGATCGGAAGCGGTTTCCAAGTCACAACCGAACTACACATGAACCTCTGAGGTCACACACTTAGCAGGTTGGAACAAACCCGATGCGAATCTGATTCAAAAGCGTGTTGGATAAGATCATCACGAGCACTATATAAGGAGATGCATGAGGCATTTGGGAGGTATCGTGAAACATCACCGAAACCCTAGCCGCCATCTTCCTAAGAACTCCGCCATGCGACTTGGTGCTAGTACACCAGCGTTCGGTTGTTCCTGCCCTGGACGTGTGGATACCGTAGAGACGCTACTACGATTGTTGCGCTTGAGGGCGATCCGCGATCTTCACGAGGAACTCTGAGAGGTTCTTTGGAGGGACGATCGACTCGACCACTACATCGACGCGCTCTTCGTTGGATCAGTCGCTCAATCCTTCTTCCGCTGCTCTGCGCGTCTGGTGGTAACGATCTGTGATCATCTACTTGCTTGGCTTCCTGGTTTGCGTGGTAGAAATTTTTGTTTGTAGCTATCGTAGCCTACCCCACGACCATGATCATATCGACCATGGGCGGTGAAGTACCGGTGATCGAGACCGACGATGAAGCGGTTTGATCGGCCCTGCGGACTGACATGTGTGATCAAGTTTTGGGCTGAATTTTGGTTATCCTTGAGAGGACTAAGTGGCGGTTTGACCGACCAATGGGTGATGGTCAGGCCAGTCGAGGGTGGCAGTCTGACCGGCCAGAGAGGGTTCACATGTCGGGACGACAGTGAACTTTGTGGGTTATGTCAAAGTTGTGAGTTTCATTGCATATATCTTGCAAGATGCATGTTTTAAACTAATTTGGGTCAAGTTGCGAAGAACTTGTGCCCAAAAATGGTTGCTTGGTCTATTGTTGTGCAGGTGGTTTGGAGTCAACTATGGTCAACGGCGAGGAGGACCACGACTTGGTTAGAAGAATCAAGGTCTAGAATGGCCGTGGATGCCGGGTGAGATGGTTGGACTCAAGCAAAGCGCAATATGGATAAGAACCATAGAAGGCAAAGTTTGAGCAATGGCCTTTGTGAAGGTATGTGGTCATGCCTTATCAACTATGTGAATTGATGATTGTGTGTATCGTGCGGTGCTACGTGACAGTTTGCTTATTTGTGATGGTAGTAGGGCACCAGAGCTAGGTCATGGTTAGGCGGACTAGATTGGGACTAGGTTAGGAGAACCGAAGTCCAGAACGATCGAGGTGATACCGAAAGATGACTGAGGCTAGCGGGGTAGTTACAAGCTGAGAAGACAAGGAACCGGAGCGGAAACTACTGGTGATGAACATGACAGGCAGCGATAAGGTGGACCGGGACTAGGCCTAGGGAGGAGTTGCAGTCCGGATTAGGCTCATGGAGGAGCTAAGGTCCTAAACGATCAAGGAAGCCGAGTGCGGTCATGCTGAGACATGTGGTGCACCAAGTGACTTGGTCCCAGTTGTAAGCGAGGATGGTTCGGTGGGATCCGAATGCGTGGGAGGCTTGGCGGGAAGTCATTGGGGCCACATGGATGATGATAGAGCATAAGAGATACTTCCAGGCGAAGGAATCACCAAAGGTCGGCAGAGGGATATTTTGGGAAATTGCCCCATAATGAAAATGTGGTAAGTGGTGGTGTGCGAAACCACCTTCTTGGCCTTGGAGAAATTGCGGCACAAGACGACGCAAGGAGAGGCGGTTTAGGTCAAGAGAAGATGAAGATGACGCTTTGAGAAGCGTGTGTGTGTGTGAAACCCATTTGTGTGTGGGCTTAACGGGTGCCTGTTTGGGATATCTCTCTAGAGCTAGCCTCCACTATAAAAGAGGAGGGTGCTAGTTGTGTACCCCTAACCCTGGTAGTCTAGAAACCCTAATTTGTGATTTAGGGATAAGAGAGAAAAGTGGAGAGGCTAGGGTTCATGAGAGATGGATTGATTGAGTGCTCAAGTGTTGAGCTTTTGTCCTCCATGGTGGAGTGATTCTAAACCTACAATCTCTCTAATCAATCCATGTAAGATTTGCTCTAAGATGAATTCTATCTTATTCTTGCTCTTTCTTTGATGCCCTTTGGATTTTTGGTGATTCTTAGGTTTTTACTTGGGATCTTACTTGCTGGGACATGTGGGATATGATCTTAGATCATCTTGATCATCATCCACCCATGAGCAAGCTTTTGGATCAAAGTTTTATTTTGCCCGGTTTTGGTGAAAGAATGGGTGATTTTGGAGGTTTTGCTCTTGAGGGCTTTTGGCTTGATTCTTCCTGTGATTGAGGGTTCTATAATGTATGGGAAACTATCCTTAGCCATCTTGGATCAATTCCTTCGACGAGATCCTCTCAATCACTGTTTCGTATTTGGCCCGGTTTTAGAGCAACCTCCACTCAAACGAAAAAAGGTTAGAACTTTGCAATGATCTTCACGATCCTTGATTGAAATAGATTCCCGACATCCTAGAGAATGTATATTTCAAGTTTCATGAAGTTTGGAGTTGTGGATCAAAAGTTGGATCAATTTGCGATTTTTGAAATCCTGTTGAAATTCAATTTCTTTGTCGAGTTTACTGTTCACCAGTCTGACTGAGACTATTTACCGGTCTGATCGCCACTATTCATAGGTCTGACCACCACTATTCATCCGGTCTGACCGGTTAGTGGATATTTCGACAAGTTTTGATCCTCTTGTTGCCCGGTTCTTATTTGATTGATTATATCTGATCTTCATAGCTCCACATAGCTATTGGTGTGAAAGAACCTTGAACTTCTTGAGGCAAAAGATTTTGAATATGTCGTTTTTGTGTGGCACCTATTTAACCCCCCTTCTAATCGCCTCTTCGGTCCAACATGGGTTCTTATGTTCTAGGGGTTTTGCCTTGGTCTTTTTCTATGATCCAGCTTGCTAAAACTTGTGGAAGTTGATCTATGGTCATGTTGACCATCTTTTACGAGCAAATATTTGGATGAAGTTTAGGTTTTCACCCGGTCTTGAGCCATCTTGCACTCAATCATGATTTTCATGGAACCTTAGCTATGATTTACTCGATCGATTGGAATGAGTTCCTAACTTTCTTGTTGAGCTATATTTGAAATCTCAAGTGTTTCGGATCTCTAGATAAAAAGTTAGGTCTTTTTGGCCGTGTACAATGTAAGGCTGCTAGTTTCTCCATGTCATTGCCATGTCACACAGGTGCTAGACCTATCTTTTCTCTCTAGTGTTTAGCACCTCTTCTTCTCTCCCCGTGGTACCCACCATTAAAACAAAAAAAAATCCCAAATCAATTCCTCTCCCCCGCTGCATCGCTCTCTACCTCTCCCCGCACACATCTCTCTCTTTATCCCGCACGTAGCAATAACGCCGATGTCGATTCCACCAGCTCCGACCATCCCCTTCACCGTCGGCGAATCCTACTGCCTCCCCTCTACCAATTCCTCTCGATGGATTGGCCCGTCGCACTGTAGATTGACGTCACCACCAAACCCTAATCGGCAACAGCATGCCTCCATCCATGGCACCATGGCGGAAGGCCTCCATCCATGGTGTCGACCTTGATTCGACTCGATCTGGTGGTTGGGCGGCGAGATCTAGGCAACGGCGTCATCCTGACTCTCGATCCAGCGGTGACGACCTTGTTTCGATGCGCGGCAGCTTGCATCCGATGGCTGCGGGCCTCGAGCAGCAGCGTGGGGTCTCAATCCGGTCATGGTCGCCGGCTCGCCGCCTTCTCACGCGAATGACCCTCCTCCCCAGCGTGAACACCACGGCTTGGTGAGGTGAGTAGTTGGGGAAATATTTTTTTTATTTGTGGAGCACCGGTGCAAGTAGATGCATCAGTTCTAAGAATTTTTTTTGCTAGCACCACCTCCTCCAGTGAGTGAACCGGTGCTAGAACACTCTCTCTCCTCTAGCACTAGTTGAAGCACACATTGTACATGGCATTAGTGGATCCAAAATCGTGCTGATTTTGTTGTCAACCTGATGGTGCGGTCAGACCGACCGAGGGTGGTTGAAGGCTGTATTTCTTGGTTTCAGCTCTATTCTTCCGCTGTGATTTTGAGACCTTGATCTTCGTAATTTTACATAGCAATTGGAGTGAAAAAGAAATATAATTTAGAATGAAAAATTGGCTCCTATTCACCCTCTCTAGTTGCTAGCACGGTTCAACAAGATGAGTATTCTAAACCGTGGATTTGCACGTTTCTCATGCCTTTTCAAATGATATTGTTTTCTGTCAGATTCTAAGTTAGTATTTTTTTTTGTCAGCTGATACGACGAGTAGACCGATAACATTTGGTAATTCCGATGCAGTGAGTACTTTCAGGAACAAAAAGAGCACTCACATTGGTAAAACATTATAAAAAGATGGCAGGTTAATGTATCGCACGGTGAATACTGAATAGTAGTCTTAACTGTTGCCATCAACATTGTTTATCTCAAAAGGCTTCGTGGGACATGCCCAGCTGCAGGTTGATTGTATAGAAGGCCACCAACCAGGAGACGCCCCAACCAACATACCTTTGTCGCGCCAGCTTTGCATCGCCAATTTTCAACAAGCATATATCCATGTCATCTTAGAAAATGGTCGTTTGGTACGAAAAATTTGTGGCATCTTTTGATGTTTTGCTGTCATGTGGCTGGTAGTCTGACTGGCCCTGGGAGGCGGTCCGACCGGTCGAGGCTAGGCAGTTTGATCTGCCAGGGTGGCGATCAGACCGATAGTGTGATCTCAAATGAGCTTTTGAGGTTTGTGCACCAAATACTTGTGTGTGAGTGTTTGAGGGTGTGTTTGGACCAGAACGGTCATGGATGCCGGGTGAGATGATTGAAGTTAAGCAATGTGCAAGATGGATAACCATGAAAGGCAAAGCTTGAGCAATGACCTTTTGAGGTAAAGTGATGCTTCTGGGAGTGAAGCTTTGAAGGACTCCAGAGCTACGTCATGGTGAGACGGACGAGATAGGGACTAAGCTAGGAGAGCTGAGATCCAAAACGATCAAGGTACCGTCGAAAGATGACCGAGGCTACTAGGGTGGTTACAAGCCTAGAAGACAAGGAACTAGAGTAGGAGCTACTGGTGATGGACATGACGGGTAACGACAAGGTGGACCGGAACTAAACTCGGGGAGGAGCTAAGGTCCAGAACGGTCAAGGTAGCCAAGTATGGTCATAGTGCATGGTAGGGCATGTGGTGCGCCAAGTGACTTGGCCCTGTTTGCAAGCGAGGACGATTCGGTGGGATCTGGACGCTTGAGAGGCTTGGCGGGAAGTCATTGGGTTCACATGGGTGATGGCGAAGCATGGGCAATGCTTTGATGTGAAGGAATTGGGGAAAGGTCGATAGAGGGACATTTTGGTAAATTACCCAATACCGAAAAAGTGGTGATATGTGAAACCACGGCGGTAGCCTAAGTGGATTAGGTCAAGAATACTCTATAGAGGGCAAAGCATGATGAATTTGGCCTAATGGAACTAAAGAAGAAGACGATGCTTTGAGAAGCATGCGTGGGTGAGACTGTTTGTGTGTAGGCTTAATGGGTGTCCGTTAAGGTTTTCTCTCTAGACCTAGCCTCCATTATATAAGTGGGTGGTGAAGGACTTGCACACCCATCTAAGTCTATTAACCCTAATGTGAAATTTGAGGAAAGTGGAGAGAGATTATGTAACATCCTAAAGTTCTCTTACCAAAATAAAATTAATAAAATTATTATTTTATTGGATTTTATGAGTTTTAAAAGAGTTTTCTTGATTTTCCTAGTGTTTAAAAAGCTCAAAAGAGATTTATTGAGTTTCTGGGTTTTTATTGGATTTAAAGTTAAAAATATAGTTTTAATTAATTTCCAGGATTTTGTGGATTTAAAAAAGGCTTTTCCTATTTTCTAGAAATTTAAAATAATTTATGTGCAAAAATAAAAGCCAACTTTAAGTTGGAATAATCTTATTAAGTTCGATAAAATAAAATCCCAATTTTCAGGGCCTTTTTGAAGCTTTAAAAATTTAAAAGGAACTGTTTGATTTATCTTCATTTGTTAAAAAGTTAATGTGAGATTCTCAAAGATTGAAACTATTTAATATGAATAAATCAAACTTCAATTAAAATCAAAAAAGGTTTATTGGATTTTCTCCAAATTCTTCTACTATTTTCTTTTAGTTCAATTTAAATTATTTCCTTTTATGTTTTTCCCAAAAATTCCTTTTCTCAGTTGTAAATTTTAATTTACTTTAATTATTTTAAAAGTGAGGATTTCTTTTGGAGTTTTGCATTTTATTGAATTTATTAAAGCGTAAATTGAATTTCGAGCGAAAAATATTTTAAGTAATAAAATAAAAATAAAAATAATCTTAAATTATTTTATTTGATCTTTTAAGGTTGCAAAGAATTTTATAAAATTTTCTTGAAATTTTTGTATTTTCTTAGCATTTCTCCTTTTCTTTTTCTCTCTCCTTTTCTTCCTGTTCTTCTTCCCGTTGAAACCGACCGCCATGGTTGCCCATCCTCTGCCACACCCCATGCCCTGCCGCTCCCATTCCCAGTAGCCCCATGCCCTGCAACCCCATTCCCAGCCACCCCATGCCCTGCCAAGATTGGAGATTGGATTATAGGATTACCATTTTATGATATTGATTTTGGTGGATTAAGTTGAATCAAGAAGTATACAATTAATTGGGTATTTTGGTCATATTGAACTTATCAGATACGATTGAATAGATAAGTTGGATTTAGAATAAGTCTTTGTTTAATTATAGAAGTATATCCTTGTTGGATTATAGAAGTATATCCTTGTTGGGTTATTGGAATATATATCATTATTTGATTGTCAGAAATCTAGTATTGTCAAGATGATCAGGTTTATATGATGGATAAAGAATGAAGATGGGTTATTATAGAAGTCATGATGGATTTCAGGTGTATTGGTTGAAACATAGAGAATTGATAAATTGGTGGAAGTTAATTGAATAATAGTGTGTAGTTGATCTACGGTTGTTGGTGGACTAATATAAGCAATAATGGGGTGGATCAGTAGACAAAATAGATTGACATGGATGTTATGATTCTCATACTGATGGTTGACTTTCTAATCTTGGAAATTGATAATTCTTGAACTTCAATCCCTCATACCTTATCGCCCTAGATAAAACTCCAGTCAATACAATAGTATTGACAAGATACTTCTTGTTGTAAAACTTCACTCTAATACAAAGCTTAGACTAAAAAGAATATTGAATTTGGAGAATTTAGCCAAATGTTCAATTATGAATTAAATGAGTATATGGTATTGTTTTACCATAGAACTTTTGCAAATGATTTTTGAAAAATAAAACAAAAATAAAAATTGGTTTGGACTTGGGCAAAATGGATGTTTGGATGGTGCATGTCGATGTACGGGATCGAGGCCTAGGGGTTATTTTTTAAAGTCGCCCAAGCTAGTTAAGGACCAGTTTTCGAGTTGAATCTTGCTACGCCCCATCGTACTACCACAAGTCTGAAGTGGGTAGGACTTGGCTAACTAATTTGCAATATTTCACCGTGGTTATGCCATCTGGTTGTGTGGGTGTCTGAGTGACCTACTTTTATATATTCCCACATGGCGCAAGAGGGGGCTTAAGTCCAGCGGGTTTCTATCCAAAGGAAGCGAAACCTTAGCAAGGCGGGACTATGGTGGGATGGCACATTGTAAAGGCCTTGTGATAATGACTTAGTCGTAAACCTTCGGCAGTGTGTCAAACGGACATTATAAGTCAATTATCTCTTGTGGGTAAAGTTGTACAACCTCTGCAGAGTGTTAAAAACTATTCGAATAGTCATGTCTACGGTCATGGACATGCTAAGTAAAGCCACTCAAAGTTAGACTTGATTTTGTTTCAAAAGACTTTATCAAATGATTTTGGATATTTTATCCAACTAAAAAATTGGGCGGTTGTCCATGTGATAGGAAGTTATCCTTCACCACTCTTGGATGAATATTATCTTACTATAAAACTTGAGAATTTAGAAAATAAATTTTAGTTATAGAATAACTGCTTTGGAACTTAGTATAGATATTTAAAAGAAAACATTGCTTTATGCAAATTCAACCTTATAAGAATTCCATTGATATATCCTTGCATGCATTATAATTCTGTTATTGGGTGTAACTTGTGAAGCACAGTTGTTTGTGCTCACTCTTGCTTAATAAAATATTGTTCAGAGGAGAAGGACTTTACAACTGCTAAAGATCTCGACGACTATGCATCTACCCCAGTCGATTGTCTATGGCAGATTAGCTGGGCTCTACTACTTTCTCTTCGTCTTCCGCTGTATTCTTTATTGTTGGCTCGTAAGCCTTTTTGGTAATCAACTCTGATATTTATTAATAAAGTTTTGCGATTATGGATATTACCATATTTGTTTACTTTGTGAGCTAGCCACTAATCATAGGGCTAGTTCAGTAATACACAGGGGATTTGGGAGTGTTAATCCCGGGTCCTTACAGAGGAGGATGCTAGGGTTTGGAAGATGTATTGAGAGAGGTGAGAGCACTTGTGTGTGTGTTGCCCTAGTGACTTTTTTCCTCCCAAGGGAGTGGATATAAACATTTATCTCCAAGAAGAAATCAAATCTCCAAATTCATTCAAGTCTTCCTCTAATACGTTCAAGTATTGATTTATTGATTTGACTCGGTTTTTGGTGTTCCTTCCTCCCCTATTGATCTTGCTTTGTACTAGGATGTGTAAGTGATGGATATATCTCTTGGAGACCAGATCCTATCCATCTAGGTACTTTCTATTGTAAGTTATTGAGTTTGCTCGGTTTTTGTGGAAGAAATGGTGATTTGGGTGATTTTGCTTTTGATGGCTTGTGATTTGATTCTTACTATGATTAAGGGTGCTAGGGCATGTGGGGAATCATCCTTAGCCATCTTGGATTGATTCTTCCCACGAGCTCTCTCAATTATCGTTTTCGTATTTGGCCCGATTTTGGTGCAACCTTCACTCAAGCGAAAAAAAGTCAGAACTTTTACAATGAGCTTAAATATCTTTGATTAGAACGGGTTTCTGACATCCTAGAGAATGTGTGTTTTAAGTTTCATGAAGTTTGGAGTTGTGGATCAAAAGTTGGATCAATTTGTGATTTTGAAATCGTGCTGAAATTCAATTTATTTGTTGATTTTACTGTTCACATGTCTGACCGCTACTGTTCACCGGTCTAACTGCTACTGTTCCCCTGGTCTGACTGTTGCCATTCATCCGGTCTAACGATCCAGTGGGGATTTTGGAGAGTCTTGATCTTATTGTTGATTTGTTTTTGTTTGAATAATTCTATCTGATCTTCATAGCTCCACATTGCTATTGGAGTGAAAGAACATTAAACTCCTTAAGAAAAGAGATTTTAA
Source organism: Phyllostachys edulis (assembly GCA_036346405.1). Taxonomy (NCBI): domain Eukaryota; kingdom Viridiplantae; phylum Streptophyta; class Magnoliopsida; order Poales; family Poaceae; genus Phyllostachys; species Phyllostachys edulis. The sequence goes on along the minus strand of CM070555.1, from coordinate 41,842,880 downwards.
AAAGGTCGTTGATTATGTGGCGTCTATTCAACCCCTCTTCTAGTCACCTCCTCGGTCCAATACTGAATATTACAAAATACTCTTTTGATATAAGGTGGTAAAAGAAGACTAACAATTAGCACACAATTATTCCATTTGAGATTAATTTGCCACAGGATCCAATGGACCGACATGGCAGCATGCACCCTGTAAAAAACAGATATCAATCCAAACATATTACAAGTTTGCAACAAACTAGTCTGACTTTTGTCAAAAGCAAATCTCATGGGAGAAAAATCTTCTATGATAAAGGTCCTTTGAAAGACATTCTTAAATATGAACAAAAATATCTAAACCTACTAAGGAAGTAACAAGTATGTATAGCATTTTCTAAGTGAATGCATATAACCCACTTTCCTAAGAAATTAAGTATGAGTTGAAATATATTTAGCATGATAACACAAAGACTCACTAAAGACATCAATCTCAAGCTAGGCATGACCTAGCCCATATCTCCTTTTCTTCCGAAAAGGATGGCAGGGAGCTCTGCCCATGCATTGTACAATAATAGAGCTAGCAATTTCAGTACAGAATTCTATACAAAAGGTAAGACAATAGCGGGTAGCGACAACAAAAAAAACAGGGAGCAGCCACCAAGGCTTCAACACTCTTGAAGAGAATCGTACAAAGAACCGATAAAACCTCAGCCAATCTCTTCCGCAGACCGTCGAGAACAACTGTAACACCCTGGCTATTCGGAAGCCAAAATGCTACCTAAAGATCTAACATTTAATCATACAGCGGAAAACATCAACAATAATTCATCCACTAAGCTAAACAGAGCATCAACAAATGGGAACATAAACAAGAATGTAAGATTGGATCCACTAAGATAATCCTATCAACGAATAATCCATGAACTTTAACAGCTACTTAATCAAAACTCAACGAACAGAAATGTATCATCTATGTTCAGATGTAATTATTACCATCCAACAATTAACGAATGAAAGACATTAATTATCCTTATATTGAAACGAATGTAAAGTGTATCATGTGAGTAGTGCATGTCTACTCCCTCCCAAGAGAACTTCATCAACGATCACCTAAAATTAAATAAACAAAGCAAGAGTGAGTCCAAGACTCAGCAAGTACAATGAATAAATAGAACATACCACAAACAATAACAAGTCAACATCATTGAACCACATGAAGAAATCACAGAACAAGTATTTGAATGAATGGAATGAATGAAATGAATGGAATGGAGGGACTACACACATGCATATACCGGTATTGCTAGTGACACACCCGTCGGTATTCACTTAAGCCCGCATCTTAACAAAAATACGGGGATCCAAGTCCCGTATGAAGAACGTTTCATACGGGTGTCCCAAAACGCCCACATTGGAATAGTGGGGCCCATATTGGAATGGTGGGTCTTACGTGCCCATCCTGGAATTGATGGGTCTTTTTAATCCACTCCCGTGGATGTAATATGAATAATGAACGCATGGAATGAAATATGTATATTGAAAAGACACGCTCTCTAATTATGGAGATAACACACATAAGGAAGGAACATGAACTTAAATATTATCATCTCCAATTATGGATTCAATATATATGAAAGACCATAGACAATCCAACTTCTCTTGAATCATCAGAACTCACAGTATAATCATAAAAGCATTCATCAATCACAATCATTAAGATAAGCAGTGTACTTGCCTTCCGCGATGCGACGCGTTAGCAGGCAATGGTGGTACTCATAAACCCGAAGCTTCACCGCCTAAACAAATAAATAACTAAAATAAGGATACGATGAACACGACAATACTGATTAACGTTCTACGACGCTTCCCCGGCGATTCAAGATCTAACCAGAAACCCTAAATCGAAAACCAACGCATTCAGCCATAAACTGCCTCTGGACAGCAGCACAGTAATTAACATAACTCATGATCTGGAACTCAAAAATAGGTGAGCCCAGTTTCTGTGGATTCTCAGCTGACAAATCTACAATACTCTAGTTGACAAGATAATGCAATTCGGCCAAATTAGTACGCTAACAGACAGATGAACTTTCAGCACAGAAACAGTCTAACAGAATAAATAGCAGCACTAAAACGATCATAACTTTTAATCTATAACTTCGAATTGATCGTTCTTTAACAATATGGAAATTTTATCAAATTACCTACAATAACCTAGTTGGGTGAAAACCCAGATTCCTCCAATTACATTTTCATATTTTACGAAATAACAAAACAGATTAATCTCGTCAGAAATCTGGACAGCAGATACTAAATCTATCATAACTTTTGACTCGAATGTCGGAATCAAGTGAACTCAGCGGCCACAGAAACCTCAGAACAAGACCCAGATATCTCTAGGAGATCAACTCCTCTGATTCGACCTCTAAGACATCGAAACAGCCTGCGCAACATACTGGACAGATTCGATCTTACTGCAGAACGACTTTGATCCAAACGATTCTAATCGGTTTCAACTCTACGATTATTCATAAGATGACAAACAATGCTCGTTACCCTTGGAGCACCCAGGAAGACAAAGGATGAACTGTGGTGACGTCCCCCGCCGTCTTGATCAGCAACCTTGCGAGGCTCCAATCAAATCTTTGCGGGAGGCCGGCAACGAAAGGATTGGCACCACGGGGCAGCTCCAAGAGATGGGGGCGGAGCACCGGGATCTTGGGCGGCAGCAAGGGAGGTGGAGGAGGGGTGGCTCCCTGCTGGATGGTGGCGCAAGAGGGGAGGGGAGGAGGTGGCGGCTAGGATGGGGAGGGAGAGGGAAAAAGTGGGGGGTGCTAGGGTTTTCCCCCCTTTTTATTTGGCCGGCCACTAATGGGCCATGGGCCCCACGGCTGCCCCTCCCTTTGGGCTGCAAGGATACCCCCCTTGGCCCATAGGGCCCCTCTCGAACCTCTTGGCCAAAGGCCCGTGCCCAAATCTGGAAGAAACATTTAAACGCATGAAATTTTCTCTTTTAAAAATCAAATTCGAACTGAATTCTTTCTAAACGAAAACGGAGTATTACAACAACAATGCCACCCGTTGTGCCAACTGATGCGGAGGACAATCGTGTAGCAGAACCTACAACTAGCCATCTGGATGCAACGTTCCTTTTACCTCGCCCGCCTTCCTTTTACTGATGCACCACCTATGAGTATGAGCTACTTCATATTCGTAGTCTAAACTAACAACTCACAAATAAAGGGTAAAGAAACCTCAACAGGATAGATCAATTGTAGGTAAAAAAGAGCCAAAGATTGTAGAGCATCGGTTCATGCTCAAACTACAATTACAGAACATGCAAATCTTTTCAAAAAGTAATGCTTGTACTTCGAATTGTCCCAACCATAGACCATTATGTCCTCAGAATATATCAGTCATGTTATTTAGTTTTTCAGACATAAATTGGGAACTATCAAAACAGTATTGCATTTATGGAGAAAAAAAAACTTCCAGTAATATCAATTAAGAAGCACCCACAAACCAACAAGATGCATGCCATGAAGGTAACCCTCTCTCTGCTATGTAGGTTCAAACTTCAAAATCCAGCTTACCGATTGTTCCTCATGGCAATATTGGGATGTCTACCTCTTCCTTGGTGCATGCTACCATTTGGCAAATTCAAAACTAATCCGTCATATTTCAACCCTTCTCCAAGGTTAATCATGAGTTGGTTCTACTGTAAGGTGCTTGCTGCAAGCGTAAAACACAAAACATAAAAAGGAAAGAAATAATCACACATATTTTTTTGCGAGGTAAACATATTGATTTTACTGCCAGAACAGAAAAGATAAAGCTGCCCAAAGAAACAAACTTGTATGAACAAGGCATGCATTCCATATTAATTCTCATGAATAAATGCAGATATTAAAGAGCAGGGGAGAACCATCCAATTTTGGGTTGACAGGTGTATAGCAACCGACAAACAATGCAAAAATGTTACCATAAAATGTAGAGAAATTAATCTTGTAATGGAAAACTTCAATGCATATACCTTCTGTATATGAATGGATTTCAGTAGCAGATGCAAAGCAACCAAATGCCACATCCTAGGATCATATACTTCTTCAGTAGAATCTTGAAAGAACTGCAATATGAGAAACAAGAGTTACTTTTTACAAATTCACACCTACTGGTATTTCAAGTATCAACACATTCAATCAAAGAAGTCTATAATAGAAAGTCATGGCTATTAACATATCAACGGAAAAATTAAGAGAGAGGATATTGTTCATTCTCACAGCATGTCATCGTATGTATTGAAATGACATTAAACTTATATTACCGGAATGCAAATTTGTTGCTATCAACATATCAACGGTGAAATCAAGAGAAAGATATTGTTCATTCTCATAACATGCCATCGCATATATTGAAATGACATTTAAAGTGTGGATGCTAGCCATGGAGTTCACAATAAGTGTAGTCTTTTCTTTAGATCTCAAACATACATAGACAACATTATTTTGTTTTGAGGGGATAAACAACATTATTTGAAATAGCGTGCTATATTGAGTAAGGGGGCAATGGCCGGTACACAGTGACTGCTATAATGTGTCCATACAATTGTGTTTTGTTGCAGCCCTTTACAGCTTCTGTAGCAATGTTTCAATACGAAGATGTTTTGAGTTTCAGTGTGAGATTTTTTTTATTATACACCATGTATTTCCGAAGATTTGTTATTGATCTATTTTTTATCAAAAAGGAAACAAGTAATATTAATTGTGCTAAATGTACCTTGAACAATCAGTTTCTCTTTTTCTTCCTCTTAATTGATACCTTTTATTAGAACCTCTTAATTACATTCTTATCTAGCCATCCGCCATTTCAGATTTTTTTTTTCTTGGTTTCTCCAAAACTGTTCGAATTCATATCTAGCATTACCACTTTGAATTATCATCTGGCAATTAATTATTATTTTTTAGAAAAAAAAAGATCTTCGCCATAGTCGGTTTAGAGTTTGTGTACTGGATGCTTCATACCCTCATATTCCATTATCTTCGTCTTAGTTTCTTATCTAGCCATATGCCATTGTGCACTGTTTCTCCAAGACCTTTTGAGTTCTTATATAGCAATCTACCATTTCAAGTTATCTAACAATTAATAAAACGATCTTAAGCATAGTCGTAGTGGGTTTTGTATCTTGGGGTTTTCACTTTTAGAGCGAGTATGAATTATTAAAAAAAAAAGACCCAGCAACTTCATATTTTGCAAACATAGCTGGGCATGTTGGATCTGTAATGTCGCTGTTACACGCTACCTTGTATAGAAATATTTTGCCTCAATGGTTTCCCAACCTTGTGTAGAAAAAGGACAACACGAAAAACCAAATCCTATATTTGTTTATGGGTGGAAGAATGGGCTATGACTAAAAAAATTTATTTGTTCAATAAACACGACAATCCATCCATTAATCAATCAATATCAGATATAGAAATCATTACTTCCTAAAACAAGTAAATTGAAAATGTAGTACATTCTTACTCATGCGCATCTGGGTTTGATGTTTGCCGCCCTTGGTTAGGCTAGGGCAAGCACCAAGGTATTTTTGCAATATCTCTACAGTCCTTATCATATGGGGCAATCAATTTTGAGTAGGGTGATATCCCTTTTGCAGCATAGCACACCTTGGATAGAATCATAGAAGCGTAATATTGCGTTATTCTTCACTTCGAAGATTTCATTTTATCCCTCACTCTGATCTTGAAAGCCGATTCTCTATCGAATGGCTCCCAAGGTTGTGTCTTTGGTGCCTTTATTGAATAATTCCCCTTGGGATGTGTAGGGAACTTTTTTTATTAATCAACCTTTTTTAATTTTTATTTTAAAGTTAACCCCCGGCGAACTTTATTTTCAATTCTGACCCCTTTGGTCACGTCACCACCCGTGGTATGACAAAATAAAGCTGTCACGCCATAAGATAAGTCCGCTAAATAGCACTTTTGGTCACGCCACTGGTTATGGCGTGACCAAACAACACTGTCACGCCATGGGTGGTGGCGTGGCAAGAGCTTCCCCCAAATACGGACTGACGTGACAGTGTTGTTTTGTCACGTCATGGGTGGTGGCATGACTTAAGGGGGTTAGAATTAGAAATAAAGTTTGCCAGAGGTTAACTTTAAAATAAAAATTAAAAATGGTTAATTAATATAAAAAATTCATGTGTAGGTTGGAAGATGTGTACATTCGTGGAACTTTATTTTATTAATTAACCTTTTTTTAATTTTTATTTTAAAGTTAACCCCGGCGAACTTTATTTCAAATTTTGATCCCTTTTGTTACACCACCACCCGTGGCGTGACAAAATAACACTGTTACGCCATAGGATAAGTCTGCTAAATAGCACTTTTGGTCACGCCACACTGGTCGTGGCGTGACCAAATAACACTGTCACGCCATGGGTGGTGGTGTGACAAGAGTTTTCCCCAAATACGGACTAGCGTGACAACGTTGTTTTGTCAGAATTAGAAATAAAGTTCGCCGAATGTTAACTTTAAAATAAAAATTAAAAAAGGGTTAATTAATAAAAAAAATCACATTCAGTAGGGACATTTATTATTCTACCAGAATATGTATATTGACGACTTACAAATTCAAACAGTTGTGCTCTAATTTTTTGGTAGGGATCATAGACTTATACTTATTAGCAATGCTTTGCAGTAATCAAACTAAAATATATCAGGGTACAAATCCACGAAATGAGGGAACAAAGAACCAAATCCTTTTTTTGTGGATGAAAAATTGGGACATTAATTTTAAGATTTTATTTGGTGATTAAACACAAAAGGAATGTAACGGCGCTAAAATTCGTCGACACCACAGAAAACCTAAAAAACTCAGCATTTATACGTGAAAAAAAACCGAGCAAACGAGAGTTGAAAAAGGGAATGAAACAAAATAGAGCAAACAACAGAGCAGCAAAAAAAAAGTATGAGCTGCATTTCGTTGGAAATAAGCTTGATTTGTAGCCTGTATACTCATGGTGCCTGAACAATTGTGCAATTGAAAACTGGTACTGCGCGGACTAGCTTTAGAATCCAGGGGCTAACTTTGGTTGGCAGGCGTGTGTATTTAACAACGGTGTTTAACATTTATTTGCACGATATATATGTGGTGTGACCGTGTGATTCCTCGTTAGTTCAAATTTCAAACGTATATGCTCTGATTTTCATTGGTGGGAGTATCAAGTTTACTCTTGTTTAGATCACGTTTGAGACATGTGGGGTTTTTTTTGGGAAAAATTTGATATATGTCATTGCAAAGTATCCAAATCAGAGAAGTTCCGCTACAAAGTGACGGCTCATAAAATGCCATTGTAGACATAACTTGCTCCAAAAAAAATACCACTATTATAAATATTCTGTCAGTATTGGACCAAATTGCCTCTACCTTCTCCCTCCTCACTCCTCACACCTGTCCATTTTTTTTTTATCAAATTGTCCCCATTTTTAGAGCTGACTCCTATCTGCGAATTGCAGTGCCATCGATCAAGCTTTGTAGCACGCAGCACATCAGTATCAATTTCGACAAAGATGGAGGTGATTCCTCTACTTGCCCCCATACAAGATGGGGTAGTTCCACCTCTCGCACAGGGTCATGCACACCAAGGGCGCTCGCTCCTCGCCGATCCACTCCGGATCCGACGACTGGAGCTCACCCGCGCATCAGTCTCGTCTCCTCGACTGGATCTGGCGACTGGAGCTCTCCCCTTTCCAACGTCGCCGCCTTGACTCGGGCTGACTCATGGAGCACCGCCGCCGATCCAGACTCGTCTTCACCGCCGCTGACACCAAATCGTCTCTGTCGCCTCCTCTGGACCGGCGGGGAGCTCATCATTCGCACCGCGTCGTTGATCTGTGGAAGCTCGAAGCTGGAGGCCGTCGCTCCGGATCTGCCTCCCCTCCCCTTCGGATTGGTGGGGAGCTCATCCTTCGCGTCGCGTCGTCGATTTGCGCGAGCTCGAAGCTGGAGGCCGCCGCTCCGCATCTGCCTCGCCTCCCCTACGGATTCGCGCTGCCTCACGAATCCGCGCCACCTAGAGCTCATCCACTTCCTCTGCTTCCGCCGCCAATGAAGCATCGCTAAGCCCGCGGGGATCATGGATCCAGCATCGCCTCGCCGACTCGTCCTGATCGCTTCGGCTTCGCCGCCTCACGAATCCACGCCGCCTGGCGCTCATCCACTGCTCCTTTGCTCTTCAGTACCAACTTCACTGCTCTGTTGATTGCTTGCTGTCGAGTGTGCTGCCACATATTGGGCGTGGTCTTCGACAACTACGACTGGTGTGGCGCGGCCAATGACCGGGCGAGGAGGCTGGTGCGCGCCGCTGGCGGCAACGACAAGGGCGGTGTGGGCGCGCACATGTCTTTCCTCACGACCGACGCCGCAGACCTAATGCACAAGCTCGCCGCGTACGACGCTGTCTTCCTGTCGGCACCCGTCGGCTTGGAGGCGGAGGAGACGAGAGCAATAACGTCTAATATTTGTGAAATATGTAAATCGGTGGTATTTCTATGAGCAAGAGATGCCTACAATTGCATGTTTAGAAGTTGTCACTTTGTAGTGGCGCTTCTCTGATTTAGACACTTTGCAATGGTATATATCAAATTTTCCTCTTTTTTGAGAGAGAGAGAATTTGAGACATTTTTTTAGTACATATCGGACTCGGACGTACTCACACACACTATACGCACGTCCACCATACACGTGACGTCTTTAACATATCTCTAAACTAGAGTGAATACTAGATCCTATAACACATAGATACACGTTTTAACCTCCGAACGTACTCGCATGTACGCCGGGCAGCACGGCGTCGCTTGCCAACGCTCGGTCCTCGAGAATTTCAGACATAGAAAGCTAATTGTTGCAACGGGCCTTTCGGCGAGAAGCCCATTAAGAATCGGACATTCGGGTTCAGTTTCATCCACCTCAAGTAAGGCCTACGAATAGGATGCAGAAATGGCTAGCTTGGCCCGATTTTCCACGAATTCTCGATATGGCCTGCCACTGCACCCGCGGCCATCGCAGCTCCGCCGCGTACCGCCTGCGTCGGGGTCCGCGACCAAGGCCGACCGCGCGCGCTGGCGAGCAAGCTGCTAACCGGTGCCCAGACCGACGGATGCTCCGCAGGCACGGCAGTCGATAAGCACGGGAGCAGCACCAGCATTGGAGCTGGAGGGAACTAGCGGGACGTCCTCCTCGTCTCCGACGCAGACGCACGCCATGTGTTTGTGCAAATGCTTCTGTAGGTGCAAGCGCGCACCTGCGCGCGTGTCCCCGTCGGTGAGTATTTTGATTCTCAAAAACAAATTTAATTGCTCTCGTGGTGGTGTCTTCAGTCTCTGCAGCTGATGAACAGATGGATGCGAGCTTAGTAACGTCTTTGATATCCTGAAATCAGCTGTCCGGTTTGAGGCCATGGTGTACATTGCATCATTCGATGTAGTTGCAATTGGTATGCTCAGTTCTGCCTCTCGCGACACAGTGTGTTCTCTTTTATCTATAGTGCAGCGTATATTCCATTTCTAAATTATATAGTCTTTGCTGCTTAGTTTAGAAAGATATACGATTAAGTTCTTTTGGCTCGACAAACAACAATCAGCTTACTTCATTGTAATCAGGTGTTCTTCCATAGTTGCATACAAATTGTGATGTGCCCCCTACCTTCAGAATGCTAAGATTTCACTTCCTCTGGCTATCCTCTAGAAATTAATTGCTTTTTACTGTCAATTTATGAATTCTCAGATAAACACACCCAGATATTTTTTTACCCTTTGACAAAAGGTGTGTACGTGCTATTATTTTTCGTGGTGAACTGATGAATGCCGATGTATTTGAATGACATCTGGATTCCCTGATCAACTGATGCTAGCGAGACATTTGGCTACTTCTATATATTGTGAACACATTCTGCTAGTACCTTAAATAAGGTTGTCTTTTCTTCTCAAACATTCCTAGTGGTCTTAAACAGACTTTTGGATCACAGAATTGGTGTGAAGTGAACCATGCATGATCTTCATTTCTGATCATCAAGATGGCATGATTAATTTTACGTCAGTTATTCTTCTGTTTTACTTTGTTAGCTTATGATCATGCAGTCATACACGCAGTTTTGGAAATAAGAATAAGGTTACAGTTTTTCCCCCTGTAATTCTGTAGCATGCTCATGCTTCTGTCAACCAAGAACTATTTCCCATAAATAGAGAGGGTAATGCCGTACACTCTATTCGATAATTTGTGCGACATTAGTGTTGAAGCTGGGAAACTGTTTCACGCTTAGAGACCAATACACAACCATCCCTCCAGTATTTATGCTAATAAACCAGCCACGCAAAACAGCACTGTTCTCTGCAATTTAACCAACGTCCAACGGGATACTATTCTTGTACTCCCACAGAAAATTATACAACTATTCTTGGAAGCTCTCAGAATCATAGTAACATATGACCCTAGATAATTTGATGGCTATGAATCTCTATGTCATTAGTTTCTTGGTTATTTCACTTGGCTTTAATCCACACACAGCTCTGTCATGGAGGAACCAGAGTTATGTGGATGATATTGGTGATCCATGCCCCCCTATACCTCATCCGCTTGGTATGTGCAAGTCACGAGCAGCAGCTTTCGGCTATCCTTGTGAAGAATACAAGGTATGAAAAACTCTTCTTTTTTGAGGGGGCGTGAAAAACTCTTATGAATGTACTCCTAAACACTGTGCTCAAAGTCAAGTTTATGCTTCCGTGACAAAATTCTGCCCTTCTGCAAAGCATACAGTCTAAATCTATGGCAGGTCACAACACAAGATGGATATATTCTTAGCTTAAAGAGGATTCCCCATGGTCGTTCTGATGTTGATAACTCGACCGAGAAGATGAGGCCACCGGTACTGCTATTCCATGGGCTTATGGTGGTAAGGACATTGTTGACAAACCATGTGCCACTGCCATTTAAGTTCTGTTCATACCTGAATGAAATGTGTGGATTGGACAGGATGGCGTTTCTTGGGTATTGAGTACACCAAAACAATCGCTTGGCTTTATTTTGGCAGACAGTGGGTTTGATGTTTGGATTGCCAACAGCCGTGGAACAAATTCCAGCCGGAACCATACCTCGCTCTCCCCAAAAGATCCGGTTTTCATCTCAGGCTTGATCAAGAAATCATTTACCATATATTTTCACTAAAAAGTATATGAACTACTCTTTTCAGGCCTACTGGGATTGGACATGGGACCAACTTGCTGCCTATGATCTTCCTGCCGTGCTTCAGTTTGTCTATGATCACACAGGAGGTGAGAGAGTCCACTATATCGGTCACTCCCTGGTGAGCTTAAAGCTTATATGTTCCTCATGAAGATTTCAACGGGTTGACACTTGGGACTTGGGAGGCATACTGAAACAAATTGTTACTTCGCATTTTTCTAGGGAACCTTGATGATTCTTGCAGCCTTTTCTGAGCACAAGTTACTAAACTTAGTGCGATCAGCTGTGTTGCTCTGTCCAATTGCTTATCTGAACAGGATGAAATCCAAACTCACCCTGCTTGGTGCTCATATCTTCCTTGCAGAAGTAAAATACTGTAGAATCTACTTGTTCTTATCGTCAATTATAATCAATCGTGGTCAGTGCTTCATCTCTTTTGTTTACCATGTGCAGAGAGTTTACTGGCTAGGTTTTCACGAGTTCAATCCTATTGGGTAGGCATCTTTACTACAGCTTCTATTGTGTCTAAGTAGGAAGAACATACAGTACATGTAATTCAATACCAAGTTCCTGCTTGTAGTTTTGCATCCCACGGCAACTTATTAATTATGAGTAGAAGTGCCCATGCTTAAGCTCTTTTACGAGATCATTGTAGCATCAAGGTCGATTATGATATCAAAGTAGCCAAGTAGGGGTCATCTGCTTTGAGATCTGCCATTCATCTGTTGAAAAACTATAATTGGTGTATACTGGTATTTTGGGTAACTAGTCTCAACTGTGATTGTGCTGACTCAAGCCTCAGGTATTGACAGCTATGAATGTGCTGCTGCATGACAGGCCAGTTGCACATGAAATTCTAAACCAAATATGCAGCAACCCTGACATCAATTGCTACGATATATTTTCAGCTGTAGCAGGTACTGTTCTTTCCTCCATTTTACCATGTCCCAAACAATATACCACGTTAAGCTCATCCTACTAACTGTGATCGCGTGGATTTAACCCCATGACTGAAGGACCGGACTGCTGCCTGAATATTTCAACTGCTTGCGCCTTCCTACAGCATGCTCCACAGTCAACCTCTGTCAAAAACCTTATTCACTTGTCGCAAAGTACGAGTCTCAACCAGAAATTTGAGGCTGCTATTGTTCGAAGCTTAGGCACAGCGCTAACTTTTCTTTTGCTGATTTGCCTCTCATCAGTGGTCAGAAATGGAGAGGTCAGAAGGTACGACTACGGCAACGAAAAGGACAACATGAGGCATTACAATCAGCCACGCCCCCCACTGTACAACCTTTCATCCATCCCGGCCGATCTCCCCCTGTTCCTCACCCATGGTGGCCAAGACTTCCTCGGCGACGTCCCTGACACCAGGCACCTCCTGAGGACGCTGGTCAGGAAGCACGACAGCGAAAACATCGAGGTGCTGTACGTGCCCGACTACGCTCATGCGGACTTCGTGATGGGCTACAATGCTCCGGAACTCATATACAAACCGATGGTCGACTTCTTTAAACGTCACTGAAAGCTGCTACGTACTACAGGTTACTCAATCATGAGCTGCAGCAGTCCTGCAGTAGTTTAATGTCAAGTTTCAGCTCTGAAGATTTGAACTGCACTGAATATACCTCCATCAGTACAGTACAGCTTGTCAGATTCTACTATATCTGCCAGTATGATCATGCTAGAGAACAAAAAAGAAAGGCCCACTCATAAGTATTTGATTGGATATTTGGTTTCACGTAATCGTAAATATATACCCTTGAAGCAATTGACAATACTACAGCTTGTCATCGCATTGTTCTTGATTCATTGGCCTCCTGCAAAAACAAACACATGAATCTTATTTGTTCTTATATCCATATTTCTTGTTTTCATTGTCTTTCAGATTTTTTAAATAAACACATATAAATGGCCCTCCGGGCCACCAATCTAGGCCGATTTTTTTGTGCCTAAATTGCAAAGCCAAGCCCAGTCCTGAACACTGAGAATGCCGGGTTACTTAGGCCCAGGTACGCATTTTCAACTTTCAGCCCTGGTTCTTATTCCTTTTTTTTATATATAAAAATTACATAGCTGAACAAAGACAGAAAACAGTGGCAGAACTAGAAAACTTTTAATGGGACGCAAGCACAATTTCATAATCTTATACAAATGGTTTCATAACATTATAAATCCAACACATAAGTTCCAAATTTGCCAAAAGTACAATACAAATAATGTCTTACATGAATAGTTCAAATAAGGTCACCACATTCCACAAATACCAATTTTTCCCAGATCGAAATCAAGAAATGGAGCACTTAAAAGTTACAGAGAGCAAGGGAGGAAAGATTAGGGTTGGGGTCCTTGGGGGAGGAGAGGAATTAGAGAGGTGTGGGTCAGTGGCTGTGGGCTACATCGGCTGGTGAGCGAGCCTTCAGTCCTGGGCTGGGCTTTCATGAGATGTAGCACACCAGGAAGTACTAGAGAATATTGCCCACTGAGGAGCTGATCCCCTGAAGTTTTTCAGATTTTTGGCGCCCCTGCCAGAAAAATCACATCAGCAATGTTGAGATTTTTTTTTAGATAATAGAAGAAAGAACAAGGATGCACACAGCCCGCAGCAATGTTGAGATGTCCCATCAGAAAGAGAGATGAAGAAGTTTCTGAATCTGAATTGGGTACTACAGCCGCCAGAAATGCCAGGAAGGTCCAAGTGTCCAAGTGTCCAATTGTCCTTGGATAGCCTACCAACTTCGGCCATTCCTATTACTACCCTGCTAGTTGTCCTCCAGATCGAACCGCATGCCTACCTGAACTTTTGTCGGAAAACTGCAAGAGCGTGGAATCGTGAGCGGGTTTTCACCTTGATTTCTAGCGATCGGCAGTCGCTGCCGCTGAGCTGAAAGCAACTGCTTCCGCTATGCATTTATGCTTGATGAAACGTCAGATATTTGACAGTTTGAGGTTATGGACATGCTTATCTGCTGCTTTGCAATTTCATGGCTTGCTGAGGTGAAAGTGAAACGTAGGTTACTGAGCTATGTCGAGGTGAAATGTAGGGGTACTTATACAGATGGTAATCGTCATCTGTTCAGGATTTTTTTTCACCTTGTATTTTTTGGGGCAACACGACAGAGAAAGAAAAGGGCCACTGTTTTTCTTTTCAAGTTGTAAACAAAGATCGAATCCTTTCCAGGTTTAAAATTTCATTTCCTCCTTTTGTGTCGCCAAGAGGTGCCATGAATTTTGGCTGCAAACTGAGCCTGATGTTCATATGTGGCTCCTCTGAAGCATGGACACTTGGGAAAACTGCCGTATCCGTGTCAAACGGCGTGTCGGACACGGACACGTGTCGGACACGTCTCTGACACGTGTCGGCGGAGTATCGGTGATTTTAATAATAAATTTTAATTTTTAAAATTCCCGATACGTGTCGGACACGCCGTGGGCGCGTGCCCGACACGTATCAGGACACGGCCCGGCCCAACAAGCTAGGTCACCATTTCTTGCTGCCTCCACTCCGCCCCGCGACCAAGCCCCAAGAAAGAGACGCTGCAGCAGCAGCAAGCAGCCGCGCCTCCCCTCGATCCTCAAGACGCGCGGCCGCGCGCCGTCGAGGTCGCGCCACGCCGTGGGCGCTTCGCTGCCGCCGGATCAGCTCGATCGAGGTCGCGCCACGGATCAGGCCGGTCCTCCTCGCGCGACCTCGGCGGCGGCTCTCGCCTCCTCCTCCCAGGCGTCGGATCCAGAGGTCGCGCCACGGTTGAGCTCGGGAGGTCGCCGCCGGATCGGCTCGGTCCTCCCTCGCGCAACCTCGGCCGGCGGCTCCTCGCCTCCTCCTCCTCCTCGCGCGACCGCTCGGCGGCGGCTCCTCCTCCTCGCTCGACCTCCGGCTCGGGACCTCCCTCGCGCCTCGGCCGCCGCCAGTCCTCGGCTCCTCGCCTCGCCGCCAGATCCGGACCTCGGTGCTCCTCGATCCCTCATGCGCCGCGGCTCCAACCTCAAAGTGAGGTGAGGACTCTACTAATGGACGATGGTGATTGTTGAATTGGTGATCACGATGATTGATGCTTTGGCGGTTTGGCTTTGCTTGTGCCTTGTTGTGTCTTGATATGGCTATCTTGATGGATTGATGGTGATGCATCGATGGCTTGAGCCACGATGCTTTGGCTTTATACAATTGTGATAGACTGAAGTTAGTAATTACTAATGAATATGTATTAGTATGTATGTTGATGTTGGTCTAGAATGGAGGATTAGAGGTCAGTATGTGTACTAATGCTTTGCTTAATTGCTTGTGACTTGTGAACTGTGAATTTGTGATACACTGAGACAGTGAGACTTA
Source organism: Phyllostachys edulis (assembly GCA_036346405.1). Taxonomy (NCBI): domain Eukaryota; kingdom Viridiplantae; phylum Streptophyta; class Magnoliopsida; order Poales; family Poaceae; genus Phyllostachys; species Phyllostachys edulis. The sequence goes on along the minus strand of CM070555.1, from coordinate 41,827,334 downwards.
GTATGTATTGATGCTATGCTTGTGATACATAAATGAATTGATGCGTTGATGCTTGTGTACTGATGCCATCAGTACACAAGCATCAACGCATCAATGCATCAATTCATTTATGTATCACAAGCATAGCATCAATACACAAGCATTTTAGAAAAATGATGCATTGATGCTTGCTCTCATGTTAATATGTTACTATGTTAGTATGTTACTGATTGCTTGTTTTCATCATTTTAGAAAAATGGAAACCGGTAATTCTAGTGGTAGAGAGGAGCAAACCAACAATAGGTTCAAACCTCCATTGTGGAATCATGTTGACGTTGTAGACAAGGGTGGTCAAGGAGGAGGAAATGTGAAATGGATATGCAAGTATTGCAAATATGTTGGCACTAGTAGCTACTCTAGAGTCAAAGCGCACTTGCTGAAAATTACTAATGGTGGAATCAAGGTATGTCCTAAGGTGACAAGATACCTATTCTTGCTCGACTTAAAAGTGAAGTTGCAAAGGCCGAGGATGAACAAGCAAAAACAAGGCCAAGAGAAGTTCCTTGCCACCATCAAGCTGTTGGTAGTGGAACCGGTGTTAGTGCTAGTGTTTCTTCATCAAGCATGGACTCGGCTATGTTGGGGAATAAGAAGCGGAGGGGACCTACTTCACCATTAGAGAAAGCTTGGGCCATGGAATTGCGCAATCAATTGGATGCACAAATTGCAAGGATGTTTTACTCTGGAGGTATGCAATCAACTTGAAATCATTGTTTCAATTTTATCCAACTTACCATATGCATTGAACTAACTTTGGTTATGTGAAATTTACAGGATTGTCTTTCAATCTAGCAAGAAATCCAAATTTTCAACAGTCATACACCTTTGCTGCAAGCCATGGTAAGCTTGCTGGTTATGTCCCACCTGGGTACAACAAATTGAGGACTACACTTCTTCAACAAGAGAGGACTCACATTGAGACCTTATTGGAGCATACGCGGAGCACGTGGCCTGAAAAGGGTGTCACCATTTGTTCAGATGGATGGTCGATCTTGTGAGGCGACCTCTCATTAACTTTCTTGCTATTTCTGAGGGTGCACCAATGTTCTTGCGAGCTATCAATGCTGAAGGCGAGGTGAAGACAAAGGAGTACATTTCTGAGAAGTTGATTGCTGTTATTGAAGAAGTGGGTGCAAGAAGTGTTGTCCAAGTCATCACTGACAATGCTGCAAATTGCAAAGGTGCGGGTTTGATTGTTCAACAGAAGTACAGTCATATTTTTTGGACTCCTTGTGTTGTTCATACTCTCAATCTTGCTCTCAAGAGTATTTGTCTTTGCTAAAATGCCAAGAAGCGATGATGAAGAATTAATCTTTCTTTGAGTGCCATTGGATAAGCGAAATCTCTGAAGATGCTAATATGATTAAGAATTTTATAATGAACCATGGCATGAGGCTATCAATGTTCAATGAGTTTAGCAAGTGAAGTTACTTGCTATTCTTTGAGACGAGGTTTGCCTCGGTTGTGGTTATGTTGAAGCGGTTTTGCATGGTCAAGAGGGCTCTCCAAAATATGGTGATTAGTGACCAATGGGAGACATATAGAGATGACAATAGAGGATTGGCACAAACCATTAGAGAACTAGTACTCAATGATGTGTGGTGGGACAAGGTGAACTACATTGTTGAATTTACCGAGCCAATCTATGAAATGATTCGTGTGGCGGACACCGACACACCATGCCTTCATCTAATTTATGAGATGTGTGATGCAATGATTGAAAATGTAAAGAAAGTGATATATAGGCATGAAGGTAAGGAATACAATGAGGAGTCCACATTTTACTCAGTTGTTCAAAGCATATTGGTTGATCGTTGGGCAAAAGGCAACACTCCACTTCATTGTTTGGCACATTCACTCAATCCAAGGTGAGCTACAAATCTTCCTTTTGCTTTTGCTAACACTTTAGTTTCACAAAGTTCTAATCCATTTTTCTTTGTAGATATTATAGTGAGAAGTGGATCAGTCAAGAAGGTGTTGGTGTTGGCCGTGTACCCCCGCACAAGGATCTTGAGATTTCACAAATGAGAATGAAGTGCTTCAAAAAGTTCTTCCCTGTGCTTGAAGATTTGAAGAAAGTGAAAGAAGAATATGCAAGATTTTCCACTTGTTCTGGAGAATTCAATGACTTTGATTCTATTTATGACAGATGGATCCTTGATCCAATGAATTGGTGGGCAAATCATGGACAATCCGTTCTGTCTTTGCAAAGTTTGGCTCTCAAATTGGTTAACCAACCGGCTTCATCTTCTTGTTGTGAAAGAAAGCTGGAGCACATATAGCTTTATCAACAAAGATGAAAAGAAACAAATTAACTCTGGCGTCTTTGAAGATTTGGTATTTGTGCATAACAATTTAAGACTTCTATCAAGAAGAACTGAAGCATATAAAACAAGAGCAACTAGAATGTGGGATGTGGGAGGAGATAGCTTTGAATCTTTAACTGGTGTTGGTATTCTCGAAGTTGCTCAACTCTCTATAGAAGAACCAGAGTTACAAAGTGTGTTGTTTGAAGATGAGGCTTCTACTGTGATAATCGAAGAAGGAAATGAGGATGAAGTGGAAGACTAAGAGTCCCATCCCATGCTGTCTTTTATTTAGTCTTGCCACTGGAATTTGATTTTGTTATGTAACTTGAGTTGAACAACTTCTATGTTGGGCTGTTGCCTAGTGGCATCTTGCTTTTGGTTAAACTATGCATTTAAGTTTCTATGTTTGAACTTGGCTGCTTGTTAATTATTTTTATTGCTTATCAATTGTAGTTGCTCTATTGCTTTGAGCCTTTGACTTAGATTGTTCAAAAAATCAAGTACATATGTTATCTTTATATTCTTGCAACTCTTGCTAATCATGTTAATTCTTTTTCCAGGTATATGGAATTATGATTTCTGAAAATGGTATTCATATGAACAATTGAACATGTCATGATCAATGAATTGACTGCAGGAAGAATGAAGAGGCAAGGGTTATCTTTGAGAGGTACATATTCCGAGTTTATTTTACACTTTACAAAATTTCAGTTCGACTAGCATGAAGAAACATAAAAAATGATACATATGTGTAATTTATTTTTATTATTTAAATATATATAGCCGTGTCGCCGTATCGGTATTTTTGAAAAAATGACGAATTCCTGTGTCCGTGTCGTGTCATGTCGTGTCGACGTATCCGTGTCCGTGCATCATAGTGTGGCTCTCCCTGTTTGCCTCTACAGAGTTATGAGTGATATCTGACGGCAAACAAGGGACAGGAAAATGCTTTGACTAGTGCTCGGCATCGACCTTAGTTTTCTTTCCTCAATAATGCTCTAGCTAATTGATTTTGGCCAGGCTAATTTGATTATAGTATTTCAATTATTGACGAAAGCCTCAGGGCCTTGCTCCTGACAATCCTTTTGGGCTCTCCTCCCTTCAAAGAAAAGGGCCGTTCTAACAATTTATCCTCAAGTATTCTATGACACTTTCAGTGGGAAAGAAACAAGCACTATCAATTCTGACAAAAAAAAAGGTATTAGCAAGTTGTTTATCTGATAAGTGGATCAGCGTAGCCTATGTGTAGTCATGTACAGGCCTGATAGGCGAACAAAAGCACTAGAAGACACACACTGACACACATCCGAGGTGACTTGGCTTCCATGTTTCATCATTCAGACATCACAAAGGAAAAGAAAACAGCTTGCCGATTCTTTACTTGTCAACCATGTGTGACTCAGCATCAGTTTTTGTCCCTTCCAGAATCAAAGAAGCATCGCTTATTAGAACTCCGAAGCGAACACTAGCTAAGGACACAACTTCTCCGACTAACTAAGAACCTGGAGGCGCACGCTGTGTATGCGCTGTCTACCTGGATGAACCGCGGTTTGCGACGACACGTCGAGCCGGATCCAGAAGAACCTTGTGCCTGCAGCTCGCGACCAGCCTGCTGTTTTTGCTTTGTTTCTAATCTGGGTTGCTTTCTGATTACTTGATTAGTGCTACGAAAACCGAGTTAGATCCGCGAGTGAATTAAGAATGGAGCAGACGAGATGCGGGTGGGGAATGGCTAACAGCCAGCCCGGCTGGACCACATGAATGAATGAATGATTGGATTGGTCGTGATCGCGATGATTTACTGCTAATCACGGGCTGGCCGCGTTCCTCGCCGCACCGTCTGCGGGTCCTTGATTTCGCTTAATGCCCGCAAATCCTTGCTTCTTGCTGTACTACCCGTCTGGTACTAGAGCATGTTCAACGAACTTGCAAGATCACACCGTGTGAGATTTTCTGAGCTAGCTACAGCGTGTTGGAGGTGTCGCGCACCATGATCGTGGCAACCAGGCTTCCAAAGATCTTGGCGAGTGGCTAGAATCGTAATCATTGGTGATGAATGAATAATGGTGTTTACTTACGTTAGTTACGTAGGGCTTAAAAACACAAAGGAAAATGAATTTCGCGAGAGAACAGCCGGGAAAAAATCCCGGAAACCGACCGGCTCCGGCTAACCGAAGGAGTAGTGAGATTTGTTCTCAGATAGTACAAGTCACGCGCACACTTAATAAACACCACGCTCGTACCACCTACACATGTATGTGTCTTCTACACACACTACAAATTTATCAGAGATACCAAGGTCTCACAGAGTGCGGACACGTGTTTTCCCACTGAACACATATGTGTGTGTAGTCCTAAAATCGGTGGACATCATCGCTAAGTCTACGACTTGAACCCTGTTAGGCTGGAAAAAGAACTATTCCTTTTTCTAAAAAGGACTTGAACCCTATTGGATTGGGTGTACACACGCACGTCTAGTCATCTTGATGTGGGGAGCGGGATTGTTGCCCCTCATGACGTAGGATTGACGATAACTGGACCCGTACTACAACTTGATGAATGACACCGCCAACCATTGTCTCTACTACAACAACCTGCGGCATTCGATTCACCCAACCACACGCTTCAATCATTTGTCTACTCACTCACGTAGAGTAAACGTGTTCTAGTAATCACCGAAGTAACCACAAGAACGACGGAGACAAGAACTCTCATATAATTCCCAATTCTAAGGGGGTGAAATTTTATCTCACACAAACCCTAGAACAAGAATTCTATTTCTGAAAATTTCAACTCTAATTACATAGGAGGGGGCCCCTCCTTATATAGCTTTTTGAGGCGGTGCTACACTGTGGCGGTTGCTACAGTACACCGGTTGCTATAGCGTTGCTACTGTATGCGGTGACCTCGTCTTGATGTTGACATGTGTGCTGGCATGTGCGGTGACCTCATCTTGATGTTGACATTTGCTAGTGGGCTCCACTAGTTGTTCTCCTACAGATGGGTTCCACTGCTCATCTCCTTGCACTAATAGGCAACATGTATTGTTGAGTGTTGGTTCCTTTGTTCTTGAAGTTGTAGTAGCCTATTTTCTTTCGCCTCTAAAGTTTCTTCATGAAACCTTATAACAAGTAAAGTAGAGGCATTAGGTAGAAATCTATTCTTATAAAAAATCAACATGTACCTCATTGAGGAAAAGATTAACCTCTTGATTAATTTTTTTTGTTTTAGCTCTGGTGATTGGCCCAGTTGGTGTTGGAGTAGTATTTGGGGAAGGGGGCAATGTGTGTGTGTGTGTGTGTGTCCATATGGCAGGTTGTTTGCAACTAGATTTATAACTCAATTCAAGTTGGAAAGTTCAACTTTACAACTCACTATTTTATGTCCAAGAAAGATGATGACCTAAGCAGTGACATCACATATTTGCTGACATAAGCAATGACATCATTATACTTCTTGGCTAAGTATACTGACATGTGCGATGACGTCATCATGATGTTGATATGTGATGATATTATATATTTGCTAGGTGTGTCCTCATCACATCTGGTCGCATGCTAGATTCGAGGAATAGTGAGATTTGATGGGAACAAGAAGATACTATTTGATACCTTTTTTTAACCAAGGGTAGGAGCTCTACCATTCATTTTCAGGAGAAGATAAATACACCGGCTTCGAAGAGCATACACCAAAGACACCAACACCGGCATACTATTTGATACTAACAAACTAGCAAGGTGGCCCGCACATTTGCATGGCTAGATTTATTTCAGAGTTTGTATAAATGTTTGAGAATACATTTATGTATCTTGTAGGCTATTTACACTTTTAAGATATCCTAAACATTGGAAATGACAATAGAAGTGTCGACGATCGAGTCGCCGATCTTACGAAATAAATAGAGACAAATGACAAAGAGTTCTTTGGAGAGAATGAGACTGCTCTTCATTGCTAAGAACTGGCTATTACAGGGGGGTACCCTTGACAAGGCAATTAACTAACTCTAAGTACACAGAGTGTATTGCTTGCTATGCTCTTGAATCAGACTTGAAAGATGAATCTAATGCTAATTATGATGCTCCAATCCGATGGAATGCGATTGTCCTTTCAGTCGTTCATAGTCTCCTTTAAGTAGTCGACGAAGTGGTGGCAGTTACTTCTTGAAGAGACGCCTGTTGGAAGTGTCACGACTGGTCGGAGCGAGGCGGCGGTTGGTGAAATATCAATCGTTCGGCGGTTGATATCAGGGAATGACGTAACCACATGATGGTTATTATTAGTGACTTAGAGCCATGAAACGTTGTGTGGTTTGGAGCGATTAGGCACATGTTCTATTCATCACATGGAAGATATATACTTGGAATCGAGTCCAAGTGCCAGTTCATTGTTTCCACGAGAAGCTATCTAGTCGGGTAATTGGTACAAGACCTCTCCAACCAGGGTACCCACGATGTAACCTCTGGAATTCTTACGACCATAGAGGTCGTTAGCCTTAGGGGTTATGACCACGAAGATATATGGTCTTCTATTATATATTAAAGTAATACATAGAGATTTTAATCCTTATCAGCTAGCCCCCAAACTTTAAATGAATTGGTCGTGTGAACACTCTCTCCCGATGAAGTCGTATCGGGCAGACCCTCATTTAATGTTGTGACATACGAGTGGTTTGTATTCACTTTAAAGTTGAAAAACTGCCTTGGGAGCTAAAAAGTTTTTCTGTCCGTTGGAGAAAAGATTGTGTCTGTTGGACTTTTGGATAACTCCCGATTGCAGTTAAGGAACTGCGGCTATAAATCCTCATTGCGCTTGGCTTTAGGGTTTTTTTATGCTCCTAGTTTTTCCTCCAATCCTTTTCATCTTCTCGCAAATAATCTTCTCTGACCTCCTTTCACTCCTCCACCGAGAACTCCCTCTGACCTCTGTTCATCCACTCGAAGATCTCATCATGTCGGACTCGATCACCAAGTGGTTGGTTTTAGATTTGAGTGGGAAGAGACTCAAGGCTCTAGAGGAGGCTGGGATGCTTCCTGACAAGAATCTAATCAAATGGAGATCAGCGGCGGGACAACACTTTCTGAGCCATGAAGAAAGGGAGATTCCTATCTTCCTCGCCTATGTGGAGTGCGGGCTCAGATTTTCGGTGCACAAGTTCCTCCCGAAGGTTCTAGAGCACTATGAAGTCGAGCTGGTGCATCTGGCTCCAAACTCTATTGCCAACCTCAGTATCTTCGTCTACCTTTGCGAGGCATACTTGGGGATCCGATCTAACCTGTAGGTCTTCAAGTATTTCTAAAAGATGGTGAGGTTGGGGAAATCGGCTGTCAGACCTTGGGAGTGCTCGCTGCGACTCCACGACAGGAAGAAAAGCTAGTTCTACATGACGGTCACGAAAGAGGGCGGCCTCTACTTCGCCGTCAAGGTGGCAAGCGAGAACCTCAATTGGCGATCCACCGAGAAGAAGAAAGGATGGGTCGGAATGGTGGTCGATGCCATTCGAGACCTCAGTGCCAAGGGATTGACTACTTGGCATGTGGTTAGAGACTTTTCCTTGCGCCGGATTAGTCCCTTGAAGCTCTGAGAGCATTCCCTGCTCTGGTATATTTGTCGTGACGAAGCGATCAAGGACTCAAATGAAGGTAAGTCTTGAAAAACTTCGACCAGTATGACCTGTTTAGTTGATTATCATATAACCTTGAAATTTATGTCTTTTTGAAGTCCTTTCCTCTGATGAAGTCAGAGAGCGGATCAAAATGATCTACACTGGGGAGCCTGATATCAAGGTCGCATTCCCGAGTATTTTAGCCGTCGTCTCTAAAGAAGAGCGACTAAAAAGACTTAAGGTAGATAACAACTTTTTCTTCATCTTTTATATATCCTCCAATCTGTATATAATTTTGCTCTAATATTTAGGTGGTCGGGCTGAGGATTATCGAATTTGATGAGGATTCTACTCCTACTGTTGTTCCAACCGATTCCTGCTTAGAGACCGCACAAGACGATGGTCTCCAAGAGGTAAAAAAAGAGCATTTGTAGAAAGGAATATATAATTTAGATGGAATATTGCATCGCCTGATTAAACTTGAGTTGTAATTCAAACGGAAGAGAAAGAAGATCCGTAGACCGAAGCTGCAGAGGTTGTTGGCCCTAAGGCGATCGTTCACGACCTAACAATTGCTACCAAAGAAATTGTCCCGAAAACTAACGAAGACACCATTTTCGACCAGCTGGTCAGGGACCTTGACCAACTGGTCGAGGATATCACTTCTGACCAGAGGTCGAGGGATGTCAAGGGTGCAACCGACCTTACTGGTTCAAAACCGACAAAATCGGTTTACAAGAAAAGGAAGGCTGGCACTAGAGACTTTGCTCCAGTGCACTTCAAGGTCAAGACAAAGAAGAAGACCAAGTATGCATACATGAAAGAGAATTATGTAAATACATACTGATGAGGATATAATAATTCTCATTTAATTATTTATCTGTAATTCATATTATGGATAATAATAACGTCATATGGTTCTTGAGTATACCCCTTAATATTCATAAGGGAGAAGCTGGAGGTCGTAAGTTCTTCTACGACCACCCCATAGTCGTAAGTCCTTCTATGACCACCCCATTGTCGTAAGTCCTTCTATGACTATATCTTGATCGTAAGCTCTCCTACGATCAGTTTATGGTCGTAAGCTATTCTACGACTACCACTTGGTCGTAAGCTCTTCTACAACCAGTCTCTAGTCGATGTGGCTTACAAACATATGGGCCTAATCAACCAAGGAATCTTCCGCACCATATTTAAAGATATGGGTAGTAAACTACGCTGTTATTCTCTGGAATAATGACACGAATCAACTCCCTGTCATGGTGATAACTGTCTTGCAACATGGGAACATTACTACTCCCACAATAATCTCCAGTAACTGCTCCATAATCTGAAGCATTGAGGCGCCCTTTGGACTGGAAGAACAGCAGCACACTCCGAGTACTATAAAAGGCAGAATCATCAGAGAAGGAAGGGGAGGAGGAATCAAGGGCACAAGGCACATCATTCTAGTCTTTCTCTTGATATTGTAATCCAGCATATTCAATACATACACACAGTAGTAAGGTTGTTATTCTCCCTAGGAGAAGGCCTGAACTTGTATAAAAACCCCCGTGTCACTTCTCTCTGCTTGATTTGAGCCTAGGGGAACCCCCCGAATCAAACAATCTTTACGTAAGTTTGGTTCGGAAAAACCAACACATACCTTTAGTGCTTTTGATGTCCTTAAAATCTTGAATTTCTTTTCTTAAATTTTCAAATGTCCTCTGATGTTCCGGTCGCCTCGAACCAAAGCACTCCTCAGGAAAAGGTTCCTAGAGAAAAAGAGGTTGAGCCAGCCTTCGGGTAGGTGACAGCGCCAGCGCCTGCTTAGCAACCTACGACGGCTCTAACTCCACATAAGGAGGCAGAAGTTCCAGAAGGGTCCTAGCAGGTTCTGACCACTGTTGGGGTCCTTCAGGGAATTTCCCCGAAAGCCCCTCATCCTACCGACTTCCCTTATCGTCATCGAATCTTCTGTGATGAAGAATTCGACGAGGCCTGGGATAGAATATCGGACCGTCAAGTAGAGACGAGTCCTGATATTATTCTTGTTGAGTATAATGACATGGCAATCCGGGTAAGTATCCACGACCACTTCCATGGCCTTTTCCCCTAAAGTTTAAAAAAATAAAAGAGTTTGCCATATCTGTGGCATATCATGGAGAACTTCGCTGTGGCCAGAGGACTGACCCAGCGAATAAAACTCTTGAAAAAAAGAAACTCCGAATTAGAAAGTAAGAACTTTCGTCTTGTCTTCTCCTCTCCTTCTTTGCTATCTTATTTCTCTTCTGTTAATTAACTTCTCCCTTTATCATATTTGACAGATTCGGAGAATATTAAAGAAGAGATCGTGGACAAGGAAGCCGTAATAACAAAGCTTGAAGGTGAATGCCAAGCTAAGGACCGATCGATCGAATTCTTGACGACCAGGAACAAGGAGATTATCGATACTTGTGAGAAGAAAAGTCTAGGTAATTGATCATAAGCTTAACCAGAGTACTATCTATTCTGATTATAATTATTTATCTTTGGTTCACTCGTGCAGAGTAAACTCAAGAAATAACCAGAGTGAAGAAAGCTCTTGAGTTCGAGCGCGACCAGGGGGCAGAACTTGATCGGGGCCTTAACGAAAAAGTTAAGGCTCTGAACAAGATGCTTTTCGATATGGGATCGAGATCACAACTGTTTCTCTTGAAGGATCCTGCAAAGAAAATAAACTTCCTGGGCCAATAACTCGAAGATCTCCGAGGTGTGCTTAAAGCTACTTGGGATAGCTATGCACAGACGATAATGGAGTCAGCTTTGCTCTGTCAAAATTAAAGGCCTTTGACCCCTCCGTGCATCTTCAAGCTGTTGAAGAATATTTCAACTACTCGGGAGATGAAGCAACCAAGCTTATCAAGGAAATGGTGCCTCTCGGAAACAAGGCTGTGGAGGAAATAGAAGTCGGATCTCCAGCGCACAGCGACCAGTCTGGTGATTCTAAGTAGATGGTTGTAATATAAGAATTGTAAAAACTTACCTTTTATCATCAATAAAGTATGTGTTTTATCTCTTTTATTTTGCTAAGTGCTCATATATTTCCTAGCTTTTATTAGTAGAAGAACTTTACTAAATAAGCAGTAGACAAAAAAAAGGGGGGGCATAAGCTACGACTATAGTGCAAAGTATGTGCTGATTATGTAATAAAATGATCTGAGCACCATGAAATCAATGTGGTCGGAACCAGTGTATGACTTCGATTAGCTTTAGATCCTTTCCATAATCGAAATATTGTATAGTACACTAAGTGGTCGGAAGATGTTTGTTAGACTTAGCTTGATGATAAGGAACCATGCAAAGAATGTATGCAATAAAGATGATAAGTGACCTTGTTTATACGTATCATCCAAACTGGTCGTTAGGTTTGCTAAGAACCAAAGACATGAAAAACACTTCACGAAATATGCTCATGCTCGAGTTCCGACTGACAGCGAAGATCGTAGGAAAATGACCATCGCTAGAAAGCTCCTTCAATGGGCAGGACCACATGTGGAGAGAAGAGACTTCGACTAGGAGACTTTCCGTGTCCCGACCAATAGCCAAAATAAGAGTAGAACAAAATGTTGAAATGAAGTCCATAAGTTCTATAGCATGTAAGTAACTATATCAAGTTGTCTGTGTTATGCTCCTTGTACTCATATATCTCTTTGAGAAAAGAGTGTGGTTGCACGTAAGAACCATTGACTTAATTGTCACGACTAGGTCCCTTACGGCATGTGACTTATATGTCTGAGCCAAAGAGTAACAAAGATCCTTTAAAAGGATATCGGGGAGAATTTGGTCTTCTCCGACCAATTAGACAATAATAGTAGGAAACCAAAGTATGGATACAATCATATAAACAATATTACTCATTGAAGAAAGTAAAGAAATGATAAATCTTTATTAAAAATTGACAAAATGTAAAATACACTTATACAAAGAACTTACGCAATTGGTCAATATTTCAAGAGTTTGACAAAACACGCTCGTTTGACATAACTATTCATACCGAAGCAGGTTTGGTGACTTCGACCACAGTGTATGGACCTTCCCATTTGGGAGAAAGTTTATTGCGATTAGCCTGGTTCTGAATTTTTCAAAGAACCAAATCACCTACAGCTAGGCTGTGAGGTTGCACCTTACAACTGTGGTACCTTCGCATGGCTTATTGATAAACCGCCGATCTATAAGGGCTTGGTTTCGTCGTTCTTTAAGGAAATTGATGTTGTCGAGTCTTCGTTCTATCTGATCGTTCTCATTGAAAGAATCAGTTCGAGCAGAGCCAATTTTTAGTTCTGGAGGAAGCATGGCTTTAGCACTGTAAACCAAAAAAAATGGTGTTTCACTGGCCGCACGACTGGTCGTGGTTCGAACGGCCCATAATACAGAAGAAAGTTCTTGAACCCAAGCACCTGACCGCTTTGTTAACTGGTCGAATACTCAATGTTTTATTCCTTACATTATGATACCATTAGCTCGCTCGACTGCTCCATTGCTCTGAGGAAAAGCGACAAAAGTGAAATGTATCTTGATACCTAGATCTTCGTAGAATTCCTAAAAAAATTTGCTAGAAAATTGGGCACCATTGTTTGTTATTATACGACTGGGTATACCAAATCGTGTGATCACGTTTTTTGTGAGAAACCTCTTAGCAGCTTCAGTCATTGTTTTAATAACTGGGTCGGCTTCTATCCACTTTGTAAACGTGTCAATCATGACGAAAAGGAATTCGAAGCCCCTGGGTGCTATTGAGAAAGGTCTCAGAATGTCTAGTCCCTAGGTTACAAAAGGCCAAGAAAGAGATATTGTTTACAAAGCTTGTGCCAACTGATGTACTTATCGACTATGAAATTGACACTGTACACACTTCGTCACGAGCTCTTTTGTATCATGAAGGGCAGTTGGACAGTAGTATCATTGCCTGGAGGCTTTACCGACCAGTGTTCTGTAGGAATGATGTGCTCCGCAGACTCCTCCATGAATGTCGATTAGCAACTTAATGCCATCCGTTTGAGATATGCATCTCATCAACACTATGTGAAATCCTTGTTTATAAAAGGTACTTTTGATAAGAGTGTATGATTTGGCTTTTCGAGCTACACGATCAATCTCTACATCATCTTTAGGAATAATGCTATGCTGAAGATAATTATAAATCGATGTCATCCAATCTTTACCGGGATCATGCTGGACGACCTCCTGTGGAGCATCCATATTCGCAGGATCAATTTGTACGACCTCCAGTGGAACATCTATGTCCTTGGAATGCTTGACCACCGAGGGTGAATGGAGTTGCTCGAGAAAAACTCCGTACGGGACATGTGACCTTGTGGAGGCCATCCGTGCCAACTGGTCTGCCAGAAAGTTTTTCTTTCTAGGAATATGTTGGATCTGAAAATCGAAGAAGTGATTTTTGAGTTTTCATACTTCCGCCAAATAAGATGACATCTTGGTACTTGAGCATTGATACTATTTCCCTACTTGATTCGCTACTAGTTGAGAATCGCCTTTCACTAGTAATCTGCGAATCCTGAGCTCTCTGACTGCTCGGAGTTCTGTCAGTAAACCTTCGTATTCTGCCACATTATTTGTAGCAGAAAAGTTAGGCTGAATGGCGTATTTGATGTGTTCTCAAGCAGGGGATATTAAGACGACTCCAGCCCTCGAGCCTTTGAGCATCAATGAACCGTCAAAGTACATTATCCACTCGTCGTGGTGTTCGTACTCGAGCCTTTGGGTGGTTTCAGGGTTTGTCTATTCGGCAATGAATTCTACTATTGCCTGGGACTTGATTGATGTTCGTGAGATGAAATAGAGGTCGACCGCCCCAAGCTCGACCGCCCATTTTGCTATTCATCCTGATGATTTCCTATTTTTGAGAACTTGACCAAGGGGATATCCGGTCGGTACAACCACCTTGTGGGTTTGAAAGTAATGCCTTAGTTTCCTTGAAACCATAAGGTGACCATTGAGCAACTTTTGTACCTGCGAGTATTTTTTCTTAGGTCCATGTAAGACTTCGCTTACGTAATATACTGGTCATTAAATGTTGTCACGTTCTACGACCAGTACACCACTGACTGCTTATGACGTTGCAGGTACGTAAATCAGCAATGTTTCTTCCGATCTTGGAGAAACTAGGATCAGGGCATTCGTAAGGTACATCTTAAGTTCTTCAAAAGCATCGTTTGCCTCTTTACTCTACTCGAAATTTCTATGCTTTCGAAGAAGTTTAAAAAAAAGGGAGTCTTTTTTCACCTAACCGTGTTATGAAACAACTTATCGCTGCCATACAGCCGGTTAGGTTGACCTCCCGCTCCACGACTTTCAGATGTTGTCTTGAGTCATACGAAGAAGATCCTCCGAAGATCATATCCAAAATGTGTTGTGGCCCCTGGTACTCCATCTCTTCGTCGCTATCTTTATCCTTCTTAGAGCTAGGTTCTCCAAGTTCTGTTGCGGAGGGGAAAGGGCCTTAACCTGAGTAGTAATCCTCCAGTTTCTTTTGCTAGGCTCGGCAGGTGCGCAGATCATGCCCTGCCGCATGTGAAGTGGACACCACTTCTTATTTTTCTTATAGTCGCTGGTCGGAGTCTTAGCTTTGTTCCGACTAGTGACGACTTTCTTACCCTTAGTAATTTTTTTGGAAATCACAAGGACTTCCTTGTTGTCGGGCTTGCGATTCTTTTTACCCTTGAGAGAATTCTTGCTTCTCTAGGCCTGGTTGGGGATTTTTATCTTTTTGATGAATAGCTTCGCACTATTCGACCACTTCACTAGTGGCTGCATACTTGTCTGCCATGTCGAAAAGTTTGATGGTTGTTCGTGGAGGATTTATTGCAATATCCTCCGTAAACCAGTGATTCCCCAACCCTGCTTTAAAAGCCTAGATGACAGAAGACTTTGCGATCTCTGGGATAGAGATTCAAACCTGACTGAATTTCTTGATATATTGTCGAAGAGTTTCATTGGTTTTCTACTTCATCCGATGAAGATCATCCTCCTTCCTGGGGCAGTCATACGTCTCTTGAAAGTTGATGATCAGAGTATCGCAAAGTTGCTCCCAAGTGTAGATAGATCCGATCGGTTGGTTGAGCAACCACGATCGGGCAGATCCTTTAAGGATCGTGGGCAAGTAATTTGCCATCACGTTGTCATTATCACTAGCAACCTTGATGGCGGTAGTATAAATTTAAAGAAATTCTAATGGGTTCTGAGTCCCATTGAACTTCTCTATGTTGGCTGGTCGGAACTCGTCGCCAATCTAATGTTTTGAAGACTCGCCAAAACGCCAGAGCTCAGTAATGGAGTCGTGGCGCCTTCTCTGAAAAGGAGCCAGATTATAGTCAGTTGGGGATCGGTTCCTCATATTTGCATACCTAGGATCCGGTGTCCCAATCCGGTCGTGGATATTATGATAACGTCTTTGACCACCTGTTTGGTCGCGATGATGCCTGAGATCGCCTGAATTAAGTGGTCGTTCCTCCTGACAAAGAGGAGGAGTGGCTGCTGTAAAGAGCCGTCTTCCCTCGTGATTTCCTGGTCGGAACCTACGAGGGGGTCTTGGTGTCGATCAATCCACTACTCGACCATGTTGTCCCCTACTAAGATAGAAGCACTGGGACGAAGTCATCGTATGACTTTGCGAGTTCCTTTGCTCCCGATACATTTTTGTACGTTGCATGGTTTGTTAGGGGATCTCCAATACCTGACCTGTAAGCTGAGCATAACGTGGAGTTCCTGCTAAAGCAGGATCTAGATTATTCAGGATATCCCGGACTCGTTGCAGGTTTTATATTGTTACCAAAGGTCGTGGAAGA
The DNA here is from genome assembly GCA_036346405.1 of Phyllostachys edulis. NCBI lineage: Eukaryota > Viridiplantae > Streptophyta > Magnoliopsida > Poales > Poaceae > Phyllostachys > Phyllostachys edulis. The sequence continues at coordinate 41,811,558 of CM070555.1, read as the reverse complement.
TTCCTGCTTGTAGTGGCCGTTCGATGAGTTGAGTTTTCCCTTGACCTTCCGGTTGGCCCTGTCTGACCCCTTATGTGTGGTGGGGTAAGAACATGTGAATTAACTGATGCACGTCCATCAGCTCGGTTGCCTCCGGTTGTTGGTGCTTGAGCACCCATACCATTTCCACCAGCAAATGGTGGTGAGTTAACCTATGGAGGATCGTGCATGGCATCCGGACTGGTATCTCCGATTGTATTAACTTCGGAGCACCAACAGTGATCTTCCGATGAGCTCCCGTCGTAATTAAGGGATAGCCTTTCAGAGTTTCAGCAAGGAGCCTTCACAACAGGGAGCGGTTGGAGATTACCGCCTCTGGTGGGCTTTGCGGTGGACTCAGCCTGATCCGGTGGATTGCCGATTGTATGCTAAGTTTCACCATGTCCACTTGGCCTACGATAGGTTATTATTTCATTAATACCCTTAACAGATGTCAGTTGGCCCCGGAATACGTAGGAGCTGTTGGCGAATACTGGTCGCTCATGACAATATCGAGAGTACATGGACTCTCTGATTGCAGCGCTGGGTTTCTGTTGCCGCTTTTGCCGGTTGGATCGACCAGGCTTGTAGAGGTGTTTGGACGTTTTGAACTGGTCGGAACGAGCGGTTTCTCAGAAAGCACCATTGATGGTGCGGTGAATCCTCATCCATCTGGTCGATTTCGCTAATCTCTGCGACGGCGAACTGACGGAGGAAGAGAGTGATGACATCCCATTTTGCGGCACGTTCTACTTTCACCGATGGAAAACCACGTCTCGAGCGGGCAAATGGTGCCAAAGTCAGCGCCGGCTCTATAATTTCAAGGGCCCTTGGGCAAGCAAGAAGATAAGGCCCGTTGAACTAGTTCTTAATATAAATATTAAAGTATATATATAGTACGAATAACAAATTACTTTGCAGTACACGTTTAGTTCATGGAACATAACTATAGTGTAATAAAACACTAAAAATAGAAACCATTATAATTACCTCAAATAAAATGTAATGCTTCAGTGCCTTGTAAAAAACCGTCTATGGGCATTTCTTGATGCAAAATCTTCAAGAACAGTATCGAGATTAATGTCGTCCAAAATATCCTTCTCAATGGTGCACATAGCTAAGCCATTCAATCTTTCCTGTGACATAGTTGACCTCAAATAATTTTTCAAAAGTTTCAATTTGGATAAACTTCTTTCGGCTGATGCTACCACTGTCACCTGGAATAGTTAAGAGAATTCGATATGCAACGGAGGCATTTGGATAGCAATCTGCAGCTTTAACAAACTGAAGAATCTCAACTGCTGACATCAATTCTTCTGGCAAAGATGCTCGCAACACTTTTAGTTCAGAGAAAAAATCATCCAAATCAACATCAGACTTGTTTTCATGAGAAAAAGATTCTACAAAAGTAGTGCAGCACTTTCGTAGATCATTATCATCCAAGGATTTCAGATTTTCTGAGTTGAATAAGAAACCAAATATTTTCTCAAATTTCTTTAGCTGCTCAAATCGACTAGTCAACGAAAGAATTCAGATTATCAACAATAACTATATGTACTAATTACCTATATGGTCTTGGGCCCACCAGCTCCATGGGCCCCCGGCGGTCGCCCTACCTGCCCCCCCCCCCTAGAGCCGGCCCTGGCCAAAGTTATCTTTTTTTTTTCCTTCCAAAATGAGTCGGCCATCCCTCTGGACTTGTTCAATGGATTCTTAAACCTCCTGAGAACGAAAGGAACTCCATAATTGCTCCAAGTTATCATTCTCCCCCCGAGTCCTGATCCCGAATTCCTGGTATGACTCAACACACCTCCATTCGATCAGGCACACCGCACACGCACTGACCACTCCAGGAGCTTCGAAATCGATGCGCACATCATGCAGAGCCAAGAAAAAAAAGAAAGAAATCAGTATCGCTGTCACCTGTTCCGTGGGCTGTATGCAAAGGTGCAGACATGCTCCTTGTTGGAGACAGCCAAGGCCAAACATTTATAAATGGGCGCTGCCCCTTTCCGCGGTAGGACCACTCAGCAGGAGGCCACGCAAGGCAATGCCACATTGGCCATTGCCACTGCCACGACGACGTCCTGAGCTTGACGGGGAGAGGAAAGCTGTGTGCGATCTTTTGCCCTCCGCCCTGTCCGGGATGGCGTTGATCAGTCCGGCCGGCGTGGGGTGTAGCGTGCCACGGCGAGAACGAGCTAGCTAATAGCTACGGCTGTTTACCCCTTGGCCACAACAATTTTCCGGAGAAAGCTGACTTCTTGTGTGCTCTGCGTTAAGAGCTTAAATAATGTGGTGTTATTATCGGCAGATGCCCGGAGGTGCAGGCCGGAATCCGAAAGCGGCTGCTGCCTCTGCCCCCAGGTTTTGCGACGAAAATGACGGGCTAGAGCAGCTGGGGAATGGGGATGCCCCAGGTTTCACATTAGAACAATAGATTCTTATTCATATGCGCGATCTGAAATAGACACGCTGAATGACCAATTTGAAATGACACCAAAGGACGTGATTAATAGAACTAAAACCCAAATTGGATTTGCTATTTGTATGTCGTCTGAAATTTTCAAAGTTTAGGTTAATTTTTGTGTCCATTGAATTTGTATAAAGATCGATGTACCATATAATTATATGTTGATTTAATGAACAAAAAATATAATATATGCTTAAAAAAAATTTAATCACATTACAAATACACATTGTTCGGTGTATGGTAGAGTAGAGATCTGACGTTTTCGTGCCGTAAAAGCTAATAAAAATTGACATTCTTCATCTTTTTTCGCCCCATGAATCCCGAACTCCTCCACTTCCATTGCCGCCACACACACCTGCACGCTACACGCGGCGCGAGATACCAAGACCCCAAGCACACGCAGTCCCAATTCCCACCGCCTTTATAAGTCTCTCTCTCCTCCTACGGATTCCCCTTCCGCAGCCACCACCCAAGAGACGCCACGCCCAAGGGAGAAGCAGCAGAGGGAGGCAGAGCGCGCGCGAAGCAACAAGATTGATTGGTTGAATTGATTCGATGGGGCGGCGGTCGAGCGGGCCGTCGGTGGGGGCGGCGGAGCCGCTGCTGCCGGCGGCGTTGAAGGGCGGCGGCGAGGGCCGGGCGGCGGCGATGATGCAGCGGTGCGCGTCGCGGGCGGACGACGAACTGCAGTGGTTCCGGTCGTGCCTACTGTGGGTGTGCATGGACCACTCGGGCCCGGGCCGCGCCGCGCTGTCGTGGCTGCTCTTCCTCCTCCTCGCCGTTGTCGTCCCGGCCGCTGCGCACTTCCTCCTCGCCTTTCGCGCCTCGCGGCGGCCCTTCTCAGCCGTCGTCCAGCTCTCGCTCTCGGCCGCCTCCGCGGCGAGCTTCCTCTGCCTCTCGTCCTCCTTCCGCCGCATCGGCCTCCGCCGCCTGCTCTACCTCGACAAGGTCCACAACAAGAGCGACCGCGTCAGGCTCAACTACACCGCGCGCCTCTCCTTCTCCTTCCGCCTCCTCGCCTCCCTTGTCGCTCCCTGCTTCGCCGCCGAGGCCGCCTACAAGACCTGGTGGTACGCCACCTCCGCCGACCGCGTCCCCTTCTTCGCCAACGACGTCCTCAGCGACGTCCTCTCGTGCTCCCTCGAGATGGCCTCGTGGATGTACCGCAGCGCCATCTATCTCCTCACCTGCGTCCTCTTCCGCCTCATCTGCCACCTCCAGGGGCTCAGGCTCGAGGACTTCGCCGGCTCGCTGCTCGTCGAGGTCGAGGAGGGGAGGACCGGGGTGGAGCGCGTGCTCCGGGAGCACCTCGACATCCGCAAGCAGCTCAAGGTCATCAGCCACCGCTTCCGCAGGTTCATCGTCGCCGTGCTGCTCATCGGTACCGCCAGCCAGTTCGCCTCCGTGCTCCTCACCACGCGCCGCGACTCCGTCGACGACCTCCTCAACACCAGCGAGCTCGCGGTGAGCCTCGATTACTTAATTGCTCCAGTTATTTAGTTCAATTCTTGATCTGCTGCTTGTGTTCAATTAGGCACAATTAGAAATGGCAATCCCTGATCAAGGAGGAAACTTTCCATCATCTTATCTTAATTTAGACGGAACCAATAACAATTGATGCGGTATGTTAAATTAAGCGCAATTAGAACAGCATAGTAGTATCAATGAACTGATGGATTGCTTGCCTATACGAGGGGGTCAAGAATTGCGTCTAAGCAAATGGGGAAAACAAACAGTTTGAATGCTGAATTTGACTGGATTGCGTTGCCTGCATAGGTACACATTGGCCTGTAGAGTAGAGGAAGTTTTCAGTGATTGGGCTCAACCTAGCTAGTTAGGTAGTACCGTAGTAGTAGTATGGTGTGAGAAACAGCAAGGCTAAGGTGTGATGTGATTTACTCAGCTGGCAATCGATCTGTTGCCGCATCTGAAAAGGGCAAGATGTCCTCTTGCACATATATTCCTTCGTTTATGAAAGCAAAGTGGCAAACCAAGGGCAATGATAGTATCCTATTGACATCACAAACAGAAAGGGATTGGAGCAGTGCAGTTACGGTGCGAAGCTCCTACAGGCTACAGCTTTAGATCACGCGTGCTCAAACAGCTAATCACGCTGAGCTACCGAAACTAACTGATGATCAGAACTGGGAAGTTCCTGTTTCATTGTTACTTCAGTTCTTTTCGCAATTCCTGGTCCTCGCATTTTCGGACAGTCCTGCATTTTGTCATCCGTGCGAACTCAACAACATTTCCTTCCATATCCTGGTTCTAATGTTTCTTCATGTTGAAATTTCTGCAGCTATGTTCAGTTGTGCTCGTGTCCGGGATCATCATAATCCTGAGCAGCGCCGCCAAGATCACTCACCAGGCGCAGGCCCTCACAGGCCAGACCACCAAATGGCACGCCTGCTGCACCATCGAGCGAGTTCCAGACGAAGAAAGAGAGCCCGGATCCATCCAGAACTCCATGCTCGAAGAGGACCCCGAGAGCAACAGCGAGTGCGAATCCAGCGAAGAGACCGGGGACGAGGACCTGCTAGAGAACACCAAGATCATACTTCCTCACGCACACGTGATCTCCTTCCAAAAGAGGCAGGCATTAGGTAATTTCCGGTTACCGTTTCTTCTTTACCATTAGTCCAATTTCCTTGAGTTGTTCTTGTTACAGAACTCACTCACCCTTTGGCTGATCAAAACCGCTCGCGCAGTGACCTACCTGGAGAACAACAGAGCCGGCATCACCGTGTTCGGGTTCACGTTGGACCGGTCGTACCTCCACACGATTTTCATGCTCGAGTGGACTCTGTTCCTGTGGCTGCTTGGCAAGACTATTGGGTTCTCGTGAAGAAACATATCCCATTACAGGTGGTGGTTCTTCACACGTGGTTCGATCTCGTTGCATTTTTTTGCGGTTGTGCATCTGATCCTCGTGAAAGGAGGCGGCTTTTTTGTGTGTGCGGGTGGCACGTGAGTGCTGTACACTTGTGCGTGTATGTATGTTAGCGATTTGTTTTATGGTTTGTAAATTATGAGCTGGTTGCTCGTGAGTCGTGACACCCGGCGTTGTAAGTTGTAAATGAGGGCTGCTTGCTTCATTACCCATCCAAACCTTACCAATACGTGTCAAATTTTGTTACTACTAAAGTTTGGTCAAGAAATTCTTAGCCCAAGTTTTGACCAAACTTTGGCAACAAAATAAACTAGAAATCCAATGAAAAAAAGAATATTACCAAAGTTTGGTAACACATTAGTAACAAACCTAATGAACGCCAAATTTGGTCAAAGTTACCAAAATTTGATAACCCAATTTTTTGCATATATTGGCTTAGAACCAAACAGCCCCCGCGCGTTGGAGAGTTTGCATTAGTTTGCAGAGCCGATGCGTGCAGCTTGGTGTAGCTATTGCAGGTTTATAATCTCGTGTTGTAAGCCGACAAAGGTTGTAGAGCAAATTTTTACGATGTAGTGTTTTTGTTTTTGGTACTTCCTTGGCTTTTCTTAGAATAGTTTCCTGTCTTGTACTTCGGTGTGAATTGTTTGGGATATATCTTATCTTAACAAATAAATGAAGGAGTTTACCCTGCGCAGCAGTAAGATGTCTTTTCTCACATGCGCGTGGTTGATCACTCCTACCCCTCTTAAATTCCTTATCGAGATGCACCAACATGTATACCTAACCTAACAGGGATAAGGTCTTGTCCCGTCACCCCCTTGTGACTCGTGAACGTATCCAAACCCTCTACTTCTTCCGCAACCACCCAAACCATCGCCATGCCACTTCTTCTTCACATGCACACATCGAAATTCATCGTTGTCCCGCTCCTTCATGTCTCGCGCCGCGACTCGTCACCTGTGCCTGTCCGACATTCGCTCCGTGCCTTAGAGATCTCGACCCCCTTCGGCACTCAGTCCGCGGGTTGCAACGGCGACGTGCACGAAGATGAGGGGATCCAACAGCGTAGGAGGCGGCGACACGGGGAGGTAGCATTGGCGACGCGAGAAGGTAGCGAGGAGGGGAGGTAGCGTTGGGGACGGGAGAAGGCACCAGGAGGGAAGGGAGGAGACGAGGCAGTGATATCTTGGAGGAGAAGCGGCGGCGCCGGGGAAGGTAGGGGAGGCAATGACAGCGCAGGAGGGAGAGGCAGAGACGAAGGTGTCCTTCCCTCGCCGCGCCGCTGTCTCGAGTTCACCACACCGCATCCTCTTTGTAGGATCGTATAGCACAATCAGAGGCAGGGGTGAATGATTATACCAATTTCTTCCTTCCAATTCGTGCGTACTCACCGTACGTTGATCTTCTCTACCTCTGAAGTGGTTGGCAACAATTGGGTGATCAACACAGCACGTGGTTACAAAGCTTTTGGAAGACCTCCTGAGCTTTATTTCTCAAACTGGTTCTGTGTTTACAAAGCACCCTTGTCGGCACCCCTCAAAGCTTTCTAACGAAAGATGTCTCTAAGTCCTCCGCAAGAGCCACGCGCAAAAGCCATGGGAAAACACTTCCTCTCTGCCTCCTTTTATAGGCAGAGTCCTAATCCGTGTCCTCAACGACACGAATACAAAGACCTATCTCTTCCGAGAATCAAGGGACCCGAAACCCTTCCAAACACGGGTTTTCCAAATCTCTAAACCTTCTAGATACGAAGTACTTTCTATATCTCCTCACACGTCGTAAGCCTTTAGGACTGCACCTCCCGAAGCTTCTCTGCGCATCATGCAACCACCTTTGATCTCACGTGCTCCAGCGTAAGCCCGACCACCTCGTGACACCCTCGACCACCTGAACCTCAGATTTTCCATCCTAGTCCTGGTCCTCCTCGTCATCGACTACGATCGTCTTTACCCTCAACCTGCACATGCAAAAGACCAAAGAACATATTCCAGGCACAAGTTCTCCAACTTGACCAATATTAGTTCACACACTCATAACAACTTGTCAACCATAAATAAACACTATCCAGATCATCCTTGAAGTCTACGACCACTTCAACAAGGTCCACTACCACTTCAAAGAAGTCTACGACCACTTCCAATAAGTCTACGACCACTTCAACTAGGTCCACAACCAGTTCCACTAGGTCTACGACCACTTCCAACATGACTACGCACTGTAGCAGTACTCGGGATGAATGGTACTCGAAAAGACCTCCTCACCGAGGATGGTCCTGGAAGACCTCCTGATAGGTCCTGGAAGACCTTCGGGTTGGTCCTGGAGGACCTCCTAAAAGACCTCCTAGATGGTCCTGGAAGACGTCCTGTGTGATCTTGGAAGATGTGAATATCATGGGGATATGCTCATGATCTTTGGATGATGTTACAATTGGCAATATCGTTATCGGTTTGTCGAAACACGTGTTTTTGTCGAAGTTTGGAATCTTTGTCGGTCGAGTCTTGATCGACCGGCGTTGGGCACAGTCGGCCGACCGCCAATGGTCAAACCGTCTTGTAAATGGCGGTCAGACTGGCCAGTGGTTAGACCGGCCATTGAATGGCGGTCTAACCGATTTTGCTACTGTTCATCAGCCAAAAGTGGCGATGAGTGTTGGGTTAAGTCAAGTTCATGGGTTTCAGTGCATATGTGTTGCATGATGCATGTTTTGACTAACGTGTGTCAAGTTATGAAGAACTTGTTCCCGGAATCAATTTATTTTTCTATTGTTGTGTAGGGTGCTTAGAGGTCAATGACGGTCAACGGCTAGGATGATCAGGACTAAGCTTGGAGAGCTGAGGTCCAGAACGATCGGGGATACCGGGTGAGGTCAATGGAGTCAAGCATGGCGCAAAAGGGACAAAGGTGACCGAATGGGCAGTTCGGTACGACGGGTTGGATCAAGCGGCGCGGGGGTTGGCGCAAGTGCTATGGTGGTTTCGGTGGGAGCCGGATGGGAGAGACTTGCCGATATGATGAGAGCCGTTGGATTAACCTACACGTGGCGAAGCATGGAAGTGCTTCACGAAGATGGGACTCGGTCTTTGCAAAAAGATCGAAAAGGGGTATTTTGGTAATTTTACCAAATACCGCCTTGGTGACCTTTTGCTAACCTGCGGCGCAAGACCGTGCGCGGAGAAGCGGATTAGGTCAAGAGGAGATGAAGACGGTGCTTTAAAATACGTGCGTGTGTGACCCGTTTGTATGTGGGCTTAACGGAGGCCCATTAGGGTTCAATCTTCTAGAAGGTCTAAGCCTCCACTATAAATAGAGGAGGGAGGTGGCTGCACCTTTCTCAACCCTTTCATTATTGAAAACCCTAGTTTTGCTTTTGTGCTTAGGGAGAAGATAGTTGGAGGTTAGGGTTCTAGAGAGTTGGATTTGATTTCGTGCTCATGTATTGAGTCTTTATCCTCCATTGATGGAGCGGCTGTAAACCAATACCATATCAAATCAATCCAAAGAAAATTCTCTCAAAGATGAGTCTATTTGCTTTCTTTCTCTCCATTTGGTGATTTGGGGTCTTTCTTTGATCCGCGAGTTTTTGCTTGGTTTTTTGTCTTGATCTAACTTGCTGTGACATGTGGGAACCCATCTAGGATCATCTTGATCATCAATCGCCCACGAGCAAGTCTTTAGATCATATTTCTATTTTGACTCAGTTTTGGAGCACACTTCGTTCAAACTAAAAAAGATAGAAACTTTGGTATGGATCTTTGCGATCCTTGATTGGAATAGGTTCCTAATATATTTTAGAAGGTGTGGTTTAAGTTTCGTGGAGTTTGGCCGTGTGAATCAAAAGTTAGATCGATTTGTGTTTTGAACACAGGCTGTTCTTCACTGTTCTGTGTCAAGCGCAGTCAGACCGCCCTCAGATCGCCGGTCAGACTGGACTTTTGCTGCCGGTCAGACCGCTCGTCGGTCCGACCGCGCAATCAACGCCGTTCAGACCGCCCCTTAAGGGTTTGAGTTTCGTGCTGGTCTTTTGCTTTGGGGTTTTGGATTGGATTCAATACAAGTCTTCCGCTGTACTTGTTGATTGATCTTCATAGCTTCCATAGCTATTGGAGTGAGATTCGTGTTGAATCCATTCAAAGTGAAAAAGTGAGCGTGCTCCTATTCACCCCCCTCTAGTCGCCTTTTCGGTCCAACAAGTGGTATCAGAGCCCGGTTAGTTCAATCTTAATCTTAACCGGTCATTGAACTTGGCGATGGATAAGTACTCGACCAAGCCGCATATCTTCGATGGGCTCGACTATGCCTATTGGAAGAATCGCATGCGAGTCTTCCTTCAGAGCGAAGGACAAGCTGTATGGGAAGTTGTTCGAGCTCCGCTCGTTTTGCCCGAGGTTACTTCGTCGGCTTAAGCAGCCCTTTTGGCAAACAACCATAAGGCTAAGAACCTCCTATATGCTGGGCTTGGTAGATAGAAGTACGATAGGATTTGCAACCTTGAGACCACACATGAGATCTGGCACACCCTCGAAACTTACCAAGAGGGATCGTCCCAGATCAAGAAAGTGCGCCAGACGGTCTACAAGCGAGAGTATAACAAATTCGAGATGCGTCCTAGCGAGAGCATCGATGACGTTTTTACTCACTTTAACAAGGTGATCAATCAAATAAGAGCTGTTGACATTGAGTACTCTCAATCTGAGAATGACACCCACCTCTTGGCTGCAATCAACACTAAGGAGTGAGAGATGAAGGCTACTACCATTGAGGAGAACGTCGATCTCTCTAGTCTCACTTTGGAGCTGCTTTATAGCAAACTCAAGACTCATTAGATCAAGAGAGGCAGTCTTCCTAAGAAGGATAACATGGCTTTGGTAGCTGATCCTTTGAAAAGAACTTATGATGATTCTTCTGAGTGTTCTTCTGGATTTTCACTTGTGTGTATATCTGCAATTCAAGAAGAAGAGTTTGAGAGTCTTCCTGAGGCTGATTTAGCTCTTTTAGCCAAGAAAGTCACACGGGCATATAACAATGTTAGAAACAAGAAGAGAGGTGGCCCTGTGACGTGCTATGAGTGTGGAGAGCTATATCATATCCGGGCAAACTGCCCCAAGCTGAAAGGTAAGGGCAATCGTAAGGATGAGAAGACTGCCTGGAAGAAGCCTCAGTGGAGCAAGCCTAAGTATGATGCTGCCAAGCTCATGAAGGCTGCTCACCGGGGCCTTGCCGCTTTTGGAGAGAAATCCATGAGTGATGTGGACTCCGGGAGCGAGGAGGACAAGGAGGAGGAGCTCCCTCAAGACAAGAAAGGGAAGACCAAGGACTTCACCGGCATGTACTTCATGGCCGACTCCGTCGACGCCGATGACAACGATGAGGATCACTGCGGAAGGAGGAAGAACACGTGGCTCGTCGACTCCGGCTGTTCACGCCACATGACTGGAGACTCAAGATGGTTCACTTCCTTCGCGCGGTCGACAGGTGATGACTTCATCACCTTTGGAGATGATACACAAGGGCGAATTGAAGGAACGGGGTCAATCAAGGTGAATGACAGATTCATCTTGAATGACGTCGCCCTCGTGGACAAGCTAAGGTACAACTTGCTTTCTGTTTCGCAGCTTCTTGATGATGGCTACGAAACTCGTTTTAAGAAAAATGCCTATCGTGTGCTTGATTCTGCCTGTGAGCTTGTTTTGGGATTTCTAGAGTTGGTAGAATCTTTGGAGCTAATTTTTTGAATCTCTTGCTGGATCTCTCAAATGTTTAATTGCATCTTCTTCTGATATCTGGTTTTGGCACCGATGTTTGAGGCACATTGGTTTTGATCATCTAACGCGAGTTAACGGCCTTGATCTCATGAGAGATTTGCCTAAACTCAAAGCCATCAAGGATGTTGTATGTGCGCCCTGTAGGCATGGCAAACAAGTTGCCGCCTCACACCCTTCATTGACTATAGTCATGATTGACAGACCAGGACAGTTGCTTCACATGGATACTGTTGGTCCAACTAGGGTTCGGTCAGTCGGTGGCAAATGGTATATCCTTGTCATAGTTGATGATTTTTCGAGATACTCTTGGGTGTTCTTTCTTGCTTTAAAGGATAAGGCTTTTGATCATTATCATGGTCTTGTTCTTCGTTTGGCTTCTGAACTTCCTGGTGCCTTGAGAGCAATCTGCAGTGATAATGGCACAGAGTTCAAGAATGCATCTTTTACCTCTTTTTGTGCTGAGCGTGGCATTGAGTATCAGTTCTCTTCTCCACACGTCCCTCAACAAAATGGCGTTGTGGAAACGAAGAACAGAACCTTAGTCGAGATGGCTAGGACGATGCTAGATGAGTATAGCATACCGATGAGGTTTTTGGCCGAAGCTATTGCTACAGCTTGCCATATTTCAAACCGCGTCTTCTTGAGACCGTCTTTGGGCAAGACTTCTTATGAGCTTCGTTTTGATATAAAACTCTCTGTCTCTCACTTTCGAGTCTTTGGATCCAAGCGTTTTATTCTCAAGACAGGAAACCTGGATAAATTTGAATCAAGGACTTGTGATGGTTTATTTTTGGGTTATCCTGCTCATTCGAGGGGTTTTCGGGTCTTTAATGTTGAAACTAACATTGTCCAGGAGACATGCAATGTCACTTTTGATGAGACTAGCCCTGGAGCTAGATCCAATGTTTCAGGTGACTACAGGTGATAGCGAGCATTTTTGTTGAAGAAGATGAGGATGAATTCGATATTGCTCCTTCACCTACTGCTGATGTTCCTGTCCAAGCTCCAGAACCTACGACGAATGCTTCACCTCCAATTGAGGCTTCTACTGCATCTTCTTCATCAGCAGTACCTGCGGAGGTTGAGGAGATGCTATCTCTCCCAGGCACTCCACTGCACATTCAGAAGCAACACCCTCTGGATCAGATTATTGGTAATCTTCATGAGCGAGTCACTCGCTCCAGGTATCATGATCTGAGTCTCTTCTCTCATTCTGCATTTGTAGCTTTTTTTGAACCCCCGCGATATATCACATGCTTTATCTGATTCTAGCTGGGTCAATGCCATGCATGAGGAGTTAGAGAATTTTGAGAGAAACAAAGTCTGGAATCTAGTAGAGCCTTCTAGTGGTTATAATGTGATAGGAACTCGTTGGGTGTTAAAAAATAAACAAAATGAGGATGGTTCTGTGGTTAGAAATAAGGCAAGGTTGGTAGCTCAGGGTTTTAACCAAGTTGAGAGGTTAGATTTTGATGTGACCTTCGCACCTGTTGCTAGACTAGAAGCCATTCGCATTCTACTTGCATTTGATGCATCTAAAGGTTTTTGGTTGCATCAAATGGATGTTAAGAGTGCCTTTCTGAATGGTTTTATAAAGGAAGAAGTGTATGTTAGGTAACCCTCTGACTTTGAGAATCCCAACCACCCAGATCGTGTTTTTAAGCTATCCAAAGCCTTGTATGGTCTTAAACAAGCCCCTAGAGCCTGGTATAATAGACTTAAGACCTTCTTGCTTAAGAATAATTTTGAAATGGGAAAGGTAGATAAGACTCTTTTCATTCTTAGGCATGGCAATGACTTTCTGCTTGTTCAGATTTACATGGATGATATTATCTTTGGTGGTTCTTCTCATGCTTTTGTTTCCAATTTTTCTGAGACCATGTACAGAGAATTTGAAATGAGTATGATGGGAGAGTTCAACTACTTTCTGGGGCTTCAAATCAAGCAATGCAATGAATGGATCTTCATCCATCAAACGAAGTACACCAAGGATCTGCTCAAGCGCTTCGAGATGGGTAACTGCAAGCCGATCGCCACTCCCATGGCGACTTCGACTGCTTTGGATTAAGATGAGGAAGGAGAAGCCGTGGATCAACGCGAGTACCGCAGCATGATTGGCTCCCTTCTGTACCTGACGGCCTCAAGACCGGACATCCACTTCGCGGTTTGCCTCTGTGCGAGGTTTCAGGCGTCTCCGAGGACTTCACATTGCCAAGCCGTTAAGCGCATCTTCAGGTATTTACACTCTACCCTCCAGTATGGCATTTGGTTTTTCTGCTCTTCTTCGCTGTCCATTCGGAGGTTTTCTAATTCTGATTTTGCGGGCTGTCGGCTAGATAGGAAGAGTACCTCTGGCACTTGTCATTTCTTAGGCACTTCTCTTGTCTCTTGGTCTCCTAGGAAGCAGTCTTCTGTTGCACAATCCACTGCTAAAGCTGAATATGTAGCTACTGCTAGTTGCTGTAGTCAGATTTTGTAGATGGTGTCCACTCTTAAGGATTTTGGGTTAAATTTTACTAGTGTTCCTCTTTTCTGTGATAACACTTCTGCTATTAACATTGCTAAAAACCCATTGCAACATTCTAGGACCAAGCATATAGACATTCGTTATCACTTTCTTAGAGACCATGTCGAGAACGGTGATATTGTGCTATATTTTGTGGAGTCCAAGGCTCAGTTGGCTGATATCCTCACCAAGCCTTCAGACCCAGCATGGTTTGCCACCTTGAGAAGCGAGTTAGGGGTAATTTATCCCTATGTATTGGTTTAAGGGGGAGTTGGATCTTTTCTGATCTTATTTTGTTCATTTGATCTTTTCTTGATCTTCTTTTGAACTTTTTGATCTTTTTAGGCTTTTTGAGCTTTTCTTGCATCTCATTGTATCATATTACATTCATATAAAAAATCCAAAAAGATGCATTGTAATATAAGTTTTTCTGCTTATCTTTTAAAATTGATGAAGCTTTGCTTATTACCCTTTGGAGCTTTAGTATTTCAATTCTTACTCAATGCCATGTCTGGTGCTTTGACTTGCTAGAATTATCATGCTTTCACATGTGTAGCTAAGTCTTTGCTGAATGAGCTAGAACTCTAAAAATAACTTGAACTAAAACTGCAATCTGTGGATGTTTTAGCTAGTTACACAATTAGTGCTCCTTTTGTGACATTAGCCCTGTCAAAATTGCTTTGTTAGCTCTTGAATCTAAAATTGATCATTACTTGAGTTTCTTGTTCTTCTGAGAATTTAAAACTTCTCTTGTGAAAAATTTAAAAATCAAATTTAAAGATTGTCATGTGGTTAAAATGTGCCAAACTACTCTCACAAGATTGCATGTCATAGACATGAACTTGGAAATAGTTTGATGATCTAGACAATCTCATAGGGACTGCTTATCAAAACTGACATGAACCTCAAGATTTGTCGCATTGGTAGAAGCTTAGGAAGAGTTTGTGGATAGCTCCTAGTCCAGGATCTTCTTCACTAAGTTAGACCATTAGTCAACTTCAATATTCATTGCAAATGAAAAACTGTTGAAAAATGGGCGTTTGAGAAAATTGAGCAAAATGATTCAATTCAGGACCAGTTTGTCTCTTAATGTAGTCATTGTTAGCTTTTTGATCTCACATTGATATTTTGACATGGGCAGTATCATTTTAAGATCCTTGTTGATGAACTTGCTAAATTTAAAGCTTTGCTTAAATTGATCAAATTCATTGCTTTATATTGAGCCTTGGAGGTTAGCTTTGATATATATATATATATATATATATATATATATATATATATATATATATATATATATATATATATTATCATGATCTTGCTATTTATTAGGCTTGATATGTTGTTTTGGGTAATCTCCAAAGCTTCTTGTAATCAAAAAATTGAAAAATACAAAAAATGAAGCCACTCCATTGCATTTCATCGATGCTCCTTCTTATGTTTTTTCCTCAATTCTGTATTTGTTATCTCTGGACGAAAGGAAGACGTGATTCTTTGATGACTCCATTGTCAAAGGGGGAGAAAAAGTAACAAAAATATTTGAAAGGGGGAGCCTTTTGGAGAAAATTGGAGAATTTGAAATTTTCTGAATTCTGAGGATCATAGTGAGGGGGGTATCTTATTTGCATACTTATGGTCTTATTGCCATTTCTGAAATTGAATTACAATTCTTAGATCCTCACAATAATCAAAGGTCAATTTGAACAATTATTCTTTCATATGGACCTTAAGTGAGATTTTGACTGTTTTATGAAAAATGAAGCTTTCTCGCTTTCTTTTGCCGTATCTCACTTGTCTATGCTATTCTGAAGCCAACTTGGTCATTTCCTTTGCTTTCTCTTGCATTTGGACTAAGTTGTGCCTTTGTGCGAAAACGTCGAGTTTTTACTTTTCAAACCTCAAAATTTTCATTTGTTGGAAATTGCCCATGTGTTCATCAAGGAGGAGATTGTGGATATCATGGAGATATGCTCATGATCTCTGGATGATGTTACAACTGGCAATGTCGTTATCGGTTTGTCGAAACACGCGTTTTCGTCGAAGTTTGGAATGCTGTCAGGTCGAGTGCGGTCAGACTGGCATTGGAAACCGGCCAGCGGTCAAACCAGCTTGTAAATGGCGATCAGACCGGCCAGTGGTTAGACCGACCATTGAATGGCGGTCTGACCGATTTTGCTACTGTTCATCGGCCAAAAGTGGCGATGAGTGTTGGGTTAGGTCAAGTTCATGGGTTTCGGTGCATATGTGTTGCATGATGCATGTTTTGACTAACGTGGGTCAAGTTGTGAAGAACTTGTTCCCGGAATCGATTTATTTGTCTATTGTTGTGTAGGGTGCTTGGAGGTCAATGACGGTCAACGGCGAGGATGATCGGGACTAAGTTTGGAGAGCTGAGGTTCAGAACGATCGGGGATGCTTGGTGAGGTCAATAGAGTCAAGAGCATGGCGCAAAAGGGACAAAGGTGACCGAACAGGTAGTTCGGTGCGACAGGTTGGATCAAGCGGCGCAGGGGTCGGTGCAAGTGTCATGGTGGTTTTGGTGGGAGCCGGATGGGAAAGATTTGCCGATATCATGAGAGCCGTTGGATCAACCTACATGTGGCGAAGAATGGAAGTGCTTCACGAAGATGGGACTCGGTCTTTGCAAAAAGATCGAAAAGGGGTATTTTGGTAATTTTACCAAATACTGCCTTGGTGATCTTTTACTAACCCACGGTGCAAGACAGTGCGTGGAGAAGCGGATTAGGTCAAGAGGAGATGAAGACGGCGCTTTAAAATACGTGCGTGTGTGACCCATTTGTATGTGGGCTTAACGGGGGCCCATTAGGGTTCAATCTTCTAGAAGGTCTAAACCTCCACTATAAATAGAGGAGGGAGGTGGCTGCACCTTTCTCAACTCTTTCATTATTGAAAACCCTAGTTTTGCTTTTGTGCTTAGGGAGAAGATAGTTGGAGGTTAGGGTTCTAGAGAGTTGGATTTGATTTCGTGCTCATGTATTGAGTCTTTGTTCTCCATTGATGGAGCGGCTGTAAACCAATACCATATCAAATCAATCCAAAGAAAGTTTTCTCAAAGATGAGTCTATTTGCTTTCTTTCTCTCTATTTGGTGATTTAGGGTCTTTCTTTGATTCGCGAGTTTTTACTTGGTTTCTTGTGTTGATCTAACTTGCTGTGACAAGTGGGAACCCATCTAGGATCATCTTGATCATCAATCGCCCACGAGCAAGTCTCTAGATCATATTTCTATTTTGACTCGGTTTTAAAGCACACTTCGTTCAAACTGAAAAAGATAGAAATTTTGGCATGGATCTTTGCGATCTTTGATTGGAATAGGTTTCTAATATCTTTTAGAAGGTGTGGTTCAAGTTTCGTGGAGTTTGGCCATGTGAATCAAAAGTTAGATCGATTTGT
Organism: Phyllostachys edulis; assembly: GCA_036346405.1. NCBI lineage: Eukaryota > Viridiplantae > Streptophyta > Magnoliopsida > Poales > Poaceae > Phyllostachys > Phyllostachys edulis. The sequence continues at coordinate 41,794,496 of CM070555.1, read as the reverse complement.
GTTTTGAACACAGGTCGTTCTTCACTGTTCTGTGTCAGGCTCGGTCAGACCGCCGGTCAGACCGTACTTTTGCCGCCGGTCAAACCGCTCGTCGGTCCGACCACGCAATTAACACCGGTCAGACCGCCCCTTAAGGGTTTGAGTTTCGTGTTGGTCTTTTGCTTTGGGGTTTTGGATTGGATTCAATACAAGTCTTCTGTCGTACTTGTTGTATGATCTTCATAGCTTCCATAGCTATTGGAGTGAGATTCGTGTTGAATCTGTTCAAAGTGAAAAAGTGAGTGTGCTCCTATTTACCTTCCCTCTAGTTGCCTTTTCGGTCCAACAGCAGACCTTCTGAAAGACCGCCTAGGTGGTCCTGGATGGTCCTAGAAGACCTCCTGAAAGTCCTCTTGGGTGGTCCTAGAAGACGTCCTGAAAGACCTCCTCGGTGGTCCTGAAAGACCTCCTCGCTACAGTACCTGAAAGACATCCTCGCTACAGTACCTGGAAGACCTCCTCACAACCACCCAAACGGAACGACGAAAACTTCAACCGCAAATTCCAAAGCAACCCAAAAATCAATTATTCATCAGCTAAAACCACAACAAAGCCGCATGGTCTAACAATCTCTCCCTTGATGAATACATTGACAATACTTCAAAACAGAGAGAAGAATTTGCGAAAAAGAAGGTTTCAATAATTCAAAAACTGCAAGGCAAAGAATTGTGATAAAACACAGCAGCAAACTAGAAACTCCCCCTCACCACTAGAAACTCCCCCTCACCACAAGCACAATTTCTCCCATCTTTCTCCCTCTTTGGCAATGTACACAGCAAGAATTTCAGAGAGAGAAAACTTCAAAGAAAGGAGCAAGGAGAGTAAAAGACAAGAAGTTGTGTAGATTATTCAAATCAATTTAATAGATTAACCAAACCATCTTTTTTAGTAGAGCTAACAAGATCATATAAAGTCATGTACAATATAGCAATGTCAAAACACGTCTGTAGAATGATTAAACAATTTTAACTCAATGACAGGCATCTGAACAATGACTAAACCGATTATAAACATCACAAAGAGATGTCACCATGATAAGTTTAAAGCCTAACAGTGAGGTAAACTTTAAATCTAGATGAGTTAGCAGTCTCATATAACAACTTATTGCTTCACATTCAAATCTTATGCATGTGGCATGCTTGTAGCATACTTCTTTTCAAGGTAGCATACTTGAAGCATACTTCTTTTCATTGGTGGCATGCTTGAAGCATACTTCTCTTTTTTTAGCACTTTTGTGTGCGCATATATATTTTTTCTTTTGAATATACATAGATATGTATGGCATGCTTGAAGCATACATCTTTTCAATTGTCTCTTTCTCATCAATTTTTTTCAAAAAAATATAACATGCTAAAATGCGTGAGCATAATAGGATTGCAATGAGAGACATGCTAGCTTCAAATCCAAGATTTAAAATAAGACTCACAATCAAGCTAATCCTTTTCGATGAACATCACAAAGTAATAACAATAATCAATCTAGTCAAAGAATTCTGCCATGTCATGCTTTTAGTTCTAATGAAGCAAATTAATTATAATCAGTCATGATCAAAACTACACAACACATGAATAAATATGATAAAGAAAGCTCTACAACTCATTTGATTTCAATGGCTTGGACTTGATGATTTGTTTGACACGAATAATAAACAAAGCTTCTGAACTTTTAAACCCAAACACCCCCTCAGAATAAGCCCATAGGATGCAACACACCCAATTCACTTCGCAAATGAGCAAACCGTGTAGAATCAAGCTGTTTTGTGAAAATATCAGCAACTTGAGACTCTGTATCAATAAAAAGCAAAACAACATCTCCTTTTTCCATATGGTCTCTAAGAAAATGATACCGAATATCAATGTGTTTGGTTCTTGAATGCTGTACAGGATTTTTAGCAATACAAATAGCATTAGTGTTATCACAGAAAAGTGATACACTATCCAATTCTAAGACAAAATCCTTAAGAGTAGAAGTCATCCAAAGCAATTGAGAGCAACAAGAAGCGACAGTTATATATTCAGCCTCAGTTGTGGAAAGTGCAATAGACAATTGTTTTCTAGAAGCCCATGACACAAGAGATGTACCTAAAAAGTGACATGTGCCAGAGGTACTCTTCCTATCAATTCGACAACCCCCAAAATCAGCATCTGAGTAAGCTCTAAGGGTAAGGCATGATAAAGAAGAATACCATAAACGAGCAACAAGTGCAAAAGTTTCACAAAAATCAAGACCACCTACCTGGGAAAAACCCTGAGCCACAAGCCTTGCCTTATTTCGAACAACAACACCATCCTCACTTTATTTATTCTTAAAGACTCATTTAGTTCTAATAACATTATGACCAAGAGGAGGTGAGACTAAGGTCCAGACTTTATTTCGCTCAAAATTTTCTAATTCTTCATGTATGGCATTAATCCAAGACTCATCAGATAAAGCGTGACTTATATCTTGGGGTTCAAAAGAGGATACAAAGGCAGCATGAGCATATAAGGCATCAGAGTTATACCTGTTTCGAAGAACTCTCTTATCTAACTCACCAATTATATGTTTAGGAGGATGACGTCGTTGAATATGCAGAGGTGCCTGTGTAGTCGTTGGTGACATAGGTGTAGCAGTAGTGGCCTCTACCTCATTGGAGGTAGGAGCAGAGCCACCTGTAGACTCCATTGGTGTAGTGTGAATCGGGGTTATTCTTTCATTGTCGTCAGAATCATAAAAGATGTCTTCAGGAGCGTCATTTACCTGTATACCTGCATTGTCTGTTCTAATACCAGGACTAGCCTTATCAAAAGTGACCTCGTAGGTCTCAGTAATTTTGTTAGTTTCAACATTGAGTACACAATAACCTCAAGTGTGAGCTGGATATCCAAGAAAAATACCATCTGAGGATCTAGATTCAAATTTATCAAGATTTCCATATTTAAGAATAAAACAACGACACCCAAACACCCTCAGATGAGAAATCTTAGGAGAATGACCAAAGCGAAGTTCATAGGAAGTCTTATACAATTTAGCACGCAAAAATACTCTATTAGAAATATAGCAAGCGGTAGAAATAGCTTCAGACCAATACTTCCTAGGTGTAGCATGTTCATTTAACATCGTTCTAGCCATCTCAACCAAAGTTCTATTTTTACGTTCTACAACACCGTTCTGTTGTGGCACACGAGCTGAAGATAATTAATGATCTAAACCTTTTTCAGTACAAAAAGAAGCAAATAATGTGTTCTTGAATTCAGTTCCATTATCACTTCTGATTGCTCTAAGTGCTCCTTGGAGTTCAGTGGCAAGTCTAAGGACAAGCTCTCTAAAGTAACCAAAAACTTCATCCTTAAATGCCATGAGAAAGACCCAAGAGTATCTAGAGTAATCATCAACAATAACAAGAATATACTATTTACCTCCAATTGACTGAACTCTAGCAGGACCTACGGTGTCCATGTGTAACAATTGACCAGGTGCATCAGTCATAACAAGTGAGAGAGGAGGATGTGATGCAGAAACCATCTTACCGTGATGACTGGGTGAACAAACAAAATCCATTAATCTTTCAAATTTAAGATTAGGTAATCCTCTAACAAGATTCAAATTAATGATACGAGCAAGATGATCAAAACCAATATGACATAATCTACGATACTAGTGAAACAAATCCTTGGAATCAGATGTAACAAGACACCTAAGATTAGATTAGGAAGAATATTCAAAATCGCCTTTAAACAATCAACCAACTCGAGTAATCTTGCATACTAGATCACCACATGCATCTAAAATGCACCAAGAATGCTTTTTAAAGCTTACCTCAAGATTGTCATCAATCAACTGTGAGACCGAAAGCATATTATAGCTTAACTTACTGACATGAGCCACATCTTTTAAAATGAACTTGTCGTTGATGTGTACAGTACCTCTTGCAAGAACTCGTCCTTGCGTATTGTCCCCAAAAGTGATCATCTCATCACCGGTGGTATGAGTGAGGGAGGAGAACCATCATGAGTCTCCGGTCATATGGCGAGAGCAACCGGAGTCAATGAACCATATGTTCTCCTTTCTCTTACGAGGAGCCTACAGAGTACGAACGATCGTCGGTATCTTAGTACTGAGGTTAGAGAATAACGATTTTGGTAACCAGTACTGGGATACGCGACAAATAGGAGCAACAACAGGCAAAGAGAAAGCACTTTTGGTTTCTGGACACTGCCGGTCATATCGTTGTTGAAATGTCGATCTAATCTCCGACCGGTATGACCGAGTGTATAACGCCGGTCTTACCGCCCGTCGGTTTGATCGTGAAAAAGACTATGGTTTGACCGATCCACTCGCAAAAACTCCCAAACCAACAGACAATTGTTTAGAGGGAGCAAATCGATGATAAGGAGCTTGACCAACCTCCATTGCCGAATGAGAAATTTTTCTTAATCTGTTTTTCTTTTCTTTCTTTGCTTTCCGAAAACAGAATTGAACCAAATGACCCTCTCTACTACAATGAGTGCAATGATACTTGAATTTTAGAGAAGGTGTGTCTGTTGCCTTTACATCACTCACTTTGGTAGATGAGTTCGTTGCAATATCAGCAGATTTAAAAATAATTTATTTTGATTCAGATTCTACTTCAAATTTTTCAGGTTCAAGAAGCTTAACCATCTTAAGGGGATTATTCTTGGCATGCTCAACAAAATTAAATCCTAGACCATGATGTTTAACACTCACTTGTGACTTGTCTAGGATCATATTCAAAATTTTCTTGCCAAAAGAAAATCTCTCTAAAGTGTCCATAAGATACTCATTTTCTTTAGCTAGAGTAGGACAAGCTGTGCATTTGACAGATCCATTCACAATTTTCTTCAAAGCGCTAGACTAAGCCACCCTTTCCTTTTCAGCAAAATCAGCAAGTTGTCTAGTCAAAGCTTCAATTTATATTGTAAGTTTAAAACAGTTAGAGTAAGAAGCTATCTAATAATAAAGCATCTGTTGAATTGTTTCTTGAAATGAATTAAGTCTAGCTTCTAGCAATCCACAATTAGAGCAAGTTTTAGTTTGGGCATTTGAAATACTTGACTCTAAACAAGTAGGTGCACTGAACTTGAGCTTTTCAATTTCAGAAGTTAAGCTTTCAACAAGACAATTGTTTTCTTTCAGTTTCTTTTTTTTTCTTTTTTAGTTCAATAGCAAGTTTAATCAAACCATCTTCAAGTTCATCATAGGATGGTCTTAACTCATCGGGATCACTGTCATCTTCATTGTCGTTGTCGTTTCTTGCCATAAAGCACATGCCCGTGAAGTCATCGTTGTCGTCACAGCTCTCATATTCCACATCACTTAAACCAAGTTGCTCAATAGCCGAAAGAACTTTTCAGCAAATTTTCGACGAAAATTGCCACTCTTGGTGTTGTTGTTCTTAGATGACCGACCACGGTAGTTCTTGTCTTCCCTGATTATCTTCCCTTTGAGCTTAGGACATTCAACCTTAATGTGATCTGGCTCGCCACATTCATAGCACTTGATGGAACTTGAGAAGCCTCCTCGCTTCTTCATTCTCATGTTGTTGAGTGTCTTGTATGCCCGTGAGGAAATTAACACCAAGTCTTCTTCAGAAAGTTGTTCGAACTGTTCCTCTGAAAAAGAAGACAATGTGGATACAAGAAAAGAGCTCGAGGAAGCAGCCTGCATGGGGTTAGTCACAAGAGCTAAAGGTGGAGATTTATCAATCTTAGATGGCAAAGCTTCCATCTCATAAGTTTTCAATCTAGAGTAAAGATCATCCATGGTTAAGGTATCTAGATCGATAGTTTGATTGATCGTTGTGACAACCATCAACCACTCAGAACCTAAAGATCTCAAAATTTTAGGTGCGTTATATTCATCAGTAGGAATAGCATCAACACTTCGCAAACTACTCAGTATCTTCTCAAAGCGAGCAAAAAGATCATTAATAGTTTCACCAGATTTCATAGCAAAATCAGAATACTATTTTTGATAAAGATTTTTACGCACTTTCTTGATTTTGGTGGTACCCTCATGATAATCGCAAAGAGTCTTCCATATTAAGTGGGCAGAATTAATATGAGCTACACGATCAAATTCTTTGCGAGATATTCCTTGAAACAACAAGTTACGAGCTTGAGCATTTAAATCAACATTTATTTTATTCAGATTGGTAACAGTAACAGGAACCGCATACAGTCTAGAAACCTTATTCCAAACATCACTACCTTGAGCTTCAATATAAGCTTGCATACAACACTTTCAAAAGGCAAAATCAGTACCATCTACATCTAGCATGGGGGGACGATTCACATACCTCTATGACGCCATAGCAACCTTGCTCTGATACCATTTGTAGGATCGTATAGCACAATCAGAGGGGGTGAATGATTGTACCGATTTCTTCCTTCCAATTCATGCGTACTCACCGTGCGTTGATCTTCTCTACCTCTGAAGTGGTTGAAAACAATTGGGTGATAACACAACACGTGGTTACAAAGCTTTTGGAAGACCTTCTGAGCTTTATTTCTCAAACTGGTTCTGTGTTTACAAAGCACCCTTGTCGGCACCCCTCAAAGCTTTCTAACGAAAGATGTCTCTAAGTCCCCCGCAAGAGCCACGCGCAAAAGCCACGGGAAAACACTTCCCCTCTGCCTCCTTTTATAGGCAGAGTCCTAATCCGTGTCCTCAACGACACGGATACAAAGACCTATCTCTTCCGAGAATCAAGGGACCTGAAACCCTTCAAAACATGGGTTTTTCAAATCTCTAAACCTTCTAGATATGAAGCACTTTCCATATCTCCTCACACGTCGTAAGCCTTCAGGACTGCACCTCCCGAAGCTTCTTCGCGCATCATGCAACCACCTTTGATCTCCACGTGCTCCAGCGTAAGCCCGACCACCTCATGACATCCTTGACCACCTGAACCAGATTTCCCATCCTAGTCCCGGTCTTCCTCGTCATCGACCAGGATCGTCTTCACGCTCAACCTGCACATGCAAAAGACCAAAGAACATATTCCAGGCACAAGTTCTCCAACTTGACCAATATCAGTTCACACACGCATAACAACTTGTCAACCATCAATAAACACTATCGAGATCATCCTCGAAGTCTACGACCACTTCAACAAGGTCCACGACCACTTCAAAGAAGTCTACGACCACTTCCAATAAGTCTACGACCACTTCAACTAGGTCCACGACCACTTCCAAGAAGTGCACGACCAGTTCCACCAGGTCTACGACCACTTCCAACATGACTACGCACTATAGCAGTACTCGGGATGAATAGTACTAAAAAAGACCTCCTCACCGAGGATGGTCCTCGAAGACCTCCTGGGAGGTCCTAGAAGACCTTCGGGTTGGTCCTGGAGGACCTCTTGAAAAACATCCTAGGTGGTCCTGGAAGACCTCCTGAAAGACCTCCTAGGTGGTCATAGAAGACGTCCTGGGTGGTCCTGGAAGACGTCCTAAAAGACCTCCTAAGTGGTCCTGGAAGGCCTCCGGGGTGATCGTGAAAGACCTTCTTGCTACAGTACCTGGAAGACCTCCTCGCAACCACCAAAACGGAACGACGAAAACTTCAACCGCAAATTGCAAAGCAACCCAAAAGTCAATTATTCATCAGCTAAAACCACGACAAAGCCGCATGAGTCAATTATTCATCAGCTAAAACCACGACAAAGCCGTATGGTCTAACACTCTTCATCCTAATCCTCCTTTGCTGCGCCGCCACCTCCTACTCCGCGCTGGCCAAGCAAGCATCACCGCCTTCTCACTTACCACCGTGACGCCGCCACCGCCTCCGCCCTCGGCCTTCCATTTCCTCGCCACGATATGCCTGGCGAGGGCTGCAAAGGCCAATAGCCATAAGAACCGAGTCGTGGCTTGGGTTTAGAGTGGAAGAAGGTGGCCATCGACGCATAGCACTCTTCCTTATCAGCCAACAATGGTTGAAAATGGACAGCACGTTGGGGAGGAAAGGCGGTACTAACTTTAACTCCTAAAGATAAACAATCTATGAGCCCAAAATTTTAATTTCTAGGTAGTAGTAGTAGCAGGTGATCAATAAGCGGAGTTAATGTTTCTGTTTATATGTGTGTGAAAAAAATTGATATTTATTATGCGGTTTAAGATCCTATTTGTTAATATGTATCACTTTTTTTTTTAAATTTGTTGTAACGTACGGTCACTTTACTAGTGAAATTTAAAGATTAGTTTGGTTCCTCTTTCTTAGATGGGTTTGTCCGGTTCCAGAACAAAGGAAATAGTAGCATCTTCTCTTTTGTCCACGGGGCCAGGCTCTGATCCAAACAAGGGCAGGCAGTCTGCACTGCAGTCTGCGAAGGAGAAGGTGGTTAAAAACTTACAATACAACAGGGGAGGTCAACAGTGGAGAAGAAGGCAGTGTAGCGGTTTAGGTGTTCCTGTGGTCTAAAGTTAGATATTTTTATCCAAGTTAAAAATTTTATCCTTCGAAAAAGGGTTCATATAGAAGCCCGTTAAAAATGCAGTAAAATTGACTTAGTCAGCATGGTTTCATAAAAAAAAATTACTAAAGATAAATGGTTTTGTTTCATTACACTTCCAGCGCACCATGATTGATAGAGGATGTCTATGATTTCGTAGCATAACTAAATATTTGAACTTGAGGTGCCCTTGAAAAGTGTAGTCTAGAGTTCAATTCACATTGTATAGCTGACAGCATTTGATTGGAACTTCACGTCAGAAGCCACGCATGTTGGGCTGTTGAGGACGGGCCTTGTGGCAAGATTCTTCGGAGGAGAACCTTCAGGCATGGCCCGTTCGGACGTTTCGGTAGTGCAGGGCGCCCGGCGCGCGCGGCGTCTCTGGACCGAATCATTAGATATGGGCCCTGCTCTCACCAATTCCTGAGGTCGGAGAGAAGCGAGCCGTGCCCCGGAGGTGGACCACGTGAAAAGGCGAAATTTTACTGCGCCGCGGGCCGCGCGCTCAGACGGATGGGCCTGTCCAGGTCGGCGGCGCGCGGTTGGGAGGTTGGCCGCTTACCGGTGGAGGTGGCTATGCGCAAGCGCAATGCGCGTATGCCGCGGGGGGAGATAGATGGGTAGATGGGCATGGGCCGCACGCCCGCACGGCGGGAAAGGAAAATTCTCCAACTAGGCCGAAGTTGGTTCACGTTTGCGCACGGACGGCCGCCCTCCCCTCTTCGACCTTTTGTGATGGGCCTCTCCCTCTCGGTCTCGTCGCAGCATTTGGCCTCGTCGCCAAGATTCCTCACCGGGCGGCGCTTGCAGGAGGCGGTGTCAGACGTCGCCGGCGCGCCCTGGTGCGGAGGCATACTTTCTCCTCCACAAAGATGCCCGTCCGTCGGGTACTGCAAGTCCACCACAAGACCCAACCCCGACAGCCCGCGCGCACCCTCCCCCACCCCCGCCGCCTCCCTCGCCCCTCCCTCGCCGATCCTCTTCGGCGCCACCGCCGAAATCGCCAGCGCAACCCCAACCCGACGTCTTCTCCTCTTAGGTGATTTCCGCCTTCTCCTTTCTTGTTTCAGGACCAGAACCACTTGTACCCTATGCAAATTCTAAGAATCAGGAGGAAGCTGTTGAGTATTGACTGGTAAATTAGTACTGTGTTGAAATGATTTGTCGTTCAGAGGGATGGTTAAGCTCCAAGAACACAGGTCAGCACTTTATTGAGTGAGCAGTTTATCCTTTGTTCTACAATCAACAAGAAAGGAAAACATCAAGAAGTACTACTAATACAATCCAGTTTCTTGAATTTCTTTAGAAATCACCATCATCCATTACACACTTACACTGATCTTGTGAAAGCTCCAAACTGCAGCTCTGTGATTATCATTGCAAAAATCAGTGCTGGTTGCCACCCTTCTGCAAGCTGACCAAGGCAAAGTATGTCCCGGTGTGACCCTTGGCCATAAGGGAGGCGTGCGTGCCCTTCTCCACAACGACGCCTTTCTCCAGCACAGCGATCGTTTCGCAGTTCTGGATGGTGCTGAGCCTGTGCGCTACCACGACGCTCGTCCTCCCAACCATCACCCGGTCAAGCGCCTCTTGCACTGCGTTCTCGGACTGACTGTCCAGCGCGCTTGTTGACTCGTCCAGCAGCATTATGGCAGGATTCTTCAGAATGGCGCGGGCGATCGCGACACGCTGCTTCTGTCCTCCTGAAAGCTGAACACCCCGCTCACCGCACCATGTGTCATAACCATCCTTGAGGTTGCTGATGAAGTCATGTGCATTGGCAGACCTTGCTGCATTCTCAATTTCTACCTCCGTTGCAGTATGTAAGCCATACATGATGTTCTCTCGGATGGTGCCTGCAAACAGTGCTGGCTCTTGGCTGACCAGCCCAATGTGCATTCGGAGGGATCTGAGATTGTATGCCTTGATATCCCTGCCATCAATCTTCACTGACCCCTTAAGTGGGTCGTAGAACCGCTCTATCAGCCCTATGATGGTCGATTTCCCGGAACCACTTTGCCCGACCAGCGCTGTCGACTTGCCTGGTTGTATGCTCAATGAGAATCCTTTGAAGATGATCACGTCCAGCCTTGATGGATATGCAAAGTCAACTCCGCTGATGTCTACCTCACCTTCTAGCTTCTCTGGCTTGTAGCCCTCAGGGTTGTCAGGGTCGATAAGTGTTACCCTGTCGAGAATGGCGAACACTGAAGTGACTGCATCAGCACCCTTAGCCAGGTCTGTTGTCATGCTTCCTGCGTCAGCAATGACACGCCCTGTGCTTACTAGAATCATGAAAGTTCGGAAGAGTGCCTCGGCAGTAATGTGATGTTCAGCCATGAGCTGCCCACCATACCAGAAGTTTAGGGCCCATGTGCACGTCATGAGGCACATGGAGGTTCCGAGACCAAGGCCTGCAAACCATGATTGTCGGATGCTCTCTTTGCATGGCTTGTCTTGTGCTTGGTTGAAGAGGCGGAGGATGTGGTCCTGGGATGAGAAAGCCGTAATGGTACGAAGATTGGAGACAGCCTCAGCGGCCAGCTTACTGCTTGCAGCTTGTGCTTGCATTGATTTCTTGGACATGCTCTTGAGCAATACACGGCGGACATAGTAGCAGATGATGATTAGTGGCTGCATGGCAATCATGACAAGGGCCAACCGCCAAGCAATGATCAAACCCATGGTGAAAGCGATGAGGACTGAAGATATCGTTTGGATCACCAGAGCCATCCGTTCACCTACAAGAGACCTCACCTGCAACAACAACAACAGTATGCTGAGTGAGCTAAGAATTGCTTTTAGGAATTTACATGCATACTTCTGTATGGGAACTTACGACATTGGCATCCTTGGCAAGCTGTGAGCAAATGGCACCACTTGAGTTCTCATCACGATCAAACCACCCAATCTCAAATGTGAGGATCTTTGCAAGCATCTGTTCCCGGACCCTCTTAGTGAGGTATTCTCCCATGGCACCCAAGTTGTAATGCTGCCCAATATTGATCACGAATGAAAGCACTGTAAGGGCAATGAAGACGAGCGTGTATGTCCTTTTCTTCTCCTTGATCTCTGTGTGATCTGTCAAGAAGTAGACGGACAGCATACTTCCCATGGCATAGGCATACACAGGTTGGATACCCCCAAACATGATTGCACTGAAGCTCCCGAGCAATGCTTGCCTCCATTCTGGTGCATTGAGCATGAGCAGCCTCATAAAGGATGGCACAGACAGTTTGTGCTTCTCGGTGTCATCAGCATCCCCTGCATTGCCAAAAGATTGGGCTGAGCTTGACCTGCTGGCTGCAGACAACCTCCTGCTCATGCTGTGGCTGCAAGATTGGCCCACTGCAGACATTCTGCCAGTGTTAGCAATCACATCAGCCTCATGTGAATCCCTGGTCTGCTGAAACCGGACAAGAGATGAGTAGATGCCATCCTCATTGGAAATGAGCTCGTCATGGGAACCAAGCTCCTTGATCTCGCCAGACCGCATGACAGCAATGATTTCAGCATTACGGATGGTAGAGAGGCGATGAGCAACGACAATAGTAGTCCGGCCCATGGCAGCCATGTCAAGTGCCTCCTGCACAACACGCTCTGACTCGGTGTCCAGTGCACTGGTCGCCTCGTCAAGGAGGAGGATCTTGGGTGACTTCAGGATTGCTCTTGCAATTGCAATCCTCTGCTTCTGCCCTCCGGACATTTGGACACCACACTCACCCACCTGTTTCAATTGAGGAGACATATACAATGTAATTATCAGGTCAAGAACATAGTTAATTTCTCCTGAGAAAAGGGAACTACTCCCAGTTTCCAGAACAACAATTTGGACTTTTGAACAAGGTAAGTAACTCTCATGTATACTGTGGTGTTATTGACAGGCAAATATTTGTAATCCGGCTTAATTTTTGTGTACAACTATATAATCTTTGGTCACTTTGCCAAGAACAGAATTTGAGCATGAGTTGCACATACGAACTTTTCCTTTACACAAATCTCCTTTTTTTCCCTCAAACTTCTAGTTCTACTTTGTTATTTTATTGTTCCTAAATGATCAGCTATCCTTTCACATGCAGAAAATATTTCTGTGCTGTTTATGACATAATTATGAGATCTTGGAATGAATGTTCAACCATGTGAAACATTGTAAGACAGGCATACTTTGGGATTTGGCTTGATGTAGCCTTGTCATCTCAGACTTGAACGCCACCATTTCATCTCTTTAAACATCTATCAGATTGTTCCTGTATTCTAATGTTTTAAATGGAATTCCTATCCTTTGATGTTGTGGTAGTTGTTGGGGTACGGGTCCGAGGACCGAGGGTAGGGCACTTGTCTTCATCTAACCGTCGGCAGGGCTCTTCCCTATCGAGGTAACGAGGCTCTGAGGCTTAGTTAAACTTTTGATTTCTCATTGCTTTATTCATAATGAATACATGTTGTCTCTTTTATAAGGACAGTCCAACTTGACGCCTAAGAAATAATCTATAAGGAAACATATCAATCCAATCTAACCTTTCCAACTATTAATAATAACCTTCCTAATAAATAAGATTATATTCCTAACAATAACTAGATAGATAAGGAATCCCAAAATAACATACCTAACCAACTATTCTTTATTCTAGGAAACCAATCAACCAATATGGAAATAAAGGCGCTACAGTATCGGTGGGTACTGCTCACACGTGCTACAGTACATGTGGTATTGTTCATGCACGCGCTACAGCCCCTCACGTCTTTCTCCATAACATTACACCGCTCACGGCGAGGCAGCTCGTCCTCGAGCTGCGGTGGTGGCCACAGTTGAAGTCCTTTGCAACCCCATGTTGATAAAAGTATCCGATACCAGCGTCGGTTCGCTTGAGAGCAGATTAGCGACACTTCGACATATGACGCCCAAGAAAGAAACGCCTTAGCATGATATGGCATCGAGGAAGAAACCGACAACATAGGCAACCGGCATGGGGAAGCAATTCTGTTTATGTTCAGCAGAGCACTCGGACCATTGTTGTATAAGTCAGCATTTAGCAATTAGCTCATTATTTCGTTGCCTGAACTGGCCAGTGAACTTTATCTTGTCCTAACTTGACCCCTCCGGCCCTCCCCCATTAATGGTGTCATGACTGATGGGAACTGGCAATTGCCAATGAAGATGTTCATTCATGGAGGATAAGGTGGCCCATCTTCAGATAGGATAGGGTTGATCGCTAGGTTGTTTGTCATCATTTTAATGATACATCAACAATTTTTTAGCCATACATACAAATCGCTGCCATGAATATTGGGTTACAGAACACCACACTAGCATCATCCTGTTATAGATGTACTTTTCATCATTCCAAACTAATCTTTTGTTTAATTATGTTTTCAGTAGAAAGATCAATGCTTTGCTGGACTGTTTGAGTGATCAATGATCATCCATCCTATCAAGTAAAGTTGACCCGCCTTAGCTCTGTGACTGATAGGAGTTGCCACTGGCTAGTGATGTTCAGCATTGTGGTGGATCAGCTCATACCCCATACAGTATTTCTAGAAATTTCTGTATTTTTAGGCATTTGTGCATGTAATGTTTATGTGATTCTTACACAAAGATGGCATGAAGCGTAACTGTGTAAGCAGTAAGATCAATGTATACTTTGTGGTGGTTCCATATATCTTTAGGAACTGAGGTTTGGTTTCAATCTGTGGATCAAAATGAAAGGAAAGTCTTCGGTAGCAACGCATGATACCAAAGAATTGTCCTTATAAAGTTGCAGTTTGTCACATCACATTTTTACTACGCATTGGTCCTTATATGCACTCTGTGCATTATCTGATTCTCAGAACTGACATATTGTACATTTTTCATGTTGCTAGTCTCCCACAATGGTTATCCGCAAACTGCAACCAATGGAAGCTGCTCATGGTTAACAATAGTTAAGATGAGGACTAACCGGCATAGAATTTTCAATACTGAACTCAAATGACACTGTATGGTAAGATTTACTTAAAGAACTATACCCTTCTACCAAAAATGCAAAACCACATATACATGCGGGTACACGCACTATCTTAACTGTCCAAAGTGTCTCAAGATTCATGTCAGGGATATTTAATTATTAGAAGATGGGATGGTGGTTTGAATTTTGAAAGTTTGTATCAATCTCGAGGCACATTTGACAGTGATGATAGTACATGTACTTGTATGTATATGTGGAAAAAACCACATTCCCATTCTACTAATGTTTTCAGTCTGTATGTTTGCCAATATTGAGGGCTGACATGAGTGTTTAGTTGTGACTCAGGACTGGGGACATAATTTTTTCATTTCAGATTTGAAAATGTGTTGGTTTTACTTCAAAAAATCAATCGAGTTATCAGGTTGTTCGAAATTTTGAATTGTCCATTCTATCTTGCCCTTTTAAAACTCTTTCTTACTAATGCCATTCTCACAGTTGATTGGAGCATTTCATGGTCAACAATAATCAATACCGGCCATGGATAATAAGATACTTTTCCTACCAATGAAGTATGCTTTAGGATTGCTAGAAAAATGTGGTTTCATTTTAATATGATTTTTGTGCATGCTACATATGCAGTTTTGGCCTTGTGGACACACATTCTGGTGGTGTAGGTTCTGTTTGTTAACTGGCACTACATTATTTGCAATGCAACTTTGTTACGGGCATCAGTGCTGGGCCCTGAAGTGGTGATGTGCATTGTTATCAGCCCTGTTGTCTCAGAGATCTTACAAAACATGATTAAGATCTTACAAGACTGTCTTGTGAGCAGTTCTACCAAAAAAGATGTTGTAGTTAGTCCTAATCTGAGTGGCCCAAACATGTTTGCGCTCATTATCAGATGGTCAATTTTTATCCATACAGAGCACATTCCATTCTTTTTGCTCTTGTATAATGAAATTCTTTGGAATATGACAGATGCAATCAGGCTAGCGGGGTGGAATTTAGCTGGTAAAGGATGTGTCTTTCGTTCGGAACTTCGGAGGGAGGAGAATGAGAAGAAAAGCCAAGGCAAGTGATGATGTTCTCTGGTCTGATAGTGATTTTTTTAAGGATCAATGTGATCTGACAGTGATTTTTGGGGGAACAAGATTATAGTGAGAATAACAGGGAGTGAGTGAAAGTTTGCCTCCTAAAAATTGTGATTTGCTTCATCCCCGGCTTTGAAGAAGCAAAAGTAAAAGAGATAGCATGTTAAGAAAAATCGCGTAAAATCTCGTTTCACGAAGTTTTGACTGCGAATCATGTTGATATATGCCGGGTGAAATAATCATTTAAATTATCGCTTTTGCTAACTTCTAGTCGCCTGAAATTTTCTTAAAACCCAGTCACCTACAATTGCACAATACTAAGCCTAAAATTGGATTACCAATTGACGTGCAATTTTAGCACAACTTTACTGTAACTTTTAGTTCTATTTTTTTTATTTGTAGGGTTCACCTAGATTTACTTTTGTCTAGTTTAGATTTTTTTGTTTTGTTTTTGTACTTGTAGGGTTCACCTAGATTTGTCTAGGTTATATTTTTTTTGTTTTGTTTTTGTATTTGTAGGGTTCACCTAGATTTACTTTGAAAAAATTGGCCATAGGACACTGCAAATTGACACCCTATGCCAACGGACATCCAAAAAACGGGGTTACGCCAGAACACACTGTAAAAATGTGTAATTTTGCCGTAGGACATTGAGGCCATTATTTTATTATTTCCGGGCCGAAGGGAGAGAGAGAAAGCACGCGATATGTCGATTTTGCCCTTCGGTCCGACTTGGCCTGCGCGATGGCCGGGTGGCCGAGAAGCACGGAGTCCACCTCGATCGGCGATATCTTCTCGCCGCCGCGGTTGATGAGCTCCTTGATGCGCCCCACCAAGCGCACGTACCCTTCCTCGTCCACCACCCTGTTGTTGCCCGTGTGGAACCACCCGAACCAAAACGTCGTCTCGTTCGCCTCCGGGTTGTTCTTGTACCCCTGCGTCACGTTCGCCCCCCCCCCCCTCATGCACACCTCACCGGCCTTCTCGGGTGCTAGCCGGTTGCCCTCCTCGTCCAGGATCGCCAACTCTGCCTCGCGCCGCCCCACCAACCTAGGCTTTGTGGCACTGTCTGCGGCAATGAGTTCCTTGTCATCGCGTCGCCCGGCAAGACCAAGCCGAACGTCGCCTCCAGCTTCTCCAGGATGGTCGCCGCCAGGGACACGCCATAGCTGCAGATGAACCGGATGGTGGGCACCGCGGTGTACCACGTGGCGCCCGCCATGTGCATGTCGGCCCAGAAGGTGGACACCGAGAAGCGACCAGTGGCAGGGAGCGTGACGGAGGAGCCGTAGGCTAGAGAGCTAAGTGTTGGAATATATTCACCTTTATGGCAGATTAATTCTGCTTCTTATATGCAAATCGTACATATTTAGTATTGACAGCTAGCTGCCTTATTTAGCTCCTAGATTAGCTCCTAGTCAATCTCTGTAATTAGCTACCTAACCTATACACCTTGTACTCTTTATATGCCTAGAGCATCAATGAGAATTGTCATCGTGGAATTCTCCCAATCATTTCCCTCTTTCATGGTATCAGCCAAAAACTGATTCTAGCCTTTCCTTTTCCTCCTCTCTGCTCCCATGGACGACAACACTGGAGAGGCCGTCGTGGCCTTTATTCTTCTTCTTTGTCATCATTGGAGCGGGAGGCTGCCAATGCCCTCGCCGTCCATAATCCAGCTTCCGCACTATCCACGATCAACGTGCGCACGCACATCCCCTTCTCCCTCGAGATGCACCCTCCAAACTTCAGCCGCTGGCATTAACTCTTCACGTGTCTCCTCGGCAAGTTCGACGCCTCCAAACACATCGACGGCACCCCTGCTCCTGAGGGTGCCGACCCGGTGTGGCAGGCCACCGACTTCGCGGTGCGCTCGCTCCTCTAAGCCTCGATCTCAGAGGAGATCCTCTCCATCGTCCTCACCTCGGGCGCGTCTGCCCGCGCCATCTGGATGAGCATCGAAGGCCTCTTCCTCGACAATAGGGCCTCGCGTGCACTCTCCCTGGAGGCCGACTTCCGCAATCAAGCGCAAGGTGACCTCTCGATACTTGCCTACTCCCAGTGCCTGAAGAACTTCGCGGACGCCCTTGCCGACATCGGCCAACCGGTCTCCTCCGACACTCTCGTCCTCACCCTGCTGTGCGGACTCAACGAGAACTACAGGCACATGGCCTCCATCATCAAGACGAGGTCACCTCTCCCTCCGTTCCTTGAGGCTCGCTCTCTGCTCCTGCTCGAGGAAGCCGATCTCAAGATCGGCAAGCCCGAGCCCACGACGGCTCTCATCACCCCCACAGACAAGTCTTCATCAACTCCCTTCGGATCGAACTCCAGAGGATTTAATGGTGGCCAGCGCAAGTCCAAGTACAAGGGTGTAACATCCCAAATTTTTAATTTTGGTTAAAAATAAAATTTAACTATTTTCCTTGAGTTTTCTGATTTTTTTTCTAGAATTATTAAAAGCCTTTTCCTATTTATGTTAAAGGCAAAATATTTTATTTACAAAATTAACTACCAATCTTGAATTGAAAATATTTTACTTAAGTCCAGAATGCTTGAGGAAATTTCTGTGAATTTTTCCATTATTTTTGGACTCCTTTCACTATTTTCTAAAGTCCTAAAGGAATTAATTCAATTTCTGAAAATGAAAAATCATTGGAAAAATCCAAAACCCTATTTGGGCAGAATCTCCGTCTGGCCCATTTTCTTTTCGCGCTCACGACCCATTCCTATTCTTTCGTCATGACCCAGGCCTACGGCCTTGTTTTCCCCGCGCCGGCCCGCTTGGCCGCTCCCTCTCGAGCCGCTCTCGCCGCCAGGTGGTGTCACCCCTTTCCTGCTCTTCTTCCTCACGGGCGCATTGCCCAGCCGCTTCCGTGTGCCACGACGCCGGTCGCAGCTCCACCTCACCTCGTCTCCGCTCGCCACGCAGCGCCCTCCCTCTGTGTTCGTGCCAACGCCGCGCCCTTCCACTCGCCTCCGCCCCCGGCGCTGCCCGCGCTCCCACCGCTGCCCGCACTCCCATCGCTGCCCGCGCCACTCGCCCATGCGTCATCTATCCACTCTTACCTTTTTCATGGCAAATCTTTCCTTACCTAACTCTCTTCGCTATTTTCCTCTTACCCCTGTAAATTCTATAGATGGTCAACGTAACCATTACGTTCAATACCACTAGATATAAAGCTATCAAGAGAGCGTCGTCGTACAAGAATCATCGAAGACCGTGGATCGAAGATTGCGCCGTCCACCGAACCATATAGCTTAAGTTTGATAAGACTCATTTTGTGTACTGAGTCACTTCACCAGATTAAAAGTTTGGATCGAGTAGAACGTTGTATAAAAACTATTAAAGTTTCTCTAAAAAGCTTTTGAGTTAGTTGTTTTGTTTGTGTTGTTTCTTTCGCTTTACTCCCCTTAGTTTCTCCTCTTCTTTCTTAAGTCTTTAGAAATCGTGCAGATGGCGACTTCTGGCAACGGTAGTGGCAGTACCAGTAGCCAGGACAGAGAAAATACGGGTTCTCAAGAGATCCCGATTTCATTACCAACACCTCCTCCAGCTGAAGGACCTGATTGGCGCCAAATGATGGCCAACCAAGCCCAACTGATTAACTTGCTTGCCCAGTCACTTGATCAGAATCAGCAAGCAGCAGTAGCAGCTCAACCTCAAGCTCCTGCTCCACCTCAGCAAAGGACCAACATATCTGAATTTATGAGGATACGTCCCCCAACTTTTTCCAGTAGCACCGAGTCAATGGATGCTGATGATTGGCTTAGGACAATCGGCAAGAAGCTGGATATTATCCAATGCACTGATCGCGAGAGGGTTTTGTTCGTCTCTCACCAGCTAAATGGACCAGCATTGGAATGGTGGGACAATTTCACTCAGTCTCGCGCTGATGCTCAGACTATCACTTAGGACAAGTTCGTGAAGGCTTTTCGCCATGCTCACATCCCATCAGACATGGTGACTCTGAAGAAGAAAGAGTTTCACACCTTGCGCCAAGGCAATCGTTCAGTCAACGAGTACTTACACAAATTCAATTAGTTAGCACGCTATGCACTTGAAGATATTGCAACTGATGAGGCCAAGCATGAACGTTTCTTGGAAGGACTCCATTGTAATACCCAGAAACGCTTTCGAGAGAGAACGAAATGGATTAGTAGGATTTTCTGAAAATAAGCCTCTTGAGGACCCGTGCGTCATTAAATAAAATGGGATACGTGAAAACAGGATATTTTAGAGTGTTTTTAGGGGGAGTTGGCTCGTGCCGACATAAAAAAATCGTAGGAAGAGTGGATTGTAGAAACCCTAGCAATCTTTTATTTTATTCCTCCGTGCACCGCCATCGTTTTATCTTGCTCGGCCATGTGCGTGGAAACTGGCTGCCGCACGTCGCCGCTGCCACTCGCTCCTGCCCGCCTGCTGCCGACTTCGGCTCCTACCTGCTGCCGCGTGGACGCACCTGCCCGCGTGCGCGTGGGCGTGCCGGCCGTCGCCTGCCGTCACAGAGCCGAGCGTGTGCAGGTTTGCGCGTGATCAAATAGTACCGCATTTATCAGTAGTTCCTAATTTGCCTGGCAAGGAAGCATTGTTCGCATGCATGTGGTTGTGACGCCGCCAACAGATCCCAAGTGAGTATGCATGCATCGGCTGATTTGTTGTTGGGACTAGTTAATGATGCACTACTTTGATTATTTAATTGGGATGGTTAGAGATGCATTGGATGATTATTTAATTGGGATAGTTAGGCATGCACTATTATGATTGTTTAATTGGATTAGTAGGGAAGGAGAGAGATCGCGTGGTGTTCATCACGTTCGACAGCGGGTTCTTCAAGGGTAATCCCGTTCCCTATTCGTTTGGTGGTGTATTTGATTAATTAGGCGATGTCGGTAATAGATTTGTTTAGGACAGTCTGTAATGGCCGACGTTTTTGAGGAAGTTAAGTGCAGATTTTGGTCTGGCCGCCTCTTAAAGAGTTGTGGGCGACGTCATCAGCTTTCCGTAGAGTATTGGATCACGTCGTTTGGATGAGCGGATTAGGAGTTATGAATTTCGTAACGCTGCTGTTCGATAGCTCTGTTATAATTCTGTCAGTTATTATTAATCAGTCATAAGAAGATAGTTAAATGATTATTCATAAGATCCCACCGTAATGAAAGATGTAGATATTTTGATTAGCTTTCCAGAAAGCTAAAGATCACAAAATTTGGATAATTGTACTGAAAGATACGATGATTTTAATGTCGCTGTCCAGAACCCCTGACAGGAATTAGATGTTCTGTTAATCATTTTGGGTAAGGGTAGAAGATGGCCGAATCTGGAAAGCTCACCAACTAAGTTAGGTGAGGAATTTGATAGGCTTTCCAGAAAGTCTAAGAACGCTTCATTTGGATCTCGGATCGAAAAGTTATGAATTTTAGATTATGACTGGCTGTCGAGGGGACAGATTGACATTTAAGAGTTTGGAGTTGGGATCGCGCTAGAGAGTATAGCGAGTTCGTATTTACTTCTAGCTTTGTTTTTGGTCCAGAATCGTTATCTTAGAGTGTTTGTTAAATTAATTCAGGTGGGGGATTGGTTCCGAGGGCAGCGCCCTCTTCGCGTCTTCCATCTTCGCACGATTGAGGCAAGTACAGTTAGTGGTAGATTATTCATGAGTGATTGTTCATGTTTGCGAGTATGACGAATATATGTGGTATTCATGGATACTAGAATGTTATGAATGTCAATGATCATGAATACTAGAAGTATGAGTAAGTTTATTCATGTATGATGTTGCTGCAGATACATGTTTATGATGGTTTATAGTTTTGTTCATGTGCATCATGCCATCATATTGGAGGCTTGGTCACGTAGTGACCAAGCATTGCTTGAGGTCCCTGTCATGAATATGACAGGCTTGTGGTCCCCACACTCGTGGAGTGTGGGTTTTTGGTCCCCACACTCTTGGAGTATGGGCTATGGTCCCTGTGCTAGAAGGCACAGACATGGGTATGCATTGACGGATGCATACTCCGCATTACCGATATATGCAAAAGAGAAAGAGAAAGAGAAAGTGCATTTGTGCATCTTGCATAACATGAACATATGAAATGTTTATTATAGAGATTTGTGGATGGATGATGATGATGATTACAGTTGTTTATGTTGTTGTCTCATTAATTGTACTTTGCTGAGTCTTTGGACTCACTCTTGTTGTTGTTTGTGTTTTAGGTACCCTTCATACAAACGTCATGCATGGGAGGGAATAGACCTAAGATTGGTTGCACACTGTCACGAATCATTCAGAGTTGAATAAATTGGATGATGATTTAGTAGTTGAGTAAATTGCTTAAATGATTTATTATGATTATGCCATACGCTTTAGATAATTTGTAATAGAGTTGATTAGCTTATTATGGATGCCTTTTGATTATGCTTTAGTTGATTAGCATATTACGGATGTTCTTTTATGATTCGTTTGAATTGGATATTTGGATTATTGAATGATGTTATGTTAATCTGTTAGAACCTCCGGTATGGTCACCTATACAAATGTGGTTCTGCCGAAATTTAGTAAGACGACTTAGTTTATTTTGTTACTCTGTTATTTTTTAGTAGCATTCCAGGCTCATGTTGAGCTGGAGTGTTACATCCATAATGATATCTCAATCCGTCTCATCGCTCAAGACTACACCGACTTCTAACAGTTGGTGAACAAAGCTATTCGCCAGGAAGGCAAGCACCTAGAAATGGAGAGTCAGAAGAGAAGGATGGCATCCCAGAAGTTTAACCCTGGGGGTTTTCCCAAGCCCCGCACCACTCCACCTCAGCACGGGAAATCCCAGTCTCCTTCATCCAAAGCACTTGTGCCAGCTCAGCACTCAAACAATCCCGGTTTCCACAACACTTCTTCTGGAGGCCATCAGAAGAAGGCACTTACCTCAGCCACAGGGATTACTTGCTTCCATTACAATGAGTTGGGACAGTATGCCAATAAGTGCCCCAAAAGGCAGCAACCAGTAACCCCAGCCAGACCGAATCAGGGAGCTCTAGCCTCCGGCAGTACTCCAGCTGCAAGACCACTAGCTCAGATCGTGAAGGGACGTGTGAATCACGTCACAGCTGAAGAAGCTCAGACTGCACCAGATGTAGTCTTGGGTATGTTTCTTGTCAACCCAGTTCCAGCATCAGTTTTATTTGATTCAGGAGCTTTACATTCTTTTGTTTCAAGTAAGTTTGTGGGAAAATATGGGTTATCAATCTCTCCCTTAGTTAACCCTATGATAATCCATTCTCCGGGCTCTGAAATGAGGACTAGTTCCCCATGCCCAAATCTTACCTTGAAAATATTAGGAGTATTCTTCTTAGCAGACTTAATAGTCCTGCACTTCTAAGAATTGGATGTGATTCTCGGAATGGATTGGCTAGTCAAGAATCAAGGTCAAATAGACTGTGCTAATAAGTCTATCACCCTCACAAATGACCAAGGAATTAAAGTAGAGTTCAAACCCAAGACCTCTACCGGAGAAAAGCCCATCCTGACCAGTTTGAAGGAAGTGAAGCTTGAAGATATACTAGTGGTGCAAGAATATCCGGATGTATTTCCTCAAACCGTATCGTTATCTCCAGGCATGTAATCTTTTATGAAAATATTTTTCCATATGCTACTCACTAGTCTCCGCAGCTGTCCTCCTAACAGTTCCTCGACGACTCGGACGACGGTGCACCAGCCGCATCACCTCTGCAGCTTCTTGCTGGCCTGGTGCCCCCCACGGTCGCACCAGTGCCGCTAGCAAGCCCTTTCCTCGACGACTCCACAGGCGGGCTGCATGGGCACGGGCCGCCTCCTGCCTCTCTCGCCACGTTCAGTGGGCGCCCAGGGCCCGAGCGTCCCGAAGACACGTCCGGCGGCCCGCAGGAGCATGGGCCTCCCCGCGTGTTCACGCCGCACGGGAGCCGAGCACTGGGCAGCGAGCACGCCAGGTCCTCCATCGATCCGGCGCCTGCCTCGCCTTGCGCTCCACCCGGCGCCCAAGCTCTGCCGCCGTGCCCACCTGTCACGCAGATGTATTCCCGCCGGGAACACACTGGACCTGCTGCTCTGGCCACCGTGACCGCGACTCACGGCCCGAACTCCATGGCAACGACTACGGCTCCCACGGCCAGCGACGGCACACTAGCTGGCCCCCTCCGCTATCCGGTGGAACACGTCCCTCCAACGGTGAACCATCACCTGATGCAAACCCGAGGCAAGGATGGCATTCAGGTTCCCCGGGATCTCCACACCTACATGGCATCGACAACAGACTCCTTTTCTCCCCTGCGGAAGACATACCGCGGCGCCCTCGCTGATCCACATTGGCGTGTGGCTATGGTTGAAGAGTTCAACGCTCTCACAGCCAATCAAACTTGGGACCTCATTCCTCCTCCTCCGAACGCGAACATCGTTACTGGCAAATGGGTCTACCGCCACAAGCTCAACTCCGACGGCTCCTTAGCTCGGTACAAGGCGCAATGGGTTCTACGCGGCTTCTTGCAACAGCCCGGCCTCGACTACGACGCGGCATTCAGCCCCGTCGTCAAGCCTTCGACCATCCGCACAGTTCTCTCCCTCGCCATCTGCAACGATTGGCTCGTCCATCAACTGGACGTCAAAAATGCATTCTTGCATGGCACACTCGCTGAGACTGTGTACTGTCAGCAGCCGTCTGGCTTCGTCGACTCCACACGCCCGTATCATGTGTGCCACCTCAACAAGTCGCTCTACGGGCTTAAACAGGCATCACGCGCTTGGTACAGCCGCTTCCAAGCCTTCATCCTCTCCATCGGCTTTCATAGCTCCAAGTGCGACACGTCCCTCTTCATCTACAACAACGGCTCCGAGGTCGCCTACCTGCTGTTGTATGTCAATGACATTGTCCTCTCGGCCTCAACATCGGCTCTTCTTCATCGAGTCATTGCAGGGCCCTTCGGCAAGAATTTTCGATGTCCGATCTGGGCGCCCTACACTACTTCCTCGGGATCACCACTCATCACTCACCTCGGGGCATCTTTCTCTCACAAGAGAAGTACGCCGCCGAGATACTAGAGCGTGCCAAAATGACCCAGTGCAACCCCTGCGCCACACCTATCGAGGTCCACTCCAAGTTGTCATCCACAGCTGGCAATCCAGTAGCTGATCCAACACTTTATCGGAGTCTTGCTGGTGCATTGCAGTACCTCACCCTCACCCGCCCCGACATCACCCATGCGGTGCAGCAAGTGTGTTTGCATATGCATGATCCCCGGGAACATCATCTCTCTCTTATCAAGAGAACTTTAAGGTACGTGAAAGGCACATTGGCGCATGGTCTTTAGCTGTCCCGTGGCTCTCAAAACGACCTCATTGTCTACTTCGACGCCGACTGGGCCGGCTGTCCTGACACACGCCGCTCCACCTCCGGCTTCTATGTCTTCCTCGGCGACAACCTCATCTCATGGTCCTCCAAACGGCAACACACGGTATCCCGCTCCAGTGCTGAAGCTGAGTACCGCGGAGTGGCTAATGCCGTTGCAGAAGCATGTTGGCTCCGTCAACTTCTCACTGAACTCCGCCAACCTCTCAAGAAGGCCACAGTTGTCTACTGTGACAACATCAGCACAATCTACCTCTCCACTAATCCAGTGCAACATCAATGCACCAAACATGTTGAGATCGATCTACACTTCGTTCGTGAGCACGTAGCGCTTGGAGACGTCCACGTGCTTCACGTTCCAACCTCCCTTCAATATGCAGATATCTTCACTAAGGGGCTGCCGACTGCCGTCTTCACTGATTTTCGATCCAGTCTCAACATCTGCTCCTCTCACGGTTGACACTGCGGAGGGCTGTTGGAATATATTCACCTTTATGGCTTATTTAGCTCCTAGATTAGCTTCTAGTCAATCTCTGTAATTAACTACCTAACTTGTACACCTTGTACTCTTTATATGCCTAGAGCATCAATGAGAGTTGTCATCGTGGAATTCTCCGAATCATTTCCCTCTTTCACTGAGGAGCCCGCCGAGGAGGCCGTCCACGTGGAACAGCGGGAGCACGACCACCGTGGCGGCCGTCTCAACCAGGTGGTACATGCCGCGGATGTTCTGGACAGACGTCGCGAGGTTGCGCTGCGTGAGGGGCACCCCCTTGGGGTGGCTCGTGGTATCGAAGGTGTGCAGGAATAGCGCGACGTCGGACGGGTCGTTGGAGAAACCCAAATGGCCTTGGACGGTGGAGCGCGCGTTGGAGAGTCCGACAAGGTGGACCGGGCCGGCGGCGTCCTTCAGGCTCGCGGTGGCGTGGACGAGGCCGAGCTTGGTGGCGCCGCCTGCGCCATGACGTTGCCCTCGGCGTTGGTGATGAGGAGGTGCACCTTGGAGTTAGAACTCAAAACTCCTCCTGCGGTTGCGCCAACTTCTCGAGGGAGGCGGCGACTTGAGCGCCGGCGGTGGCGGCGAATTTTTTTTTTAAATAATCTATTTTTTATTCGAAATATCAAAAATATTCCGGCGATATTTTTTTACCAAAATATACGTCTGTCGCCCAATGGTTGGGCGACTCGAGCCTATCGCCCAACGGTTGGGCGACTGCAAGCCTATCGCCCAACCGTTCGGCTTTAAAACTACACAGGAGCCGGGCCATTGGCGTCATCATTACACTCGCCGCACGGTTGGGCGATAGGATCCAGTCCCCCAACCGTACATCGATCGCATGTTCGATGCCGCCTAGCAGTCAGGGCGATGGATTGCCTATATAGGCACCCGCGCGGTCCCCCGGCCGATTCGTTTCGGCAGAGCGTAAATAGTCGCTACGGGAGAAGAAAGAGAGGGAGAGGAGAGGAAAAAAAGAGAAGGAGAGGAGAGTAAAAAGGGGAGGAAAAAAGAGAAGGGGGAGGGAGAGGGAGAGGGAGAAGAGAAGAAAAACTTGGATTGCGAGGAGGTAAGTTTGATTTATTTTGTACTGTATTTTTTAAGTAGGTATTTAGTTAGTTAAAATAGTAGGTATAAGTAGCGCTTGTAGGAAACTGTAGTTAGAAAAAAAAAGAGTAGAAAATCGAAATGTTGTTGATTTGTACGTAAGTGTATTTTGTAGTGTATTTTTTTGGGTAGGTAAATAGTTTATTTAGTTAAATGAGTAGTATAGTAGCACCCGTAGGAAATTGTGGTTAGAGAGAAAAAAAAAGAAAATCGAAATGTTATTGATTTGTATGTAAGTAGTAGCGATAAAAACTTTAGTTACAGAAAAAATAGTCTGTAAGGGAGTATTATTAGTGCTGTTTGTGAGATGTATTGTAGTAGTGTCGGTATGTGCGTGGCCGACTATTATTGGGTGAATAATGCGTGACCGAGCGCATAAGGAGGATGAATTATTTGTATAAACTAATTAGTACAAGTAAATTAGTATGAACTAACTGACTTACGTAATTGGTAGAAGACCGGAATGCCACTTGTAGCATTTCAGTATTGCAAGTTAGTGTCCTAATCGAATAATGCTGTTTGTGGAATAGCTCGGTTTGTAAGTTGAATCTGAATATCGTACTACACGTTCATTGTGGCCTCTGCCTTAGGGAATGAATGACGTCTTGATCATGCTGTCGTGTAGTTGTGGACGATAGGCGAAGGTCCTTACAAATGTAAATTACAATGTAGCAATGCTTGCATGTCGATGCGTTATGGTGACTAATTGCAATGTTGGAAATATTTGCGACCATACAATAAGTCATGCCTGTACCCACTACATTGAAAGTGCATTACGGTCTTGGCACCGTTCGTGAAGGTCCGTCGCGGTGTTGACTTGAGCAGTTTTGCAAGCCACTCTGGTACACCGGACGGCGAGAATGCACGAATCGAAGATGTGAAGCATTGGTGACCAATAACTTCTCTTTGAACCCTGAGGTGTGCAGCGTCGACATACAAGGGCTTTGGAGCCGATCTCCCATGAACATCAGCTGGGAGTTGAGAAGACTGATGCGCACGGCAGTGTGGAAGGGCTTTATAGAAGGATGTCGGCGCCGTGGATATGAGTGTGTGATACTTGTGCAACCATGTCCAAAAGAAGTCATGCAGGGCCCCACGGGATATCATCCGGTGTTCGGAAAATGGGTGCCCAAAGATGTTGGTGAAGAAGAGGACCCGGAGGGTCTGTGTTCTTAAGAGTTCAGAGAATGTTGCTTGTGATGAGCCCGACGCGGTACATACAGGAGAGGAAGATCGGGCACCGCATGGTGAGCCTACAGGACAGGCTAATGAAGGAGAGCATAGGGATTACATATTGCATCAATGGAAAGCGATGACCGGATGGCCTTGGCTGAAGAGGAAGCCTAACCACCTCGCCAGCTTTTAAGACCGAAAAGACAAGACTCTGCAAAGAAAGACGTGAAAACACTCGCCGCTTGACTTTTCGGACCGATAAGACAACACTCCATAAAGCAAGCCATGACTTTCACCGCAAAGTAAGACGTGACAACACTATGCCTCGCCCGATTTTTGAGACCGACTTGACAATACTCTACCTCCTCAGCTTTTCAGAATTAAAAAACAACACTCTCTACTCGCATGAAATTAACCACACCATGCCAACCATGGAGCTTATAAAAGAGGGTTGAACCAAACCCAACTCTACACAACACTACACAACACATACCCGACTATGGACTCTTCGCAAACTTCTACGCGAGGTTGTTGAAGAAGCAAAAGTGGCTTAGCGTAAGAGGAAACAGCTACAATACCCAGATAAATCAATGAAAGATGCTCCAAGACCACAACGTTTTCGATCCCGAAGGTGTGTGTGGCGAACCGGCAGAGATCATTCAAATCCACATACTGCATACACACGCCGGGCGTATTTACACATGCGGGCATCACCTCGTAAGTGTTTCTTTTCGCAGACGATTTTCCTCTCCCAACGCTCAATTCCTTAAATTTTAACTTCATCCCCACGTAATAGCAGCCGAGATGCGCCGCCACTTCTTCCAGTGGATCGACGGCCGGAGATGTACGACGGGGCATTCATCCGGCGAAGTACATCTTTGAACTACTCGGTGCGGGCGAGAACTTCGTCGCGGTGGAAACCTTACGCATCGGATCTGTTGAGGAGGCACGAAGGAGCCCAAGACTCGCCGGCGTAATCCATATCGATGACGCCGTTATGAAGAGTTTACATCATTATTACGTAAGGTTTTCGCACGGTGTACTTACATCCATCATAGAATCGCGGGACATGGACAACTTCGACATACCGCCCGACGCACGATCCGCGACAAAGGCAAGGAAAGGCTCATGCGGTTGACCGCCGCCACAACAGATCCGGCCGCTCGGCGTAATCCGTATGGACGACGTGAGTTACTGAAGAATTTACATCATTCTTACGATTTTCACTATACGGTGGCCTTACATCACGGAATCGCAGAACATGGACGACTTCAACATACCGGCCCGACGTGGACAGTCCCGCGACAAGGGCAAGGAAAAACTCATCTTGGTGAGCGGCCGCCCAACAGATCCGGTCGCCCGGGCGTACTCCGTATCGACGACGTGAGTTATGAAGAATGTAAATCCTTCTTACATTTTTAAATATACGGTGCACTTACATCATGGAATCGCAGGATATGGACGACTTCGATATACCAGCCTGACGTGGACACTCCCGCGACAAGGGGAAGGGGAAGGCCGGCGAGGAGTTCAACGCCGAGCTGGCAAGGAAGGGAAAATGGCCCCGGTCCACGCAGTAGGTCAGGTCATTACGTAGTAGTCCCCCGTCCTACCCCTCATGTTTTTTACTATCCCCTAAAGGCATGTATACTTACATGGTCTGGATGCTTGTGTCATAATGTACCATAGTAGTAGCGAGGATGACTAAAGCAATTAGCGAACCATCGTGCCATGTGACGTACGTAACGATGCTTCATCTGTAATCGTAATGTAGTTACGGTTAGGAGACCCATCAAAGCAAGACTATATTGCAAGTATGCCTCTTCTAGTGGAATCCCGTAAAGAACCATTCGCACCGACATTGAATCCTCCATGTTTTAGGCCATCTTCATAATCACAATGAGCGTTCTCGGCCCTTCACTCATAATCTCGTATAAGCTCCATAAAGTGCGACATCGACTACGTGCCTACATAACGCATATACGCTCGAGACGACTTCATCGAGGAGAGACTCCCTCGCGATCGTAATATCACTTACCTTTGTACTTACGTATCATTCTCGCCTCAATCGTCCTCACAAAATTCAACGTAAATTTACCGCACTACAACAATATACAACGATAAAAAAATGTTATGCGAGTCGACAAATTTCGTACCCATGATATTCTACTTAAAATAACAAATGCAGACCAACCAACATCGTCACAACACTATTATTTTCCAAATAAATAACATGATATAATTAGATTTGCTAAATTTAATTAACCTACAAAATGTAATATTCATTCTGACTCAATTAAACAATAATTAAAAGGTCAAAACAATTGGGAGCTCCTATCGCCATAGGGTTGGGCGATCGACCTCCTATCGCCATAGGGTTGGGCGATGGACTTGTCGCCCTACCGTTAGGCGATCGCAAGCAACAATGCCTAAGGAGCTGGGCGACTGGTTTCGATCGCCCAAGCTGCTTGCGATTCAATTTCAATCGCCCCACGGTTGAGCGATAGGAACCAGTCGCCCAACTATTCGGCGATTCCACTGAAATCGCTCAACCATTGGGCGACAGACGATATTTTGTAAAAAATAATAGGAATATTTTTGATATTTGAATAAAAATAGATTATTTTAAAAAAATTCGGTGGCGGTGCGAGGCAAAGACGCAACGATCGGATCTCTGTGCCCATGACCGGATGCAGGCTGGTTTGACTAGGTAGGAAGAGAAGAGGATAGAAGAGTAAGAAAGAAGAGAAAGGGGAAGAAGAGGAGAGCAGAAGAAGAAAGAAGAGAAAGGGCAAAATAGATAATTCGCATGCTTTCTCTCTCCCCTCTGACCCGGAAATAATAAAATAGTCGCATCGTTGTCCTACAGCAGAATTACATGTTTTTACAGTGTGTTCTGGTATAGCCATGTTTTTTGAATGTCCGTTGGCAAAGGGTGACAAATTGCAGTGCCCTGTAGCCAATTTTCTCATTTACTTTTGTCTAGTTTAGAATATTTCAATATAAAAAACAAAAATAATTGGATGGAGATCCAACGTACCGAAGAAAGTGAGTGAACTTTTAAAAAAATTCAGACGACTGTAGCTTAGTCGATCCCTTAAATTATATGCCACTCTTATCTTGGCCTTTCAAGAAGCGACTAGAGAGAGAAAAATTGCCGTTTCGTTTTTGTTTTGCCTTTCATGTCCTGTGTCCTGACAATTCTTATTTTTTATTTATCGTCTGCAAGCAAACCAGACTACATAGAAGACTGTTTGCTTTAAAAGAACTTTATGACAGTTCTTACATGCTGCTCCTATTGTACATGCAGGCATTGAACTTTTGAGCTTCAAATACGCTCCACTGACGATTTTTACACGTCGAAGAACACTCACATCCGCGCCCAACCTTGGGACGCGTGCCGGTTCCTTTCGTCTCGCGATTGGGAGAGTCGACGTCACAAAACGGTACGCGATGCAATGGACGGAGAGAGCAAAAAACGAAAGGAGCTTTTCATCCCCTCATCAGACCGCTAATTCCCACGGATCAAAAGCTGCCTTTTTTTTTGGCCACATCGCGCTCGCCACCGCACACGTGCGATCGAGGTCAAGACACTGGGCACTCCGGCATGCGGCCGGCCGGATTGTCCGTCGGTCTCGTCGTCCTGTTCCCTTCGTTAGCCAGCCGCAGTGAAATCCTTTGTGCGTGACACGACGTGACACGGAGTACAGCTCGTCCTGTGCGTGACTGCGCGTGTCTGGTCGGGAGAAGGATCAGAATACGCACGCAGACGGCCGGGTTGGCTTGCGTTGATTTTTTTTCCTTAAATGGTATTGTTTTGAAGCGAAATATTAAAAATAGTCTCTCATAAGCAGAACGAATCCACAGAGGACTTTATAAGGCTGAACCCTACCGTCCGTCGGCGCCATGCGGAGCAGAGAGCTCGGGGAAGCGAAGCCTCATTGACTCTGCCCCCACAACTCCCCGCGACGCTGCGCTCCCCTCCCCTCAAGAGCTCGCCACCGGTTCCTCTCCTCTCCTCGAACCCACCCGCGCCTCCTCCGCGGCTCGCAGGTGATCCGCCAACCAGCCAGAAACGTCTCCTCCCATCTCAATTTCTCTGTTTGTTTTTTGGGGTTTTGCTGCTGTATTGAATCAAACTGATGCGTCGTTCGTTCGATTTGCTTGCCTTGTGTGCTCGTTTTTTCTCTGAGCGAATAGATCTGGATCAGCTTCGGAGGGAGGGAGGCGAGTAGAGGGCTTCGGTTACTTCCATTTTTTGCTAGTATAGGGAAACGAAGGTGTAATTTGTATTGGTATGACGCCTAGTTCAGAACAGTGAAAAATTCTGCATAGCTTTAAGATAACTACTCTCTTGCTTATAGCAGGCTACTTCAGTTTACTGTATGTAGGAATCTAGCCGTGAATATTTGGTTTCCTAATTTGATTACTATGATTTTTGCTACTACTACTACGGTTGGATTAAATGATGTTACTTGACAACCTCATCTAATGATTTTCGCCTGTATTGAGTCTGTGTAATTGGTCAATTGGATCAGACGTTTTACGCGGGGACTGAAGGTTTGACAGCATGAGTTGAAGTGGAAATGAATATAGATCCCCGAAATGGTATTTTGATTGGCAGTTTTTGGAGCTGTGGAGGATTATTTTTGTCCAGCTTCACTACCTTTGCACCTCCTTTGAAATAGCGGTATGTTGCTTCCACCTATGCCTTACTTATTTTTCTTCGTACAATACGTGGTTCATGTAATATGTAGCCTTCGCACAATACGCGGTTCATGTAATATGTAGCTTTGAATGCTTGACTTTGTGTCTAGGTCTTTCATGCTGGTTAGATGTAGCAAGGAGGGAAATACACATATTTGTTGTGTTGTTTCCTATTTTGCTTGTGTCAATCATGTGAACCCTGTTCTTATAAGAAGTACGACCAAGAACATTGACATATGAACAATGAAAAAACAATTTAACATCTTGGGATTTGGGAGATACTATTAGTGATGAAAGGACAAGACCACATATGGGCAAAACGTAAGGAACATTCTTTTGTTCTGAGCATGGTTGCGCTTCAAGTTTACTCTTTTGCATCTGGCTCTTTACTGGCCTAATCAAACTATCAAAGTATGACCATATCCAGAAGTTTATATCCACCTTTTGTACTACAGTCAACTTCAAGCATAGTCAACGTCAAACATCATTATTTCTACTTCACCCTTCCATTATGTTACATTCTATGAGTTACTGTCCAATTTCCTTTGAGATGCCCTTTCAGATAGTTCTGTGTTTCTAATCCCATTTGCATAGCTGTCACAACTAAACTGTTTCATTGATGGTTTCTGGTGTATTTTCAGTATTTTCTTTGTGTTACCTGCCCGTGCAACAATGTTTGATTGTGCTCAGAAAGCTCAATACATGGACGGACACAAAGAGAAGTTTACGAGGTTGGTTCATTTAGCTTAAGGGCACTTCTACTATGCTCGCACATCTTTACTGATGTTCTCTGGACACTTCTACTACCTCAGGAAGCTCGTGGCGGCCTCGGGCGTGCGGAGCTGAGGTCGGATGGGCCACGCGGAGCAAAGGGCGGCATCGGACGTTGTCGGGGGCTCAGGGCGGCGCAGGTGGCGCCGGCCATGATCCGTGCAGGCGGCTTGAGGTGGCGCCGAGCTTAAGGCGCCGACGTGATCCAGGTGAGGCAACTTTGAGCCCACCCTCTATTTTCATCCTGGTTTTGCCAGTCATGAGTGAATTGGCGAGCTCCTATTCGGTGGGAGCCGGCTTGTCTTGCGCCCACTGAGCGATAAGTGGGCTACATAGGTGCTATTTTTACCAATTCATTCACATAAATACTATTTTTGCTATTTTGTACTTTACGCTTGCTTTGCCTTGTCCTTTCGGTCTCCTGCCCTACCCAGCTCGCAGAGCTGGATGGATGAAATGAACGTACACAGCATGCGGACAATGGATACGGTACAAATGTAGGGTCTGTTTGGTTGATACCATCTAAAACCTT
The DNA here is from genome assembly GCA_036346405.1 of Phyllostachys edulis. Taxonomy (NCBI): domain Eukaryota; kingdom Viridiplantae; phylum Streptophyta; class Magnoliopsida; order Poales; family Poaceae; genus Phyllostachys; species Phyllostachys edulis. The sequence continues at coordinate 41,760,799 of CM070555.1, read as the reverse complement.
ACCAAAATTTAATAGTACCAACAAAATTTAGCTAACATTTAGATCTTTACCAATATTTAGCGTGCCCGGAAAAGCCTGGCTACCAGTGCCAGCCTATTTCACACTAAATTCCTGGCGTAATCCCGATGGCCAATTTCATCGCCAAATATTTGGTAAGGCAAGAAGCTTGAGTTGGGACAGGTGGCACAGCACAATTGGCTGAGGGCAATGCATTAATGGCAAAAAAAAGTTTGATTAACGAGTTTCAAATAACTATATTTTCTAAACCGAATATCCGATTTGCGATCCGTTTAAACCGTTGTGTTCCTTGTCATTTTATCAACAAAACAAGACCACGTTGGCATATTTTGGTACAAAAAAAATATATATCATGCGAGCTCCAGGTGTCACTCTCACAATTTTGAGAAATTTTGGCATAGTTATAATCCAAACACATCAGTTTCGGTATTACCTGTGAATTGATATGACTACGATCCAAACAACATTTTTTTACTTAGGTTTTGGTATTATCAAAATTTTAGTATAACCACCTGTGATCGCAAACCAACAGGCCCGTACTACTTGCGTGCAACACCGGCCGCCGCACTAAGCTAGTGTGTGCGCGGCTGCGGCGATCGACCAGCCATTCTGCCGGCCGGGATTCCCGCCTAAGCCCCGCCCTACCACCGCGAAATATTCCCAGGAATCAGCCGTGAACCGGCCGCGGATACGTTGCAATCAAGGAATGCTGCATCTACATGCATGTTGGGTGCATATGCCGCCGGATCGATCAAACGTCCATGTTCAATGCTCCACCGTAGGGGCCTAGGGAGTAGTGTTTCTGGTTTCGAACCATCTTGCGGAAAGCGTTTGGTTGGTGATCTGGATTTTATGTCTGAAAAAAAATGGTGTCTGGAAGTAGCCTGAAAAGTAGATGATTTTTGTCTGGCCAGGCAAACTTGAAGATGAGTTGTTTGGTTGAAAACCTGTACCTGAAATTAGTGAATGAAAATAGACCGTTGGATCGAGCTATCAACGGTGTAGATCGACCAGTCTCCAGGCAGCCTCCCCTGGCTCCCAGACGCTCAATTTCTAAGCCTGGGAATGGTGGTCTGCCTGGCTTCAAAGCAAACGCATGACAGGCTGAAGACAAGTGTTGTCCTGGCCAGGCAAACAGCCACGAGGCTTCGAAGCAAACACACACTAATTGCGTGATCGGACAACTTGAAACGCTCGTGGTAGACTGGTAGTCGCAGCGTGTGGGCACTTGCCCGGACATCTTTAATAGTGTATTTATTGTCGTCTATTAGCTATGTCACGTCAATAAAATCCTACGTGAAGGAGAGAGGGGGAGGAGCGAGAGCACATGTCATCTTTTCCTAAAGAGATTGTCGTGCACGTGAAACAAGACATGATACATTAATCTACTCTAGTTGACATGTAGGCCCGTTTCAAAGAAAAATTATAAAATATAAATGTTGGAGAGTGTGCTAAAGACTATCTGTTGGAGATGTTGTCTCTAAAGATGATGTAACACGTATTAGACTATCTCCAATGTTATGTTTTAGCCGGTTCAAATGAGGAGAGAGAAGGCATTGAATTGATTCAATACATTGGATGGGTCGATTCCAACAAAAAAATACATTGAACCGAACTTTACTTAGGAATCGATTCAAAACATTAAACAACTCATATGGGCATTAAATAACTACATAGAAGAGAGTATTTGAGAGAGGATATTATTATTTTGTGGTTTTTTAATGTATCGTGGGTTCCAGTTATTAGTGGGAATCTGTTCAATATATTAGAGAAAAACAAGTTCAGTTCCTAAAATGCTTACGTGGCATAATTTTGAATCGATGTCGATTCAATACACTAAAAATGCTCTTAGAACATCTCCAATGCTCCACGTGGACAGTAGCTGAAGCCATCCACAGAGGAGATTAGAGATGTCACGTTGGTGGGAATTGTAGCTTGTATTAATGTATGTGAGCTGAACCTGGAGCTACCCCTTCCGGAGTGTATTGGAGAGAGGCATCATACTTTTGCTCCATATTTTGTTAACTATACCCTAAAGATACTATGCATTAAAGTGGGGGTGTAGCTTCGCTTCAGATTTTATGGACATGTTCTGAAGTTACATACTATACATTTGAGTAGGGCTTTGGGTGTGATAGCTTCCACTGATGTGGCACACTTTCTCTCCTGAAACTACGACTTAGAAGCTACTATGCATTAGAGAGGCTCGTATGTGCTTGACTGCTTGTACCTTGCTACCGCGGTATCAAGAATCGAAGTGTAGTGTAGTGTAGTGGTATTCTCTGCTTTCTAGTTCTCGCAAACGTTGCAATTGAGTCTTAGAAGCAGTGTGTATAGCTTTTGGCTTGTAGAGTATTAAATTTGGCCCAAACTAAATGCTATAGAACGCTAGAAATATATTACTCCCTCCGTTTTACTATGTTTGTCTATAGTCTTGGAGTCTCTGTTTCAGAATATTTGTATATATAGTTATTATAATATTTTCACTCTCTACCCCTACTTACATGTTTTAGAGAAGAGATCAAATAGTTGTAATATGTTATTTAATAAAGATATATATAGTCATTTCTCAGTAATTTTTTATTCGGTTTTGCTAATTTTCAGGCGACTGAAATTATCTAATCTTTCAGTCGATTTTTTTGACCGTCGGTTTTAGCTTTGAGATTCGTATGAGATCAGCCTCGGTTTTAATGGGCTCGCTATTTTTATCTGTTGTTCTTTGAACCCGACCCGTTATAGTTACAGCAAGAGGCGACCGGGCACGAAGAACACCCCAAGTCCCCAACCCCATCTCACCTGCTTCCTTGCTTCAGAGCCACTGCCGGCATGGTTATTGAGGCGTCCGTAGGGCGACGCCTAGGCGCCGCCTAGGCGACAAGGCGCCGGCGTGGCCTAAGGCGTCGGCTCGCCTTGTCACAGACGATGGCGCCCGCCTCAAGAATAAGCCGTCCGGAGAGGAAGAGGGGAGGAGGACCTTGAGCGACGACGATGCATCCGCCGCCAGCCAGAGGCGGATTCAAAGACCGTCGTCGACGCCGCGTCCTCCTCCTCCATCGCCGCCTCCTTCTCCTCCGCCCCGCCCGAGTTCGGAGGCGGATCTAGCACCCTGTCGTCGGCACCGCGTCCTCCTCCTCCATCGCCGCGTCCTTCCTCCTCCGTTGCCTCCCCTTCTCCCCGCGTCGCTTCCCCATCTCCGCGGGCGAAGCCGAAGCGGCAGTAGCGTGGCGTGGAGGGAGGCCGCTCGCCGCTCTCTCCCCGCCGAAGAAGAAGAAGAAGAGGCGGGCGAGAGGCAAAGCGGCCAAGCGAAAAAGAGGAGGCGCGATCGCTCGCCACGGCAAGGGATAAAGAGCCGAGGCGGTTGGGCGGGCATGGGCAATGGGATTTTCGCGCCGAGGATCTAGAATCGATTCTCTGCTCTTTGTGGGATCTTCGCGGCACGTGACTGCCGCTTTAGAAGGTTTATAAGGCGTCGCCTCGCCTCGCGCCTTACCGCTTAAGCGGTGTGAGGGGGGTGAGTCGCCTCGCCTCGCCTTACCGCCTTAATAACCATGACTGCCGGCCTCCATTTTCGCTGTCGTTGCCCACCAAGCGCCGCCGCCACCGCCTATTTCTCCCCGCTAGATCCATCCCCATCCTCACTTATTTCTCCCCCCTCCATCCATCTTCATCCTCAGATCCACGGCCACCACCTCGCCGCCGCCACCATTAGCACCGCCGCGGGTCCTTGCTGCCGACTTTGATGATTGCGGCCACGAGGATCCACCGTGAGACCTCCGTTGTCGATCTGCTATGCCTTCGAGCCTCCGTCGAGCCGCGCCGCATGGATCGACGACGACGAGTTCTCCCTCAACATCTTCCCCACCCACGACTTCTTCCTCTCCACCAATGACCTACACCTTTGAGCCGACGACCTCGACACCATCTTCTTCACCAACTCTTTGGTTTGGTCCCCTCCTCTAGGTTGATTCCCCATTCCCCTACTTCTGTTTGTACTTTCTGTTCACCTTAATTGTTGTTTGTTAGTGTTAATTACTCTTACCTTTGCATTGTAGACCGTGGTTGTGTATTTTGCATTTCGATATTGTGTGAATGTTAACCTTCGCTCGTGATTGTACTGTGATTAACTCAAGAGTTTTAATCTGTGAATCGGTTTCGTGATCCGTGTTAGTCTATGTTTATGATCAGATGTTGGTAGTAGCTAGCAGTAGCAGAGAGCAGTGATCTATGTTAATTGCTTGTTTAGTTCTGTTAGTCGTTGCATATGTGTTTGTGAGTTGAGTAGTGCAGATTTTACATTTTTGTGTCCTGTGGCACTTCTATAATTTCTAGCCAAACACAGCAAGTATTTACCTTATTTTCTTGTAGTTATTGATGTATTGTTATTCCTTCTCCAAGTTTAAGAGTACCCACCTACTAGGTAAGAAGTTACGGCAAGCTTATATGAATATGTGAAAATAATTGGCCATATTGACTAAATCAAGTGGTTCCAGACTTCTAGCTTAAAAGATAATATGTGAAATTCTGTCAAGTAATGGCTTGTGCATGTATGTGCCTGCAAGTGGTGGTCTTTTTTTTTTTAGAGAGAGGCTGTAAGTGTTGGTCTAAGTGATTCACCATTGAATAAGAAGGAACACATGCGGGGGTATAAACACATGCGGGGCTATATGCAGCTAGAATTGGGTACCTCAATTCTGGTTAACAAATAAGAAGTGCAATATGGACAGAGCATCATGATTCATGAATAACCATTAACCAGCCTTGCAGCTTATTGATTTTGAAGTCAATCACATAGAGTATTAATGTCCCGCAGTTGGCTAATGCATACAATACACTGCCTGGACCTTATTGTACTCCTGATTCGTTGTACTTACTTGAAATCCGTGTCAATCTTATGTGTAGGTCATTGGGCTGTATGTTGGAATTGCAACGGTGGGGATCTTCATCATCCGTACACTCATGGCTCTTTCCCGAATTGACTTTGGTGGTGATGGTCACACTCTTGTCTCATACTCCCGGCTCTCAAGCGGGGCCAGTGCCCATCATGGGAGGGTTTCAAGGTCTCACCATTAACAGCAGAGCGCGGAAATTCGACTTTGATGCTAACCCATGCGATTACTTCGAGGCGTATGCAAAATAAAAGCGACGACCTCTCTCTGTCTGTCTTGGTGGCTATTGAGATGTTCAACTCATTGAATGCTCTGTTGGAGGATGGCACCTTCCGAGCATGCCTCCGTGGGTAAACCCGTGGCTTCTTCCGCAATGTCCGTGTCGCTTGGGCTGCATTTCTTGATCCTCTACGTGCCTTTCCTTGCCCAAGTCTTCGGGATTGTGCCCCTCAGTTTCAACGAATGGCTTTTGGTGATAGCAGTTGCCTTCCCAGTGGTGCTCATCGACGAGGTTCTGTTAGTAGTTGTTGCATATGTGTTTGTGAGTTGAGTAGTGCAGATTTTACATTTTTGTGTCCTGTGGCACTTCTATAATTTCTAGCCAAACACAGCAAGTATTTACCTTATTTTCTTGTAGTTATTGATGTATTGTTATTCCTTCTCCAAGTTTAAGAGTACCCACCTACTAGGTAAGAAGTTACGGCAAGCTTATATGAATTTTGCAAACTTATTTGAGGTGCAATTTCAATATTTTATTTCTATAAATTTCTCAGTATGTAGTTATTCAGACTAGTTTTATTATCCCCATGTTTCTTGAACATAAACCTTTTTTTGCACAAGCCTATGGGTACATATTAGCCCTAGTGGTTTCATTTTCGGTGTAAGCTATCAATTATTTTTAAGGTTTGGTTGCTGCCAATCATATTAATGCTAAATAGGTCTCAATCGCTGAACTGCATGCCACATTCTAACCTACTAATAGCAAAAACATTGGCTCTAGATGAATTTGCTGAAACTTTGATATGCAGGGGGGTCGTCGGTTCTCCGTTGCATCAGAGCCTGAGTTGACACTTAAAGAAGTCCAAGGAGATGTCAACATGATTAACAGGAGATTGGATGCACTGGAGACAACTGAGTATGTGAGGTAAGATGCCTCAATTAAGCTTCTATACGTAGTTGTCTTCAATAATACTTATAATCAGCCAGGATTCCATATTGTTGAGTATGGCTGCACTAGTGACAATTGCAGAAAATGGTACTTCAACACCAATATACATTTTATAGTTCATCAACAATATGTTTTGCATTGTTCCATAGGATCGAGCTTACATTTTACATTTGCTCTTACATTAGATATTGTCACTGCTGCTGTTCTATTTTGCAACCATATCTTTGCACCTAAAAACTTGCAAACAGTTTAAATTGAATTTGCAGTAGCTTGATACATGCAATTTCAATAATAGTAGAGTGCAATTTCATTTTTTTGTACGGGTTCATCAAGTGTACTGTTATTTTTCTGTAGGTTAAAACAAATTTTTTGTTTCAATTATTTGTAAGGGTTCATCAAGTTTGCTATTATTTTGTATTTGTTAGAATAAATCTTTTGGTTTAGTGTCTTTTGTCTACGTTAGAATAAATCTTGTGTTTCAGTTATCTGTGTTTTATTGTCTTGACCAACAAGGCGATAATCTACTGGTTTTCTATGTTGAGTATGGCTGCACTAGTGACAATTGTCTATGTTAGAAGAATTTCTGTCATTGCTAAATCATACATCAGATCACAAAGGTTTCATGCAGATTAATTACTATCAAGTTTGAGAGCTCTATCATACAACTATCATAAGAATATTATACCACTTGTTTGTGTGCAATTTGACAATTTGTATGCATTTTGATTTTTTTTAGTTGAAGTTGAATTACCTGCTATTATGTCTACAATTGGTTAAAAAAATACAGATTTGCTAATTTTCAGTTGCCTGAAAATTAACAATCTTTCAGGCGATTTTTCAACCGCTCGATGGTGCTGAGATTCGTGCGTACGCAGTTTTCGAATCAGATTAGATTTTTTGGTTGTCAGGTGTTGGGTATCCAGCTTTGATCCATTAGGTAGAGTAATTGTTATCCGTTTCAAATTTCTTTTTCAAGGGCTGTTGCCTCTCCTCCTTGTCCCTGCCCTGCTTGTTCCTCAATGTTTATCCCTGTCTTGTTTTATGTCACGAATTGGGACTGGAGCTCCCCAAGGGCATCGATGGGGGTGAACCATTGCAACTCCGGTTCTTTGTTTTAATTAACCTAGCTAGCTTGGAATTTTTGTGGGGTGTACATGTGTGTGTAGGGGTTGAGGTCACTTTGATGTTTAATTTCGTTGTTTGTCGTTAGGGCTAAGTATTGGGAGGTGAAGGATGAGTTAGTGCTTCAACCAATCAACCACCAGAGGAAGAGTTAAGGATTGGTATAAATGTAGTATCCATTGTTTTATTTGTGGTTCAAACAATTTGGATCGGTGATGCAAAAATCGATTGATTGCACCATGATATATTATGACCGGCTATTCTTGCCGGTGGATTGTCGACGGGATTAGATCAAATCTTTTGCATGCCTTGTTGAAGTTAAAAGAGTTGTGCCGAGTCTTTCTTTGAAATGAAAAAAGTGTGATTAGGTTGTAAAAGTATCTCTTTTCTCAGGCCGCCCGAGATTTGTTGGGTTATTTGTTTGCGGACACTTGTGTTGTGCAAAGAAATGTCGAATCCACAGGCTCCTGCACCCGAGTGCATGTTTCTTTTCTTTTAGCGTTGGTTGTCGTTGCATATCTATTTCGTCATACATACTGGTAGATACATTTTTGAGATATAGATACGTATATTAGACTTCCTTCAAATTAGACTTGTTCTGCATCACCACCACCGAAATGCATCTCCACCTTCCCTTCTTTTTTTTAGGATATTAGACTTGTTCCTTCAAATTTGTTGCACAATTTTTTTAGGGTTTTTTTTTTATGTGTTTGATCCCTGGCTGTGGCTTGGGGATTCTTATGTAGTGAAATTATTGTGTTTGTGTTTGAGTGGCATTATGTAGTGAAATTATTGTGTCAGTGGTAGCAAGCATGGGTATGTGCTGTTGCTGAAGGACTAGGAGGGTTGCTGAAGGACTAGGAGGGTTGCAGGTATAGGTGTGGTAGCAACCATTGGAAAGGCCGGTACTAATGGTGTCCGGATCCTATCTCAGCATGCATGTCTTTTTTTTTTCTCGTTGCTACATTATTTTCCTAAGGATGCAATACTCACAGTAATGCTTGCAACTTCTGTTCCATGCAGTACTAGATCTCTTGTTGTCCTCATGCTAGATATGTGCATTTTTAAAAACTGAAACCAGTAGTTAATTTTTTTTTTCATGGTTGAGTCATGTGCAATTTATAGTTGTGCACGTGCAGTTTTGTAAGTAGTCATAATTGTTTTTTGGTATTATGTTTGTATCTTTCTTTAAATATTATGGATATTACAAAATGCAAAATAACATATAAACTTATTAGAAGTTGCATACTTTTTAAACTAAATTTGCAATTCCAAGTTTTATGCAATTTCAGTACAAACTGACTGCAAATTCTAATGTGGTGAGATGTTAATACACAGTATACACTTATGCTAGTACTGGTATATAGTATTTCAATGTAATCAGAGGCATATTCATTATGAGTTTGTATAAATATAAGGAAATGGACCTTGTGTATTTATGTCTTGTTGCACTGCAGTATGAGTTTTTAATGCTTTTCTCCCTGGACATAATCCCAAGCATGTCGCAATACATGTATTCTGTAGTGTTGTTTCTATATTCTGTAGGGTTCACCAAGTATAGAACTTTTTTTTTCTAGGATAGAATTTTTTTTCTTTTCTATATTTTGTGTGTTTTGGAATCTTGATGTGAACAGAATGCAATTTTTTTATATCTGTTCTCAGTTGCTATTGACCGATGTATATACCATTCGTTTGTGTTACTGCTTCTAACATTCATCCAACTTTGTGTCCCGAGCGAACAAATATGTATTTTCAGCTAGTGACGTAAACTATTTTTTAACCAGTGTGCTTAAAACTTCATTCACTACAATAAGGGTGACATGTAGTCATTAGCTGTTACATCATCTATAAATAAATTACATTATGAATTGAATATTTTAGCCTTCCTTAATGCCTTGTTGTATCTTGTAGTTTTTGTATCTTTTTTGATCTTTCAATGTTGTAGCTTGACCTGTTTCTATATTGGCCCCTGCCATCATCACCTGCAACATTTTTAAAACCTAGTTTTAATCAGATAGTTAATACAAGTTACCTTACGTGCAGAAATTCCTTGAAAAGCACAAAAAACCACTCCAGGAACCTCCATGCAGAAAAAACCCAAAATCACACTACAATAAGCAAAGAGTAAAACTACTCCATGACCATGAGCAGGCTCAAAAAATAGTTTGCAAAAATATTGGTAGTCATATTTTTCGTGTTTTCCAAGATATTGTTACCTGTTTTCTTAGCTGCAGTTTTCTTCCTTTTTTTGCAGGTGCAATGTCAAGGTGTCTCTTCGTGCACTTTTGAATATTGTGTGCGCGGCTGCCACAAAGAATGCAGGTAATTTGTTGTTTACTACGCAACTACTTTACTAATGTCTTCTGCCTGCCAACTGTGAGAGGTCTTCCTTTAGTATGTGGCTATACCCAGAAAGAACAAACAACATCACCAAACAGATGTTTGCAGTTACTTGGGATTTGTTTTGATCTTTTTGCTGAATATCTGAATCTGTTTCTTGCAGATCTTCAGTTGATCTTTGTGAGTAATCAATCCTGCTGCTGGTCATGAACATGTTATTCTGTTGGAAAGGTAAGTGTTAGAGCAAAAAGTTATTAGTAAAGATTTTGATTTCTTCAATTTGTCATGTATTGGTTCGATGTAATGGTAATTCATATTATTTTTCCTCACCTCAAATATCTGTAAGCTTCCAGCAGTAGTTGTAGTTTTGGTTTCAAGTCGTGTATGCGATTCAGATAAAAAATGGTCAGTTGGTAAGCTTGTGTGCTGTGTGTTTTCTTAATTCAAATGCATTTTTTTTTGCCAAGTTTATTAAAAATTGTAGCTTACCTGGTTGTTTTGTCCTGAAATATGTGCAAAGATGTTTATCTGTTGTATAAGGCTAGTGTATGAGTTGCCGCCTTCCTGGGATAGAGTAACCTGTTTTTGCATAGTACAGTCATACTTGTTTTTTTGTGTGTATTTGTTGAGTTTAGAACACAATACAATTGATATACTCACATTCATGTTATCTTCTCTAGCTATCATTCGAGCTCCTTCTGTCTTTTGTAGACTTGTCCCCTGCAATTGAATAAATTATATTTCCAATTATCTATTGGTTGCAATAGGACAGCATAAGGAATTTTTTGTTTTCAACTTGTGCAACTTTGATGGTATTATCCGTGGTTTGTGATTGCCATTGTTCTTGGTATTATCCGCCCAATGTTTTCATCATTATAGGTCTTATTAGATCATGGAAATAACATATGAACAATTACATGGAGTTAACCTATGAAAACTTGAAAATATCATATCATGTCAAAACTTGCATATTATATAAATTGAACTTTTGGTTCCATGTAATGTGCAACTTTAGTATTCTAGAAGTGCAATTCCCATGTTGGCCTCATTTAACATGTTCCTTTTCAATAGAAATACAGTGCGGTCAGGTGTAAGTATATTAGAAGTTCTATTTTTGTTTGTAAGCTTATTTGTAGTAATATTATTGCAATAAATGAGAGTAGTCTTGTTTACCTCGATCTTTTTTTAATGTGTTCCTCCCAGTTGCCTCTATGTAGATTTCATTGATATAATGATATTTTTTGGGGACACCTATATGGCAGAACATCAGCAATGCACATTAGTATTATACTGAGCATATGGGAGAAACCTCCTTGTTAATCTGTATCTGTATTATTTTTTGTATCCTGCGGGGGTTTACCTAGGATTTGTTTAGTTTTTTCCTCTGTCTTTTGTTGGGGTTCACCAAGGTTCCTTTTGTCTTTTCTAGGTTAGACTAAATTTTGTCATTGATAAATCATACTTGAGATAAGAAAGGTTTCATGCAGATTATTACTGTGACGTTGATAGCTCCTAGATTTGATTGCATCCTTAGTTTTTTTTTCTTTTTTGTGGATGATAAATTACTTGGTTTTCTGTCCGTATGAATTATGAAACCTGACTTTTTTTATATCAGAACTAGCACATGATTTATTGGTGTTCTAGCCTAGAATGGAGACTTTTTTATGCAGATTTATTACTGTCATAGCCCATAATTCATCTAAAAACTTTTGAGTTTATTTTTCTTTGTATATCAAAACTTCAGGCATATTTATTGGTGTTCTAGCCTAGAATGGAGATTTCTTGGTCAGTATGAAAACTTGCATAGAAGTTTAACTAAACTTTCAGGGATAGGTATTGTGCAAGTTTAGTTAAAATTCTGTGCAAATTTTCATATACGTGTGCATATAAATTTTTGTGCATGTTTTAGTTTATGTTTTATGTCTTAGTCATTTGTAAGGGTTCACCAATCAATTCTTTGTATATATAGTTAGAATAACTATTTGTTTCGGTCTCTGTTTTTGTTCTATGGAGGTGCTGGATATGTGTGTTAAGTACTTCATATAAGAAGTTCATGCAAGGACTACATTAATCAGGTCCAAGGTAGATCATGTATAAGTGAGTATCGATCCCAGAAGATCATATATAACTCGTAAGAATTTGTTTGTTGAGAGCTCCCTACCAATGAGTTATAAATATGAAGCTGTAAAAAATATGGAAAGTACCTACCTGCTTAAAAGTTACAGTTCACATGTACTTAAATGACCATGTTGACTTTTGCATAATTTATACTGTTTTGAACCGCAATTTTTTAAGTTTGAAGAAGCCCTTCAATATTTGTTTATCCATCTAAATAAGCTCAATTCACTGAATTTGTCTCCATAAAATTGTTAATAAGCAAGATTGCTCATAAAGCTTTTTTTTTAACCGTGTATTGTGTCTACGGTCTCATATCATATTCAGTGCCTATTTTGTGTTCTCATACGGTATTGTGTAATCTATTAGATTATGTGCAAGTGAAATCATCAGAATTTGTTAAATGAATGTCATCTTTTTGGCTAGAATAGCTTTACTGCAATTTTGTGATCATTATAAATTGTTCTTTATTTTCAGCATTTGTGCTTATTAGCAATACATGATGTTTCAACATTGGATATTCATTTTGCTATTTTTCATTAAGAGTTGTAGTACATTAATTTTTAGTTTGAATAATGAAGATCTATATGTTTCCTGCTGTTGTAGCATTTTTTTATTCTTTAGCTTAAAATACCAACTATTGATATTTTTCAGCCTAAAGTTCCAACTATTGAAGCATAGGAAAAAATCTATGCTTTTCCTGAGCTATAGCACACATCTAATTTTGAGTCTGATTTTTTTCTTTGATCAATTTCTTGTTCAATAGTTTCATGGTTTGACCAGTTTGTTTGGTGGTTTCATGTTTGGAGAGGGGAAGTGGTGGTGGTGGTGTTGCTACTGGAGCAAAGAAAAAGCAATGACTTCAAGGCAAGGTGAGTACTAATGATTATCTTAGTGCTTAAAAGATAATTTTGCTATTGAGCTTTTTTGTTAGATTGTTTGTTGTTCTAGTTGTTAGATTCTCAATTCTTGTAGTATGAGGTTTCTTTGTAGTAGTTGTTGGTTAGCTTAGCTTCCTATCCTTGTGCATTATTAAGGTGCAAATTCAATAGTTTTAATCGACACACTTATATACTATGCAGTGTAGTGTTATACAGTGGCATGGGGCGGATATGCATGGAAGCATTTATGGAAAAAAATTGAAGATAAATAACAGAATTGCTTATATGGTATGGAGATAACTACCACATGAAAAATTGCACAATACTTAAGCTAAACTTGCAGTCTTAAGTAATATGCAATTTCACAAAAGCTTTGATGCAATTTTCTATTTGTTCTTTAGATTTTCTTGATTTTCAATTTCTCTTTGAATTTCAGTATTCAAGATCTGTAATTTCTCCCTATTTAAGGCAGTTTGTATTATGTACTTTTTCTAATCTGTATTATACTGAGCATATGGGAGAAATCTCCTTGATAATCAGATCAAGATTATTTTTTGTTTCTGTGGGGTTTACCTAGGATTTGTTTTTTTTCATCTGTCTTTTGTTGGGGTTCACCAAGGTCCTTTTGTCTTTGTCTAGGTTAGACTAAATTTTGTCATTGCTAAATCATACTTGAGATCAGAAAGGCTTATTACCGTGACGTTGACAGCTCCTAGATTTGATTGCATCCTTAGTTTTCTTTTTCTTTTTTGTGGATGATAAATTACTTGTTTTTTTGTCCGTATGAATTGTGAAAACTGACTTTTTTGTGGATGATAAATTACTTGGTTTTTTGTCCTGTCTAGAAAAGAGAAGCCTAACAAATGAGTTTTTTTTTCTTGTTCAGTACCCAGCTGTAGAACACAACTCCAGGAGTGTGAAGCCCACAACCAAAAAATTGTCACAAAAAATGATGTACATGTTCATGATGTACATGTTCATGTGGGGGTTTGTCCCATTCTAGATGGACCGGACGCAGATGATGTACATGTTCATGATGTACATGTTCATGTGGGGTTTGTCCCATTCTAGAGGGACCGGATGCAGATGATGTACATGTTCATGTGGGGGTTTGTCCCATTCTAGAGTAGCCTGTCAGAAGCATACAACCAAATCAACAAAAACCCTAGAATGCATAAACCCAAAAAAGCTTTGATGCAATTTTTATTTGTTCTTTAGATTTTTCTTGATTTTCAATTTCTCTTTGAATTTTAGTATTCAAGAGTCGTAATTTCTCCCTATTTAAGGCGCTTTGTATTATGTACTTTTTCTAATCAGATTATATCGAGCATATGGGAGAAATCTCCTTGATAATCAGACAAGATTATTTTTTGTTTCTCGTGGGGTTTACCTAGGATTTGTTTTTTTTCCTCCGCTTTTGTTGGGGTTCACCAAGGTCCTTTTGTCTTTGTCTAGGTTAGACTAAATTTTGTCATTGCTAAATCATACTTGAGATCAGAAAGGCTTCATGCAGATTATTACTATGACGTTGACAGCTCCTAGATTTGATTGCTTCCTTAGTTTTTTTTTCCTTTTTGTGGATGATAAATTACTTGTTTTTTTGTTCGTATGAATTGTGAAAACTGACTTTTTTGTGGATGATAAATTGGGGCAGTGTATATTGGATATTTCTTTTTTTCTTGGATATTGGGGCAGTGTATATGGGGGAAGAGGTCTGACATGTGGGGGTTTGTCCCATTCTAAAGTAATCTGTCACAAGCCCACAACCAAGTCAACAAAAAACCCAACAACATACAGCCCATAAAAATACAGGCCTCAAACAAACGGGCCGAATAGGATCTAAATCATGAAATTTGACCCGTTAACAGCAAAGCCCGGATGTGTAACAGCAAAGCCTGGATGTTTTGGGTGTTTTTTCCTTTACCGTTGGATGAAAATCTAATGGTCAAAAAAAGTGACTGATAAATAACATATTTTCAGTCAACTTACAACTAGACAGATCTTTTTTTATTAGATTTAGTGTTCTCTTGGTCTATGCATATGTGGACTGTGAAACGGAGGGAGTATTTAGAAAGGAACGATCGAAGCGACTGCATGCGCAACGCAGTGAGACAATCAAGGGCATGCGTTAGTAGCGTACGTACATACCTGTGTGTCGTACCCTTGTGGCAGCTGCGAGATGAAGTTGTGCGCGTTGGCCGCGCGTGCCGCCGCGGCGACCTCCTCCGCCGTGGCGTCCTCCTTCCCGAGCAGTATGTTCTCCCGCACCGACGCCGCGAACAGCGCCGGCTCCTGGTTCACCAGCGCCATCTGCGCCCGCAGCCACTTGAGCCGCAGCCGCCGGATGTCCACCCCGTCCAGCGCCACCTCCCCGGCAGCCGGGTCGTAGAATCTCTCCAGCAGCGCCACCACCGTAGATTTCCCCGACCCGCTGCCCCCCACCAGCGCCACTGTCCGCCCCGACGGCACCCGCAGACTGAACCCCACCAACACCGGGCTCTCCGGTCGCGACGGGTACGCGAACGCCACGTTCCTGAACTCCACCTCCCCCGCCACATTTTCCAGGTCCTCGCCTTCGTTGCTCTCCGAGTCGATCCGTGGCACGCGCCGGATCACCTCCATGATCCGCTCCGCCGCCGAGCTCGCTTCCGAGAGGCACTTCATGTTCGACAGCCCCGACCCCAGCGCTCTGCATGCATGCATGCGTCGCGTCAGAATGCATGTCACGTACTAATACGTGCGTTCTGCCGATAGTGTTAGTGTTGTGTTACGTACAGGCCGCCGACGACGAGGACGGCGGAGACGGCAAAGACGGTGCCGCCGCGGTAGCCGTGGTACATGACGAGGCGGCTGCCGTACCAGAGGTTGAAGGCCCAGATGGCGAAGGTGATGCCGTTGCTGCCGACGGCGACGCCCTTGGCGAGGCCCTGCCTGAGCCCGAGGCGCGTCGACTCCTCGAGCGTGGCTGAGAACCTCGCCATGGTGCGCGCCTCCGCCGCGAACGCGTACACCGTGCGGGCCGACGACACGGCCTGCTCGGCGATGGCCAATGGCCAATGGGCGCGCGTACTGGTCCCGGATCCGGCGGGCCAGCCCGACGATAACCCGGCCGTAGAGCAGCCCCGGGATGACGAGCAGCGCCACCGTTGGAAGCGTGACGAGCGCGAGTGGCCACAGCAGCGCTAACCCCACGGCGTAGCTGCCGACAAACATGGCCGCGTTCATGACGAAGTTGGGCACCTTCTCGCTGAGCGCGTCCTGGATGACGAGGCTGTCGCTGGACACTCCGGCCACGACGTCGGCCGTCGAGCCGGCCCTGAGAAGATCGAAGTACTCCACGTCCTGCCGTAGCACCGCCCGCAGGTACCGCGCGCGCATCCTCGTCACCTGCCGCTCCGCCGTCCGCGACCAGCAGTACCCCTCTGCACACAAACAAATCAGATAAGACATACCATTGGCATAAACTACATCGCGATCACAAATGCAAGTTAGATGTTTGCCTAGGAATGCCATGACCCAGGATGCACACGCCAGGAAGAGAAGGTTCCTTGCGTTCTGCAAGGACAGGAGACATCGCGAGTTACGTACATCCCATGCATGCAAAGTGAGAGGAGGTGAACGGTGCATGCATGTACCAGCCTACCAGGTTGATCATGGAGGTGAATTCCTGGAGAACGTCGGGGCCGGAGCCGAGGTCGTTGAACATCCTGCTGGTGATGAGCAGCATCGCGGGCGTCGACACCCCGTCGCCCACGGCGCCGAGGAAGCCCATCGCCATCAGCGCGACGTCCGCCGCGTCCGCGTGTGCGAAGACGGAGAACAAGGCCGTGAGCACGGGACGAGGCGCCGTTTTCGTCGTGGTCGTCGCCTCTTTCCTGCCACCCGCGGCACCCATCGATCTCATCTCTGCACGCGCTGGTGAGTGGTGTCTAGCTAGCTACGTAACAAGCGAAGCCCGTGCATGCGTACACTGTGCAATGGGACCGCTTGTAACTTTGTATATATATCGATCCGCACGTACATGAGCGTGCGGCTGCGGTGGGGCCGTGGCTATGCACGCGTACGCTACTCGCTACAGGTGCTAAGCATGTCGTGATGTTGACGAGTCGTGTGCTGTACAGTGCACTGCCCTCACTGCACGTACATGTGCTTTCGGACAACTAGCTTTCGAACACGTACAAGTTGCACTGACTAGTACTAGTTGTTATATATTCGCATTTCGGATGCTAAAACTTAGACTTTTGCAAAGTTTGTCCGTACTGCAAAATTCTGCTGATCACTGACCTGCCGACATGCTGGATTGGCCGGACCGGAACATTTCTGTCGGTGCACGTCCCAATGCAAAATGACCACGAACAAATTAAGCTGACCTGTGGAAGCAACGGAAAGAAAACCTTATTGTTCCGATCTGCTCGAACCTTTCTGCTGTTCCGATCAGATCGACGGAACATTCCAGCAATTTCCGATACAGCGGAACAGAATTGATCGATGTTGATCGCCATTACACTTTGCCTCCCTATTCTGATTCCCAAGTGCAGAATTTTGGCCCTGTAGCGTAAATTAATTCCTAAACTAGTTTCTTTAGTGTTAAAATTCCAGTTTTAGCCTTCTCTTAGCATGTGCTGTCGTCCGGGACGACAACAACTCAGTTTATGTGGTCCGGAACCGCAGCACCTAGGTGCGCCATCACAGACGGCAGAAGATCTAAGATGTCGCGATCGGCTCGACAGAGAAGAAGGTGTCGCCTTTGGGGACGGCAAAGACTTACGCTACCCTCGCCACGCCGCCAGCAGCCTCCCGCCAGGTTCTCACACAAGACGCTCGGACCCCACCACGATCGATGCGCGGCATTGCCGTCTGGGCGCCGCCGGCCTCGGGTGGTCGCATTGCTTTGGTTGCCCTGTGTTAATATTTGGATCCGTATGTGATCCGAATTTTTAATATGGAAGTATCTGGAATATACCATATTAGCAGATTAGTTTCCTACTTGGACTTTAAGTCCTTTTACCTCTTTATATACCTCTTGTAAGCCGCACGGGAGAGGGACGCCTCATTGTAATCCCCTGCGTTTTGTAATCGCTCCTCATATAGTAATCATTGCCGATTGTCGCCCGTGGTTTTTTCCCGTAAGAGTTTTTCACGTAAAAATTCGTGTCTCGTTTGTTCTTATTTTTTCTAACAAGTGGTACCAAAGCATAGCAGAGATACGAAGAGAAAAAAAACAACAGATCGGTTTTCCTGCCGTCGCCGTTACACGGCGCGTCTTCGTCATCCGCTGCATCTGAAGTCGCCGTCTCGCCTACCGCGCCCCCTACCCTGGCCTCGATGCGCGCGCGGTGCGTCGTCCTCAGCAGGTCTTTTCGTCGCATCCGTGCTCGTCCCCAGGCGAAGCCGTGAAGCCCCAAGTCCAGCGCACCACTTTGTCGTTTCGTCCGCAAGCGACAAACTCGCGTGGGTCGCGTGGACGCCGAAGGAACGAAGCAGCAGTCCATACCGCAAGTCAACTCCAAAGCAAAGGTCCAGTAGCTCAAGTTGATTTGTTTATTCAATCACAGCCGCAACAGGTCACAAGCAATTATTATTTGTTTGTTTAATCAATTCACCGAAGCCATCTGTTAGCACAGTACGCGTGAAGTGTTTTGGAAGTTTTGGTTATTTATTGCTTTTTGTTCACCCGAGATTTGCACCAGGAGTATTTCGAAGATCTTTAATTCGTATGCACAGTTTGTGTATCAAAGAGGTTGTGATTTTTGCTAGATTTATACAGATCAGTACTAGCAATTTTCAGGTTTTATTCCTCATAGCGACTTTGAAATATGATCTTCCACTCTTGGGTCGAGACACAAGATTCTCGCTATGGCAAGTTAAGATGGGGGCTGTGTTGGCACAGATGGATTCGGATGATGCATTGGGAGGGTTTGAGAAACAACCTATCGCATGGATTGCAGATGAGAAGCGTAAAGACCGTAAGGTTTTATCTCAGATTCACCTTCATCTATCAAATAATATTTTGCAGGAGGTTTTGAAGGAGAAGACAATCACAGATTATGGTCAAGTCGAACAAATTTGCATGACAAAGGATTTGACCAGCAAGATGCATCTCAAGCAGAAGTTGTACTCTCACAATTTGCAAGAAGGAGGATCCGTGCTTGATCATCTTTCATTGTTTAAGGAGATCGTTTCCGACCTTGAGTCGATGGAGGTAAAATATGATGATGAGGATTTGAGTCTTATTCTTTTGTGTTCACTGCCTAGTTCTTTTTCAAATTTCAGAGATACCATATTATATAGTAGAGATACTCTCACTCTTCATGAAGTTTATAAAGCCTTGCATGCTAAGGAGAAGATGAAACAGATGGTACCTTCTGAAAATTCAAGTCCAAAAGGAGAAGGATTGTTTGTTCGTGACATGCAAAAGGAGAAGAACTCAAATAATGGATCTCAAGGCAAAAATTTGAACGGCTACAAGAACCGATCGAAATCGAGAGGCAAGTACAAGTCGTGCAAATATTGCAAGAAAAGTGGGTACGACATCTCTGAATGCTGGAAACTGCAGAATAAAGAAAAGAGAACTGGCAATTATAAGCCAAAAGGTAAACCAGATGATGAAGGTAATGCCTCCCTTGCTGCTGATGATAGTTCTAATGTAGAGGTTCTTGTTGCCTTTGCTGGATGTGCTAAGACCAATGATGAATGGATTCTTGATTCTACCCGTACCTTTCATATGCGTCCTAATAGGGACTGGTTTGTCACCTATGAACTTGTTGAAGGTGGTACTGTGTTGATGGGTGATAACTCATTTTGTAAGGTTGTAGGAATTGGTTCAATTCAGATCAAGATGTTTGATGGCATTGTTAGAACTTTGACAGATGTGAGGCACATTCCAGATTTGAAAAGAAACCTCATCTCTTTGAGTACTCTTGATGGTAAAAGGGTACAAGTATTCTGGTGAAGGTGGAGTTTTAAATGTATCAAAAGGCTCTCTTGTTGTGATGAAAGCTGATATTAAATCTGCCAATCTGTACCATCTGCAAGGTACTACAATATTAGGTAATGTTGCTGTAATTTCAAGTTCATTATCTGATTCCGATGTTACTAATCTTTGGCATATGCGCCTTGGGCATATGAGTGAAATTGGTTTGGCATAATTGAGCAAGAGAGGACTCCTTGATGGACATAGCATCAGAAGCTAAAATTTTAGAGCATTGTGTGTTTGGCAAACACAAGAGGGTGAGGTTCAATACCTCAATTCATACAATGTAAGGTATTTTGGATTATGTGCATTCGATTTATGGGGCCATCTCGAAGACATCTCTAGGAGGTGCTCGTTATATGTTAACAATTATTGATGATTACTCTAGAAGAGTGTGGCCTTATTTCTTGAAGCATAAATCAAGCATTTTCAAAGATTTAAAGAGTGGAAGACTATGGTTGAAAGGCAAACCGAAAAGAAGGTAAAGAAACTTCAGACCGATAATGGGATGGAATTCGTTATGATGAATTTGAATCATATTGCAAGGCTGAAGGCATTGTTAGACACTACACCGTTCCTGGTACTCCTCAACAAAATGGTGTAGCTGAGCGTATGAACAGGACTATCATTTCCAAGGCCTGTTGCATGTTGTCAAATGCAGGTTTGCATAGACATTTTTGGGCTGAAGCCGCTTCCACTGCTTGCTACCTTATTAATCGGTCACCCTCTCTTGCAATTGAAAAGAAGACTCCAATTGAGGTATGGTCTGGTTCCCAGCAAATTATTCAGAATTGAGAGTTTTTGGTTGTACTGCTTATACTCATGTTGATAATAGAAAATTAGAGCCTAGAGCTGTTAAATGCATCTTTCTTGGTTATAAATCTGGTGTTAAAGGATATAAGTTGTGGAATCCTGAAACAAGGAAGGTTGTGATTAGCAAAAATGTTGTCTTTAATGAATCTGCTATGCTTCATGATAAACTGCCCACTAATGTTCCTGTTGAGAGTGAGCAGAATTCAAGTGTTTATGTAGACCACTTTGTTAGTTCTAATAACACATCAGATAAGGAAAATATTGTTGTTCATGATGCACCTATTGTTGATGATACTTCTATTGTTGAGCAGCCACCACAACGGTCTATTGTAGTTGATAGACCTAGGAGGGAGATTAATCCACCCAAGAGGTTGATTGAAGAAGCTAATATTGTTGCTTATGCTTTGAGTGTGGCAGAAGAAATTGAAGGTAATTCAGAACCTTCATCATACTCTGAGGCTATTAACTCCACTGATTGTAATAAGTGGATAACTACCATGCATGATGAAATGGAGTCACTTGAAAAGAATGGCACTTGGGAATTAGTGAAATTACCAAAGGAGAAGAAGCCTGTTCATTGCAAGTGGATTTTCAAAAGAAAGGAAGGTATTTCTTCATCGAACCAAAGAAGGTATAAAGCAAGATTAGTTGCTAAAGGTTATAGTCGATTCCGTGTATTAATTTTAATGATGTCTTTTCTCCGTTTAGAAGCATAGTTTTATTCGTGACTTTACTCAAGATTGTTGCTATGTGTGATTATGAACTTGAGCAATTAGATGTTAAACCGCATTCTTACATGGGGAGTTGGAAGAAGACATTTATATGGACCAACCTGAGGGTTTTGTTACTCCTGGAAAAGAACACCTTGTTTGTAGATTAAAGAAATCTCTTTATGGTTTGAAGCAATCTCCTAGGCAATGGTACAAGAGATTTGACTCCTTTATACTCTCTCATGACTTTAAGCGGTCTGATTATGATAGCTGTGTTTATTTAAAGACTGTTAATGGTTCAGCTATTTATTTACTTCTCTATGTTGATTGCTGCAAAAGATAAGTCACAACTAGCAAAACTGAAAGCACAATTGAGTAATGAGTTTGAGATGAAGGACTTAGGTGTAGCAAAGAAAATTCTTGGCATGGAGATTATTAGAGAGAGACAATCTGGCAAGTTATACCTTAGTCAAAAAGGTTATATTGAAAAGGTCCTTCGTCGTTTTAATATGCATGATGCAAAACCAGTGAGTACTCCATTAGCTTCGCATTTCAGATTATCTTCAGCCTTATATCCTAAGTCAGATTATGATATTGAGTACATGTCTAGAGTTTCATATTCTAGTGCAGTTGGTTCTCTTATGTATGTTATAGTTTGTTCTCGTCCTGATTTATCTCATGCATTGAGTGTTGTCAGTAGATACATGGCTAATCCTGGAAAAGAGCATTGGAAAGCAGTTCAGTGGATTTTTAGATATTTATGTGGCACTTCTAATGCTTGTTTGCAGTTTGGGAATTCTAGAGATGAACTTGTTGGTTATGTTGACTCTGATTATGCTGGTGATTTGGACAAAAGGAGGTCTCTAACAGTTATGTTTTCACCATTGGTGGTTGTCTTTGTTAGTTGGAAGGCAAGTTTGCATGCTATCGTTGTTTTATCAACTATCAAGTAGAATATATGGCTATTTCAAGCTTGTAAAGAAGCTATTTGGTTGAGAGGTTTGTACAATCGAGCTTTGTGGAGATAATTCTTGCATTACTATATTTTGTGATAGTCGAGTGCTATATGCCTTACAAAGGATCGATGTTCCATGAGAGAACAAAGCACATTGATGTGAGATATCACTTTATTCGAGATGTTATTGCTCAAGGTGATGTCAAAGTGTGCAAGATAAGTACTCATGATAATCCAAATTGATATGATGACAAAGCCGCCTCGTTATTAAGTTTAAGCTTTGCTCAAGCTTAGTTGGTATTACAGTTTAGTCCTAGAGACTAGTTGGCGCACGGTGATTTCTATCTTATTGGGGAATCATTTGGTGATTGATGATTCTTTATTTTGCTACAAGAGGAAATTCGTCTCAAGGTGGAGATTGTTAATATTTGGATCCGTATGTGATCCGAATTTCTAATATGGAAGTATATGGAATATGCCATATTAGCGGATTAGTTTTCTACTTGGACTCTAAGTCCTTTTACTCCTTTATATACCTCTTGTAAGCCGCACGGGAGAGGGACGCCTTATTGTAATCCCCTACGTTTTGTAATCGCTCTTCATATAGTGATCATCGCCGATTGGCACCCGTGGTTTTTTCCCGCAAGGGTTTTCCACGTAAAAATCCGTGTCTCGTTTGTCCCTATTTTTTCTAACACCCTGCATGCTGAGCTGCTGCAGAAATCGAGCGGAACGCAAACGCAGCAGCTCAGCGACGCCATTTTCAGTTGCAAGCCAGAGAGGAAGAGAGCCAGAGAGAAAGAGAGTTCGCAGAAGAGAAGGGAGAAGGCAACCAGAGAAGTTGAAGTTCGCTCAGTTACGGAAGTTGTGCATCGTGTTGTGAGCACCTAGAAAAGGTAAGTGTCATTCGCATCTGGCTATAGTTTTAGCAATGTCATTAAGATATAATTAGATGATTTGTAGTTTCTTATTGTAGCAACTAAGTAGTTATAGTTATGCAGTTCGTGTATTTTGACTTAGTGTTCGGACATAAAATTAGAAGACTTAGTGAGACTAGCACGTAATTAGAAGACTTAGTAGTTAGCAATGTGATTAGCTAGTAATTAGTTGACTTAGCAGACTTATTATTGTTAGTGTTGTAAATTAAATAGAGTTAGCAATGTACCGTCCAGTGAGGACATAACTCCAGGGGAGAGAAGCCTTGGAGGAGGAATGGGAAGGAAAGAACGATGGGGAAGGAAGGATGACAGCTAGAATATTTCAGTGATGAGGAAATAAGGGAGAGATAAATGGAAGAGATTAGGTGAGGAGAAGATTAGAGTAAGGGGATTAAGTAAAGGGAAGGATTAGGGATGGGATTAGGTGAGAAGGGGAAATTTAGGAAGTAGCAATGTGATTAGCTTTTAATTCAAATCTGACAAGGAGAGAGAAAGAAAAGAAAAGTGAAAAAACCAATTATATAAAAAAAAATCAAAAAATTCAAAAATTTGAATTTTGGAACATGAAAGATTTAATTAAATTTGATTTGAATTTATCTTTAATTTTATTTTCACTGTTTTCTGACTCTTATGTAAATGCCTATATTGCAAGTACATAAGAGTCCAAGACGTAACCATGTCTATTGCAAGTATGCCTCTTCTAGTGGAATCTCGTAAAGAACCACTCACACCGATATTGAATCCTCCATATTTTAGGGCATCTTCATAATCACAACGAAGCTGCTCAAACTTTTCAATTGCATTCCGAGAAGCTCCATAAAGTACTTTGCTTTAACTACACCATAGTGAAGTAACGTAATCAAGAACCGTGAGCGACTCAAGATATTATTTTTATCGCCTTCTCGCTTTTCGTAGTCTTCGTAAAATGAAAACAATTTAAATGAATAAAATAAACTTCAATTAAATTCAAAATTTTTAATTAAATCCTTTCATGTTCCAAGTTTTTTTTGGTTTTTTTAAGTGTAAAAAAAATTTAGGTTTTTTTCCACTTTTCTTTTCACATAAAATTCATATAAACTGCAATTGAGATGAATCAATTTTTGTTGGTCATGAAAATTTATTTCGTAGATAATCATGTAATTTTTATCTCCACTAGTATTTTGTAATTTTATGCGAGATGTTTAAATAGAAATAGAATTGAACCTGCAACAATGTAATTTTTATGTGCAGTGCTATATTAGATTATGAACAAATTACAGAAGTGTCAGGAATGTGAACCAAAAATTTCAAAATATTCTGAGCATTACATATGAGTGGTTTGATATGCACCTATGTTAGGTACTTCATGGCGGAGATTCAAGATCTGTTCATGTTCCACGGGGACGCTCTCGTACGCGACGGGCCGTACGGGGTGGACCCGTCAAATTGTGGCCAGACCGTGATCCGGACGTCGGGTCTGAAGGATATGAGCCTCTCGGAGCTAAGGCGATGCGTGCATTCCGCGTTCGATCGCGCAACTGCAAGGAAGAAGCTACATATCAAGGCGTTGTATGCCTCGATGGTGAGTGGTGCAGACGAGATAGCTTGGCAACTTATGAAGGTGACAAGTGACGCTTCATGGGCCTATTACATGGAGGCTGTTTGCAACCCTGCTGCTGTGATATATGCGCGGCCGATGGTCTATGTTCAGTTCGTGGAGAGCGCGGGGACATCTGGCATTGGTGGTTCCAGTGAAGCTGCTGGTGAGGAGGAGCCTGCCTTGGTCTCCAGTGTTGGAGGAGACGCATGCGAGGAAGTGGGTGATGGAGACCTAAGGAGGCGTGCCGACAACTTCGAGCCCAACGAAGGAGTGGAGCGATGGTGGGCAGCCTGTATTGATTGCCACGAGTAACTGGCCGACCAGGCGGAAGAGGTGGAAAGTGAGGAGGAGGACGTGGAAACAACTAGTTCTGAAGACGACCAAGATGGAGAAACTGCTACGGGAGATGTAGTTGGTGGTATTGTGACCACCGACATTTCTTACGTCTCCTCAAGATTGGACGATGTTGCAACGACATCGTTGGTTCTGCCACAGCCGGAGGGGGCCGAGTTGGGGTTCAATGAGGATACCCTGCTCTTAGGGCAACGCTTCCCTAACAAGAGCGCCGCCAAGCATGCTATTGCTAGATACGCCATTAACATTGGTCGGACGTATCGGGTGCAGAGGTCCAACCCCGACACCTACATCGTTAGGTGTGTTAATGAATCATGCGCTGGCAAGGTCCGTGCGCAGTGGTTCACAGCCGCGGCCACGGGCTTCCGGATAATGGTGCTGAAGGACCACACATGCGAGCTTGCTCAGCCGCTTCAAAGGCACCGCAACATGACGTCCTCGTATGTTGCCAGCCTGATAAGCCACCTTGTCGCTGGAGATGTGTCCATTTCGCCAAAGCTCCTACTGGTGAAGGTTGCCAATATGGTGGGGTTCGCGGTCAGCTACAAGACGGCATGGCGGGCGAAATGGAAGGTCATGGAGCAAATGTTCGGCACATTCGAAGAGGCTTACAACTTAGTCCCAAGGATGCTGCATCAAATCGCATAATTAAACCCTGGGACATACATAAACAAGCTTGATTGGGTGCACCTGACGGAGGGGCCCAATTGTTTTGTTCTTGAAAGGGTCTTTTGGGCCTTCAGTCAGGCGATTGAAGGGTTCAAGCATTGTCGTACCGTGCTGACGATGGACGGCACCTTCCTATGTGGGAAGTACAAGGGTACCATCCTCATTGCCGTTGCAGCCAATGCGAACGACCAGTTAGTCCCCGTGGCCTTCGCAATTGTTGAGAGCGAGAACACTAATAGTCGGTCAGGGTTCCCGCCCAATGTGAAGCGTGCGGTGGTCCAAGACCGCCCGTGATGTAAAGGCTATCTCGAACCGCAATGCTGGGTTGCTGTCCGCATTGAGTATGATGCAAAACGGGACGCAACCGCCATTCCAGTGGAATGATGTGAAGAGCCGTTGGTGCATGAGGCATCTCGCGGTGAACTTCCACACAAGGTTTCGAAGCAAGGACCTAATGAAGATATTCAAGAAGCTCTGCATGCAGAACCAAATGCGGAAGTTCGATGCAGTGTGGAGACAGCTCGATGTGGAGACCGGGAAGCATCTAAGGAACTCAGCGGACGCCGAGGCAGGGGCAGCGGTAGGAGGATCCGCGAGAGTTGGGGAGTTCACACAGTGGGTTAACTCGCGACGCACCCGACTTGGAGAAATGGTCCTCGCCGCACGACACCAAGTGGTGCAAGGCACGGATCATGATGACCAACATGTCCGAGGTGTACAACGGTGTTCTCAAGGGTGTCCGATCCCCGCCGATCATCGTGGATCGTGGAGGAGAGCCGAACCGCACTGCCGGGTACTTTGTTAACAGAGCCATGATGGCCAAGAAGCATTTGGAGGATGGGAAGCAACCAAGTAATGCACGGTACATGGAGAAGAAGATCGCAAGGCTCATTCGCACATTGCGCTGCACTCATGGATGGCGCCAGTGCGGTTCGAGATCCGCTCAGTGGAGAAGTATGTGATGGGCCACGCTAGAGGGGATCGGAAGCAAGTCTACACGACATCGACGGTTGCCGCGGCACCGCAACAAGCCACGCTTCGCGACAAAACCATGCTCCCATGTGTACGCGACGCGGCGCAACAGGAGCGCCAGCCCTGAGCGTTACATCTCCGAGTACTACAACATCCACCACCTGTATAGCACTTGGAGTGCCAAGTTCTATTCGTATGGCCTGGTCATGCACTATAGGGACCTCTGGCCGGGACAGGTGAAGTGGATGCCAAACGACGCACTGAAGCACCCCAACCGTGGAAGACGCCAGTCACGACGCATTCGGAACGACATGGACGACAGCCAGCGCGGGCAACGGGTTCGCCGCCCCAGATGCAGACTATGCAAGACGGTTGGCCACTCCAGCAGCCGCTGCCCGAACAGATCTAGCACAAGCAGCGCACCGTAGTGACCAAGATATAACTACTAAGTCGTGATGTTGCATGCTTAGTTTAATGGCTTGTATGAGTTGTATCGTTGTCAAACCATGCCTTTTCAGACGGACATAATGTTATGTTATCCGGTCATATGTTAACTCATTATGGTCATATATATTGTTATGTTGTATGGGTGTGTATATGGTGTTATTCACTTTGTCTTACATTCTCACAGATATGTTTCGCTTTTTTTGTGCCATACATTCTGCTTTTTTATGTGGACTAACGTGTTGTTTCTCTCTTGCGTGAGATGGCATGACCTCCAGCTTGATGGCCCTGATGAGCTACTCGATTTAACGTTGGGATGGGCGACCCCGATGTCAACTCCGTTGTCTCTGCTGCCCTCCGAGCCCGGGTCCTAAGCGCCCTAGAGAGAGGTGGCCTCTTGATGAGCAAGATGTCCCTCAGATCAGGACGCCGGCCCCTACCCCTTGCCCGCATGTTGGACGACCGCACGCTGCTTTCAGCTTTTGACGCCACTCCTATCTCAAGGCCAGGATCGTTGGAGACCAGAGACTCACACCTTCCACTTCCGGTGGGGAGATGACCATAACTCGAGGACGAGCTATGCTTATGTTCATCACCGAGCGGTCTTCCAAGAGTGCCACCTCCAAGACGCACTCAGATCGAAGGTGCGATGGTCGAGAGATTCGGTCACCCGATTGCTGACAACATATCGGGTGTGCCACATTCCTTGCTGCGGGAGGACATGACTTGCCCCTTGCATGCGCCTGTCGAGGTAGTTAGGACACACTTCCTCGTGTACCTTTTGTTCCTATTCGGATGGATCTTGTTTCCTACGACTCAGGGAGACTGCGTGTACCTAAGCTACATCCATTTCACAGAGTCTTTGGTGGACGCTCATCCCGATGAGGTGCCACAATACAGTTGGGGCTCTGCAGTGCTTTGTGCCACTTACCGAGGGTTGTGCGATACCACTCAGCGCAGTACGGGTGGGGAGCCAGTCCTCGTGGTATGCTACACACTGCTGCAGCTATGGTCGTGGGAGCACTTTCCTGTTGGCCGGCTATATTTTCAGAGAAGGGTGCACCCTTTCGAGTTGAGCGCCGAGCTTTATAATAATACTAGAGGCGATGACCCCGTCGATGGTCCTACAATGGGAACGTGTTGGACACTTGTCACCCTAGGTTGGGCCAGAGAGAGACCGAGACGTGTGTACCCTGAGTTCCACAACCTATTCGAGACTCTACACGAGGACGAGGTCATCTGGTGGCCATGGACTGCACAGTTCCTTGCGGAGACGGGCCCCTACAGATTATCCTCGTAGTGCACTCAGGACGAGACGCTTTAGTTGACGACATGCCACCTGGTCTTCTCCCACATGGTCGAGCCGTACAATCCACATCGGGTCATGAGACAGTTTGGCCTTTACCAGGAGGTGCCACTGCGGCCAGGACGACCTCTCACCGAGAAGGCCCACCGGTATGTCGTTTTTTGGTATCATATTAGCCGCATGTCTGACTTACATTTTCTGACATCCGAATTCAATTGCAGATAAACGAGGAGAGGCCGGAGGAGCGACGATCGAGGCGCATACAGCACCGTGGGACGACGCTAGGGGCGAGAGGGCGGCAGATGTGGTGCATGAGTTACGAGGCTACGCCATCCGTGACGATGTCGCAGATTTGCAAAGGGTACGCTCCGCACACTAGGTGTAGGCTTACTGGGCTAGCGCCACAGCGACCAGTGGAGGTCACGCAAGATGCTATTAGACTAGCGTGTCCTCGACCGCCACCGAAGCAGCACGTCAGACGAGACAGTAAAACATTCTTCGCATAAATTTTATCCGCAACACGCTTTCTAACTTACTATGGGTTTCTTGCAAAGACTACCACCTTGATCGACGAGCGTGAGGGTTTAGAAGCTCTACACCATGGTCGAATAACACATTTGATCGCCTCCTACATGCGTGCGCCCATGACCGAGGACGCGAGGGTTGCAATTAGGACCATAACTTGTGGTCGCCATGTTGACGTTAACGACAAAGATCGAGGATACCGAGGGCACCTCCACCCTCCGCCTCAAGATTTCCTCGCACCGCCCCGCACGTCCGTCGTGACTCTAGAAGTCGCCGGTTACGGTCGCTCACCGACGACGCCGCCACAAAGTTGTTGTCATCAATACTTGTCCATGCACTCCTTTCAACGATTTGACATAACCGCTTGTTCTTGTAGCACTTGAGAGGGACAACACTGCTTCACCGCCGTTGTCATGGAGGGAGCCGCAAAGACTTGTAAGGGACAACACTGCTCACCGCCGCCATCACGGAGGGAGGCGCCAGATATGACTTCTCGCCGACGCGACGCTGTTCCATCAGAGACAATGACTTACCGCCAGAAGGCCGAGACGACGGGTTGGGGTCATTGGTGCGTGGCATCCATTCGCACGTGCAGGAGCGCGACCAGTGGTTCAGCGAGACGCACCAAGGGTACACCGTGCAGCCTTACGACACAGACTAGCCAGGAGGATCCTCGTCCACACAACAACCTACTTAGGGCACAGACTAGCCAGGAGGATCCTCGTGCACACAACAACCTACATAGGTACGCTTTAACGTAGTTACATCAATTTTCCCGTTGTATAAATCAAGGACTAACTCACCAAGTACCCTTCCCGCAGGATGAGTACGAGTGGATCGACAGACTGCTCAGCTTTGAACAGGACGCCTACACTACGACGCCTCCAACGCAACACCCCTACTATGGCTTACGAGACGTACGCCGCTCCCTTGACAGGTTCACCTTCCCTGAGGATCAGCTACGCCGTCCGGGCAAGCGACGGGACGATGTACCATAAGTAATGTCATGGTCGTATAATGCATGTTATGTAATATCATTGTGTATTGTGCCATTGTGATTTATGTAGTGCCAGTGTGCAGTATGACATTGTGATTTATCGACACAAAATGTTCTCCAAAATATTTAGTACAAATGATAAGTCGGGCCCGCTATCTTGCGGACACAAATTACCTTCAACGCTGCCACACGATTTCTCCTCGGACCCGCTACCTCGCGGACGCGAATTACCTTCGACGCTGCCACACGATTCCGTGAATTACCTTCGACGCTGCCACACGATTCCTCCTCGGGCCCGCTACCTCACGGCCTTCAACCCAATTGCAATTCAGCCGCATGCTATATATTGATGCTTTGGCTGCCATTCACCTCACTCTTCATTTCCTCCTCTCCTTTCTTCAAGTCTTAGACAGGATGTCTTCGGCCTCGTCTAACTTTTGAGAGAGCAGAATAATTACAATCATCAAGGCAAAGAATGGGTTTGCCCGTTCTATGTTGATCCGTGAATGTTTTCACCTCGCATACACCAACGAATCCATCCCGAGTGTTCATGAAGTGTTCAAATCTTACGATAACTTGCGCCTAATCAATTCCATTCGAAACAGCATGGTGTTTCATTTTCACTTGAAGCTGCAATTCCTTTTCAGAGCACAACATATCGGGTTTTGGCAAGTAATCGACGGTTGCCCCAAAGAGTTCAAGATATTGCAATGCAAATTGTAGCCTTGCAAGATGACTCGTGGTGTTGTCAAGATTTCGCCCAAAGGGCTCGACCCTCTGAACCACCAACGCAGAATGAAGAGAATAGACTTAAAAGACTGGATGAAAGGATGGAAAGAGTCGAGAATATGCTGAAAAAATTAGTTGAGCTAGTTAGTTTTGTGGTCTTTCTTCTATTATTTCTTGTTGTTGCCAAGTAGAAGTTTAGTTGTAATGAGATTTAATGTCCACTCCTTATCTATGCATCGCAATCCATCGTGAATGAGAATAAACCAGTAACATTATCTACCCATGAATGAGTTTGTTCAATGCATATCGACGCATATAGCTTAAAGCACGCTAGGGTTGGCGCAGCAGCTTGTGGGATCATAAGAGCTTCCTATGTTCACAACCTCCTCGTTGCCCCTCTCGCGCTACATCTGTTGGTAGATGTCATCATTTTGCTCATTGAGATCGTCAATTTGCGCCTTTAAATCAAAGATTCGGTTCCACAATGTATCCACGTGCATCGAAACATGTCGTTCATGGGGCAGCTTTGTGCAATGATAAGACCAAAGGAGACAACTTTGTGCAATTTAGGGTTAGGCTTTTCAAATCGACTTGACAACCCTGACCGCCTCGCCAGCTTTTCAAAGCGAAAAGACAAGACTCTATACAGAAAGACATGACAATACTCTGCCTCGCCAGCTTTTCAGACCGATAAGACAGCACTCTGCAAAGCAAGACATGACTTCTCTCTGCAAAGTAAAACATGACAACACTATGCCTCCTCAGCTTTTCAGATGGACATGACAACACTCCACCTCCTCAGCTTTTCAGAACTAGAAGACAGGACTCTGCGTGAAATTAACCACACCATGCCAACCATGGGGCTTATAAAAGGGGGTTGAACCAAACCCAACACTACACAATAGATACCCAGCTATGGACTCTTCGGCAAACTTCTACACGAGGATGTTGTAGAAGCAAAAGTGGCTTAAGCAGAAGAGGAAACAGCTACAATACCCAGATAAATCAATGAAACATGCTCTAGTACCACTCACGCCGATCCGCGCAGCAGTGTGTGTGGCAAACCGACAGAGATCATTCACCACACACCTGCACACCACCGCTTGGGCGTATTACACGCGGGCACCACTCGTAAGCGTTTTTTTCGCGGCATCGATTTTAAATCAACGTTGAATTCCTTAAATTTTAACTTCATCCCCACGTAATGGTAGCCCGAGATGCGCCGCCACTTCTTCCAAAGGATCGACGGCCCGGAGATGTACGACAGGGCATTCATCCAGCAGAAGTACATGTTGAACTACTCGGTGCGGGCCGAGAACTTCGTGCGGTGGAAACCTTATGTACCGGACCCTGTTGAGGAGGCACCGAATGAGCCCTATAGTCGCCCGGGCATAATCCACATCGACGATGTGAGTTATGAAGAATTTACATCCTTATTACAATTTTTACTATATGATGCACTTACATCATGGAATCGCAGGACATGGACGACTTCGACATACCAGCCCGACGTGGACAGTCCCGCGACAAGGGCAAGGGAAAGGCTCATGCGGCTGAGCCCGACCACCACAACAGACCGGCCGCCCCAAGAATCAGATTCACGACGTGAGTTATGAAGAATTTACATCATTCTTACGATTTTCACTATACGATGCACTTACATCATGGAATCGCAGGACATGGACGACTTCGACATACCAGCCCGACGTGGACAGTCCCATGACAAGGGCAAGGGAAAGGCTCATGCGGCTGAGCCCGATCACATAACAGATCCGGCCGCCTTGACGAATCAGATTCACGACGTGAGTTATGAAGAATTTACATCATTCTTACGATTTTCACTATACGGTGCACTTATATCAAGGAATCGCAGGACATGGACGACTTCGATATACCAGCTCGACGTGGACACTCCCGCGACAAGGGGAAGGGGAAGGCCGGCGAGGAGTTCAACGTCGAGCTAGCAAGAAAGGGAAAATGGCCCCGGTCCACGCAGTAGTTCAAGTCATTACGTAGTAGTCCCCCGTCCTACCCCCCGTGTTTTTTACTATCCCCTAAAGACATGTATACTTATATGGTCCGGATGCTTGTGTCGTAGTGTACCGTAGTAGTAGCGAGGATGACTAAAGCATTTAGCCGAACCATCATGCCATGTCACTACGTGTAACGTGCTTCTGTCCGTGGACTCTAATGTAGTTCTGGTTTCGTGTCTCTGCTAAGCCATCAAAGCAAGCCTATATTGCAAGTATGCCTCTTCTAGTGGAATCCCGTAAACAACCATTCGCACCGACATCGAATCGCCCATGTTTTAGGGCATCTTCATAATCACAACGAAGCGTTTCATTTCTTCAATCATATTCTCAGATAAGCTTCATAAAGTACTTCATCGATCGCTGGCTATATACGCCAGATACGTCAGACGACTTCATTGAGGAGAGACTCCAATAGTACTGGTCCCTTTTTATCCCACTTCTAAAAGACAACGAGTATTTCAGCACACAAAGTTTGCTTGGACGACATCCTCAAGGTTACACCTCGTCTGATATGCTTATCAATCATCCTTTCTTAGAACAAATAAAATAATAGACAAATTACAGAACCAACAACACTGTGACGAGAGGCTCCACAAAAAGTTTCATAATTTTCTAAACTCATTTCCTATATTTTGAAATTACTACAAACAGCGCTGAAACCGCGACAAAACCCTGATTTTGTAGAAAATAAAACCCAAATTTACAAACCTCGGTGCCCATATTTCTTAATGAATGTTTTTTTTACAAATATCAGTGCCCATTGAAACCCTAATTGAAATGACTGAAGAAAATTTTATATTCGTACAAGCGCTAACCCAAACTGGAAACCCTAATTCTATCAAGCTCGAAACCCTAATTTTTTTCCCCATTTCTGCAAACCCTAAACTTTTTTTTTCTTTTCTTAGCGTGGGGCTTAAGAAGGTGTCGTTGTCGTCTGTCGGCAAAGACCTTGATGTCGGGACAACAAAGACCTTGGTGTCGCTAATCGGCACTGCAGAAGACCTTGGTCCGCTAACGGTGACGACATGAACTCGATTGTCATTGTTGGGGACGGCAAAGAAAAGCAACAGGGGCCAAACTGAATTTCGATGCTAAGGGGACTAGTTTAGGAATTAATTTGCGCTACAGGGCCAAAACAGTCCAAAATTCCCAAGTGCAAGGTGAAGTGATAACAGCTGGGTCTAGCGGAAGGTAGGTAATGCATCTAACTGATCGACTGCTACTGCCTACTAGGGAGGGAGGGAGAAGTTGGCGATTTGAGGATGACACTTCATAGCCAGTGCTAACGATCACATCCGTACCGGTACCACGCACTTGAAAACAGTATGGAGATGGGCACTGATCCACGAGACTGGCCAACAGTGGCGCTAGGGGTGCAAGTGGGGCGGGTTTGTTCGCTAAGCCGCTAGTCCGTCCTACAAAATCAGCTCACTAAAATCAGCTCGCCAACCCACCAGCCGCTCGCAGAGAAATTCCACCTGGCCCGCTTGCCCACTAGGTCAACCGCGCGTCCGCTAAGCCGTGTTCTCCTCGTGACCTCGCCCGCCCACCTGCACTCCTCCTCGCGACCTTGCCCCTCGACCCAACCCTAGCTGCTGCCTCGCCGCCTCGGCCATCGCCCCATCGGTCCATCGTTGGGGCGGCCGTCGCCTACGCCTTCGCCCCAATCTTCGGCGCAGCCATCGTCGCCCCTATCTTCAGCGCAACCATCTTCTCCAGCATCGACCCCATCGTCGCCGCAACCATCTAGGTTCGTTTCTTGGCTACTATGGCCCTGTTCTTGGCCCTGCAATTCAAGATCCACCCCTCCCTCGAGAGTCCAGAATCTCTTCTCTGATCTCTGCTTGCTTCTCTGTTGTAAGGTTCGTTCGATCTGGCTTGCCAGTTGCATAAAAATGAGTTTTGTATTTTGGAGCTAATTAGCTTTTACTGCTAGTTCTAGTGCCCTACGTTTTTGAGATCTGGCACCTTGTTGCGCTAATTTTTCGGCCGTTTAGCTAGGCTCATCTTTCAGTAATGTCTCAGTCTTTTGAATAAATGGTAACGCATAGTAGCAGGGATTTCTTCCTTGTTTGGATAGTTCTTCAAAGAGACAGTGGTGTTATCAAGCAAACAAATCGCTGATGAAGGCAAGAAAAACTATAGCCGTCAGATGGATTAGTACGAATGTAGAGATGCTTTAGATTGTAATGGCATTTCTGCCCAAAACCTTTCTGGCTATCTCCATCTCCAAGGTAATGCATGCTACCAACTGTATTGTATTTGTATGCATGCCAAAGTAGAATTGATCTTTGTAGGCGAATTATGCTTGCCTGATTAGTTTAATTTTCCTAGTATGAGTGAAGTTTGCTATGTGTGTGTATCTATCTGTTTGTGTATCACTCTTTCTCTGTGTGTGTATCTATTCTGTAAACAGACAGACAGATAGTGCCATTATTGAACAATACTACAAATTGTTGTTGATGGAAGCAAGAAAGCTATAGATAGATCCTCCTTATTGGATGGGTCAATTAATGTAGACATCATGTTAAGGTTATAATGACATTTCCTTTGCGTGAATGCCCATGTCCATCGCAATTAATTTTGCACAAGCAAACCCTGCATGTTATTTAGCGAGTGACCAAATTCGTGAGGAAATTAAATTAATTGTGATGTACATGACGAAATCCATAGTAGTATTTGAGTTTTGGATTTTTTTTTTCATCTGCATTTTGGAGCTACTAGTATGTGCTAGTATCTGTGCTACAACATTATGTCATTCATGGGGCCACGCTGTAATCTGTCAAATTTTACTTTGAGATTACACAAGCCTCATTTGTGCTGACAAATTTGTACACAAGCCTCAAGTTGAACTACACAGGCCTCAAATTTAACTTTTCATTAATTTAGTAGTAGTCTTGAGACAATTTTTGCTTACTGAAGGACCGGAAAGGCGACTAGAGGGGGGGGTGAATAGGAGCACCTAATCTTTTTCGCAAAGAATGGATTCAACTTGTAAATCACTCCAATAGCTATGAGAGCTATGAAGATCAAAGATTAAGCCAGAGGAAGTCTTATGTTGAATCCACCTCACCCCCACAAACAAAGAAACAAAATCAGAAGTTTCAAGAAACTCAGGAAATCGAACAACCGCAGTAAACGGTCGGTCGTTCAAGAGGCGGTACAACCGTAGTGTTACGGCCGGTCGTTCGCAGAAGGCGGTACAACCGTAGTGTTACGCCGGTCGTTCCGATTGTCCCGAGCAGTAAAATCAGCTCGGTTTCAAAACGAAAATCGATCAAACTTTTGATCTACGCGCCAAACTTGACCAAAATTGAACTACACCTTCCTGAAGATATTAGGAACCTATTCCAAGCAACGATTTCAGAGATCCATGCCAAGGTTCCTATCCTTTGCATTTGAACGAAGGTGGGTTCAAAAACCGCAAAAACAAAACTTGATCTAATCACTTGCTCGTGGATGATTGATGATCTAGATCACCCTAGATGTATTCCCACACGCCATAGCAAGGTAGATTGGGACAAGAAACAACCAGAGAAACAAAGAATCAAGAAATCTTCAAAAGAGGTCATCAAGAAAGAAATGACAGAGAGCTCAAATATGAAACAAACACCATCTCATATTGATCTAGAGGAAGAGAGATACATGATTGATACAAGAGGAATGATTACAAGCTTTCATCTCATCCTCTCCCACTCTCAAACCTCAAGAACACACACTCATCCATTCTTGAGGAGGGAAGCAACGAAGGGGACAAGCAGGAGCACCCACCGCCTCCACCAACACTCCTCAACCACTAAAGCCTAAAGCAAAAACAAACCACTAAAGACTCTTTTGACTCTAGCAAACCCTAATTCCTTTTCAAGTGCTCAAGAGGGCATGCAGCCCTCCAATCCTTTATATAGCCTTGGCTAACGGGTCTCCTCCCGTTACGCCCGCTTAAGTCCAACGGAGCCCGCCCCGCTTGTGCGCCTTGCGACTTCCGATTCGCCTCTTCAGACCTTCCGGAAGCTCAAGCTCCTTGTCTCAAGACGCCCGCAACCACCTCGAGTCCACGCTGCCTTCGACACATCCCGACTGTTCGACCTCGGCGCCACTGCGCCTAGTCCGATCCACCGTGTCTCGCCACGACTCCGCCGACGCCCCGCAGACCACACGCATAAGAAACACTAAACCGAACAAGTTCTTCACAACTTGACCTAACGTTAGCTCAAACATGCAATATGCAACACATATGCATGAACACACCGATATGACCTATCCCAAAACTCAAATCACCAAAATGGCGAAACTCACAATACAATCGGTACAACCGCCATGTTACCACGGATCAACCGCGACTCCGGTCGTATTGCTCCAATACTGCGGCCGTCCGATTTCCATGAAGACCGTAACACGAGAAACAAATTCTCTCCGAATTCTTCAACCGCCATTTACCAATCGGTATAACCGCCTCATGGTCGTCATCACCATAACACGCCGGCCGTTCGATTTTCCGACAAATCGTAATGACTTCACGAAAATGCGTGAACCGCAAGAACGACAAGGTCCGACCACACAAACCAAACTCGACTGACCTAAAACCTTTGTCAATTACTCATCACTCACACGGGACGACCTCCACATGGTCTCTCACTTACTTGTCATGACCGAGGTTTTGTGCCACTGCAGGTGTTATCTATGGAGGCTCAAGAGGGAGGGTTAGGAGCTAGCTAAGAAGTGGGAGTTTCTTCGAGCAATTTGTCGGTGGCGAAAAGGAAAGCCCCTATGATGAAGCGGCAAAAGCCCCTGGCCACGAAGAGGTTAAGTTCACCGGTAGTGACAATGGTGAGATCTCCAGGGATATTGGAAGTGATATTGGGCATGGTAAGTTTTCCAATCTGCTGCTACTAGTTTGTCATATATGTTTATAAAAATAAATGTCGGAAATTATAATTGATTAGAAGTTTATACATTCATATTGTCCCATTAACAGTTGAAATCACTTCTTTAATTTGTGGGTACTTGGATGTTTCATGCTTGTTGTTACCTGTCCAGAAAAAGCTGCATCACATCTTTCATGATTGTGGTCCATGCTAGATGTTGCCATGCTCATAAGTCATAACTATGCATGCACATCAATTAACTGATGTTTGATTGATGCATTTCAAAGTAGCTCCAGTTTTGGGCATCAGGCTCAGGATCATCCAAAAATGTATATAAGGAGACATAAACTATTGGTGGACTACTAGAGTTCAGCAAAATTTTACTAAGATCGCAAGTCTCCCTAGCATGTGTCAGTGAGGATGCATGGGCATTCTCATTTGGTGAACTACTCGTTCTCATTTATGAACATTGTATAGAGTTACAAAATGTGTTTCCTGGATGT
The DNA here is from genome assembly GCA_036346405.1 of Phyllostachys edulis. Taxonomy (NCBI): domain Eukaryota; kingdom Viridiplantae; phylum Streptophyta; class Magnoliopsida; order Poales; family Poaceae; genus Phyllostachys; species Phyllostachys edulis. The sequence goes on along the minus strand of CM070555.1, from coordinate 41,722,904 downwards.
TGAGTTTTTTAGACCAAATACAAGCATGCATTGACCTTCTTTCTGCAGTTTATAAAACATACATACAAGTTTATGATCTGTAACAATACTTACAAGTTGAAATCTATTTTTCATTAAAACATCTTTAATGTTCTTTTTGCTTTGTAGACAACATTGGTAAGAGTTCATTGTTTTCCAAATGAAGTTCAACTCCCAACTCTTTGATGCCAAGTTTAGAAGCTCAGACCCAACTATTTGATGGCAAATTCTAAAGTTCAGCTCTTAGTTCTTTTAGCAAATGATGTAATTCTTAATTTCTGTAAGACAAAGGTACAAATGACGTAATCATGTTAAGTTATTTATCTTAACAACAGGCTGTAGCTACCTCCTACAATTTTCATTAAATCTGATGCTCTACGCGACTACGCCCAACCAATGATCTGATATTCTGATTTGGCATTGTAAGGTATGATTTTCAGCAATGCTTTCAATGGAACAGGGAGAAACATTGATTTGTTTGTTAGCTTGTGTGGATAAATTGACTCCCAACTTGCTTGATCTAGACCTGAGCAGCTGGCCACTGGTTGGCTACATTGATTTCATTCCACTAGCGTTACGAGATTTCAACATCACTCTCATGATTTCGGTGCCGATTGCCTAATTTTATGCTTAGGATAGCACATCGCGCTTGCAATGCTTCACGATCGAACGAACGCATTAGTGCATTGCGGGCTGCCGCAAAATCCCACCGAACGAACGCATCAGTGCATTGCGGGCTGGAGGCAGCCCGCAGATCCTTAGCAGCTAGCGTGGGGTGGGCGTGGGCTGTCCGTGGCCTACCCCACTTGCACCAGTAAGTGGCGCCCTGTAAGATCGAGGAGGCCGACTAGAGGGGGTGAATAGGCGGTTTTAAAAACTTCTTTGGCTAAAAACGAGTTTTATGCGGAATTGTAAATCAATTCGGTTTTGCACAATTAAAGCCTAAATCAACTAGTCTTTACTAAGTGCACCAACAATATGAGACAATATAAAAGATAGCAATCATACACAAACAAGTAAGCAATTTAATATAAGGAATATAAGTTACAATATAGTTAAAGTACAAGAAATCAAATCACAATGACACAACGATGTTTTACCGTGGTGATCAGAGACTTGCCGGTCTCCCCTAATCCACGTTGAGGTAAGCCCAACCACGTTGGACCGGCCCCACAAATTGAGCCAAACACCTCTGAGGTAAATCCAACCACTTGGATCAGTTCCAATAAGAACCAACACCTCGATTCACTAGGGGTTGCTCTTCCTCCACTTCGAAGATGGCGAGCACCAAGCCACTTACAAACGCCCGAGTCTTCTCACAACCTTCTTTGAGAAGATCACCGAACCACGATGTCGACGATCGAGTCGCCGATCTTATGAAATAAAAGAGGAAAATGACGCGATATATCCTGGGAGATAATGGGGCTGCTCTTTATTGATATGAACTGGATTCACAGGGGGTGCTTTACGACCCGGATGGGGACTAATCCTAATTACACTGAATCTCACACCTGCTATGCTAATCAATCAGACTTAAAGCACGAATCTAAGGCTGATTGCGTTGCTCTCATATGATGTTGCTATCTTGCTTGTCTTCCCGATCGTCTTTTTGTCTTCTACGCTTCACCCTTAAATAACTTCCGAAAAGGTGGCAGTTACTCCTGGAGAAGGCGTCCCTAGTGAAGCATCGTGACTAGTTGGAGCGAGGCGTCAATTGATAATGTGTCAACTATTTTGCGGTTAAGTGTCTCTGAGACACTCAACCATATGGTGGTTGTTGTCAGTGTCTTAGGACTATATAACATCACGTGGTTTGGAATATACAGCATGTGTTCCATTCATCACACGGTTAAGATACCAATTCGTAGCTCTTCCGAGCAGTTACCTGGCCGGAGACTAGGAACAGGACCTTGTCCGACCAGGGTACCCATTATGTAACCTCTGGAATCCTTATGACCAGTGAGGTCATTAGCCTTAGGGGTTACGACCATGAAGACGTATGGTCTTTTATGTATTAAAATAATACATAGGGGTTTTAATCCTCATCAGCTAGCCCCCGAACTTTAAATAAACAGGTTGTGTGAACACTTTCTTCCGACAAAGTCGTATCGGGCAGACCTTATTTAATGTCGTGACATGCGAAGTGGTCTGTGTTCTCTTTTGAGTTGAGAACTTGCCTTGTGAACTAAAGAATTTTTCTGTCCGTTGGACTTTAGATTACTCTCAATTGCAGTTAAAGAGCTAAAGCTATAAAATCCCCATTGCTGGGCTTTAGAACTCTTACGCTTTCAGATCTTCCTTTAATCCCCTTCAGTTTCTTGCTAAGAAAACCTTTTTGACCTCTTATTGCCTTTTCGATCTCAAAGCCTCCTCCGACCACTACTCATCCCTTTGAGAAATTTCACCATGTCGGAGCAAATTACAAAGTGGATGGTTTCGGATCTGAGTGAGAAGAAGCTTGAGGCGCTAGAGAAGATTGGAATGCTCCCGGACAAGAATCTGATCAAGTGAAGGTCAGCAACCGGAGAGCACTTTCCGAGCCGCGAAGATGGGGAAATCCCAGTTTTCCTCGCCTACATCGAGTGCGGATTGAGGGTTCCGGTGCACAAATTCCTCCCCCGCATTCTAGAGTACTACGGGGTGGAGTTGGTGAATCTGGCCCCGAATTCCATTGCCAACATTAGTATCTTCACCTATCTACGTGAGGCGTATTTGGGAGTGCGACCAAACTTGAAGCTCTTCAGGTATTTATATAGGATGGCGATGTCAGGAAGATCCACGACGGCTCCTGGAGAATACACATTGCGCCTTCGCGACGGGAAGGCCGATGAGTACATCTAAATGTATTCAAAGTCCTCGTGGTCGTCATGGAAAAAGAACTGGTTTTATATAACGGTTACGAGGGACGATGGCCTTTACTTTGCCGAACTTAGGGCGAACAAGAATCCCAAATGGAGGGGAACCGTGGAGAATACAAGGATGGTCGGAAGATGTGTGGATGCCATGTAAGATCTGAGGATCAAGGGCTTGACTTCCTGGCATGTGGTGAGAGATTTCACCAAACGCCGAATTAGTCCTTTGAAGCTCTGAACTCAATCCCTGCTCTGGTCCATTGGTCGTGATGAAGCAATCACGGACTCACGAGATGGTAAGTCTTCGAGAAAAGCTCCGACCAGTATAATTTATTACTTGATTATCGTAAAACCTTAAATTTTGCTCTGTCTCTTTTTCTTTTAAAGCCATTTCTCCTGAGGAAATTAGAGAGCAGATCAAGACTGAAGGCCCACAGAATAGAGCTGTGGAAGTCGTAGACTCCAGAGTGGTCGTTCACGACCTAACAGTTGTTACTGAAACAACTAACCTGGAGGTTGATGAAACCACACCTTCTGACCCGATGGTCAGGAATGCTACCCTCGATCAGTTGGTCAAGGATATTTCTTCCGACCTCATGTTGGAGGATATAGGGGGAATAACCAACCCTACCAGCCCAGAGCCGGTGAAATTGGTTGAGAAGAAAAGGAAGGCTAGCGGTACAGAATTTAGTCTACCGTGTTTCAAAGTCAAAACCAAAAAATCAATTAGGTATGTACAAATGAAAAGGTCGTATGAGTGCATACCTTTAATAGTTTTTGATGATTTAGAGTTTTGAGTTTCCTTTCTTCGTTTTGAACAGATCTTCTGGCGTTCCGGTCATTTCGACCAGAATATTCTTGAGGACCAGGCACCCGTGGAAGTCCTCGTCCAAAGCACTTATCAGGACAAAATTCTTGAGGATAACGTGGTCGAGAAAGCCCCCGAGCAAGTCGGTGCCAACAGTCGTTCAGGATTCAATGGTGATCCTAACTCCTTCAACGGAGGTAGTTGTCCCTAAAGGCCCTCAACAAGTCCCGACCCCTGTTGGTAATCCCTCTCAACCTAACAAGTTCCCTTTTCGCCCCCGATTTATCGAGGATAACGAGCTTGACGAGGCATAGGGAAGAATATCGGACCATCAAATCAAGATAGGTCCTGATATCATTTTTGCCGATTATGTTGACGTGGCAATCCAGGTAAGTATCTACGACCAGTTTCATAGCTTCTCTTAAAAGTTTATAGGAAACTTAAAGAAGAATTGCTATTTATGTAGCACATGGTCGAGAATTTTGCTGTGGTCGGAGGACTGACCCAGCGAATAAAGGACCAGGAGAAAAAACACTCCGAATTGGAAAGTAAGAACTTTCTTCTTAACCTTTCTTTTTTTCCAATGCTTTGTTCTTCTTTTGTTTAATTGTTCTCCCTTATCATATTCGATAGATTTAGAGAAAATAAAAGAAGAGGTCGTGGCTGATAAAGCCAGAATAACCCAGCTTGAAGAAGAAAATCAGGCTAAGGACCGGTCGATCGCAGAGGCAACGACCAGACATGAAACTTATGAAAAGAGGATTGAAGGTACGTTGGTCGTAGGCTTGACTTATTAACCTCCCCTAATCATTTTTACTTACTACTTGTTTTACTCGTATAGAGCAAACTCAAGCGTTGAATAGAGCAAAGAAGGCTCTAGAATTTGAGTAGGATAAGGAGGCGGCTCTTGTGCAGAGTCTTGATGAAAAGATTCATGCACTGAACAAGATGATCTTTGATATGGGATCAGGATCAAATCCGCCTCCCTTAAGAGATCCAACAGAGAAAATGACCTACTTGGGCCAACTTCTAGAAGATCTTAAGAGTCTGCTCAAAACTACTCGAGAGAACTATGCCCAGACTATGAAAGAATCACTTGAGCTTAGACACTTGATTAGTTCAAGTGAGAGTCTTTGACTTGTTACTCTTGGTGTTTGCCGACACCTAGATGGCGTGGAGACGTTGTGTGACGAGGATTAAAACCCCTATGCATTATTTTAATACATAAAAGACCATACGTCTTCATAGTCGTAATCGCAAAGGCTAACGACCTCACTGGTCGTAAGGATTCCAGAGGTTACATAATGGGTACCCTGGTCGGATAAGGTCCTGTTCCTAGTCTCCGACCAGGTAACTGCTTGGAAGAGCTACGAACTAGTATCTTAACCGTGTGATGAATGGAACACATGTTGTATATTCCAAACCACATGATGTTACATAGTCCTAAGACACTGACAACAATCACCATACGGTTGAGTGTCTCAGAGACACTTAACCGCAAAGCAGTTGACACATTATCAACTGACGCCTCGCTCCGACCAGTCACGACGCTTCACCAGGGACGCCTTCTTCAGGAGTAATTGCCACCTCTTTGGAAGTTATTTAAGGGTAAAGCGCAGAAGACAAAAGGACGATCTGGAAGACAAACAAGATAGCAACATCAGATGAGAGCAACGCAATCAGCCTTAGATTCGTGCTTTAAGTCTGATTGAATAGCATAGCAGGTGTGAGATTCAGTGTAATTAGGATTAGTCCCCATCCGAGTCGTAAAGCACCCCCTGTAAATCCAGTTCATATCAATAAAGAGCAGCACCATTATCTCCCAAGATATATCGCGTCATTTTCCTCTTCTATTTCATAAGATTGGCGACTCTAGAGAATCAGGGAAAAACCAGTCTGACCGCCAACTAATAGCCAGTCAGACCGTTCCAGCTCCAACGGCCAAAAAACTAGCTGTTGGACTCACTACCGGTCTGACTGTCAACTAACGGCCGGTCAGACCGCTCAAACCGGACAGACCGCTCGAAGAGAACCAAGGGCATTCAACAAAAACACCCTCTATAGAATAATCAAACTGCAAAAACTTCGGTACTACCGCTCTCCGGTAGTACCATTTCTTATGGGGCGGTACTACCGCACAAAAGCTTGCTGTATCAAGGGACCGGTCAGACCGCTCAATCCATGGTGGCCAGACCGATACACCACCGGTCAGACCGGTAGCTACTGGCGATCAGACGCCAGTTCACAGAGAGGTTTTGCCCTTCGCTTCAATTCACATTGCAAAACTCATTTGCTAATTGGTGCGCGATGCAAACACAGGATAAAGGCACGATTCTCAACAAGTTGCAAGACATATTTGCCGACTTTTAGAATCATTGTCACAAGGAATAAGGTACATGGACTTAAACCATTTGCAAAACGCATTCGCAAACTAAAGTCACATTCTACAAGGGTTATGCATGAGCCTCAACTATTTGCAAAACACATTCGTAAATATTGGCAACATGCTAACGAGAGCTAAAGCAAACACAATGAGCTATCAACACATGACTAACTCAAGCTACCAGTCAAGACCCCTCTTAATAGTATGGCAACCTATATATACTAGCAATCCGGTATTTCAACCAAACACCATGACCGGTAAAAGACTACGAACAAATCCTTAGCGCTAGGTAGTCATACCTTTGCCTTGCACAAATATTTGAAGTTTGATGATGCACATATTTACTTCAAATTCGGGTTTTTGACTTGAATATGCATCATCCCATGATGCACTCTTTTGACTTGATGATCAACTCATGATCATCTCCTCTTCTCGAACATCATCAACACATGATGATTTCCTTATCTTCTAGATCTTGATACACATCAACACATGATACATCCTTTACTCTTGAACCTTGACTTAATGACAATCAACTCATGATGTCATCCAAAGTCTCTTTCATCATGGGACATAACCTATTCATCCAACTCATTAAAAACATTAGTCCCACAACATGATTGTCATTAATTACCACAACATATCATTAGCTCATAATGATGGGACAAGATATTCCAATCTTTCCCTTTTTGGTAATTGATGACAACCATCACAGTTGCAAGTAATTAAATGTAGATAAATATGAGTATGTATAAACTACACATGTTTTGTGTACTCATATGATATGTTTAAAGTAAAGATCCTTAATATTTGTGGATAAAGGAATATGAATCAATACCAATGAAACCACAAAACATATATTGAACTCCCCCTAGATGTGTGCATATACAAATGTGTAATGAGAACATATGCACATATTCAAGTTAAACTTTTGGTGGAGTTCAACCTATATTTTGGATCCGAGGTATACAATAATATATAAGAATATGATGTTGAATGCATACCTCCATGATTTTCACCTTTTTATCCAACAGAGACTAAGCAACAAGTATATCAATGAAAGTGTTAGTCTCACAAATAGATTTGTAATTAATCACCAAAATACTTCATTAACTCATAATGACGGGTCTAGATTCTTCAATCTCCCCCTTTTTAGTGATTGATGACAAAGCCTTTAACAATAAGAATATTTGGATATAAATCAAGATAAGATAAGAATTTAACCTATTTAACTATATCCATGCATGGTACTAAGCAATTTACAATCTACTATGCATGAAAAGGTGAAAACACAAGAGAGAATCCAAATATTTTGATCATATAAACATTCTCCCCTTTTTGGCATTAAACACCAAAAATCTAAAAGAAATCTAAGCCAACAAAAGTTGTTGCAAAGGAAAGAGCTTGGCAATAGAATTCATTTTATTTTGATCAAATAACATTCTCCCTTTTTGATCACGAAGAGTTGATATTTGAAACACATTCAAATAAAATCATCCATAGAAGATACCATGCTCATTTTCACAAAATCACAAATTGAACTCATGTTGAGCACAAAACCTTCTTGAAATATATGAAAGGATATGAAAACAAGCTCCAAAAAATCTGAAATAAATTATGAAGCTAGTCCTTACAAATACACACAATTTTTATTTTGAAATTCTCAACCAAAAGTCAACCATTTTGAAGATATGCAAATCACAAGGTTTCAGAAAAACTGAAATTTTTATGTTTTCAGACTTCGATAATTCATTTGAGCTTCAAAATATGGCTGAAAAACTGGTTAAAATAGATCCAATAAATCTAAGAAAATTTGGCAAAGAGGATCAACTAAATAGGATAAAAAGTCATCACTATGTCTTTCTCAAATTATGAATCCATTTGGAGATACAAAAAACACAAATTAGCTCAAAATTATGCAAAAATTTGAAATTTCAGCATGTTATCAAGTAGACAAAAAGTCACAACTTCTTCAAATCAAATTGAAATTCTTTCAAATTTGACAGAAATAAACTTTGGACTCCTGAGAACCTTTTTCAACAAGAATTTTCGAAAAAGGAGTCTTTATTCAAGAGAAATGCCAAATTGAGCTTTGAAGTTTTCTAAACATCTTGAATTTCTTGCTACCAAAAACCATAGAGATAAAACTCCCCCTAAATATATGCATAATAAGAAGTGAAATGAAATTCATGCATATGTGAGGATTTTAAGAAATTTTGATGGAGTTTCCTCTATATGATGGAATCCAAGGAAGCATGACACAAGATAATTAAGAGATGAATAATCATGCAACCATCAATAATATTTCAACATCAACATATCTTGGACAAGGATACAAAAGACGCATAAATCATAGCATAAACATTCCATTGTCCAAAATGAGTCTGATAGCAATAAAAACATCCAATGTTCAATAAGCTCACGTAGGATATTACAAGAGTGACAGTAAGCTTATCCTCACAAGATAAGGTCTATCAATCTAAATATGAAAGATGTTATAACTAGGAGGAAGGAGGAGCCTCTGACTGAGATGGCTGATCACCCTGCTGATAAGCTGAAGGAGGACGCCGAACACGTGCAAACCTCTGATAGGCCAAGGGCACACGCTGCTGCTGATACTCAGTGAGCCTCTCATTCATATGGGTGACCCTCGAGTCCAAAGTATCAAATCTAATGTTCAATCCTTCTACCATGGCTCTAGTCTCTGCATGCATTTTATCATACTTTGAGTCCATGCAGTCGACGCTCGACTGAAGACGAGCAAGAGCTGTCAAGACTACATCCTGCTCCTGAGGATCCTGCTGCACTGGATGACTCTGAGAAGACGATCCCTGCCCTTGAGGCTGAAGAGGAGGTGGAAGAGGCACCTGAGGTGGAGCATCTCTGGGTCTGTACTCTTCGTGCTCCATGTCAAAAGAACTGTCAAAATCAATCTTACTCTGAATAGGCTTCATGATGTATGGAGTAAAATATATACTTTTGGTCTTATCTCCCTTGGATGTAGCAATCCTCTAATGATCAAATCCATCACATCAAACTTAGTACCATCCATAATGTATCTTACCACATTCCAAGCTTGCCCATGTATCTCATCATTATTCCCACTCCTAGGGAAAAAAAGTAGCTCTTATGATCCTATTTATAATGCTGGGAAGAGGAAGAAGACCACATACTCTTCCACAGATAAAATGATTGTCTTGATCCGAGTACTCATCCACTTGAGTGAGAGCTAAGAGTTCTTGAACATGTACTTGAATTCCACTTGAATCTTTCAAATTTAAGGCCCTCATGAAGTCATCCTTGGTGGCTTCTAGCTTTTGTTGTCCCGTTATCCATATGAGATGGTCATGATCAGGAGATACAAACACTGATGCATAAAATTGCCTGATGGCTTTGGCATGGAAATTGCATCTCAAAGAAACCAAAGAATCTAAGCCTACATTTCTGAATAGACGATATAAACCATTGTAGACTTGATTCTGTCCAAGGTAACTCCATTTCACAAATCTATGATTAGCAAATTTCTTCTAGGCATAAATGATTTGATAAATATCTTGCTGAAATTTGGTGTGGAACATACCCATGGTAGCACTCTTTGGAAATCTGAACTGATTTATATGCCTCAATATAGTATATTGCTCGCTTTTAATCTTAGACACATCAAGTCTAACAAAAGGTGATTGATCTGGAGCAACGTCCTCAGCTTCATCCTCATCCTCAGATTCTTCATAACTTTCATCACTCTCGCCGCTGTCATTGCTATCACTCGCCTCTCCTTCCTCTTCAACATCTTCCATATGTTGATCTTCAACAAGTTCTTTTCCTTTTGAAGAAGTGGGAGCTGTAGAGCGAATCACTGTCTCCTTGTGCGGCATTGTTGCTGGAAAGGATTTCAAGGATTAACAAGAAAGTTCAAGAAGAGAGATAATAATTGTTCATTATGCATTCTCTGTCAGTCCTTTTTGCCACGGGCGGTCAGACCGCTGAGTTGCAGCCGGACAGACTGCCAGTGATAAAAGAACAACTGATTCTTGATTTAACCCAAAAATTGCAACAACAATGCAATGGCATAATGAATACTTATTAATCAGATTGCAAGAAAGTTAAAGGATTTTAAGGAATAAACTAACAGATATTCAAAATGCCATTTCAATCATTCCTCATTGTCACAAAGGTCAGATCCGCTTCTCGCAGCGGTCGAACCGCCAAGAAGGCGGTCGAGACCAAAGGACAAAGAGGCAATATGATTTTGGGAAGACCCCAAAGATTTGCAAGTTTATGTAATGGCATAATGGATATTTATCAATTTAATCACAATCTACTTACATGACAAGAAATTTCACCAATTTGAAAGAGTTTTGGCATATTCATGTCAAACCCTAGAATAATTGAGAAAAATCACAAAGGGGATAGGATTGCAAGTAGGAAAAGAGATATACTGGCTTAGATGAACAATGGAATCAAGGAAGATGAGTCCTTGAAGAAATTTAGGATCAATAGCTGGATTTTGAATGAAGTCCCTCACCTAGGGTTTCATGGCATTTGAGAATAAGCAAGAGAAATGCAAATCCTATCCATGGAATGAAAAGAATAGGTGAAGAGGAACCCTAGATTACCTTTGAGCACAAAACCACTAGCCGGAGAGGGAGATCTAGTCCGATGAGGAAGGAGGCGGCCGGAAGGTGAGGAGAGAACTTTGAGGAGGAACCAAATGAGTGAAAATGTTTCGGGTTAGAAATTTAAGGAACCCTCACGCAAAACCGGTCAGACCGCTGGGCATATGGCGGTCAGACCGGAAGGCCGACGGTCAGACCGCCAAGGGTGGCCGGTCAGACCGATTAAGTCTGAATCTGACAACAGATTTCAGTGCTGAGATTTGAGAATAGATTGAATTGTTGTATTTTGCTCCAAACTTCCACACAAACAATCAATTAACCATATTTGGAGCATTTCCAACTAATATAGCCCTTGAAAAACCAAATCTTAGATAATTTTTATGGATTAAGCTTTTGTTTTCGCAAATGAAATCTTATTTTTAAGAAACTTCTTCAAAAGATCCAAATTGAGCATATGATAAAATTTTGAGCATCCAATTGTATGTATGAGTCATTCATACCATCAAGGACCTATTCGTGTGAATAAATTTGGATCAAATGGCAAAACTCACTTAAGTGCTAGAAAGTGACCACTTAGGTCAAACTAGGATTTTGGACGAGTTTCGAAATCAAATAGCTTTTTCTAGGTTGGCCTTTTGGAAATCTTATGAATACAAAAAATGTTTAAGATAGCCAACTCTAGAATTTTCCTTTTGAGACCATTTTCAAATTCCTTTTAGAATAGATTTTACACAAAAATCTAGTTTATATCAAAAACAAGATACTATAATCTAGAATTTCGGATATAAACTCATTTTTACTTGAAATATGTTTTTCTTGAGCCAAAACCTTTGGAAAACTTTTGAATAACATTTGTATACATTTTGCAACTAATTTTTCAAAGGATTACTAATAGTTATGAAATTTGTTACTTTTGGCTAAAAGGCTTAATTTTGAAAAACATTACTAGCACTTAATTTATTTAGGCACACTTAGGGATGTGATATACATGTATATGACTTAGCACTCCCCCTTAATGTGCCACTAACTATCTTGCTCAAGATTTTAATAATAAAGATTACGAACAAGAGCAAGAACACCCTTTTAAGATTTTCATGAAATGCAACCTACACAAGTCATAAAGGGTTAGATACTTCAATGTAAATACTTGTTACCAAGATAGCATTGGTTTATGATATGAATTGATCTTCCTCAAGCTTGGCTCCATATTTTGCATATGATGGAATCCACCTCTTCATGAGTGAGCCAAACTTTCAATGCTTCTCTAAGTACCTATTTATCATTTAAGCACCTTTTGGTACCCAAACTCGGTTGGGTCCTTGAATGTTAGTCACAATAGATTTGGACACCCAAATGGCCCTAACAATAATCTTAGGTGAGCTAACAATCCTAGCAAACACATTGCAATATTTATCCTTCCTAAGCAAATAATGATCATTATATATAATAGGCTTAAGAGAGATACTTTTGGGATATTGTTTACCAATGTGCCCATTTTCTCGACAGTTGTAGCAAGTTGGGCTTTTGTTTTCTTTACTTGTCTTCTTTTCTTGCTCCTTGCCGGTTTGCCTCTTCTTTGAATATCTTGACTTGACATCCATTTGATTTAGACACACCGAGACTTTGTGGCCCTTCTCATTGTATCCAAGACACTTGATATATTTCTTCGTGTGTCTTGCATTGTGCCTTGTCTTACTATTCTCCTTCTTCTTTGGAGTGAAGCCAATCCCTCTCTTGTCATTCAAGCTTCGTTGCTTACTCAAGATCTCATCAAGAGTGGCTTTCCCTTTGTAGTTTCTATCCAAGTCAATTTTTAATTTTGTGACTTGGGCCTTAAGCTCATTATTTTCCTCTACAAGGTTAGTCTCATAAGGCATAGAGGAAATAGAAGTATCTAATTTTGAGCAACAAGGCATATCAAGTAAATCATCACAAGAAGTGGATATGCTAATCTTAGATGAAATGCAAGAGCTAGCAGTTATACATGGCATATCGTCAAGTAAATTACATGTAATGCCTATATCCACTTTGAGCTTATTGAGCTCATTTAGGAGGAGAGTTTCATGTTCATTTTTTAGAACATCATAATTATTTTGAAGCAAGTCATACTCTTTCTTCAAAACTTTGAATTTTGAAACCTCCTTTCCTAAATACTCATTAAGCTCCTCAAGCATATCAATCAACTCATCACATGATGGCTCATCATCATCATTTACCTTCTTATTACCTTTTGCCATGAAGCAATGAGGTGATGTGGATGGAGTTGAAGAATCCTCATTGTCGGAGCTAGAAGTTGAGCATTCTTCTCCCGACATCCATTCTTGTATGCAATCCTCATTCGTGGAGGTGGACATTTCATAATGATCTTGAAGTTGTGTCCACATCTCATGGGTGCTCTTGAGATTGTATATGGCATCGAACACCTTTATACTCAAAGCACTAAATAAAGTGTTAGTTGCTTGAGCGTCGAGATGTGAATATTTCTCTTCCTCAATTGTTTGAGCAAGAGGATCCTTTGGAGGAGAAAAGCCCATATCTACAATCCGCCATATTTTAGGGCTCATTGCCTTAAAATAAAAAGACATACGGATTTTCCAACTATCATAATTTGTGCCATCAAATAGAGGTGTCTCACCAATATGCACTAAATTACTAGTCGCCATCCTTTACTCTCTAGACGGTTAAGTTTAATAAAATGAGAGACCAAGCTCTGATACCACTTGTAAGATCGAGGAGGCCGACTAGAGGGTGGTGAATAGGCGGCTTTAAAAACTTCTTTGGCTAAAACCGAGTTTTATGCGGAATTGTAAATCAATTCGGTTTTGTAGAATTAAAGCCTAAATCAACTAGTCTTTACTAAGTGCACCAACAACATGAGACTATATAAAAGATAGCAATCATGCACAAACAAGTAAGCAATTTAATATAAGGAATGTAAATTGCAATATAGTTAAAGCACAAAAAATCAAATCACAATAACACAACGATGTTTTACCATGGTGATCGGAAACTTGCCGGTCTCCCCTAATCCACGTTGAGGTAAGCCCAACCACGTTGGACCAGCTCCACGAATTGAGCCAAACACCTCCGAGGTAATTCCAACCACTTGGACCAGTTCCAACAAGAACCAACACCTCAATCCACTAGGGGTTGTTCTTTCTCCACTCCGAAGATAGCAAGCACCAAGCCACTCACAAACGTCCGGGTCTTCTCACAACGTTCTTTGAGAAGATCACCGAACCACGACGCCTCCACGTCGTCTAGCTGTCGGCAAACACCAAGAGTAACAAGTCGAAGACTCTCACTTGAACTAATCAAGAGTCTAAGCTCAAGTGAATACACAATCCACTATCTAATGCAACACATGCAATTAGGGTTTGCCTCTCAAAGATCACTAAGTGCAACACATGCACAAAAGGGTGTAGAGGGCTTGCTCTTCGCTCAATAGAATGGGTATTTATAGCCCACACACAAAAACTAGCCGTTGGGGGAAAGATTTCAGAGAATTAGAGAAAAACCGGTCTGAGCGCCAATTAATGGCCGGTCAGACCGCCCTAGTTCTAACGGCTATAAAATTAGCCGTTGGACTCATTGTCGGTCTGACCGCCAACTAATGGCCGGTCAGACCGCTCAAACCGGTCAGACCGTCCAAAGGCCTGCGGTCAGACCGCTCGAAGAGAAACAAGGGCATTCAACAAAAACACCCTCTCTGGAATAATCATACCGCAAAAACTTCGGTACTACCGCTCTCTGGTAGTACCGTTTCTTATGGGGCGGTACTACTGCACAAAATCTTGCGGCATCAGGGGACCGGTCAGACCACTCAATCCATGGTGGTCAGATCGATACACCACCGGTCAAACCGGTAGCTACTGGCGATCAGACCGCCAGTTCACAGAGAGGTTTTGCCCTTCGCTTCAATTCACATTGCAAAACTCATTTGCCAATTGATGCACGATGCAAACACAAGATAAATGCACGATTCTGAACAAGTTGCAAGACGTATTTGCCGACTTTTAGAATCATTGCCACAAGAAATAAGGTACATGCACTTAAACCATTTGCAAAACACATTCGCAAATATTAGCAACATGCTAACGAGAGCTAAAGCAAACACAATGAACTATCAACACATGACTAACTCAAGCTACCAGTCAAGACCCCTCTTGATAGTACGACAACCTATACTAGCAACCCGGTCTTCCAACCAAAGACCAAGGCCGGTAAAAGACTAGGAACAAATCCTTAGCCCTAGCTAGTCAGACCTTTGCCTTGCACAAATACTTGAAGCTTGATGATGCACATCTTTACTTCAAGTCTGAGTTCTTGACTTGAATATGCATCATCCCATGATGCACTCTTTTGACTTGATGATCAACTCATGATCATCTCCTCTTCTCGAACATCATCAACACATGATGATTTCCATTTCTTCTAGATCTTGATACACATCAATACATGATGCATCCTTTACTCTTGAACCTTGACTTGATGACAATCAACTCATGATGTCATCCAAAGTCTCTTTCATCATGGGATATAACCTATTCATCCAACTCATTGAAAACATTAGTCCCACAACATGATTGTCATTAATTACCACAACATACCATTAACTCATAATGATGGGACAAGATATTCCAATCTTTCCCTTTTTGGTAATTGATGACAACCATCACAATTGTAAGTAATTGCGTGTAGAGAAATATGAGTATGTATAAACTACACAAGTTTTGTATACTCATATGATATGTTTCAAAGTAAAGATCATTAATATTTGTGGATAAAGGAATATGGATAAATACTAATGAAACCACAAAACATAGAGTAAACTCCCCCTAGATGTGTGTATACACGAATGTGTAATGAGAACATATGCACATATTCAAGTTAAACTTTTGGTGAAGTTCAACCTATATTTTGGATCCGAGGTATACAACAATATATAAAAATATGATGTCGAATACATACTTCTATGATTTTTACTTTTTTATCCAACTGAGACTAAGCAATAAGTATATCAATGAAAGTGTTAGTCTCACAAATAGATTTTTCATTAATCACCAAAATACTCCATTAACTCATAATGGTGGGTCTAGATTCTTCACGCCCACCCAGAGCACATCGCATTTGCCGATCGTTGCATCTGAACTATCATTTTTTTCCTTTTTAATTAAACTGGCAGGAATGGTACCCGTTATATTGATAGAGAAGGGGGCGGTATAAAGCCGCAAGTTACAGGTTAAGCTAAAGCCTTAATTATAGAGAACGGAATTGCTCCAGGCATTTGGCCCCTACGAGGGACCAAGTTCTACCCTCCTCCTTAATATTCGCCAGGAGGTTTAGCAGGGTGGTGGCTTTATTGTGGAAGATTTTAGCATTGTGTTCCACAAGAACCGTCTTTGGAATCTTCCCAGCGTTGACAAGGGTTTGCATCTTCGCCGTATCCATCTCCGACTCGGCCCATTCAGAAACTCTCCCGGCCATTTTTCTCAGAAAGAGGAGATTTTCGATTGAGTTGGTGGCGGAGAAGACAAGAACTTGACGAACAGTAGAATGATTTGGGGAAAAGTAAGATCTTAGGTTTTACCCCCCGGTAGATATTTATAACCGCGTACCTTGAGTTGGAGGCGTGACATTCCAAGGGTCACCACCGTCTCGGGAACTGCTTCAACAGACATACTAACGGGCGTCATTTGAGATTCCCCAGTGTGTCTGTTCGAGAAAATTAGGTTTGTGTTTACACCTCAAGCGAAATTACTTCCTTGGTTAGATCTTTTCAACCAAAGGAAACGATAATCGGAAAGTTATTTCTTCCGATCACTATACTACGACCATCTCGCGATCGTAGGAATGCTTTTACGACTACTTGATAGTCGTAGGTAATTTTCTTAACCAAGCACATTTCTGGTCAAAGTAATATACAATCGAAGAGTTTTTCCTTCGACTATGTTTCTACGATCCTCTCGCGGTCGTAAGTCCTTCTACGACCACCCCCATAGTCGTAAGTTATGCTACGACTATCCCATAGTCGTAAGACTTGCTACGACTACCTCATAGTCGTAGGCTCCTCTACGACTAGGTCAGCTACGACCACCTTATGATCAAATAAACCTACAGACAAGTGGGTCTTATTTGTTAAGGGATTCAAACAATCATTATCTGTCGTTATTCTCATGAGTAATAGCACATAATACTCCATTATCTACGGTATATAGTCATTGAGCGGCGTGGAGGAATTAATACACGGCGATTACTACCAATGTCGCCGATTCACGGGATGTGATGGCGCCGCTTCACTGGAGTGCTCGCTGTTCCTTCATGTACTATAAAAGCGGCGATCGAGAGAAAGGAAAGGGGATCGATCGGGCCATCGTAAATACAAGCACTATCTGTAATAGTCTTAGTTTTTCCCCGATTGTTCGAGAAGATACTCAATACCATACACACAGGAGTAGGGTTCTTATTCTCTCGGAGAAGGCTGAACACAGTATAAAAATTCCGCCTCGATCTCTTTGCGTGATTTCATTCTAGGAGACCCCCCCGAATCAAACAATCTTTACGTAAGTTCGGTTCTAAAACACCGACAGTTGGCGCCGTCGTGGGGAGCTTCGGTAATCTCTTGTCAACATACTCTCTGTTTTCCAAAACTCATGCACTCATGGCGGAGAATGGAGCGAGGAGAATTGGTTCGACTTGGCGGTCTGTGACGTCGACATGGATGCTTGGGATTCGACATTGAACCAAGTGATGACTCATCCTATGGCATTGTTGCCTCCGGGATCTTCCCACAGATCCAGAGACAATGTCGCCGGCGGAGTTGAGGAGGATCCTTATCCCCACTTGATGCGTCAGAGAGAATCTACCCTCTCAAAGGACAAGGGTCAATCGACCAGACCACACCCAGTGGACTCACGACACGACGAGAGTTTTTCCTCGAAGTGTCCAAGTCCCCTAAGGCGGTCCGACTTGGTGAGGCAAGCTCTGGAAGCCACAGTGCAGGACTTCAGGCATCTGGTGATCCTCTCTCTCCGGATGACGCCCAGAGAGAGCGGGATCAAGCATGCTTTTCCTACAAATTCGACCATCTCTCCGCAGATCACACTGCCAAGCGAGACGGTTATAACCTGAACTTCCCTACGGAGGATTACTCCAAGTTGCAGATGGTGTCTCTCGGCGACTCCTCAAGCGGAGAGGCCTCGGCGCAAGTGAGAATCATCAGCGGAGGTCTTCGTCCTTCCTCGAGATCAAGATCACTCTTCTAGAGACCGAGATGGAGACCCTTCCGAAGATCACTGCTGCGCCCCTCGTGGCGTTGGCAAGGGCGCCACCATGGCGGCGACACGACCAACACCTTCATGAACGCGAGAGAAATCCTCGACATTCTCACACTTCATTGAGGCAGTCTCAAGGGTCCGACATAGAAGCTCTTGAGGCTATTCGACGGAAGAAAATTGAAGCTCAGAAGAATCATGCAGGCGCATCCAATATCGATCGAAGGAAGCTCGAGAACTTCAGTACATCAATGACTTGCTCAAGAATCCAACTCAAGAGCTAGCCCGAGCACCAGGCTACGACCTCTTCGTTGAAGAGATCGCACAAAGGCTTCAAACACGATGGCAAAGTGGAAGCGTCTCACGACATCATTCAGAAGTCATAGCAATCGACTTCTTGACTACGGTCGATCGAACATATCACCACGGAGGAATCGGACGCAACAAGAAGTCAATCGATCACCTACTCGAGAAATGTCTTTCGAACGAGCGGTGATGATCGGCAAACCCTCTGAGAGGTGATCGCTCACCATTCAGGCATGGGAATATGCAAGAAGAGATAAACTACGAGGAGTATTCCCTCGTGGGGTCGAGATCTATCATAGGTCCGGTCAACCTATTCTCGAGTATCGTCGAGTACGACCACGATGATATAAACCCTTCTTTCTCGCAAAGGAGGTGTCAAGAAGTCATTCTTGGATGTCGGGCATTCTCGCTTTGATCTCGAGCATTCATTACAGCCACCTCGTTTTCGACAAAGTGAACATGGAGAAGTTTGATGGTTCCCAAAATCCCATCAATTCATTCAAATCTACTAGCAATTTGTCCGAAGCAAAGCAGGAGGAGGAGAGCATGTAATGGCAAATTATCTTCCAAGCGTGCTCGAAGGATCCGCTCGATCGTGGTTCTTGAATCAACCACTCGAGTCGATTTACTCTTAGCAACACCTCTGCGACCTTCTCTTGGCAAATTTCCAAGGCACTTACAATCGCCTACGAAAGGAGGATGACTTGCACCGGATGAGACAAAATGACAACGAGACCTTGCGCCAATTCATCAAGCGCTTTAGTCGGGTTCAGTAACTCAATTCGGAAGTTTCGATTCATCGTCATCGAGCATTCAAGCCAGGAGTCCGTAGTAGGAGAATAACGAAGACATTGCTTTAAACCCACCTATACAAGGCGAACTCTTGAGATGGTCGATCGATATGCCACTTGCCTCGAGGCGGTCGAGTGGAACAATACAATAGATCGAGAAGACAATACCTCTCGAGAGCCAGGCGACATTGGTAAGAAGAAGGATAAAAAAGCAAAAAAGTCCAAGAACAAGGCAAAGAGTCAAAAACTCCAAACCAGCGGTTCCAAGGAGGTATTGGTGTGAATGATAAAGAACCACGCACATCAAGCCGCACTCGACAGAGGCAAAGGTAAGCATACGATCGGAAAAATGATAAGCCTAGGTGGTGTCCTTTCCATAAAAAGGAAGGGCATGACCTTCATAATAGGGTATTCCAACGAAAGCTTGAAGACTACTACAACGGCAAAGGACCACTTCCCACTCTCGAACAGGTAGGTCAAACAAGTGGTCATAAATCTTCAGATGACGAAGAGGAGATGCCGTTCCAGGATCCGCAACACACCATCGAACACATCTACGGGGGATCATCGGCATATGAATCAAAGCGACAGCTTAAGGCTGCTGAACGTGAGGTAAACTCCATAGACCCTCCTCTCGTCAATAAATTACCGAAGTGGTCGGAAGTCACCATCTCTTTCGAGAAGAATGACTGCCCGATTCCTTCGACTCGACCAGGTCGATATCCAATCGTGGTCGAACCCACCATCAACAATTGTCGGGTCAATCGAGTTTTAGTTGATGGTGGAAGGTCGTTAAATATTTTATTTACGAGTGCTCTGGATGACATGCAAGTACCCAGGACCAAAGTAAGACCGGTACGATACTCCTTCCATGGGATTGTACCGGGATCTTTGGCCAAACCAATTGGTCAAGTTTCTCTTCCTTTAACATTTGGTTCACCAAGTAATTTCAGGACAGAGAAAATATCCTTTGATGTGGTCGATTTCGATACGGCATATAACGCCATACTCGGACGACCAACTTTGGCAAAATTCTTAATGGCTACTCATTATGGATATAAATGTATTAAGATGCCAGGTCCCAAAGGAGTAATCACTATCCATTGTGACAAGAAGATGCATACCTGCGACCGTCGATCCCTCGAGATGGTAGGACAAATACCAACTCGAGAAGAAAGTCAGGCTTCGACTAGCAAGTCGAAGCCTAAAAGCGCACCAAAGCCGAACGACAAAGTCAAAAGGTTCCTCACGACGCAGGGAGCCCTCGAGATCGTATCGACGGGATACTTCCGACCCCAAATAGGAAGGCGCCTCATCACCTTCCTCCGAGCTAACGCAGATGTATTAGCGTGGCAAGCATCCGACATGCCCGAGTCCCCTGGAGGTGATCGAGCCTGAGCTAGCTTTACTACACGACAAAGTACCAGTAAAACAAAAATTGTGGAGATTTGCCCCGATCGGCGAGATGCTATTAAATCGAATTGGATAAGCTACTTAAAGCGGGCTTTATAAGAGGTCAACCACCCGAATGGTTGGCTAACCTGTAATGGTTAGAAAGTCAAGCGGCAAATGGCGTATGTGCTAGACTTTACTGATCTTAATAAAGCTTGTCCAAAAGACGATTTTCGTTTACCTCGTATCGATCAGTTGGTTGACTCTACTGCAGGTTGTGAAATGTTAAGTTTTTTAGATGCATATTCTGGATACCACCAGATCAATATGTGTCTAGACGATGAAGAAAAGACCGCATTTATTACACCATTTGGTATATTTTGCTATGTCAAAATGCCATTTGGTCTAAAAAATGCCGGCGCTTCTTTTCAACGCTTGATGCAGGCAACTTTTTCATCTCAATTAGGCCGAAATCTAGAAGCCTATGTTGATGATCTAGTTGTCAAAAGCATCAAGAGACTTAATCATATTACTGACCTACAAGAAACGTTCGACAATCTCAGAAAACATCGCTTAAAACTTAATCCTGAGAAATGTGTATTTGGAATCTCTTCAGGGAAATTACTTGGATTCCTAGTATCTATACGAGGAATCGAAGCAAATCCCGAAAAGATAAAAGTCATTTTACAAATGCGCCCTCCAACTACACGGAAAGAAGTCCACAAACTCACTGGGTGCATGGTGGCTTTAAGTCGTTTCATCGCACGACTGGGAGAAAAGGGACTACCTTTCTTTAAACTTCTAAGGAAACAAGAAAATTTTGAGTGGTCGAAAGAGGCAAACGCTGCCTTTGAGGATGTCAAGAGGTACCTTACGAGTGCTCCTATTCTGGTCTCTCCGAGGCCCGAAGAAACGCTCTTAGTTTACCTAGGCGCCACGCCACAGGCGAGAAGCGCGATGAGTGGTCGTAGAAGCGTGAAAATGTACAACGACCAGTTTACTACGTAAGTGAAGTTTTACACGGACCTAGGAGGCGTTACCCTCGGGTCCAAAAGCTTCTAGATGCCCTCCTCATGTCTTCGAAGCTGCGGTATTATTTTCAAAGCACAAACTAGGCGTGTCGTTGTCGAGTTTCCCTTGGGAGCGATCCTCCGAATAGGGAAGCAATGAGCGCGATGGCAAAATGGTCGGTCGAACTTGGGGAGTTCGACATCCATTTCGTGTCGACGACTATTAAATCGAGATCTTGGCGGACTTTGTCGCCGAATGGACAAATCTGAACCTGCTGGGATCCCCGATCTGATTCCCACGACCGATGGGCGATGTATTTTGACGGTCGCCTACTTTAAGTGGCTCTGGGTTGGGGTGGTCTGGTATCTCCTCTGGGAGAGACCTTAAAGTATGCCATACAATTAAACTTTCGGGCCACTAATAATGTGGCGAGAATCTGAAGGTTTGCTAGCTAGTATCTGAGCGTGAAGCGCTCTCGATTCGCCGACTACTCGTGAGAGGAGACTCTCAACTAGTCGTGAATCAAGTTGGCAAAAGTACCGGTGCTCTAACCCGAGCAATGTCTCGGTACTTATCGGAAGTCGTAAGCTAGAAAAGCATTTTTTAGGTTTGAGGCACAATTCATCCCTCGAAGGATAATTTCCTCATGAGACCGACTTGCTCGAATAGCTTCTTCCGATCGAGGTACCAAAAGGAGTCTTCTTGGAACAACTCGAAGCCTTCTCGGTCGACGAGCCGAGACACCTCCTATTGAGACTGCCTCTCTAGAGTGCGAGGATACATGGATGGTGCCCATCTATGATTATCTTGAAGGGTTACATGCCAAGGCGATCTCGAGGCGGATCGCTTATCGAAAAGCCAAAATGTATACTTTGGTGAAGGAGTTCTCTATAAGCGAGGTACTCAAGGGTGCTCGGCGATGCATTCATGAGCGAAGGATTAACACTCCTTCACGACATACATGGTGGCATCTGTGGAAATCATGCTTCCTCTGAGCGTTGGTCGGCAAGGCTTTTCGACAAGGTTTTCTTCGCCAATGACCCTATACGATGCTAAAGAGTTGGTTAAAAAGTGCGTCGATGCGGTTTCATAGCGAGCAAATACACCAACCGGCTCGGGCATTACAAACAATACCTCTATCTTGGCCTTTTGCAACATGGGGTCTTGATATCACGGGACCGTTCCCCAAAGCTCCGGGAGGTTTGAGTTCCTTTTGTGCCTATTGATCGTTCACAAAATGGATTGAAGCGAACACGTGATGGGATAACAACGGAGCGGCAAAGCGGTTTATGATGAGATGCGTAATTACTCGATTTGGAGTACCGAGTCGAATAATTACGAGATAATGGTAAGCAATTTTCGGCGCAAAATTTCGAGAATTTTGCGACGAGTTGGAGTACCAAGTTGTGTTATGCTACATGGCCCATCCCTAGAGTAATGGGGCAATCGACGCAAACGGCCAAATAATGAGAGGAATTAAGACTCGAGTTTTCGACCACTCGTCAAGCGCTCGGGGCTTGGGTACAAGAGTTACCCTACATATTATGGGCGATTCGTACAACTACGGTCAGACTCTGAGGAGAAACACCTTTCTTTCTAGTCTTGGTCTTTGAAGCCATGCTTCCTCGAGAACTAAAGATACGGTCAACACAGTGAAACATTCACAGACTCCAACCAGAACAAATTCGAGCAGATGATATTAATCTACTTGAAGAAAGGAGAAACCAGACCCTAATTCGTTCAGCAGTCTACCAACAAGCCCTACGAATATACTACGATCGTAAGGTCCAACCTCGCAGCCTTGTTGTAGGCGACTTGGTATTGAGGCTTTGCCAATCCAAATCTAATCGGAACAAACTTTCTCCCAAGTGGAAAGGTCCTTACACAGTGGTCGAAGTTACTCGTCCAGGGTCGGTACGATTGGCAATGGAAGACGGTCAGGTTCTCTCGAATTCTTGGAACATCGACCAGTTACGCAAGTTCTATGTGTAACCAATCATTCGGACAATAAAGACTCAGGTTTTCTCTATCTCTATTGTCTTACTTTTGAGTAGTGCTTTCATAATTTTTTGACTATGTTTCAAACACCCAGTTTTCTTTACACTGGTCAAAAGGTAGATAACATCACCTAGTCGAAGCCTCTCCTCTCTGCATGTGGTCCTGCCCACTAGAAGGAGCTTCCTAGTGTCAACTCGTTACTCGCTTTTGTTGCCAACACAAAGAACTCGGGTTTTATTTAGTCGAAATATTTTTGAAGGCCAACTCCTTTCATCTTAGGTTATTTCTTCACTTTTTAAAAAAAATATTCTAAGCAGAGTGCATTTTTTAAGATTTATTCAACTGCCTTTGGTGTATTCGATTCGTCTTAACTAAGTCGGAGGAAGAAACACATCTAGTCGAAGTCTCTCCTCTCTGCACGTGGTCCTGCCCACTAGAAGGAACTTCCTATCATCGTTCAGTTTCCTACTCTTGATAACAGGACAGACTTATTGAAGCCTCCAAAGAAGGGCGAACGAATTTTTTGAAGTTCTCTGGATGTTTGTTTAACTCAAGTTCTTTGTTCTCGATTTAATTAATCTAGTCGAAATGGTGACATCACCTAGTTGAAGCCTTTCCTCTCAAGACGTGGTCACGCTTAATGGAAGAACTTCCTAGTGTCGATTCGTTACTATTTTTTCGACCGATTGCATGACAATCGTGACCAAAAACTACAAGTTAACCAAACCTCTGCTTTTGAGAACCCTTTTTAACACTATTTATTTAGTTTGTCGAAACAAACTAAGCAAATAGTCGGGGCTAGGATAAAGTTATTAATTTGACTTCAATTCTTAGTATTTCATTCGTTAATTATCTTTTGAGTTACTAACTACTCGACAAGATGATTTGCAGGAAACAAGATGGATTATATAATACATCGACAAAAGATTGTTTTTCGAGATTGTTACAAACTACTCAAGAGGAGAACCCGATTGCATCTCATCAGAAACCTTCCTACTAACCGATTGCATCTCTTCAATCAAGCGACTTATACGCTTGAGGCGATTAAAGTAAACCGATTGGATGAATGTTAAAAATTTGGGGTCATGAGCTTTAAGTTTTACCAATACATAACTTACAGCAATTTCGACCGCCTCCTTTATTGAGTCAGCTTGGTTGGCTTTCAGGGTGGTTATCAGTTCTTGCAAAGTTCCAACTTGTTCCCCAATTGTACTTATGTGAGCAGCCATCGTATCATCTTGACGAGCTTTTCCCTCAGTATGTAGCTCACCAAGTACATTGTTCAGGAGCGTGACACTGCTTTGAAGATTGATCTTCATTGTCTCCATCTCCTGTTGGGTACGAGTCGAAGCCTCGCGGAGTTGTTTGTTTTCGACCGCTTGCTCTGAAAAGAGAAAGACCGGTCAAGCAAAAATAAACTTCTAGAGGAAAAGAAAACAAAAATAATCACAGGGAAAATATTTCCTTACCTGCTAATCGAGAATCCAACTTCTTAATTTCTTCCTCATCGGAGGCAACGATTTCAGCATGCTTCTTTTCCCATGATCTAATTTCCTCCGCATTTTCTTTGGCAATGCGGACAGTTTCGACATAAATTATGGTTTTATCCCTGAGCTCATTTTCGAGACGTCCCAGTTCACGGTCCATTTCTAGAAGAGAAATAAGAGTGAAAAAAGGGAAAGAACTCATAAAAGATTGCAGGTAAAGAATTGCTTACGACCTTCGGATTTTAATCTTGTAATTTCTTCATCTTTCTCTCTGGCGTCGAGAAATCTCGTGAATGACCAAAGTTTTATTTTGGACTTCATTCTGGAGCTTTCTCATGTCATCTTCTTTTCCTAAAAGAAGTAGCAGTCAGGCAAAAATCGAAAACATAAGTAGTCTTAAGTTCAAGACTTCTTCGTTTATCCTTTCTGCATCCTTTTGGTTGCGAGTTAGCTTCTTTAAGCTTCCTCGGGAGAAATTCTACTTTCTCCTCAGAACTTCTCGACTCCTCTTTTTGATAATCGGCGAGTCGGCTAGAGTTTTTCATCATTTGTTTAACTTTGTAAAGGTTAAAAGTGGACATGAACATTATTAAATCGGTTGTAAGTTTTCCTACAACCATTGATCCAGTCGTAAGTTCTTCTACGACTATAGGTCTAGTAATAAGTTCTCCTTCGACTAAACATCCGGTCGTAAGTCTATTACGACTAGTATATAGTCGTGAGTTTTTCCACGACAAACCCTGTAAGCACTATATAAGTAGTCAAGTCGAAAACGACTATGAAAATAGTAATTTACCACCTCTCTGCTTTGTTTGCGAGTTCCTCTTTCTGTCATGACTCTAGAAGTTGTCGATGATATTCACCGACAACGGCGATATGCTCTATGGCTTTACGCAAAAGACAAGACAATGAGAAACAAGAGAAGATTATACTGTATGTACAAGTATCGTCAAATACTTACATTCATGGTTGATCGAGCAAATATTGAGTAAACCAGCTCTGGGTGCTTCAGCTCGTCCACTCTCTCAACTTGGTCCCACCAAACCTTCTCAAGGCACTCATTATCAAAAGTGTTCCCTCTATTGGGAATGTCTTTGGGATGAGGGAATCGGTGGCGAGATCTAAAGGCAGAAGACCCCACTATGGAAGCGGGGCCAAAGAAATCGAGCGAAGTTGAAGTATTCCTCATCTTAGATTACGAAATTGTAGTTTCTCTTTGGGTACCGGGAAGGAGGTCTCTGCGATTTCCTTCCCCGCACGGTGGTCAGGCATATCACCACCTTGGGCAGAGGCTTCTGCGACTACCTCTGCTGGTCCTACGACCGCGTTAGTGGTCATGGCGGCTATCTCAATTATTGTAACCGCTATCTCAATAGGTGTAGCCGCTACCTCAGTAGTAGTAGCTGCAACCTCAGTAGTCATGGCGGTTACCTCGGCGGTTGTAGACGCCACCTCAGTAACTATGGCTGCTGCCTCAGTAGCCATAGCTACGACTTCAGCGGTCGTGACAATCGCTTTGGGAGCCACGACTTCTTCCACCACTCGGACCGAAGATGATCCATCGATCGCTTCTGCTGTCAACTCTCCAATCGGTGGAGAGGCGGCAATGGGCTTCAAAATAGAAGCCACATCGAGGACGGAAGAAGTTGAGCTAAACAAAAGGATAGCAAGTCAAATTGTGAAAAGCAAAAGGTAAATGTTGTTCTTACACTTTAGCTTATTTCACATACCTCTGCATCCTGGATTTGATCAGAAACTTTGAAGCTATTTTCCTGAGGGAAGGGTTCTTTGACTTCTTTGCTACGACCACATCCGGGTCGTAGCTCAAGATGGGGAATAGGATCGGTCACGACCCGCGTCAGTCGTGAATCTTGAACGAGGACCATCTCTCGGTCTCTCGACTTTCCGGAGGGCCGAGATCGGTCTCGACCACTCGAAGGCAGCACTATCCTCAGCGGTAGGTTAATTTGGATCGGCGTTGTCCTTCACAAAAGACATAAACTCCTTCCAGTTCTCCTTTTCTAGTTGCTTGACAAATCTAGAAGCGGCATAAACTGTGAAAGCTTTCTTGTCGTAATAAAAGGTACCTTGGTCTTGTGGACTTTACGCCTGGGAGGTTCTTCAACCTCCTCGGTCTCCTCACCGCCGCCAGCTTCGGTCTCGGTTGCGGCGAAGACGTGCCCTGCCCTTACGGGTCTTGCGCACAAGAGGTTCTTCATCCTCCTCAATTTCAGCTATTTCGACCTCGGCTATTGTTGCAAGCGTGTGTCTTTGCAGATTTTCTTTGAGGACCTCGTCGAAATAAAGGAACTGAGCTTGATCCTCCTTGTCGGCGACTCTTGAAAGTCGACGCTTTTTCGTCGGAGGAGATGAGCCCTTGTTCTTTGGCGCCATTGCACCAATGGTCATCGGTTCGACCTTTTAAATCGTCTAGCGGTTTTCCATGCCTACTTTACGTAAATAAAAGCAGAAAAAGAAGAATCAATTATCGATCGTAAGTTTTTCTCGACCGATTACTTAGTCGTAAGCTTTCCTCGACATGTCACGATCGTAAGATTTTCACGATCACTACCTAGTCGTAAGTTATTTCTCGACTATGAATTCCTAAGGATGAAATCAACTTTTGATTACCTTTAGGCGCTCAACCTTTTCTTCTGCGGATAAAACCGCAAGAATTTGAGGAACCGCCACACTAGGTGGCGGGGCTTCTCACAAATAAGTTTGACTCGAGCGTCAATCTCGCTTGTGAAAGATCTCGTATAAAAGCAGATAAAGATATTAAATTAGATAATTTTGAAGAAGACCAAACCGAGAGTTAAGTCGAAAAACTACTTACCTCCTCGTAGTCCTGGTGGGTCTCTTGGCCCGTGTACCTCCACATAGGAGGCACTCGTTTCTTCAAAGGACTAATCCGGCGTGTGATGAAATCCTTCACCACATGCCATCCATCAACCCTCCGCTTTCAAATCCTTGATGGCTTGAATATAGGGGCAATTCGAGTGATGTCTGGGAGTCGAATCGGGAAGCTTTCTTTTAATGACCTCCCTTGAAGGTAAAAGGCTGTCTTGGAGGTGACTTTCGATAAAACCATCTCTTCCTCCACAACGCCATGAGGACCGAGTGAACATCTGAATATACTCCTTTGACTTCCGTCATGGAGCTTCAAACCACAACTTCCGGCTATCCGGTTGTCGAGCCATTCCATAGAAATCTTGAAAGAGCTCAAGATCATTTGGAATTCTAGCACGCTTCACAGATACACAAATCGCTCGGCATTGTGATGGAATTAGGACCAAGGTTCACCAATTCCACTCCAAAATACTCGAGTATCGATGTGAGAAAGGGTGAGCAGTGTCGAAGACCACACTCACAATTCGCTGGAAGGCGGGATTTGTCCTTCCTCCCCGACGGCCATTCTTTGCTTATCTTGGGAACCACTCCACAAGAACCGTCTCTGGAATCTTCCCAGCGTTGACAAGGGTTTGCATCTTCGCCGTATCCATCTCCGACTCGGCCCATTCGGAATCTCTCCCAGCCATTTTTCTCAGAAAGAGGAGATTTTCGATTGAGTTGGTGGCGGAGAAGACAAGAACTTGACAGTAGAATGATTTGGGGAAAAGTAAGATCTTAGGTTTTACCCCGGTGAATATTTATAACGCGTACCTTGAGTCGGGCGTGACATTCCAAGGGTCACCACCATCTCGAAGCTGCTTCAGCAGATAGACTAACGAGCGTCATTTGAGATTCCCGGTGTATGCATCGAGAAAATCGGGTTTGTGTTTACACCTCAAGCGAAATTACTTCCTTGGTTAGATCTTTTCAACCAAAGGAAGCGATAATCGGAAAGTTATTTCTTCCGATCACTATACTCGACCATCTCGCGATCGTAGGAATGCTTTTACGACTACTTGATAGTCGAGGTAATTCTTGACCAAGCACATTTACGGTCAAAGTAATATACAATCGAAGAGTTTTTCCTTCGACTATGTTTCTCGATCCTCTCGCGATCAGTAGGACCATCTATAACTCCTTTACCAAGTAAGTTTCTTTCACTTGAAGTGGGGGCTAGATGGCGAGGATATAATAATCCTCATTTTATCTTTTATCTATAATTCTTATTATAGGTAAATATGGCGTCATGTGGACCACGAGAGTACCCTTAATATTATGAGGAAGAGCCTAATGAGTGGTCGTAAGTCCTTCTCGACCACCCCCATAATCGTAAGTTATGCTACGACTATCCCATAGTCGTAAGACTTGCTACGACTACCTCATAGTCGTAGGCTCCTCTACGACTAGGTCACCTCGACCACCTTATGATCAAATAAACCTCTGAGACAAGTGGGTCTTATTTGTTAAAGGATTCAAACAGTCATTATCTCGTTGTTATCATGAGTAATAGCACATAATACTCCATTATCTACGGTATATAGTCATGTTGGCGGCGTGGAGAATTAATACACGGCGATTACTACCAATGTCGCCGATTCACGGGATATGATGAGGCGCCGCTTCACGAGTAATAGCTTCTGTTCCTTCATGTACTATAAAAGCGTGATCGAGAGAAAGGAAAAGGATCGATCGGGCCATCGAAATACAAGCACTATCTGTAATAGTCTTAGTTTTTCCCTGATTGTTCGAAGATACTCAATACCATACACACACAGGAGTAGAGTTCTTATTCTCTCAGGAGAAGGCCTGAACCTGTATAAAAATTCCCGTGTCGATCTCTTTGCGTGATTTCATTCTAGGAGACCCCCCCGAATCAAACAATCTTTACGTAAGTTCGGTTCTAAAACACCGACAGGACTAATCTTTTCATTCTTGCTAAAGCCAACGAAGTCTAAGGGTCGAAGAGAACTGCTGGAGGTTAAGAACGTCGAGACTGCCTAGCTGGGTTGGGCGACAAATTTTTTCCCAGCTGATTTTACACTTGGTCCTCGAGACGGTTTCGAGGCCAGCCTAGAGGAAGCGATGTCTGGTGCGGTCCAAGGCTCTAAGGACCGCCTTTGGTGTTTTGAATGCCATGAGGAAATATATCGGGATCGAGGTCATAACAGATTTAACGAGGGTGGCCCGCCCTGCCGGCGAGAGTAACCGCCCTTGCCCTTTGCTAACCTCCCCACTATTTTGTCCAATAGGGGCTGCTAACCTCCCTGCTAACCCCATCACTTAGGGTCACGGGTAGGCTACGATAGCAACAAATCAAAATTTTCTACCACGTAAACCAAGAAGCCAAGCAAGTAGATGATCACAGATCGTTACCACTAGACGCGCAAAGCAGCGGAAGAAGGGTTGGAGTAGCCTGGTCCAACAAAGAGTGCATCGATGTAGTGGTTGTAGTCGACCGTCTAGCGTCGAGCACGTCGGTGCGGTGGTCATGGTCGATTGTCTCCTCCAGCGACCTCTAGGGTTTCTTGTGAAGATCGCGGATCGTCCTCAAGCGCAACAGCAACCGCAGTAGCGCCTCTACGGTATCCACACGTCCAGGGAAGGAACAACCATGCGCCGGTGTGCTAGCACCAAGTCGCACGGTAGAGCTCTCAGGAAGATGATAGCTAGGGTTTCGGTGGAACAACTCAACTCACGACTTTCGTGTGTCTTGTCTGTTACGTTCACCTCTCCCAACAGCCCCATGCATCTCCTTATATAGTGCTTGTGACAGATCCTATTCGAACACGTTTGACGAGTCGTATCCGTACTGGTTTGTTCCAACCCATTAAGTATGTGACCCTATAGGTTTGTGCGTAATCGGTTGTGACTCGGAAACCCTTTCTGATCACGAGTCGTTAGCGGTTCTTAGCAAGACATAATGATTCCTGAATACACACAAATTATATCGGACGAACCTTAGTGCAATATGATCTACGACAAGGTCCCCATCACTTACGACTAGGTCCTATCTCTATACAACCAGTTCATATTTGGTCACGACCAATTCGTAACTCCTTACGACCAGGTTTCGACCACTCTGTGATTTCGTTCGATCGATCTCGACCAGCTCGTATCTCCATACGACCGATCAGAATCGATCGAACTAACGTTTCTACTCGTGTATTCTCCCTTTGCCTCACGATGTCTGGTTGAACTCCAGGTGAGATGTTGTGTCATCCATGGATTGTCCAATACTTTCTCGATCGAGTGTCGGATAACTTCACGTGGTCAAACACTTCGACCACCAGTGGCATGGGCATGCACTTTCTTTATCCGACCACAATGAGGGGTCCAGAGACATCTCTCCTATTATGTTAGGAGGGGCAAATCCTATATCCAACCAGTCATATTCCTTCGCATGTTTCATAGCATACCCGAAAGCTACCTTTATAACTACCCAGTTACGAGTAGCGATTGGCAACCCCTAAGAGTGCTATTACACATGTAGGAAACCATGCTGATCTCAGGTCTAAGGATTATACATCATCATTGCTTGAGACCAACTAACAACACATAGAATCATAACAATCTCAATAGTGTCTCAAGGAGGGTCAATCCAGCCCCATGTTCTCCAACATGTGTTCACATTATTGATTTGATATCCCTATATCCATGACCGGTGAAACATGGTCATCAATCAATACATGTGCTGGTCAATAGAGTCACTGGTGTTTTGACCATTGACATCCGACCAGAAATACATTTAGAACGACACCATATAAGTTAAGAGTTTCACCAACAAGTCACATACTTGTTAATCTTCATAACCAATGATTCATTCAAGGAACAGGATAATATATTATCCAATATTATGAACATAATGAAATATAATCATCCCTATGATTGCCTCTAGGGCATATTTCCAACACTTTTCATTCTTGCTAAAGCCAACGAAGTCTGAGGGTTGAAGAGAATCGCTGGAGGTTAAGAATGCCGAGACTGCCTAGCTGGGTTGGGCGACAAATTTTTTCCCAGCTGATTTTACACTTGGCCCTCGAGACGGTTTCGAGGCCAGCCCAGAGGAAGCGATGTCTGGTGCGGTCCAAGGCTCTGAGGACTGCCTTTTGTGTTTTGAATGCCGTGAGGAAATATATCAGGATCGAGGTCATAACAGATTTAATGAGGGTGGCCCGCCCTACCGGCGAGAGTAACCGCCCTTGCCCCCCTGCTAACCTCCCCACTACTTTGTCCAATAGGGGCTGGTAATCCACCCTACATAGTCTTCTGTAGGTTAGCGTAGCCCGCGGTATTTAGTCGGGAAGGACGATCGGATTGCTGGCAGGTCTTGGAGGACAGTGTCCAGGTCAATGTGGTCACATCTTATTGTGAGCACCGTGCTTTTTTGGAAGTTAGTGTTGAGACCTAAGACGTTCCCAAAGTTTCAAAGCAGTTGGGTGGTTGTGTGGACTTTGCTTGCACAAGGGGATACGAAGATTGCTGCATCGTCCGCATATAAGGAGGTTCTGAGTCTGGCATAGCGGTCTCTTGGGTGAGCAAGGTATCCCAGATCTGTTGCCAATTCTAGCAGACATTGAATTGGGTCGATTGATAGGATGAAGAGGAAGGGAGAGAAAGGGTCTCCTTGTCGCAGCGCCCTTCCATGGTTGATCGCCTTTCCTAGGATATCGTTAAGGAGGGAGGAGGCAAAAGCTAGAAAGGCCGCCATCTAGTTTGTCCATCTAGGGAGGAACCCCCTTCTGCATAGAAGATCGAGGGGGTAATCCCATCAGACTGTGTCGAATGGCTCTGCAATATCCAACTTGAGGAATAGCATCGGGGATTTGGAGTGGTGAAGTCTTCTTATCAAGTTGCGAACGAATAAGAAGTTGTTGTGGATGCTTCTAGTTTTGACAAAAGCACTCTGGACTCACGAGACCAGGGTGTTCAGGTGAGGCGCCACCCGCATAGCTGGTGTCTCCGAGATCCACTTCCTAAGACCATGAATGAGACTGATGGGTCTGAAATCTTGTACTCTGTCTGCACCCTCCTTTGTTAGGATCAAAACAATGTTTGCAAAATTAAGGAGGTGAAGGTGCGACGTGTGGAGGCTATGGAAAACCACCATAACGTCTGCTTTGATGATGGACCAGCAGAATTTGTAGAAGTTGAAGGAGAAACTTTCCAGGCCTGAGGCTTTGTCCCCCGGCAAAAGGTCTAGAGCATGGAGAACTTTAGATTCCTTGAAAGTCACATCCATGCTATGTAAATCTGGAGTAGAGAGATTGAGGACATACCAGTTTAGGTCGGAGGTTCGGGGGTTGGGCGGGTGTAGCATGGCCTGAAAATGCTGCTAAATTAAGCCCTCTTTCTCTGTATGCAAGGTCACCCAGCTGAGATCGTTTTGGAGCCTCTGAATGTGATTTTTTTCGCCTTCGGGAGTTGACTTTGAGGTGGAAGAACCTAATGTTGGTGTCACTCTCTCTGAGATTGGTGATCCGAGAGTTCCGTCTTTTTTTGGATCACTCGGTCACTACAAGCACCAGAAGTTTTTTCTTAAGGAAGTTCACGTGAAGTAATGAACGTCAGAACCCAACTCTCATCAGGCTGGACATGGTTTTTTGCAACAAAGGTTGGGACACCTTATTCGAAACCTACGTCCTTCAGACGTTGTCTTCGTCGATTTTGGATCACTGCCCCCTCCTCCTGTCAAACAGCTCCAGCCATGTCAGCCCAAAATGCTTTCGTTTCACAAATTTATGGACAAAGATACCAAGTTTCATGGAGGTGATAAAAAATGCTTGGCTAGCCCAAAATCACCACACGGTACCATTGCACCGGCTAAACCATAAGCTAGCGGTAACCGCGTCAAAACTAAAATCCTGGAACTCAAACAACTTCGGTAGACTGGTATCCAGGAAGATTTGTTCGATTGGAGCTACAGCTTACTCAATCTGTAGTCGTGTGTACTCACCCAATGCACTAACGGGCCCCCAAAACCAAGCACAAAGCTTCTCAAATTCAAAGCCCAAAATAAAAATCTCAAGCCACAAAGCCCAACTGTTTCGGTCCAACCCCTCTTCTCCAACTCCACACCATGAGCCATTTCTTACGACACGGCCCAAACTCCGAGTCGCTCAAAACAAAAGCGCAAAAGAAAAGGAGAAGGGGAAAAAAAAATCCGTAGGGAAGGCCAAACCCCCCAACCCCGACACGTACGCGGCCGCCGCAGCCGAGATGGCCGCCGGAGACGGCGGCCGCGCGCCGCCGGCGCAGTCTCTGGTGGAGTCCTTCTGCGCCGTAACCTCGGCGACCCCTGAGGAGGCCGCCTTCTTCCTCGAGAGCCACAACTGGGTCCTCGAGTCCGCCGTCCGCTCCTTCTACGATTCCGCGGACGCGGACCCCGACGCCGACGCCGGCGGGCCTGATCCTCCGCCCCATCCGCCTCCCCCGGCCGCCGACGATGGCGCCGACTCTGATGACGAGGACTACGAGGGCGGCGGCGACGAGGACGAGGACGACGAGGACTACGTGGGCGACGACGACGACGACGAGGACGCCGCCCTTGCCGCTGCGGCTGCGGCGGCGGACGAGAGGAGGACGCCAGCGAAGAGGCAGAAGAGGAGCCACAACGCGCGGGGTGGGAGCGGGAGCGGCAGCGGCAGCGGGGGTGCGAATGGGAGGGGGAATGTGCAGACGCTCTCCGATCTCGGCGGTGGCAGGACGGGCTCGGGGTCCGACGGTGAGGAGTACTCGGAGGACGAGGAGTGGGCGCCGCGGCCCGAGTTATACACCGGCGGCGAAAAGAGGTCAGTGCTACTTGTATGTTAGGGTTTTGGGATGTTTGCTTCACTTCTAGCTAGATCGTGGACGCACTCATTTTTATGGTTTTAGGTTGCTTTGCTTAGTTTTTGGCTAAATTTTGTGAGCTAGTGGACTTGCATGCGCAGATTTGATGGGGCGTTGGACTTGTGGTGTGATGGAACTATTGTCAAATGTGTTCAAAATGCTGGGTGCTTTCATGCTTACTGATTAGTATCGACTTTGGTGAATTTCTGTATGGCGCTCGGTTCAGGCGTTCAGCTCAACTTATTTTGGTGTTAAGTCCGCATCGTATGCCTAGGTCTGTTAAACATTGGTCATCGGATGATGTGATAGTTAGATGCTGTTCTTCTAGAGTGCCTGATTTGTTCCTTAGTATTAATAGCCACAAATTGTTGATCTATGACGCAATCCTTGTGATAATGATGCAATGTCCTTGCATAGATTAGGAATTTATGATATGTTGTTACAGCCTTACAGGTTTATGCTTGGCAAGTTGGCATTTCTGGATACTCATGAGTTGATTGTGAAGTTTAATCACGAGAGGAAATGTTCATAAATTGCTTGTATGTAGTCTGTATCCTCACAATATGCCAAAAGCTTCTCTATAGCTAGAAAATGGCGAGGATCGATTTACTTGGTAGATGTATACAGCATTTGAGAAATTTGGTGGCATCCAACTTAAATGTCATAATTGTGGTTTCGTGGTTCGTAGCTGTAGTTCTAAAATAATTCATGTGTTGTTCTTATTATATGAATTGCTGGGCTAATTTCCAGAACTGAGAATTAGTTATTCCTAATATGATCTGTTCACGAAGTTCTGATGGTAAGGACTGTGTGTAATTAAGAAGGAAATTATGATGTGGAGAGTTTTGAAATGCTCGCCTTGTTAATTTCATGGTCAGAGGCTCAGAGCCATATCTCTGGAAATTGTTAGGGTGTCTGCTAGTTACTGATGTTAGCAAGTCAATTGTGTGAGCCCCAGTACTTGGTAAACTTGTTGGTTACCTAGCTATTTTGTTTGTGTTATTGGTGACTGGTGAGTTATCATGTTAACTAGATTTGGGTGATTTTGGATGAGTTTTGTTAGGTATGATATTTAAGTCCACAATTTATAGTAAAAAAACCCAGGTTTTGGCTGGTTCTTGGTGATTATGTAAGCAGACAATTTATAGCACCAAGTGGAACCTGGCTGATTCCGGACTGGTTAATGTAGGTAACTAGCTGGAAACTTTAGTGTGTGTACTGTGCCGTTTTCTGAAACAAGCTGTAACTGCATTCAGCCCCCATCCCCCATGATGATTTTTTTGGGTTTTGTTTGACTGTTATGGGAGAGTCACATTTCCACATGTTGTGCTGTATTGTTAGGGAGGAACAGACAACTGGGCTGTCTGACCGTAGTAAAGGAGGTTCTACCATCATATGTTACCTACCATTGTATCTGACGTTTCTTACATTTTCACCAGGGGCCAACTCGTGTCCCACTGACAAAACCAACATAAAGACAAAATACCTTAAGCCATCACCAAGCTTATCTTGGCTGGCCATGTGAGATCATAAGAGGCAAAAACTGCTGCTATTAGGTGATGCTGGCAATGACTCTGGCACGGGTGAGCATAAAAAGAAAAAAACTGATGCCATGAAAAAATATCGCTTATTTTCACCTATCCTATTTGGCCTTTTCTTATCCTATTTGGCCTTTTCTGTTTGTAACTAGACCTTTTGCAACAAACTCCTCCTGTCTGCAATAGTGCAATCAGATTGCAAACATGGGTGATATATCAGGGTTTAAAACTATTTAGAGACTGCTTCTCATCAGGCATTGTTAGTAGTTAGTAGTCACATGCTAATTTTGAGTGGTGATCAATATGGGCTATATTCTAGCCCAAACCTACAGAAAAACATAGGCAAAAAAACATCCAGGAACCAGCAAGAGAACTGCTCAAACTGCATGATTTTAGCCAAATTGCGGTGAACTGGGGAACAAGAACTCAAATATGTATTTTTATGTCTTTTGCAAGAATATTATGAAAAATCGTCATTACATCAGGAACACATTTAAGATAGGCCTGACTCGGTCACTTCCCTCACCCCTGAACTGACTAGGAAGTTAATCCTGACTGGCCTTGGGATGGTAATTGCATCGTACAAATATAGAAATTATAAAATCTGTGACAGCATGGTCCGTAGTCTGTAGGATGATAGTTCACTAGGTACCAACGTTTTGCAGTAAAGGATCTTATAAATTGTACACTGTGCACCCTTTCTACTTCTGTGTTTTCATATATATGATATGCTTATAATTTTTGTATTACTATGTTCAGCGGAATGGTTGTTAGAGATCGATCCAAACGTAAAAATAATGCGGATGAGATTTTTAAGCAAGCTAAGAGGAAAGGAGCTATGCAAGGCCCATTTGAGGCTCGCCGGAAATCTTCTAGTTCAAGCAGCTTGTCTGGGACTGGCAGACTTCTAACAGGTGAAACTGTACAGCCTGATGCACCACAGCCACCAGAAAACATTGTTCACAACATCTACTTCTGGAGCAATGGGTTCACAGTAGATGATGGTCCACTCAGAAGTTTT
Organism: Phyllostachys edulis; assembly: GCA_036346405.1. NCBI lineage: Eukaryota > Viridiplantae > Streptophyta > Magnoliopsida > Poales > Poaceae > Phyllostachys > Phyllostachys edulis. The sequence goes on along the minus strand of CM070555.1, from coordinate 41,685,689 downwards.
GATGATCCAGAAAATGCATCCTTTTTAGAGGTAAACAACTCTGGTGTGTGCAAGCAACTGTGTGTGTACATATTTCTCCTTGCTATATCTGCTTATGTGATGGTATATGTTATATTTTACTCTTTTTTTTTCATTTATTTTAGAATGTCTTGGTTCATCTTTTTGTTTCCAACCTGGAGAGGTATTTTGTTTCAATATTTTATGATTACATTGCTCATGATTATGCTTACAATATAACATAATGGTTAGTTGAAATAAATTCCTGAGCGAAAAGAGATCATGTGGCTGTGGAATGGCCTCTTTTCACTTTGAATAGGCATTAATGTTTCTCAGCTGGCATTTAAAAAAAAAACTCAGCTGGCTTCCATCATAGTGTCTCACAACTCTGTCTTATTTTTGTGCTGGTCCTAGTTAAATAAATGTAGGGTAGGAGCTGTTTTGGTCGGATGGGTGGATGTTTTAGTGGTCAATTACCCGGGTGCCCCAATTTTGCCACTAGGGAACAGAAATTTTCTGTGTGAGAAACCTGTTTTCCCAGTAAGTCATGTTTCACATTTTATTGCAGTAGCTTTTTCAGTAAAACCTCTCTACCTAATTTCAACATCAAAGGAATGCGATGGCTTATTCTTCCATATTTTGTTGGGACACTTCTGTTTAGTGTTATCATTTATTCTTGTATGCTTACTCCCTTGCTTGATTTGTTGATATTGTTAGATGTGTATATAGCCTAGGGTGTTCTTTGCATATTGACAACCTTGTACATGTTATATATTAGCCCTTTGACCCATTGGAATAGAGAACAAATCTCATTCCAACATAGTATCAAAGCAAGGTTAGGGTTAGGGTCTGCTGCCATCACCCTCCCCGTGCTCCTTCTCTCGCCATCCTCGCTGCTCTGCTCCCGCTCGAGTCGTCACCCCCGACGCCGCCGGCTCAAACGACCAAAGCAAACAGCGCAGAGCTCTGTTTTTGTTTTGATTCGGTGGAGCCGCTGGCTTTAGCTTCACACTGGCTCCACCAATCTAAGTGGAGTCGGCGGCTTTGGCTTCGCTCCAGCTCCAGTGATCTACCTAGAGCCGGCGACTTTGGCTTCACTTCGGCTCCCTGACCTACGTGGAGCCAGTGGTTTCAGCTTCACTCCGACTTCCCAATCTACATGGAGCCAGCGGTTTCATCTTCGGTTTCACCTCAGCTCCAGCTTCTCTGGCCTCTCTCCGGCTTTTGGCTTCTCTTCGGCCCCCGATCCAGTTGGAGCCTCTGCCTGATGGCTTCTAACGGAGGCTCCTTCGCCATCCCACTCCCCCTAGTTTGGTTCGACGGGACGAACTTCCGGGAGTGGGCTGTTCACATGAAGATTCACCTCAACAGCCAACGTCTTTGGGGTTATCTCACCGGCGAGCACCCCTGTCCGTCTCGCCCTACACCGCCCGTTCTGCCCGCTCTCTCTGTTGGTGCGGATTAGGCGGCTGAGGAGGCCCCTAATGTTGCACTGGAGGAGGCCCTAGAGCTCTACCAGTCTGAGCTGCATGACTACGAGCGATGGTAGGATGACAAGGCGAGTGATGCTATGTACCTCTCTGTTGTGCACTAGGCGCATTCTCTTCAGCAGCTCGATGCTACCATGGATGACTTCTACCAGCAAATGTCTAAGGTGTGACGTCAGCTTGACTCTCTGAAATTTGGATGTTTCTTGGGACTGTCCTCTTTGTGTGTAGCATCGCTTCACCAGAGACTCACGATCTCTATGATTTTTCGGCGTGTCTCGGCTGAGTTTGAAACTGTGCGTGCTCAGCTCTTGACTCGCCACCCGCATCCGAGCTTGGTGGAGGTCCTCACAGGTGTGTGTGTGCTGAAGAGACTCGTCACCGTGGCGCGGCTTAGATGGTCTGCTTCAGCACCTGCTCCTTCGCCTGTTTCTTCAGCACCGATCGTGATACCTTCCCCAGCTCCCAGCGCATTAGTGGTTGCTGCCTCTACTGCGGGTCTCCACTACACCTATTGCCAGCGTGACAGCCACAGGTATCAGGATTGCTACAAGCGGAGGAGGGACCAGGGTCGTCGAGGTGGACGTCCCTCGAAGGGCCCTGGAGGTTCCTCCCACTCAAGAGTTGATGCCTCTCGCCAGGGCTCCTCCGGTGACGCCACACAGCAACTCCTCTCACTACTCCAGCGCCTCGGTGTCGGCTCGTCCTTAAACTCCTCAGGCTTTGCTCGTCTGGCTCTTGCTTCTCAGCAGTCTTCCTCGCCTCCGCCTCCTTCCTCATCAGGTATCTTGTCTCCGTGGATCTTGGACTCTAGTGCTTTCTTTCACATGACACCTCACTTCCGTGCGTTCCACAGTTTTTCCTTCCACTGTTCAGACTGCATTTGGTACCCCTCTTCCTATTGCAGGCCGAGGCACCCTTTCCACTTCTTCTTTTAATGTTCCTGTAGTCTCTCATGTTCCCTAACTTACTATGCAGCTTATGTCGGCTGGTCAGATCACTAATCATGACTGTCGTGTTGTTCTTAGAGTCTGACTCTTGTTCAGGACTGCCGCACGAGGACTCTGCTTGGTACTGGCCCATGGCACCGTGATTCGCAACGTCTTTGAGAGCTCGACTGGATTCATCTTCTTCCGCTGTCTCCACCAGCCAGTCAGCCACTACCACTACCTCTGGTCTTACCACGTCCTCCACTACCTCCTTCGCTCAATGGCACCATCGTCTTGGTCATCTCTATGGCTCGCGTCTATTGTCACTAGTAGGTCGTGATGTTCTTGGGTCTGTTTCTGGGGTACCTCTTTACATTGTATGGTTTGCAAACGTGGCAAGCAGCTTCAGCTTCCCTATCCCTGTAGTGATTATATTTCTACTCGTCCTTTTGATGTTGTTCACCCTGATGTTTGGGGTCTGGCTTCCTTCGTTTCAGAAGGGGGTCATCGATACTATGTGATCTTTATTGATGATTATTCTCGTCATACTTGGATCTACTTCATGTCCTCTCGCGGTTAGGTTCTCTCTATTTCCTAGATGTTCGCCACCGTGGTTCGCACTCAGTTTGATTCGGTCATTCGTGTGTTTCGTGCCGACTCTGCTGGTTAGTATCTATCTGCTGCTTTGTGTTGCTTTCTCGCTGAATAGGGTACTCTTCCCCAGTACTCTTGTCATGGTGCTCACGCTCAGAATGGTGTCTCTGAGCATAAGCATCGTCACTTGCTTGAGACCGCTCGTGCTCTCATGCTTGCCTCTTCTGTTTCCGCACTACGGGCCGAGGTCGTTTCCTTCTTTGCTTTTGTCATCAACATCGACCTTCCACCGCTTCCAAATCTGATCACCTTCGCAATTTCAATTGTGTCTATTTCGTCCTTCCACCTCGTGAGCGCACCAAGCTGATTGATCAGTCAGTTGAGTACATTTTCCTTGGCTACAGTCTTGAGCATAAAGGTTATTGTTGCTACGACCCTGTTGCTTGCCGGATGAGGATCTCTCAGGATGTCACTTTCGACGAGTACCGACCTTCCTACCCTCGTTACCCCACAGTCAGGTCAGATTCTCTTGTTGAGTCGATCTCTTTTCTGACTCTCCGCCTTCCACTACTGTTTCGCTTCCTCCTCCACCTTCTTCGCCTCCCTCTCCTCCGGCTGCACCTGTTCCACCTCCGTCGGAATTTCCTTCCCGCTCTTTTGTTGAGATTCCACCTTTTTCTCTGCACTACATTCGTCGTCCTCGGCCTACTCCTCTAGTTGAGCCTTCGTCTTTGCTGGGCCCTGTTCCCAGCTCTTCTCCATCCTTGATGGGTTACATTAAAATCTTCTCCCGAATCGATCTTCGTGATCGTCACCTTTGTCGAGCCGCTGAGCTCTACGGTCTATCGTGAGGCTGCTGCTCATCCTGAGTGGCAGCTCGCGATGTCTGAGGAGATTGCTGCTTTGGAGCGTATTGGTACTTGGGATCTTGTGCCTTTACCTGCGCGTCACTCTCATCAGGTGCAAGTTGGTGTACAAGATCAAGACCCGTTCGGATGGTTCCCTTGAGAGCTACAAGGCTTGTCTTATTGCGCGTGGTTTTCAGCAAGAGTATGGTCGTGATTACGATAAGACGTTCGCTCATGTTGCTCACATGACCACTATTCGCACTCTCCTTGCTGTGACCTCTGTTCGACAGTGGCCCATCTCTTAGTTGGATGTTAAGAATGTATTTCTCAATGGTGAGCTGCGTGAGGTCTACATGCAGCCGCCCCCTGGGTATTCCGTCCCTAATGGTATGGTTTGTCGCCTTCGTCGCTCTCTCAATGGGCTCAAACAAGCCCATCGTGCTTGGTTTGTCTGCTTCTCCTCTGTTGTCACTGTTGTCGGCTTCTCCGCCAGTGAACACGACCCTACCCTCTTTGTACACACCTCTCCTCAAGGTCGGATGCTCCTCCTTCTCTATGTGGAGGATATGATCATCACTGGAGATGAGTCTCAGTACATTGCCTTTGTGAAGGAGCTTCTCAATGAGCAGTTCTTGATGTCTGATTTGGGTCCTCTTCATTACTTCCTTAGGATTGAGATCACTTCTACGCCCGAGGGCTACTATCTCTCTCAGAGCCTCATTCCAACAGATATTACTCTTACCCTTTCCATTCAACTTCATTATTAAGTTTGTTGCAATGCATGTTAGTTCCTTTCTTGCATTATATATGGCTGTGTTATATATTTGCTGAATTGAATGTAAATAATCAATTTATCTGCCTTTACCTTTTCCTTTTCACTAGAGCATCAAGAATTCTGAATGCCCAACTGAGCTTGAGCTGGCTAATGGGAGGTCTAAGGTGAACGTGAATCTTGTTCGGAAGGAAGAAAAATGTCCTGTGAGTATATTCAGCCTAAATTGTTGTACTGCTTCAATTGTTTCTGAAACACTTGACCTTGACGATCTCCTTCACTGCCTTTTGATACAGGAGCCAGTCAAGCTCGCTGCCCCATTTCAAGGAGGAAGAACTCCGGGGACACCTTCTGATAAGTCTGCACCTTCAGATATTACTTCGGCGGCCGCTGCTTCCAGTACAGCGACTGCCACTAAGACTATGACACTCACAGTGGATGACTCGTTGCCATCAACCTCTCTCCAGATCAGGTTTGCAGATGGCAATCGCGTGGTTGCACGTTTCAACACATGCCACACAATTGGTGATGTGCGGGCATTCATTGATGCAACAAGGCCAGGAGAAGCCAGTGATTACACACTGCAGGTCGGGTTCCCCCCTGAGCCGCTCGATGATGTGACCAAGACTATCGAGGAAGCTGGTGTGGCCAACTCGGTGATCATTCAGAAAGTCTAGCTCAACAGAACAGTTGTGGACCCTCTTAATTGAACACACTATCCATCTGAAGCGTGCAAATTTCCTTATCTTTTTCTTTCTAAGTTTTCTTGAATTTAGCTTTTCAGCCTTTCATGGCTTCCTTCACTAGCTGCTTCCGATATTAAGAGTGTAAAACAGTGAGATTTCGGTATCTCATCTTATTCATCTATAGTGTATGCTTGGCTTGCATGCCCACATCAAGTTTGGCGTTTTAAACTGTCCTTTTGTTCTTATCTAACGCCATGTTTGGTAGAATGTCGGCACTTATGGACAAGGTTAGTTGCAAGTTGCAACGGATGCTCATCAAACCGATGTCCTGACGCCGATTGCAATTGGCAAACGACCTAGGTGAGTTTTGGTTCCAATTGGCAGACTGATTTATAAGATTGATAATCTCACTTCTCCCTACAGTTTTTCCCAATGTTGCGTAACATTCGTGTGCTGACATTGTACACAATGGATGTCCTTAGTGGCGCCAAAATAAAAATTCTGTGGATTTCTTCTGTTCGTGGTTGATGTCAGATGCAGCGAGGGATGTATGGGCCTGCTTGGTTTAGGGACAAAACGAACAAAACCAAAATTTTAGTATTACTCTAAAATTTTGATTAATGTTTGGTTCGATAATAAATTTTGGTATTACACGATAAATTTTGGTAATGCCAATTCTGGTGGCACGTGGGCTGAAAAATTGGATGCCAAAATTTGGCGTGGCTGGAATCAACAAAAAAACAATGAGTTGGAAACACGTGGCAGCATGGCGACGGCTGGAGGCTGGTTGGGCTCAACTGGTGGCATAAATTGCATGCTAAGTTCGATTCAAGGTCTTAAAATGATCATATTTTGTAAACTGAGTATTCGATTTGTGATTCGTTTGAACTGTTGTGTTTCTTGTCATTTAATCAACAAAACTAGACCTATGTTGGCATATTTTGGTGCAAAAAAAAAGATGCCATGTGGGATTCACATATCATACTCACAATTTTAACAAATTTTAGCATAGTTGCAATCCAAACACATCAATTTCAGTATTACCTGTGAATTGGTATAGCTACGATCCAAACACCATTTTTCCCCAGTTTTTGGCATTGCCTAGGTTTTTGACATTGCCAAAATTTTGGTATGGCTATCTGGGGTCACAATCCAAACAGATCCTATGTGCACTGAGACACTGACCAAGCTCGTGCAGGAATTTCCTTTTTGAAATAATATTATTTTAAAATAAAATTACAAAAATAAATAGTCAATTTTTTTAAACAAAAAATAGGCTACCGTCGTCATTCCAAATAACGATAGTAGCCTAGAATAGTGCAGAGAAGGGGTCATGTCGACATTCCAATTGGAGATAGGATCATGTTGTTATTTTAACTGACAACAACATCCCCTGGTTAAATTTTTTAAATATTAAAATTTAGGACAATCTTTATTTCAAATGGCGACAAGGATCCCGCAAGTCTCTAAATTTTTAATATTAAAATTTAGAAAAATCGTCATTTCAAATAGCGTCAAGGATCCTGCAAGTCCATATCGCTATTCCAAATGGTGGCATAATCTACCTTATAAAAGACCCTAAAATTCTGGCATAACTCACTTTTATTCAGAAAAAAAGAGAAAGGGGAGGGAAAGGAGAGGAGTAGGGAGGAGTAGAAAAGCTAGTGGAACGCTACCCGTCCGGTCATCCACCTTTTATGTAATTTTTTTAACCGAATGGATTACATAGTTTTAGATGTACGGTTACGTAGTGTAGCGTGTTGTACATAATCCTTTTCAGTGGGTAGTTTAGTTTTAGATATGATTGTGAAAATATTGTTTACGCTGCAGTATGTCAAATATATCTGTCGCTACAAATTTCAAAATTTAATACGGTCAGGAGACTATTCTAGAGGGTCCCGAGGGGATTGAGTTGGGTTATTTCCAATTGGTGACCATGACCCTAACAAGAGCAAAGCAACGTACATGGGATGGTGTGACGCGGTGGTTGTTCCATACATTCGATTTGGACCGTACTGTATATGATCTGACATTGAGTTGCCTTACCAACCGAGCACCACATGACACATATTGGGAATTAGTGCAACTCAAGAGAACAAGGTCATGGCAGTCATATCTACGCAGGGCGAGGGAGAAACGGTGAAATTTGGTCCTTCTAACCCAAGCATATGCCTATCGGCGGCTGAACAAAAAGGGGGTGGTGATGCTGAAGAAGAAGTCGGGGACTCCAGCCATAGCGCGACGTACATAATGGGCGAAGGTCCGGGAGTTGCTGATGCTATCGATGAAGACCGTGTGGAAGGAGCTTCTTCAGTCAAACAAGCTAGTGAGATTACTGACGAGGGTGAGGAGATAGAAGCCCTAGTCCAAAGGATGGATCTCGAAGACCAGGACTACCTGACATTGTCAAAAGATAAAGGATCTGGTGACGAGAATGCTGTGGAACAGTAGACGGTTCCATCCGAGTGGAACACATACTAGTTCGACAACTTCGTCATTAACGAAGGCTCCCGTGTGCCGTAGGAGTACGACCAGAGTGAGGTCAGGCAACGAGCCATGTACAAATGTAAGGAGGCCGTACATGAGGCGGTCAAATTCTGAGCCTTGTCTGTGCGGTGTATATTCACATTCGTCAAGTCTAACCCAAGATGCTATGACGTAAAGTGCGAGATACATGGATGCCCTTGGCGAGTGCACATATTTTAGCCTAAGTGGGAAACCTACTGGAAATGCTCTATAGTGGTCCCTCACACATGTGTCGTCGTTGAGTCAATTCAGTCTCACAAGAACCTATCATTAGGCTTCATCGCGAACATCATATACGGTGAGATCGTGGATAATCTAGATTTTGAGCCACAATCCATCATTCGGGCGATTGAGGCGAGGTTCTAGTACACAATTAGCTATGCTAAGGCGTGGAGGGCAAAACAGAAGGTATTGGAATCAAGGTTCGGTACATTCGAGGACTCCTACCACAACCTGTCTGGCCCTCCGGGTCATACAGGATAGGAATCTCGGTACTCATGTCGCCACTGAAGATTCCACGCATCCGAAGTGGAGCAATAAGAGGGTACTGAATCGATTATTCTTCGCCTTTGGTCCATGCATCAATACGTTCCAGTATTGCCATCAAATCTTGTGTGTGGATGACACATTCTTGATTGGAAAGTACAATGGCCAGATACTGGCTGCAATAGGGACAAACAGGAACAATCAGGTTCTTCCCGTGGCATTCGCATTCGTTGAAAGCGATAACATGGACAACTGGCTATAGTTCCTAAAAAAATTGAGGATTTCTGTTGTACAGGGCCGTCCTAACGTATGTGTCATACACGATCGGTATCCGGGCCCACTGGGTGCAATAACTCAACTACAACAAAAAGAGAACAAACCACTTCCATAGGTGGATCTGCAGAGCAGGTGGTGCATGAGGCACTTGGGTGCAAACTTCTACAAGCAGTTCCACAGTAAGGACTTGATGAACCTATTCAAACGGTTGTGCAACTAAAACCAGCAGCGAAAGTTTGATGCACTCTGGAAGATTCTATATGAGCGGACCCGAACGCATAAAAGGGTGGCGGCGAAAAAGGCCGTTACAAGCGTTGACCAGGCCTCCGACGCCGAAGCATTACCACAGTTACCCACATATGGTCCTAGTGTGGCGAGGAAGATGGGGGCACAGATGAAATACTTCTCGGATTGGATTGAGCATGTACCTAAGGAGAAGTGGTCGCTGCTACATAGCAAGGGTGGTACTCGATATGGTGTCATGACAACCAATCTAGCCGAGGTGTACAATTGGGTCATGTGAGGTGCCATGTGCCTCACTTTGATTGGTATTGTAGAGGCAATTTTCCGCGGTACCACAAATTACTTTGTTGACAGAAGTAACAACACATCACTCTCCATGGTAAATGACAGCGTACTGTACTCCGCCATGATCATCAAGTACATGGAGGAGAGGAGCAAAAAGAGTGAGATGCACCGAGCATTCAAGATGGGCACAAGGGAGCTTCGCTTCGAGATACCGTGCAGGGATAAAGAATGCCGCGGGACAAACAGCGAGAGGATCACCCACGAGTGCACGCTACGCCGCGCTAGCTGCATATGCACTTGCAACAAACCTTTTCTTCTGCATAGGCACTGCTCATATGTTATGGCCACATGTTCGACGGTGGCACAACACATCCCGACTAGTATCTCTCTGATTATTTCAACAAGGAAGAGGTGATGCAAACCTAAAGTGCAAAGCTGTATGGTTACAGTGTGGTTAGCCATTTCACTGGTCATCCGACTTGGGAGCAATTTATCTGGGCCGCGGAAATTGATAGGCTGAAGGGAAGGGTTGTCCGACAACAAGTACGGCGTATCAGGAGCGATATAGACGAAGCAGAAGCCAGACGTTGTACGAAAAAGTGCTCCATTTGCAGGGAGTCTGGGCACACCTTCAAGAAATGCACAGGATGAAGAAGACATCGGCAGTTCAGACGGCGCCTTGGGGACCTCATCTGACTGCCCCACTCGAGGCAGTCGACATGGCGGACATCGAGGTCACGGCCACGGGAAATATTTGTCTTGTTGAAATATGTAGTGCTTAATGCTTTGTGATATCATTTTGTTTTGTCAAAAAACTAGGTGATGAATGTTTTGTAATATCATTACAATTTATTGACAAAATATATGATGACGTTGTACTAAATGCTCTGTAATATCATTGTGATTTGACGACAAAATACGTGAGGACGTTGTACTGAATATTCTGTAATATCATCGTGATTTGTTGACAAAACACGTGATGGTGTTGTGCTGAATGTTTTGCAATATTATTGTGATTTGTCCACAAAATATGTGGTTGGAAATAGACAATAAAAAATAGGAAGAGGGTTCTTGTCGTCAGTTGAAATGACGACAAGGTCCTGTTGGCGACAGGACCCTCTGTGCACTGTTCTAGGCTACTATAGTCATTTGGAATGTCGATAGGAGGATTTCGCTATTTGCCATTTCAAATGGAGACAATAAGCCTATTTATGTAAAAAATCGTCTATTTACTTTTGTATTTTTTTAAAATAAAATTATTTCAAAAAAAAAATCCTTAACTGCCTACGTCTCAAGAGCAAAATGCCAATGTTTCGGCTCAGGGTCAAAAGTACGAGGAGAAGAACTGCGTCCTCTTTCTTGTTGCGTGTTGCTTTCTGAACTAAATGATGAAAAATCTACACCCTGTTGCATCATCATGACGGCCTTATTCCTCGTTTCTTTTCCTCTCTCCCAGAGAGTAGCTGTTGCAAGTTGCAATGTACAAACGGCAGTGATCGCAACACAGGAATTACGTTCAACTGGTTGGTCCATCCGTCCGTTCGTCCATCCAATCCAACAACAAGTGGGTGAGCCGCATCAGCTGCCTGCCAGCCCGTCCCAGCTCCAGAAAACCCAATGATTTTGGTTCTCAGGTGCTGATTTCTTCCCATCGACCAGGTCCATCTGAATCATGGATTCACGGTCCATCGCCCATGATTCCATCACCCGCGAAGAATTCCCTCCGTCCCGTCGTCTGCGCTCGACGACACGTTGCATGAGAGGCCGGAGCTCGCCGACAAATTAGACGTGCGGTTTTAGCTGTCAATGCGTGCTAATGATCGGTGCCGAATGGGACGCGACAACGCCGAACGCGACGCGTTGTGGCGCTACGTTGCATGGCCGCGAGATCAGATCCGGCATAAAGGATTAAAGGACGTGTTTGGCTGAGGTGAATCTTGATCCTTGCAGGTTGGGTGGCTAATTTTTGGAGGCTTGATCACTTTGCTTGATGCGAGCTTCGCTTGGGGCCTACGTAGCTGTGGGGGGCCCTACTTGTCACGAGCACTGCCTCAATAGTCACGGGTGTTTTTTTCTCTTCCTTCGTATCAATATGAGCCTTAATTGGTGAGATTTCTCAACTAGCCGTATTGCTGAATTGATTGGTGCATCGAAATGTCCTGAATAAGTGAGCTGTCTAGCATATTTATGAGGAAAAAAAATAGCTTCACAGTGAACGTGAGGGCTTTCAATATAGACTTGCTGTCAACATTTGTTGAGCTTGACCAACCGGGGGATAATTTCACCATTATACGCTACTGCAAAACATGTTATATTAGACGCTTTATCATAGATGATTTTTAAAAATCGTCAGTGTTGTAATTATGACAGATGATTTTACCAGCGTGACCGTCTATGTTACTAACCTTGGCTAGAACCGTCTGTAATACATTATTATCGCATACGGTTCTTGTTAAGAACCGTCTGTGAAAACAAGAACTGTCTGTGATAATTACAATTATCACAGACAATTTTTTTAATTATAACCGTCTGTGAAGTATCACAGACGGTTCTTAACACGAACCGTATGTGATAATTGCATTTATCACAGACAGTTTTTAATTATAACCGTCTGTAAAGTATCACAGACGGTTCTTAACACGAACTGTCTATGATATTATGGTCATCATAGACGGTTTTTGTTTGAAACCGTCTATGATTCGCAGCGCGGGATAGCGGAAATTTTTGAATACATGCGCGGGAGGCGAAATGTTTTTGCGTTGTCCTTATATATTATAACCACTCCTGCCTTGTCTTCCATCAGTCTCTCCCTCTCCCCTCCCCACGCCGAGCTCCCATGACCGCCTCGATTCCCTGCGATTCGGTGAGGAGACGCAATGATGAGGAGGAGGAGGACCCAGCAGATCGATCGAAGCGGCGCCCTGTCCCCCTGACAACACCGACTACCGCCGTGAGCTCCTCCGCCTCCGGTTGTGACGCCACAGTTCACTGTATAAGGCACTCTTGTTGTAAGTGATCAATCGCTTGTCGCCTCCCCCTGTCTTGTTGCTTTTTGTGGCTCTCAGTGGTGACCGTGGTTTTATTGTGAATGAATAGATCAAGATAAGATTACGGATTTTGAAATGAAGCTCATGGACATCGACAACAAGCACCTCGGCATCCCCGACTCCGAGTACCAGGCCATCGTCTGCCTCTTCATCTCGAACTCGTTTTCCTCCTCGGCCACAAATCCGAACCCAAATAGATTTCGGTTTCGCGCACTGTATGGTAAAACAGCCATAACTTTTGCATACGAACTCGGATTGCGACGTTCTTTGACTTGTTGGAAAGCTAACGAAAAGTTCAATCCGAAAATCCATAAATTTCTTTGCGAGGCCCCGAAAAAGTGAAAACCCCAAATAAGGTCATTTAGGGCATCAAAACTACCTCCGAAGTTTCAACACCCGTTTTTGTCGTCCAATTTGAGTTTTCTTTTATTCCAGATTGTGTAATCGGTTATATGCAGATACTCAGGTCTAACTGGCCAGCAATTGATTGGTTTGGTTCAAAATTCGATTTTTTTTTTGCAATAGAAAAAACTATCATAGACGATTTTTTACTAAAAAACCATCTGTGATAGTATATTTTTCACAGACGATTCTGAACAAGAACCGTTTGTGATAATTGATTATCACATGCGGTTTTGTGGTATAAACCGTCTGTGAAAGCCAACTATCACAGACGGTTATTATTAAGAACCGTCCGTGTTGTGACTTATCACAGACGGTTATTTATACGAACCGTCTGCGTTATGACTTGTCACAGAAGGCTCAAAAATCGTGTGTGATAATCGTCTATTATCACAGACACATAAATTCATATGGTTCAAAAATTGTCTGTAATAACCCTTTGTGTAGTAGTGATAGTACCTGCGCCTGGTAGGTAAAGACCATAGTTTGAGTTTCATTAACCAGGTGAGTTTATTGTTGGCCCTCAATGACTATAGCCCTTTAATAAACCTTTTTGAGCTTACATCCTACTACATTCGGTCACAAAAGAGTGATGTCCTACAATGCGTGCAGTTAAAATATATAAATTTTGACTAAAGATATTGTTTAAAACATTTAGTTTGGATATATGAAAATGATACGAGTGATTTGTTATAATATTCCACTTTTACAACTTTTTTGAATATATAATGAGAGAATTTAGTAGTCAAAGAGCATTTTGTCGTTAATTTTTTTGTGACAGAAGGGAGCAAGACTGGGTGAGTTTATGCGTTGGAGGATGTTGACAAATAAATAGATCGCCGTTCTCAAATATTTCCAGTGTTGAAACCTCCGCCAATTCAATTTTGTAGCATTCTGATTAGCAAGATTTCTGGAGGGTTGTCAAACGCAGTTATACAGCCACCAATCTATTCAACAGTTTTGTGTCCTCTAACTGTTGTCTTGCTCGAACATTATTCAGTTTGGTCACACGTCACAGATTTTGGGCTGGAGTAGATCTGGTGTGTTTGACTTAATGGTTTCCTAATGCTCTAACTAATCAGCTACCTACAATTCGGAGTAACTCTAGCAAACCAATAACTAACCAATATCCACTTCGAGTGTCAAATTTGCAGATGTGGAAACTATACCTTTCTCCTTTTGTTGATCTTTGGTTCCAAATACAGACCCTTGATGACTTCTTATGGTTTTCAAAATTAGAGCCTCGTGACAATCGAGTTAGTTAAAGTTACAGAATTTGTAATGTTTATTATATCATTTTCCCGCGACAAATTTGGACAGTTTTATACATGCTGGTGGTCAAAGTTTATATATAACTTTTGATTGTATGTATATCATGGCAACCTATGTTCTTGCTTCCAATATTATCATTTTAATCGTCTAGAGCTTACAATCGCACTCATCATCAGCAAGGGTGGTTTGCTGTTGAAACTTGATACTTGATACTAGTAGAGATTAAAAAGGGGAGAGAGAAGAAACACCTCATCGATCGGTGCGAGAGAGACTCGAGTCACACTACACATTTATCAATCAAGCCTTCCCCTCCAACAGTTCGTTCTCTCCAGCATTTATCAAGCCGAAAGCACACCGCCGCGCTACCCCACTGCGGACAACAGAAGAGAGAGAGAGAAAGACAAGACAACCCAAGAACCCAGAGACAGAAAGAGAATGGGGAGAGGAATTAATCTTGGCCGACACCACACTGCATCTCCTACCTGAAGCAAAGCATGACATCGAGCACTTCCTTCAAGTCCTGCGCATATATTAGCTGTCCTAGATAGATAAGAGCCATAGAGGAGAGAGAGGGAAGCATGGGCCATTGGCCATGGTGTCATGGTGATCACGGTCATGTGATGTCCTAGAGAAAAAGAAACAAAGATAGCCCAGTAAGGAGCACTAGAAGAGATTTTTCTCGAGAGAGAGAGAGAGAGGAGGGAGAGAAGGGAGGGGAAGAGGGAGAGGTCAATAGCGGCAATGGCCGCCGCTTTGGCCGGCCTCCTCCTCGCCCTTGTGACGGTGGTGGGAGCCGACACGGACGCCGCCGATGGTAATGCCGCCTCTCCCCAACTCCCGAGTTCTTGGTTTCTTGAAATGCACTCTGTGATTTCACTACCTGATGTTTGCGATACATGTCGGTGTATGTGTGTGCACGAATGATCGGTGCATTGATTCTTGCAGTTTCGGCTTTGGGTAATCTCTACACCTCCTGGAACAGCCCGGCTCAGCTAACCGGTTGGTCGGCGGGCGGTGGCGACCCTTGCGGCGCCGCGTGGATGGGCGTCTCTTGCTCAGGCTCTGCCATCACCTCAATGTAAAGATCCTCTCATGTAGTCCTAAATTATTAAGTGGTGATAAGGGCAAGGCAATTTGCCACATTGTGCATTGATGCCTTTGGTGCTTGTTTTTTCTTCACCGCATTTCGGTTACATGAATTTTTTGACACAATAGTTTCTTGCTGTGGACATGGAAAGCCGCTGGTGAAATCCTGCAGTCTGCTGATTTTCACATATTCGCAGGGAAATTTATGTTAGCATTTGCATCTTTGCAGTTGTTAATGCTGCTATTTTGAGCTAAATTTGGAGATTGGAAAAGTTTGTAAGAATAATTACTATACAAGCTGGCCAAAAAATCTCTGTTGATTTCTGGGATATTACAGTTAAAAAGCTTTTTTTTGCATGCATGCTGTGAGAATTTGAGATTGATGTAATTCTGCTCTGAAACTGATTACTGTTGTTTGACTAGCCTTTTGGTACCAAATTTTGGAGAAATCTTTATGCATTTGTTCTTTTCCTATTCAATTCTGGTGCAAAATATAAATAAGGTTTGGACAGAAGAGAGTGTATGTGATCCTTAACACCATGCCTTTGTAGTTATATGAAATTACCTTAAATGAAGATACTCAACGCTGAAATATCCTGTTTCTTCCCCTATTTTGCAGCAAGCTTTCTAGTATGGGGTTGAATGGCACGCTTGGTTACCAACTGTCCAATCTACTGGCGTTAAAAACAATGTATGAGCTAACATTTGAGTACAAATCTTCATTGTTTTATGTTCTTCATAATTTACATCGTTCATTTCTTTACTTACAGGGACTTGAGTAACAACAACTTGCATGATGCAATTCCTTATCAGTTGCCACGAAATCTTACATATCTGTAATGCCTCCCACCTTGCACATGTTGATTCCTAGTAATTGGTGCTTGCAGCTTCATTCATACTGATGAAGTATTTATGCAGGAATTTGGCGAGAAATAACTTTTCTGGTAACCTTCCATACTCTATATCCAACATGGTATCACTTGACTACCTGTGAGTAGCTCACAAATGCAAATATGTAATTCATTTAGTGGCGTTTTTCCCTTCTTTTTGCTGACATAGTCTAACTGCAAATAACCTCTACATGCAGCAATCTCAGCCACAACTCGTTGTTTCAGGAAATTGGTGAACTGTTTGGAAACCTCAATTCGCTTTCTGAATTGTAAGGCCTACTGAATCTTTGTTCCTTTTTTGCTAGAAGCTCTGGCATTCACTAAATAAGGAGAGGCACCCAAGTCGGTCCTAGGACTCGATTCTTTGTTTGCAAGGCTTGATGTCTCGAATCATGTGTGGCTGACAACTTGAAATCACGCACAGTACTGTTCGAATATCTTGCAATATCTAGGGATTCCAAATACCATCCGGCTCTTTACCGTTCAAAGAAACGTAATGCAAAGACACGCAAACTGTCCAAACTGATTGTCATGGGGGCATACCGTATGCACGGCGCAAGAGGAAGGTTTCAGACGGCAAGCAATTGTTATGAATAGCGCTTGTATTCAATATGAGGCCAATGGGCCGGTATATATACACAAAGTACAGGTGGTGAATATGCAAAGAACCCCTCATAACAATGGGGAATAACAGACTATACATATATCTCTAACACCCCTCAAACTCATGGTGGATCAACAACACCGAAGTTTGGAGAGGTAGAAGCCGTCTTGTGCTCGAGTCCGGGCCTTCGTGAAGAAATCCGCTATCTGAAGCTCAAGGCACATATCAAGAGCAATCACCGATCATGCACACAAGACCTCATGAAGGAAGCATCAACACCAATATGCTTGGTGAGCTCATGCTTCACGGGATCACGCACATCTTGATAGCTTTGTCTTTGTCGACAAGAGAGGAGTCCTGTAGTGACAGAAACACCAAAATCCTCAAGTAACCACCGTAGCCAAGTAATCTCTGCTCAAGAGAGCCATAGCTCGCAACTCACCTCTGACTCGAACGGACACTGCAATCTGTTTCTTCGCCTTCCGTGCAATGAGAGAACCACCAAGAAAAACACGAGAAGCGAGATAGACCGCGATCGAGGATCATCGCCCAAGTAGCATCCGAATAAACTGAAGTCAGAACGAAATGGAGCGTGGAAAGAAGAGACGGCGAGAGATAGTCCCACGAAGGTATCGCAGAACTTCGAAGAAGGTGGTCAGAGTGGACTGAGTGGGAGCGTAAACGAATCGACTCGAATGTGAACTGGATAAGTGATATCCGGACGAGTAACAAGAAGGTAGACAAGACTCCCAACAAGATGACGATAGCGAAGTCGGATCGTAAAGAGGCTCGCCATCGAGGGTTTGAGGTGAACATTGAGCTCCATGGGAGTCTCAACAATCTGTTGATCGATGAGAGAGGCGCGATCAAGAAGATCTGAATATACTTCTCTTGGGACATAAAGAAACCATCCGAGTGGAAGTAACCTCAATCCCAAGGAAGTAACAAAGAGGACCAAGATCCGACATAAGGAATCGCTTCACTAAGACGAGCCTTGACAAAGGCAATGTACTCAGAGTCATCTCCCAGTAATGATCATATCATCAACATACGTAAGAAGAAGAGTCCGACCACGAGATGAAGTGTGGACAAAGAGCGCAGGATCATGATCATTTTGAAAAACCAGAAGAAGTGACCACGAGGAGAAGCGCCAAACCAAGCACGAGGGCTTGCTTAAGGCCATAGAGAGAGCGACGAAGGCGACAGACCATGCCCTCAGGAACAGAATACCCAGGTGGCGGATGCATGTAGACCTCCTCACGCAACTCACCATTAAGAAAGGCATTCTTGACATCAAGTCGAGAATGCAGACCATGGCAAGCACGCCACCGAAAGAAGAGTACGAACAGTGGTCATGTGGGCCACAGAGCAAAAGTCTCGTCGTAGTCACGACCATGCTCCGCCGAAGCCACGAGCAACAAGACGCGCTTTATAGCGCCAAGAGAGCCATCGAGCGAGTCTTAATCTTATAGACCCACTTACATGTGATGGGACGAGAGTGAGATGGAAAATGAACAAGATCCCAAGTACCAATGCGCTCGAGGGCAACAATCTCCTCGGCCATGGCATCGCCACTCGGGATGAGTAACAAAGATCCGGTGAGGAGGCGAGCTCACGAGTAGGCTGCGCCAAAGAAAGGCAAAACAGGCAGGGGGTCAAGCGATCGGGCGATCGCGGAGAGCGAAGCGAGGAGAAGACTGACCCATCGGGGAAGATGAAGCATCGAAGAAGATGAATCATCGAGAGAAGAGGGCTCATCTGGAAGATCCTCAATACGAGGTCGACGAGTGTAGTGGGGGAGCTCGAGGAGCCGCAGGAGACGGCAAGCGCGATGGCGACAATGGCGAGAGGCCACAGGAGAAATATGTGGAGACTCGGTGGGGCCGGGTGGACAAGGGCAAGACAGAGATAGGTGTATCTGGGAAGGTCAAAAAGACAGAGACTCCACAGAGGAAGCCGAGGAGAGAGCAGGGCGTGGGTAGAAGGGACGAGACTCGTCGAAAGTCACATCCCGAGAAATCGCATCCGTCGACCAACAGATCCCAAAGACCGATAGCCCTTGTGCTCGAGATCAGATCCCGTAAAGACACACTCAACAGATCGAAAGCGGTCGGTTTGGTGCGTTCTCGAGGCGAGGAGAACGAGCAAACGCAGCCCAAACAACGGCGGCGAGTAGTCGAAGGAGACTACGAGACGCCAACAGAATCGCACTCAAGAGCGAGAAGAAATTTGGATGTTGACGAGATAGGTGGCGATGGAAACAACCTCGGCCCAAAAGTGAGGTGGAATAGAGGCGGCAATCATCGTGGCACGAGCCGACTCAAGAAGGTGGCGATGCTTGCGCCAAGAACACCATTTCGAGCATGAGCACCGGGACAAGAGAATCGAAGGAGAGTGCCCCGCCGGCAAGGAAGGCTGCAGTGATGAGAGAGGTACTCGCCAGCAGAGTCAGCACGAAAGACACGAATAGGAGTGGAGAACTGTGTGCGAACCATAGTGGCAAACTGTTTATAGATAGACAATGCCTCACTACGAGAAGACATGAAATATATCCAAGTGTGGCGAGAGAAATCATCTATAAATATGATATAATATCGATGACCCCCTTTCGAAACAAAGGGAGCCGGACCCCAAACATCGGAATGAACAAGATCAAAAGGACGCTGAGACACTGACTCACTATGAGGATAAGGAAGCTGAATCTGTTTGCCTAACTTACAGCCCTGACAATCTAAAGATACGTCTCCTGAGACGGACCCCAGAAGGCCACGACGAACTAAAGACGACAAACGAGATCCACACAGATGGCCAAGACGGTGATGCCCTTCGCTGGAAAGAGCAGAGAAGAGTGGTGTAAGCGAGAGACCGGCGGCGGCGGTGGCGGCGGAAGGAAGGTGAAGCAGTCAAGCTCCCAGAGTATTTGTGAGTCAAGACGCCGAGGGCAGAACCAACCGAGCTCCGTGTGGCGGTCCTAAATACAACAAGAGTCGAGTCGAGAATGACCCGATAACTAAGGTCGATGTCGCCCAGCAGAAAAGAAGTCGCATGGTAAGGCGAGGGACATGAGCAATGTAAGGAACATGAAAAGATGAGTTGCGAAGAGGTCCTCGACCGAGAGACAGAAAGAGAGGTACCATCGCCAGAAGAACACCGACAGAGAATCAAGAGGTGTAATGAAGGATGAGTGGAAGAATCAGAGTCATGTGGAAGGATGCTCGTAATCAAGAATCCACGGGAGGTGCTTTGGATGTGGAGGTGGTGGTTTCGCAGCGTTCAAGAGTCGTGAGTGTAACCAGCAGAACCTGTCGAAGGAGAACCTGAAGTAGCAAGCAGGCGTCGAAGTCTGGCTATCTCCTGCTCAGTGAGAGAAACTGCTGAAGGAGTCGATGCAGACGTCAATGTAGGAACTGCAGAACCTGTCGAGGGAGAACCCGAAGCGGCAAGCAAGCGTCGAAGTCTGGCTATCTCCTGCTCAGTGAGAGAAACTGCTGAAGGAGTCGATGCAGACGTCGATGTAGAAGCACCAGTGCCGGTGCTAGTAGAAGAACGACGTGAAAGATGCCGCTGCTTCTTATAGCACTGGGACTCAATGTGGCCGACCTTGTCGCAGTAGGAGCAGTGAGGACGGCCACCGCCAGATGGAGGGCGACCACCACCACCTGTGGCAGCCGCTGGAGGAGGTAGTGTGCTGAAGCGTGGAGTAGCACCACGCAGTAATCGAAGCCATCTCCAGCGGCGCCGGGCGGCCGCTGGCGACCAAGGCAACGAAGTCTAACAGCGGCGTTGGACGGCGCGGTTAGATCAACGTTTTTTGTTTTTTTTTTTTTTTTTTTTTTTTTTTTTTCTTTCTTTCTTGGCCGTGGCCCTACTAAAAGGTCACCAAATTACGAAACTCACGGGAACCGAATTAGGTTCCTTCCTCTGGCGGCGGCGGCGGCGGCGGCGTGATAAGCGGCGGCGGCGGCATGCAGCGTGATGGCGGCGGCGGCGGCGGTAAGGTTATCGCGTGCCGGCGCTCATATGATGATTCTTGGGAGCCTGGGCCAGACAATGGCGAAGGTTCTGGTGTGCAGTGAGGGGCGGAAGGTTCTGCAAGGCCAAGACAAGAAAGGAAGGGCGGTGAGGAGCGGAACCCTACGGCGGCGCGGCGGCGGAGAGCGGCCACGGAGCCTCGGCGGCGGAGGAGGAGGAGCGGCCACGGAGCGTCGCGGATGGGGCGCCGAGGGCGGCCGCGTACCCTCGCCACGGATCGACGGCGACGGCGACCACCACCGTCGTGGGAGCCGCAGATCGCGATCGCGGACGCCTCAGAAGATAGAGGCGGCGGATCATACGGAGTGGAGGAGACGATCGGATGATGGCTTAAGAAGAATGGCCGAGAGACGACCGGAAGCGTCGAGGTGGCCGGATCTACGGGGCGGAGAAGGAGACGGCCAGCGGCGGTGGATCGGGTGGCGCCGAGGCGCGTGGAGGAAGCGACGGGACACAGGAAGGGCGGCAGCGGCGGCCAGAAAAAAAATCGACGGCAAAGGTGAGACCCTAACCCTAACCTCAACGTGGCTCTGATACCATGTTATGAATAGCGCTTGTATTCAATATGAGGCCAATGGGCCGGTATATATACACAAAGTACAGGTGGTGAATATGCAAAGAACCCCTCATAACAATGGGGAATAACAGACTATACATATATCTCTAACAGCAATCACCATTGGATTTGGTTGCGCCGGCTTAGGGATAGTTTTCAGATTGCTAGTTTCCTTTTACAATTCTTAGTTTAAATCATGAATAGTTATCAATTCAGTTTCCATAGTTAGAGATTGATCATTAGCCAAGTTTGTTAGGGTCTCTCTATTTAAAGGAGATAGACACTTTTTTTTGAGCAAAAAGGCAGGAGCTCTACCACATTCATTAAAGGTAGAGAAAAGGAACAAGATTAGGGTTCAGAAGGAAAGAGAATACAGAGGTGCATGGGCTGAGAGCCAAGGGAAAGCCGAAAGCTCGCGACTGACAACTGTGAAGCTTCGGCTAGGGGGGGGGGTGGCTAAAGAAGAAAAGCTTGCTCCCATTGTTGGAGGTCCTCTCTGATCTTGAAAGCGAGCTCCTGTGAGCTCAAATCCACATTTTGAAAAATTCTTTGATTTCTTTCCTTCCAAATGTTCCAGACTATATAGGTGACAATACTGTTGAAATTTTTTCTATCTCCTTTGAGCGTCTGTTGACTAGCTTGATGCCACCAAGCCATTAAGCTGTTGAAATTTTGAGGAGGAACACGGCTCAGTATGTTGTAGTTTAAGAGGCTAAGCACCCTAGTCCAAGTCTCAAGAGCGTAGGGATACAACAAGCATAAGTGCGATGACATTTCGGGGGCTTGGTTGCACAGGTTACAGAGAGGTTGATGAGGCCATCCTCTCTTTGCTAGGTTATCGGCCGTTAGGATCTTGTCGAGGCTTAAGGCCTAAGCGAAAAACTTGCATTTGTTCTCCGTCTTAGCTTTCCAGATTAGCTTTCCAAAGGAGCACTGACTGCTGCTTTGGAATTGCATTAAGTAGGCTGATTTAGAGAAGTATTCGCCGTTCATCGTCCGTGTCCAGATAATGTCGTCTTGGGTGTTCGGATTGAGGTTGATTTGCTGTATTTTGGTCCAAAGGGCTATGAATTCCTGAAGTTGTTGAGAAGTGTTGAGAGATCTCACCGAATGGATCTAGTTGTTTTGATGTAGTTCCTTGAAGACCGATCTGTTCTTTCTCGTGGCAATTTTGAAAAGGTTGGGTGCTAAGTATTTGGTGCCGTGTTTGAGAGCCAATGATCATGCCAGAACTTCGCCTTTTGACCATTCCCAAGCAGCACTACTGTAGCCACTCGGAACTGTTGTTTATCAATTTCATCGCAAGGCACCTCTGTTCCGGCCCAGGGTTTAGAGTTATTCTTCCATTCATTGCACAACCATCTTAGTCTTAGGGCCTGGCCAAATTTTTCGAGGTCAGAGATTCCTAAGCCGCCCAACTTCTTTGGACCACAAACTCTCTCCCATTTGACTAAGGAATGCCCTCCATAAGCGTGATCAAAGCCCTTCCAGAGGAACGATCATCTAACTCTATCCAGTTTCTTCCTTGCCCACTTTGCTAATGGGAAAATGGTGAGATGGTAGGTCGGAAGCGAAGATAACACTGAGTTGACGAGGGTTAGCCTGCCTGCTTTGGAGAGGAGCTTTCCTTTCCAATTCAGTAGCCTTGATGCTATCTTGTCTATGATCGACATGACGTGGATTTTCCTTAGCTTGCCCGTGTGAAGCGGCAAGCCTAGGTATTTGCAGGGGAATTCATTGCACTCTCTCGGGAATGGCTGTAGAATTTCTTGGAGGTCGAGCTCAGCACATCTAATTGGGTATACCACGCTTTTCTGAAGGTTTGTTCCTAGGCCCGTTGCTTCTCCAAAAACTTGCAAGATTTGTTGAATGGCTTGGATTTCTGTCTTTATTGGATTTAAAAAGATAGCGGCGTCATCTGCGTAAAGCGAGGTTCTCATCCGAATTGCCCTTGATTGAATCGGGGAAAGGATATCCTGTTGGGTTGCACAATTAATGATTTTAGCAAGCGGGTCAATTGCTATGATGAAAAGCATCGGTGCTAGAGGATCTCCTTGGCGGACCCCTCTGCGATGTTGGAAGCTTTTCCCTGGCTTGCCATTGATAAGGACCTTGGAAGACGAGGTAGCGAACAAGATCGATATCCACTCCCTCCATCTAGGGCTGAACCCCAATTGTTCCAACACTTCTAAGAGGTACCCTCAATGGATGGAGTCAAACACTTTTGCGATGTCCAACTTGAAGAACAAGGAGGGCGTATTGGTTGTGTGCAGGTTGCGGATCACATTTTGAGTATATAAGAAATTATCCTGAATACATCTTTTCTTGATGAAAGCACTTTGGCAGGGAGAAATGATTGAATCCAGAAGGGGAGCCAAACGGTTTGCTAATGACTTGCAGAAAATTTTGCTAACGCTATGAATCAGGCTAATCGGCCGGAAATCAGTAATTTGGGATGAATCTTGTTTTTTTGGAAGGAGAACGATTTGAGATTAAGAAAGAAATCAGAAAACCCAAATCCCTCTTCCCCTCTGGTCGTCCTCCCTGCCTTTGCCGTGCGGTAGCTGTGACGCCACGGCTCCTCAGTTGCGCCGCCAAGGTCCAGGCCATGTTCAGACACGCACCACGACTACCCTCTCAACCTGACCCGCTCTCCAACAATTCCGTTCATGACACTGATAGACTAGAAAATCATGGTCTAGATGGAGATGTAAGATTCATAAATAAAATAGGAATTTTGTTCCTTTTGTGTAGTCCAACTGTTGTTCTCTCTTCAATCAGCACGATCATTGGAAAAATAGTTAAACTGCATTCATGTCTATGAAACCTTTAAATTGGCTAAGTAGATAAAAGGTTAAGGAGGGTTTATCATGTACTTCAGGCTATTTACTTACCTCAAGTGTAGTACTTTCCAATCTTGATGCAAAGCATGCACCAATTCTCACATGAAGAAAATTGATCACTGGAAGTAACATCCAACTTGAGTGATACTGAATTTAACTATCTAGTTTTACCTGTGAAATGTGTGATGAACTGATGATCATAGGCAGAGCACTGTATAAATGCTAGTAGAATGTATGCAGTAGAATACTAGAATGTATGCACTTTCGGCCTTTCCCCTGGTTTCATGACGTCATCTAATGCTATTTAAAATCCTTATAGAGATGTATCTTTCAACAACCTGTCAGGGAATCTTCCATTTTCTCTTGTCTCTCTGTCAAATCTATCTAGCCTGTAAGTATTCAATAGTCTTCAATGCAAACTTACCACTTTTATATTTCAATTTCGTCATTCTGACAGTTATTTTAACCCATTGTATAGTTATATGCAAAATAATAAACTATCGGGCACAGTCAATGTCCTCAGTAACCTAAGCCTCACTACATTGTAAGTGATTTTCCACACGTCAATATGGCTGCTAATATTCCTTACCTGTTTTTTAATTATTTGATTACATATGATATTGTGCCTTTAAACAGAAATATAGCAAACAACAACTTCAGCGGCTTGATACCACAAGAGTTCAGCTCAATTCCAAATTTGATGTATGCACCAACATGTCTTACTGCTCTTTTTATATGGAAATCATCATTTCTACGTGCTGATGGGTTAGTGCAATTGCAACCATAGACTTGGAGGAAACTCATTTGTCAATGCTCCTGCCTCTCCACCACCAACTCTCACGCCACCGCCTTGGAGTCCACATGATCAGCCAAACTATCCTCAAGGACCATCAAGTGCTCCAAATCACCCTGAGATTCCTATTGATGAAGGTGACAAGAAGCAAGGTCTGCAAACAGGTCTGCTTATAGGGGTAGTTGTTGGCTCAATAGCTATTGCCTCATGTGTACTTTTCGCGTTGGTATTCTTCCTTCACACTGCCCAGAAAAGAAAGGATGGTGGGAGCAGTGAATCTAAAGATTTTGTAGGTTCTCTTGCGGTAAACATAGACAGAGGTATGCTCCTATTTCTTTGTGCATGATATTATTCCTTTGTCATACCAGCATATTTGTCATATAGTGGTTTATAAATTTTGTCAGCTAAGAATCATAAGATTATTCTCTTATCATTGATTGATGTGTTAATCTTGGAATTTGGACCACTGGTTGGCTTAGACTAGATGACAATGAGCAGGCATTAGGAAGAACATGTAATATTATCATAATGTGACTAACAGATAAAGGTCAAGTCAACTCTTACACTTACTATGTGTGGCCTCCAATTTAGGGCACTTTCATTGCATTTGTTGCAACTTGCCACTGCATAGTGCACACACAGTTTAAATCTTAGGAATCAGGATCAGTGCAGCTCTGCAATTTGATTGCCTAAATCTGGTTGTGAAAACCTAGGATTGATGGTAATATACTAATATCATTATATCAATAGATCCAAAGACCTGTTTGGGGTAAAGTGTAACAGAAATTTGTGATTTTGCTGTTATCAAGATATAATCAAAAGGTAAAAATGAAACAGCTGTGGAAGGCCCAAGTGCTCATTTCCCCAACTTTAAAATACTAAATTGTGACTGGCTGGTATTCTCCAAAAAATAAAATAAAATTTGTGGCTGGTTGGTAATTCAAATCTGTACTCCCCTCTTAGTGTTTTTGTTTTGCAGCTTCGAACAGGGAAATCTGGGACCACAGCCATCAAGATGCTCCTGTAGCAACTTCAGTGCTCCCACTTACGGGGAAAATGACTCCTGAGAGGGTTTATGGTACAAATGGTTCTCCAGCAAAAAAGATAAAGGTACCCGTCACGGCAACTTCTTATACTGTTGCTTCTCTCCAAGTTGCGACAAACAGCTTCTGCCAAGATTCACTCCTAGGCGAGGGTTCACTTGGTCGTGTTTACAAGGCTGATTTCCCCAATGGAAAGGTAAAAGTAAATTTTTTTTAGAAATTTGAATTAAATGAAATTTGCGAGCTGTGTAATTACTGACAATCCTTTCTTGGTTATACCTCTGTACAATCAAGATTTGCAGTGGCTTGATCAGGTTTAGTTTCCATATTCTGCTGTTTGGATCATGGAATCATTTTATGGATTATAAGTTACATACAGTCAATACAAAATACTTTTACTATTTACATAGCATGAAGTTATCTACGACATTACATAGTCAGCCCCTTTGGTTTTGTATACTTCAGTGTGTGTGTTTTTTTAAAAGTTCATCGTGACACTGGAACTGAATTGTGTGCGCAATCACAGGTACTTGCTGTGAAGAAGATAGACAGTGCTGCGCTTTCCTTGTATGAAGAAGATAATTTTCTTGAGGTTGTATCAAACATTTCTCGACTTAGGCATCCGAACATTGTGCCGCTTACGGGCTATTGTGTTGAACACGGGCAAAGGCTTCTTGTGTACGAGTTCATTGGAAATGGAACACTGCATGATATATTGTACTTTTCTGATGAAGCAAGCAAGAACCTTACATGGAACAGCCGTGTGAGGATAGCACTAGGCACCGCTCGAGCTTTAGAGTATGTCATTTGAGCAATCTAGTATTTTTCACTCTATGAGAAGGCTATGTTATTCTGGTATAATACTACCATGTAATGCCAAACTTTCTTTAGGTACCTGCATGAGGTTTGCCTGCCCCCTGTTGTACATAGAAACTTCAAGTCATCAAATATCCTGCTTGATGAAGAGCACAGTCCACATCTGTCTGACTCCGGGCTTGCTGCCTTGTCACCAAATCATGAGAGAGAGGTAAGTTATGTAGTGGCACGTCTATCAATGGTAGTTATTACCAAACTTTCATCTTTAGCTTTTGTAGTGGTTGTTGTTATGAATATTGTGTGTATATATTCAGAGGCCCAACGGGCAATATATATAGGGTGTACAAAGGGTGCATGCCATATACAGATAAGGAATACAAAAGGATTCCTATCTCTATCTCTAATATATCTCTAACACCCCCCTCAAATGCAAAGCGTATGCAATAGCATTGCATTTGAAAAGGGTTGACACTAAAATAAGAAAAATCCAAAGTTCGAGTCTTGATAATGTCGTCGTAGCATGCAGCTCTTGGAAAATATGTCGATAAAATATCTCCTCCCATTCGGGGTCGCGCGACAGGCAAAGTCGACCATGGCAACATGACGAAGAAGATGATGAAACCGACAAAATTGAGAAATCTGTCAAATCAAGTCAGATAGGAATAGACAGAAGCATGGCGGCGCAGATCGAAGCCCCAACGACGGCGGTGCAAAGGCACAAGAAGCGCAATAGTTGCACTGATGGAAAAGAAGCGCGCATAAAGCTAAAGCGTTAACGGAGGCCTGATCGCGGAAGAAGCGCAGCGCAGAATGCATGTATACAACGAAGACGCGAGTAGTACAAGAAGCGCGGCGACCTTAAAAGCTTGGGACGACAGATCTGCAGCGGCTCGAAGAAAAGAGCAGCGGTTGCTGTCATGCAAAAGAAAATTCCTATGTTCGATGACTGACAATAAATTTGTGGACTCGCATGGCACAGACGAACTCTCAGATAAAGAGTTACGGACTTGGATGGACACCACGGAAAAAAAAACGACACAAAGGAAAAGGACTCAAAGGATAGCTAGCAGCAGATACTAGTAGCAGCAGTAGAAGACCTATCATCTCATCTAACCAGCAAGCATCAGTGCAATGAGGTGCACCGTACCGGATCAAACCAGATCAAAGCTGGCGTTACTCGCCACAGCAGCACAAATGCTGGCTGCATCTTGACGGCAACGTCGCCTTTTGACCGAGAGAACGACCTCCATCTCCAGACAAAAGCGTATGCAAGACAGCGACCTCCATCTCCATCCAAACGCCCTCCTGCTCTCTCCCATAGAAGAGCCGGTGGAAGAAATGGCGTAGAGGCTAGATCAATAGGCCGCAAAGAGGCCGGATCCAAGGCGGCGGCACGCTCGACGGGCGACGGCAGGGCCAAGCCAACGGATCCAAGGCGGCGACGGCCGAAGGTGGTGGTCGAACGGATCCAAAGCGGCGACGGCCGAAGGTGGTGGTCGCGGGACCGAACCGCGCGAGGCCGTGATGGAGGTCCGAGCCGGGCGGAGGCTCGGGCGCGCGACGAGGTCCGCCCGATCGCGGCGCTTGGCGGCGGCTGGCAAGCGCGCGGGCGGCCGGCGGCGTGGGCACGGGCGCGGTTTGGCGCCGGCGAGGCCGAGGAGAGCTCGATCCGAGCGCAACGCGGAATCGCAGCCGGCGACTCAAGCCGAAGGTCGCCGAGATCTTTGTCTCCATGCACGAGCAAGTCGCCGACGGCGATTTACCACGCTTGTTTAGATGACGCCGCGACGGTGCGAAGCTTGAGCTTGACGACGAGGTCGCGCGGATCGCGACGGCAATTTGGATGAAGTTGTCTGGCGAGGCAACGGTGACGGGGAGAACGGATCCAGATCGGATTTGGAGCTCGAGTCCGTGGAGAGCGGATCCGTGTCGTCGATCTGTCGAAGAGGAAGAGCGTCTCGCACGAGGCGATCTGAGGCCGCCCGAGCGGAGATTGCTCCTCCGGGCGGCAATGAAGCGACGAAGGTTAGGTCGTAGGCTAGGGTTTAGAACCTTTGCTCTGATACCATGTTATGAATATTGTGTGTATGTATTCAGAGGCCCAACGAGCAATATATATAGGGTGTACAAGGGGTGCATGCCATATACAGATAAGGAATACAAAAGGATTTCTATCTCTATCTCTAATATATCTCTAACAGTTGTTAGTTGCTTGCACACGCGAGTGCGCTTCGGTAGGAATTTTGTGAGGTTTATAGATTTGTCTCTAATCTCCGTCTATTTAGACGTGTGCTAAGGAGACGTACTCGTGTGTGTGGTGGTGTGCGTGCGTGTGCGTCTTGCTTGTAATCGCAAGAAAAAGTTGGGCTAAACCAGGTATTATTATATGTTATGCCAGGTTTCAGCTGATGTGGTTGGCTCTTTTGGATATAGTGCCCCTGAGTTCGCCATGTCAGGAACATATACTGTAAAGAGTGACGTGTACAGTTTTGGAGTAGTGATGTTAGAGCTATTGACAGGCCGAAAGCCACTAGACAGGTACCCTACCTTATCATTTCTGACCTGGTAAATTGTGTTGCTGTAATTTTTAAACCACGACAACCATCCATTATTTTGTTGTAATGTGGACCAATGTGTTTTACAGCTCCAGAGAAAGGCCGGAACAGTCTCTTGTTCGGTGGGCTACCCCGCAGCTTCATGACATTGATGCACTTGCCAAGATGGTTGACCCAGTAATGGATGGGATGTACCCTGCAAAATCTCTCTCACGTTTTGCTGACATAATAGCATTGTGTGTCCAGGTACATTCTATTTTTTTCACCTTTCTAATATTGTTTGTGCTGCTATGGACATCTCTCGTTTGTTCAAACATTGTTCTTGCATTTAAATATGAACACCTTTGTTAGCAATCCGTTCATTCCTTTCAATCTTAAAATTGATTTCGGTTAAAAATATGAACTAAATTATTTCCCCCAGAGGTAGACTAAGATCCTCATTTTCTATGTGCGTCCTCCTTTTGTCAATGTTTGTAGCCGGAACCAGAGTTCCGTCCACCAATGTCCGAAGTCGTCCAGCAACTGGTGCGCCTAATGCAGAGGGCTAGCATAGTCAGGCGACCATCAGGAGAAGATTTAGGGTTCTCATACAGGGCCCCCGTGCGCGAAGGAGGCAGCGACGTTTGAGAGAAAGGAAGCTGGGATTGGGACAACATCACAACACCCCAGGATCTCCAAAATCGGTCGGATCACCTGTTGAGTACTGGATTTGTTGAGTTTTACTCTGTTCTCTGTCTGGTGTTTATCCATCAGCTTGTATACTATTTGGATTTTGGACCTCTACTGGGACTTTGTGAATGGACTGTATAGTGTTCTGGTCATTGGTAATAGATAAAAGGGAGCAAAAGAAATTGATTTATGGATTTGTGCGTTGTTAAGCTCCGTTTGGAAAGCACGAATTTTACAGTAATTTAACATGAAACAGTTCAATTCTCACGTGATTCATGACAAATTCCCACGTTTGGAACGGGCCTTAAATGCTGTGGCCATCAACTGCTGAACACCCGGGTGCGGACAAGGACCTGTGCCTTGTCAAACGTGAGATAGTGATTCATTGATGTCGAATGTTTTGGGATCTTTTCGTGGGGGGTCACCTTCAGGCTTTTGCTTTACTGTGTTGTGATGTATTCCAAACCCTGGTCCTCGTTTGACCTGGGGATTGCTCTTTGTTGAAGTTTTGTACTACTACGAAGAAATCGTATCGCTCCTTTGAAAATGCGAGTAGATCGTCTGCCTTCTTCCCTAGGGAGCAGTTGGAGGGGATAAGATAGACACGACTGAGACGGTCACGTCGACGCTGAGGTGCTGTAGTTTATTCACCAGAAAAGCTTGCAATTACACGCAAAAGCCTATCTGCGGAGTGCGGAGAGACGAGGAGCCTATAGAGCTTACGTGCTGCGACCACGCCACGTGATGGGCAGGCCACGCCGTGGTGGTAGCCGGTTAGGCAAACGACGCGCCGAAAACGACGACCGCACCGAACCACGCCCGCGCGCTCTCTCTCTCTCTCTCTCGAGAGGGGCGAACGCCCGGTTCCTTTCAAGCAGGCGTGGCCGCGGCCGCGGCCGGTCCAATCCACCACGGCACCACCTCTCGCTCTCCGCGCGAATACGCCCAAAATTCCCAATTGCCATCGCGCCGCCTGGACCGTTCCCACACGTCCACGCCCACGCAAAAGCAGCGTGTCCCGCGTGCGGAGTGTGCTAAGGCCACGCCACGCGCGGGCGACGTCGCGCCCTCGCGCCCCACGAGCAGGCGGTCGAAACCATCATACACCACACACGCCTAGAGCCGCACCCGATGCCACTTCGCCGTCTCGCGTCTCGCTCGCTCGTAAACCGCCGCGCTAGTAGCGTGTAGCGCGGCACCCCGTAATAAAACGCGAAGGGGGATGCGCTGAACCAGATGACCGCCCACTCGCTCTCGCTCCCCACGCGGACGCGTGTGCGCCTCTCTTGCCCCGCCTGCTCTGCCCCGCCGCCAACGCCTCCTCCCGGCGGGCTCCGCCGCGCAGGCCACCGGAGGCTTACGCTCCTCCGCGGCGCGCTCCTCGGAGCCGGAGGTGCGTGCTCGATCCAGCACTGGCGCCCGTCAGCCAGTGCTTGGCTTGTCGCTGTGTGTTTTAACTCTCAACAGGTTCGAAAGCGAAGCCTGGGAAGCTGTCGTTGTGTGCTTAGATCCGACGCAATTATGCTGCGTTAGATCGATAGTTTTGCTCTCTGCGGATCGATTTAGGATTATCTCAGTGTGTTTTTTTAGATTCTCATTCTCCGTATTGCGCGTCTTATCGAGCTGCGATTACAATGTGATCTGAACTCGCGTGAACTATTTCTCGTGATTTTGTAAAAATTATAAGCAAGGAAGGAAATAGGTGTGGTAGGGATAGATAGACGTGGAGCGTCCCATTCCCAGATGCTGGGACGCCGGATCGTAGACCTAGGAGAAAGAAACAAAGATGGATTGATGAAAAAGATGCTCATGATAGGCAAAAGAAATGGGATAGAGACAATTTAGTGGTGGCTATACCTTTCCTGCCCATCCTCAGCAGTCATCACCTAGGATGCACGGACACGGACACGCGTGTCGGACACGATACGTATCGGACACGGGATACGCCATTTTCTAAAAAATGGCGACACGGGGACACGGCTGTATATATATAATAATAATAATAATAATAAATGTATATCAATATATGTATTATTGAATGTTTTTCTACGTGTTTATCAAACACAAAGTTGTCTAACAATTATTCAATGTAATGTTCTGTTCTACAACTACAAGTCTACAAATCAGAGATTCAGAGGTCCCAAAGTGGCCGGCGGCCAGAGGCCAAGCCGGCCAGGAGGGCGGCGCTCTTTAACTACAAGTCTACAACTACAACTACAAGTCTACAAATCAGAGCAGAGGGCGGCGCTCTCGGCGCTAGCGAGCAGAAGCCGTGGAGAACCACCGGCCGGCGCAGCACAGGGAAAGGGAAGCCGTGGAGAACCGCCGGCGCAGCACAAGAGAACCACGAGGAGGGAAGCACAGGAGAACCACCGACCGGCGCAGCACAGGGAAAGGAGCCGGCCGGCGGCGGCAGCAATTGAGGAAGGTAAAAGGGGCGCCATTGAGGAAGAAGCTCACCAGGGAAGAAGTCGGCGTCGGCACTGGAGGAAGCGGCGGTTCCGGTGGCCGTCGATCCGCCGGATCTGGCGACGGCATGCGGCGGCGAAGCACTGGGAGGACTCGCCACGTCGGGATCGCTCGCGGTGGCGGATCTGGCGATGGCGGCCGGCGGCGCTGCGGCGCGGCGCTGCGACGGCGCTATGGCGGCGTCTCGCCTCGCGAAGGCGAGCTCGGGAGGGCGAGTCTGCTGAGCCAGGCAGGCGGCAGTAGGGTTAACCTCTGTGCGTGTTGGCAATTGTTTCATTTGGGCTGAATTAAATGGGCCGGCCGTGTCCGATACGGCTGGTGCCGTGTCCGATACGTATCGGAATTTATACCTTTTTTTTCGCGATTGTAATTTCCGACACGCCTCCGATACGTATCGGAGCCGTGTCGGAGCCGTGTCCGTGTCCGACACGGTGTCCGACACGGACACGGCGACTGCATGACGTGTCCGTGCTTCCGAGGTCATCACTACCACTCCCCTTTCCATTTTGTCAATTTATTGGTCATGGTACAGAGTACGGACCTGAAATTTTCAAGATTGGTGGCACACTAGCACCGCATATCTAATGCAGTTTTGTTATTACTAAAAAAAGTGATGTTTTGCTTATGCTAAATGCTGTAAATGTTTAATTTTCGCAATGGTAGTCCATGAGTTCGCTTGCTGAAATTTAGTACGTGCAGGGAGAAACAGAGAGGTGTAGTGGGAAGCAGAGCCATGTCAAGTTCTACCAATTCAACAGTGGTGGCAGAGTCGGCTTTGACTGAGAAGGCTGGGGATGTCGAGATGCTACCTTTCGTGAATGACATACATGGAGGTGTCATTATTGAGATGACTACCCCAATGGATCCCCAAGTGTTTTCAACTTCCTTGAAAGCGTCATTGTCGAATTGGAGGGAGCAGGTTGTTTCCTTGACCATGGGTATACCCTACAGTGCATAGGATTTTTTTTTAAAAGATGATAGCACATGTGCTGCCTGAGATTACTTGTTAAAAAATCCATCCTCCTATAAATGCATGTCTATATGTGCAATATAAATATCCCAACGATTAAATTTTTTTGAGGAAACGGCGAGAGTGCCGTTATTGCATTAAAGAGATAAAAATGCAACATAAAAGATTACAAAACAAGAAAAAGGGAGCAAAAAACTCAAATGATGGGCTGCCAATTAAAATTTGAATTGTGGATAGTTTATCAGCTTATCGCAAAAATCCATGGCAACTATGCTATACACTGCACGATCAATAAGTTAATGTTCTGACTGCAAAGGCCCATAGGATGTAGTGTTAAGGCAATCCCTAAGATTAAATTATTCCAACAAGGAAACAGACTCATTCAAATACAGATGTAGTGTTAAGTGTTTCTTAGTGCTATACATAATGGCAATCCCTATGATTAAATTATTCCATCAAGGAAACAGACTCATTCAAATACAGTGTATATTATTATCAAATTGAACTATTCATGGCTACCTCAAGGAGATAATGTTACAATGCATAGCCTGCACCCAGCTGTTAACTAAATATAATTTTCTATAGGAGCTTTCCATTGATTATCTCTATAATTGTAATTTTGTGTTGTCCTCATTGTAGGGAATAAGAGGTGTCTGGATAAAATTGCCCATCAGCCTTGCCAACCTTATTCAACCAGTAGTAGAGGTAACTAAACTCACATATTTCATATTTCTTTGGTAATAAAACTAGTTTCATGAGCTCCCGTTCTTGATTTAACTTGTCACTTAACTAATATTTACGAATCGCAATACTTTAGTATAATAATGTATTTTTTAGTTGAAAATAACAATAATTCTAGGTTTTGATAGTACTTGGTATGTTCATTATGTTATAACTCTGTTTGGGCATGATCTTTGTTCTTTATAAAGAGAAACAGTAAGAGAGTATCTTACTGTATAAATAAAAATATGAGGCAAGGCTTATGTACAAGAAGCTGTTTGAACTTGATCTCTGAAATGCTTTTACTTCATTTTGATGTAGGAAGGATTCTGGTACCATCACGCAGAGGAAACTTACTTAATGCTTGCATACTGGCTTCCAAATACGACTAATACATTACCTGTAAATGCTACTCACCGTGTGAGGGTTGGAGCTTTTGTAATGAATGACAAAAGAGAGGTACAAATGAATATGAAAGCACTATTTGAAGGATTCATATAGTCATGGTTCTGTTGCCTCCTTTGCAGCCTCTTAAAATTGATGTTAAGAGCTTATATATGTATCTCACAACAGTGCATCCTGCTAGGTAGCATCTTTCTTAGGTAATGTATGTGTCTTGCTTTATCCCTGAAATCCTAATTACTTTTGCAGGTATTGGCTGTCCAAGAAAAGTGCGGTGTACTACGAGGACTAGGTGTATGGAAATTTCCAACTGGAGTTGTTGAACCAGTAAAAATTTCTACTCCGGACATGTAGAGATGTTATTCATAGAACTTTATTTACCGCTTGTCTCTTTATAATCTACAAGATCTTGATACATGCAGGGGGAAGATATAAACATTGGAGCTATAAGAGAAGTAAAAGAAGAGACAGGGGTATGTATTAGCCTAGAGAGAAGTACTAATTGTGTTCTATAAACTGATGCTGACTAAATGCTGTCATTGTTGCTCATACTCCTTTCCTTTTTCTTCCTGGATCATGTCTCAGATTGATACAGAATTTGTTGAAGTGCTTGCCTTCAGGTAACCACTGGACTTCTGGTCCTAGTTTTGTCCTCTATCAAAAATCCAAAGAATAATTATGAAAATAGTAAAAATCTGTCTGATACCAACTTACCAGGTCTATGTATTTATGTAACACCAAGCTCTGTTGTTTCATCTACCCATTCTATCAACTATATTCCAAATATCAGTGGTCTTCTATAGTGTATACTGTATGTGGAGATTGCATCAATTTTTTTGTCCAATTGAAATGGTAGAGAAGATGTAAAGTCCTTCAACTCACAAATTTTATCTTCTCTGGCTGAGTTGCCTATCCATAATTTTGATTGTTCTCGTAAAGCCGGCATAAGATGAGAAGAATCTTACTGGGGCCTGCTGACGATTAACCCCACAACCTACTGTTAGAGAGATTAGTTAAGGAAAAATGGAAATGAAACATGAAGTTTTGGACCAAATGGAAATTATTTAGTGAATCCTTTCATTTGTTGCAATTTATTTCAATCGATCTATATGTTTCGTCTGCAGTTTGAACTAAATTTTGTCTCTCTCATGTGGGTATCTAACTACAATGTGCAGGCAGAGCCACAAAGCTTTTTGTGATAAATCGGAACTATTTTTTGTGTGCATCTTACGGCCGCTTTCCTTTGGCATTACTAAGCAAGAATCAGAAATTGAGGCAGCTCAGGTATTTGGAACCTGCATTTCAGAATCAAGCGGTTTAATAGGGTTTTTTTCTTCTCAATATTTGAACTACTTTTGTGTGAATGCTCTGTTGACACTCCAGTTCTCAAATGCAGTGGATGCCAGTGGAGGAATTTGCGGCGCAACCATTTGTCAAGAAACATGAAGTCGTGAAGTACATTCTTGATGTCGGTTTGGCTAATGTTGACAAGGGATATGCAGGATTTTCACCAATCCTCATAAAATCAGCATTCACAGACAAACCGTCCTTCTTCTACATGAACAGGAGGGACCTAGACAAGGCCTCAGGATCCAGTAATATGTGAAAGGACTGATGCATTCATACTGGATTATTTTCTTCTTCGGTTGGTAGTTTGTACACCTGATTCTGACCGTATGCTGCCTGGCAGTCTGCCACCACCAGTCTCTGGTTCAAAAGAGACAGCAATGCAAAAGCACAGCTGGAATTGTTGTACTTACGTAATGAATTTGTATTGATAGGCTTACAGATAATGGAAACGTTGGTTGGACCGGACCGGAGACGTTTGTTTGGTCTTTTGTTGCGTTGCTGGATCTGTGAAAATGTGTTACTTTCTTTCTTTATTTTGGCATGTCAACGAGGAAAAAATCATTCTACTATGCTATTGCAGTCAAGCTAGCATTACCAGGTCTACTGGTCATAATTTGGAGATGATCTAGACCAGAATTTTGCTATGCGTTATTCTTGGTTGATCTTGATCGTCTACCTCTTGCATCAGATGTTGCTATCCTACTTTCTTCCGAAAAAAGTGTCGATCTTGACATTGGCACAGGAAAACAGTTCTCTTCGTAGAGTCAGACTCGTGACCTCACTGTGTGGGCGCACGTCTTTTAACTGTTTTAGTGCGCTGTCACACCTGCGCCGGAGGAAGCAGACAAGTGGGGTCAGGCAGATGAGAAGTCAGAAGAGGTCCTGTATGCTGTGTGCGTGCGCCTGGTCCATGGGCGCTGGGTCCCAATGGGCAGTGTGTGTTGGTGAGTATAAGAGATCATGTAATTGTGTGTCTAAGAAAACGCATGGATGAAATGAAATATTGAGTTCTACCTCTACTGTTCTTCTTCTTCATAGCCCCCTTTCTATTTCTCCTGCGCTCTTCCCCAAATTACCTCAATTTACCTCGAACTAGTAGGATAGCCCGCGCATTTGCGCGGCTCAATTTGTTTTGAAGTTTTATATAAACGCTTGAGAATATATTTACGTATCTTGTAGTCTATTTAGATTTTAAATATATCCTAAACATTGAAAATGTCAATAGAAGCTTGAAGGAAATTACGGCCTAAGGAATGTAATTGAAGTATAAGTTTTGATGGAAGAAAATCATTGAATATAATAAGTTGTTGAGTTCTTAGAAACTAACAACTTTCCATCATACATAGATCATGTAGCTGCACGACCCTATTCTTACTCTATTAGTTGTTTTTTCAAAACAAAAAAAAATTACGCATGCACATGTACCTCTATTTAATATCAAGAAATACGTTGATTATGTGTGAGGCAAATTATCTTATTAGTTTATATGGTATTAGAGTATCTTTCTTACGCATACACCGATGTACCATGTGCGACCTACCTTAAACTTATATTCCCTCATATGTTGGCTGCCCTATCAAAACGTGTGTCTTCTATCTTTTCTCGCCGTCAAAACTTTTTTGCTTCAACCTCCAACAGTAAGTCTGAATCTTGATCAATCCATCTCAGTTGCTACCCCTTCCAATGCAATACTTTACCATATAGTTATATTCTACCTCTCCCTAATTATTTCTTAATACTAACCATTGCGACATCAACATGTATATATACATGCAACCGCCGTCGATCCTAGCTGGGGACACATATCATGCTCTCTCTGGTGACCCTGAGCATATTCCTTACGATTTGCGTCATCTCTACTCCAAGCTTTTTGCTCCTCTGCCTCTTTACGCCTGCACTTCTATTTGTACAGATGCATGCATGTACATACACATGCATGATGTTATACTTGCTCGATGTCCCATTCTCTCGTGTTGGTCGCTCCTCTTCTTCGACGTTGGCCAACTCGACATTGTGGGTTCCTCACTAACCGCGGCGACCTCCCATCTTCACCGATGTCGGTATGTCTGCTTTAGTCGTTGTTTAACGATATGGAGAATTTTTTCGCCATCGTCGACGATGACGTGCCCCTGACCAATGATGGCACTCTCCTAGCTACCCAATGGCTCCATATCGTCCATATCTCGTCTCTATTGCAAAGCTTCATCTCCTCTTCTCCAGGGCTTTCTCATCATCGAGCTTTTTTAGTCACTAACTTCTTCAACAACGCCGACGCTCACCACTTGTCATCATGACACTTGGCTCCTTCAACATGGGACTTTCTGTTCAATGGCTTCGGCGAGCAGCACAACATTGTGAATAGCTAAGGTGACTAGCACGACATTGTCCTCATCTCCATCATCGCCGCCTCAGCCCTTTGCTTTCCTGCGGGTCAATGTCTTCTTGCAGGACAGATCGATGCCATTGCACTCTTTCATGGTCTCCTCCGATAATATTCGTGCTATCCTCGTTATAACTTGTATTTTTATTCAAAATTTCTGTTATTTTTTATTTTTATTCCATAGGAAGTAACAATAAAAACATGTAACCTTCAGAGCGAATGTGGTGTCTTCTTTTGTATCTCCTCGGACACCATTAGTGACATCCTCGTTATAACTTTTATTTTTATTCAACATTTCAATTATTTTTATTAAAGTTCGTATACAAATCACATTGCTAATTTTATTTAATTTATTCCGAATTTTACTTATTTAGGGATTTTACTTTGGAATTCGTATGGAAATTAACTTGTGATTTTTTATATTTTTATTCGATTTTTTATTCTTGGAATTCATATCTGAATCGAATTGCTAATTTTTTAAAACATTTTTGTTGAAAATTACACTTATCTGGGATTTTACTTTGGAATTGACAATTATTGTTTAATTTTTATTCGAATTATAATTATTGGAGTTAAGTATCGAAATCAAATTGCTAATTTAATTTAATCAATTTTAGTTTTTGTTAGATTTCATATACAAATATTATTCTTTGTTTTTTAACTTTATATCCCAAATTATAATTATTTAGAGATTTTATTAAGGAATCTGTATGGAAATCAAATTGTTAGTTTTATTTTATTTTTAGTCTTAATTTTAGTTTATTGTACTTGACATAGACTCTTTTACTTATGAACTTGTATAAAAATCAAATTGTTGATTTTATTTTTTATTCCGAATTTCAATTTTTATTGTACTTGACATGAACTCTTTCTTTTAATCTAGAATGTTATAACCTAGACCCACCACGATCGATGTTATAGATCTATCTCTTTTGTCACCGATTAACGTAGTGACTTCTTTTAACTTTGTTTTAATAATATAATAAATATTGCTACTGATTTGTGTGATTCGATCTCTCTCGAGGTCGGGACATAACATGCGCATATCCAGTTACATAAAACAGGATGACATTTTGACAATTGCAATGTTTTAAAGTGGCATATAGAGCTGCCCAAATGGGCGGTACGGCCTGGCCCGGTCGAGCATGGCATGCCCAGTCCGGCTAGGTAATTGGGTCATGCCATGCCGGTCTGGCCCGAGCACGATTAGCCTGCCGCGTCGGTGTCGGTCCATTTAGCCCATATGACATGAAATTTTGAATTTTTTTTGTAAGAAATCCTAGAATATATATAATTTTTAAAATCAAAATAAATTTACATATACTTATAAAATAAACTATATAAAATTTAAAAATAGAAAATAAAACATATATAAATATTAAAAAACAAAAAACATGTAAATATTGAAAAATGGGGAAAATAAAAAGCATATAAATATTTAAAAAATGAACAGGCCTAACGAGCCGTGCCGTGACGATCCCGACACTATTCGTGCTAGGCTAGGCCGATCTGACGAGCCGATGTGGTGATCCAGGCACAACACAGCTCGTCGGGCCGTGCTGTTCCGATCTATCTAGGCATCAAGTTATGTTGTATTTGGGCCACACCAATAGTACCGTAGTACTACCCGGTCTATTTAGCCACCTCTTGTAGCATATATCCAATAACCCAAAGCTCGCCTTTCAAAATAATCCAAAGTTGCCCGTACAAACACCAGCGGAGCTCTTGGTCCGTGGCCCGCTTGCAGTCGACCCCGACCTGCGCTACCATATGCTGGACTAGACGCCGCGAAGCCAAGGAGCGTGCCACCTACCTCGTCTTCCCGTGCACACCATCTGTTCGACCCAATGCCCCACTAGACCGGGACGTCTGATCCCATGTCCTTCCTGGCGTCTGGCCGCGGCCGCCTCCTCCGGGAGCTCTCCAGGCGCCGAACGCCGCGGCAAGGTGGGTCACCTCTCCCTCATCCCAATGTCCGTCGGGATATACAAAAAAAAAGCTTCTAACGTTGCGTTCTTGGAACCAGGAGGTTATGCCGCGTGCTTCCGGCGGTACAAGGCGCATTTCTTGCTTGACGGAGTCGAGGATGCGGCGGAGGATGCTTTCAAATCACAGCAGCAACCGGTGTCTCTGGCGAAGAGCCTGGCTTCTCTCGCCGAGGAGTCGGTCGTCGCCGCTCAGAAGCAGAGGAAGCCCCTGCCGCGGATGGAGCGGAAGAGGCTGGCCGAGCTCCGGATCAAGAAGAGAGTCAAGGCGCAGTATTTGAGCGGCAAGTTTTATGATCTCATGGGCAAGGTGGTGGCGAACGCTGATACGTTGGAGGATGCCTACGACATTGTCCGTCTAAATTCGAACGTCGACCTAGCATCTGCGAGGGACAATGTTTGCTTTGTCGCATTGGCGGAGCAACTCAGGAGCGGTGAGTTTGATGTTAGAGCAAATGCTTTCTCAGTGGCTGCAAAGAGGCGAGGAGGAGCGCGTCTTGTGCTTCCAAGGTTGAACTTGAAAGTTATTCAGGAAGCAATAAGGGTGGTGCTTGAGGTTGTTTACAGACCTCAATTCTCAAAGATATCACATGGTTGTCGCAGCGGGCGAGGGTATCACTCAGCTCTGAAGTTCATATCCAAAGAAATTGGGGTTCCGGATTGGTGCTTTACTGTCCCCATGTACAAAGAGGTAGATATCAATGTAGTCTCTAAGCTTATTTCAGTAATACAGGAAAAGATTGAGGACGTCCAGTTAGTTACATTCATGCAAGATATGTTTGATGCTGAGGTGATCAATTTGGTATTTGGAGGGTTTCCCAAGGGCCATGGACTTCCTCAAGAAGGAGCACTTGCACCAATCCTGATGAACATATATCTTGACAGTTTTGACCATGAAGTGTTTAGGATTTGCATGAAACATGAAGGCCTTGGTTCAGAGGCAACAAACGTTTCGGATGACCATGGGTCAAATTTGCGTCGCTGGTTTCGAAGTCAACTGAAGGACACTGATGAAAATAATGAAGATCAAACAGATTGTCAGCAAAAAATAAGGCTGTACGCTTGTAGATATATGGATGAGATTTTTGTTGCAGTTGCGGCACCCAGAGATGTTGCAGAAGATGTAAAATCTGAAATTGTTGCTTACTTAAGCAAATCACTTTACTTGGAAGTCGATAATAGATTGTATCTTATGCCAGCCAGAAAGAATTCCCGGGGGTTACAGTTTGCTGGTGCCGTGGTCAGAGTAGCAACAAAGGAAAGTGCTGCACTGAAAGCTGTGCATAAGCTGAAGGAGAAGATTCGTTTATTTGCTTCTCAGAAGCAAGAGATGTGGGATGCTATGAATCTTAGGTTAGGAAAGAAGTGGCTGGCATATGGTTTGAGAAGGATAAAAGAGTCTGAGATCAAGTCACTTGGTCTTAGCACCCTGTTGCTGGATCACATTGCACAATTTAGGAAAGAGGGAATGAAGACAGATCATTGGTTTAAAACTTTACTCAAGGTATGGATGCAGGACATCAATGCCAAAAATGAAGCTAATGAGGAGGTGCTCCTGTCAAAATACATTGCTGAACCAGCACTTCCACAAGACCTCAGAGACGCGTTCAACAACTTTCAGAAGCAAGCTAAAGATTACATCTCATCAGAAACTGCTGCTACAGAAGAATTGTTATCCAGCTTAAAGAATAAGGACTCAATCAATACCTACACTGATGGTGTAGACATGAAGATTCATGCACCTCTTAGCTATATCCAGAAGTGCCTATATCGTTATGGTCTAATTAATCTTGAAGGTGTCCCTAAACAAGTTTCGGCTCTTGTCTTGCAAGATGATGAGCTAATCATAAGTTGGTTTGCAGGAATAATTCATCGTTGGGTAAGATGGTTCTCTGAGGCTGACAATTTTAAAGAACTTCAGCTTATGTTAATTGAATGTGTCAGGAAATCCTGCATCAGGACATTATCGGCTAAGTACCGAATGTATGAAAAATTGACAGAAAAGCGGTTTGAACTTGATGATTATGGCATTCCAATGGTTGAGGACTTTGAGGCAATAATGGCACCTTTGGAATCTAGTTCTTCTTTAGTTTCCACTGATGAAGCTCTGATGTATGGCATTTCTAGTAGTGGTTTATTTGTGCTCACCCTCTCAAGAGTTAAAGTCCCTACTCGACAATTCAACTGCTTCGTCATGGGTTGCCAATCTGCATCACCAAGTATGTACATTCTTCATGTGAAGGAGAAACAACGGTTTCCAGGATGGAGGACAGGTTTCTCATCATCAATTCATGGGAGTGTGCATGGCAGACGAATTGGGTTGTGCACACAGCATGTTAAAGATCTATATCTAGGATACATCTCCCTTCAGTCTGTTGATTTTGGTGTGCTAAGTAGATGACTCTAGGATGATTCCTGAGGTTCTCGTAGTTTTTGTATGAAAGGCTTCCTACTGATTCGCATAATAGAATATTCGATGTTTGTGAGTTCTTTCGTGGTGACAGATCAACACAATGATTTTGTGAGGGACAACTAAGGAACATGCTTGCGGGCTATTCTGAATAAAAACGAGCTTTCATTTTGAAGCGGCTCCTGTTAGGTGAGTTGTGAGACTAGACTACACCAATTTTTTTAGGCACTTTGTACTTCTTTTGATCTAATCGTAATGGTTCTAATATTTGTGCAGATTTATTTAAAAAGCACGGAAGTACATCCCCAGAAAATAACTATTCCTACTGTTCATAGCCGTGTTGCTTTCTTTTTACAGTGAGCATGAGCAATCGATGGAATAGCATCCCTTTCTTAATCTCAAAGGACGAAGGTACACTTTGCAGTACATTTGCCGGTAGTTAATAGTACATTTGTTTTGTGCACATTTTGTGCCTTATGGTATTTATCTTGGTACATTACATATCAGGCTTTTCTCATTCTATTCATTTTGTATATGTAGACAGCTGATAGATTCAATCACCACACTGTGCTGTTCTTGTTGTCTGTGTTTAAATATTAATGTATCTTGAGAAGACTGCATTATTC
This sequence comes from Phyllostachys edulis, assembly GCA_036346405.1. Taxonomy (NCBI): domain Eukaryota; kingdom Viridiplantae; phylum Streptophyta; class Magnoliopsida; order Poales; family Poaceae; genus Phyllostachys; species Phyllostachys edulis. Next base: position 41,642,640 of record CM070555.1, on the reverse strand, counting down.
CCATTCTCCAGTACTCACCATGTGATGCCGCACACCATTCAATGTTTTTCATAAATTTGCTAGTACCAGCAATGCACTGGTACCAATGTGTCATTTGGTTGAACAAAAATGGGTATCGGTACATGTTATCATCTGAATTTCACAATATCTCACATTCAAGAAACCAAAAGAATTACATGGACCATAAGTAATGATGAAAAAATAGAACCCATATCACTCTTTTTGAATTTTCTATTTTTCTTCTGCATTTATATAGGATTGATAATATCTGCTGAAACTCGTATTCTTCTGACAGGCTATTGTAACACAATTATGCAAGTAGTGCTACATTGATTCATATTGTTTGTTAATTTCATTACTCCTATATAGTGGCAGTTTGACACATTAGCTATATGATAAGTTCCTAACTGGATATATCAGTCAACAAATTGTGTGATGATGTCTGTGCTAAAACAGAAATGAAGAGGAGAAAAGGAGCTGGTATTATCCATCAAGAAAGTTTGATTCAGAACAGAGCACGATGCTCTCAGGTTCAAATGAGGCAATAGCAGGCATGTCTTGCATTTCCCATCAATGGACTTTGGCAAGGTAGCTTTGTTCAGTCTGAACCATTGTTGTCAGCTTGCTACTTCTCTGTTTGCTTTTCATCTAAACCATTGATGGTTTTTTGTACATTTATGTCACATTTCGTCTCTTCATAAGATGATTATTTCATGGAGCTGACTGTGCCAGTTTATCCCTGATGGTTGTGTTTCAAGAGTCAAACTTCTTTAAATAATTTATGGCACACCACAAGTTAACTCGAACGACTGAATTATTATTCCTTATCATACATTACAAAGTGAAACAGCATGTAATTATACTGAGACACCACCACAGCATTAACTTAGGTCACAACTAGGACTCAGCATAACCGCTTTGCCTTTCCTTAGTTATGAACTGGTGTCCTTCTACGGGGAGAGGCATGATAATCCTTGTTAAGCAATTTGAGAACTTCATCACTGGCCTCTAGCATTTTCTCCTTCCAGTCCTCATTAATTTTATATAAGGTGCTGCGAACAATTGAATCTTTCAGTTCTTTTTTGGAGCCTGAATTTGGATTCCTGGAAGAAGGCTTGGATGTCAGTGTTCTGATTTGTTGAGGTTTTGGAATGTTCAGTACTAGCTCTGATGTGCTCCCTTCTAGTTTCATATTGTCCATGGATGGTCCTGCCATCATCCTGTGGCTACTACTATCCTGAGAGATTTTGTTAGGAAATTAGTAGTGACTGATAATCCATTAATTAGTCAACATAAAAGAACATAGGAAATTAAAACAATGATGGGCATGGAAAGGGTAGTTCCTAGGCAAGCATTGGCCAAATATAGAGTGGGTGTGCCCGTGTGTGCCGGTGTTCTTGAATTTCAAAGGTTAAGAGTATGGTTCGTAGGTTGTAGCACAAAGTGCCTTTCCCACTATATTATTTGACAATATTGTATAGAATTTTGACCTACCTAATACTTGGATATTTTTTCTCTCTCTCTAGCATGTGCATGTTCATATATTGCTGGTAACAGCACTCTGATAGCACCAATTTTAGAAGTATGAATTTGCAGTTTTATCTCTTAGTCTTAGGTAATTATGATAAAAGATAAACTTATGCCATCCTTTGACGAAGAGAAAACATGTAGGGTGTCCAGGAAGGAGGAAGAGATCACCTTTAGGCTTGAAGGTGCACATGAATTAGTTGAGTAATTCTTAATCTCCCCTGCATCAAGAACGAGAGAATATTCAAACCGAACAGAAAATGTCAATATACCAATTCAAAAGTTTCCTTAGGATTTTCTTCTTTTTCTTTGTTGAGTTTTTTTGGGTGAAATCAAGCTTATAATAGCTAGAAAAATATAAAGATATGAGTATATATTGAATACAGTTGGAGCATAAATGTTGCCCTTTATTAAGAAGGCACATTAACATTACTATTATGGCACAGGAAAAACATAAAGATTACTGTTATATCATGACTAAATACCTATATCTAACAAGAAGGAAGGCCATAGCTGACAAATAGAATGGCCAACCAAAGGAGAAAGGAAACTAAGGAGAACAAGCTAGTTATAGTTATGTAGCTATACCCTATCTACTTCTAGTTGTTCTTGGGCGGGTGGTTCCGGGGTGTACGGTAATCAGCAGTGAAGGGTATGTGACCATCAAAGTTAACCTCTGGAGGATTTTTTCTACTTCTAAAATAACAGTTCATACTCAAATCCTTCCTTCCTCCATGCCCACAGTTTCCAACAGAATGTTTTGCACCTGAGCTTGGTTTGCTTCTAGCATTCTTTGCGTCCTTCTTCTCCATGACTGCATCTCCAAAAGCCATCTTTCGTCCTGTCAATACATTGCTTCTGATTTCCTCATCTGTGCTGGTTTTGTCAACACTGAGCTCCTACATATCAGGAGAAACTTTAGTTAGACATGAGTCCTTGATAGTGCATTTCATAAAAATAGTCACAAGTTTTGGCAGTGCTTACAGTTCTTACCAGCTTGGTTTCTAGTCCATTCTCACTGCTAGTTACCATCAGCAATTCTGAGAACAGACAGTAAGTATGTCAGTGTGTTTCCCATCAAAAAACGTATGTCAGTGTGTCGCACATGCATATTTACACCAAGAAGGAAATGAACTTGAATGAAAAGCCTTGGCTCTAGTATGCACATGCAAAAAGAAAAGTATCAGTGCCTACCTCTCTGTGCAATGGCAACGAAGGGCCTAAGGGTGGCCGATAAGATGGCCAACCCAAGCATGAAGCTTACACAGTTTAACGGCTGCATAACTAACTGTCTGGCCCTGCTGTTTGGTATGTCTGTCATATAACTAACAGGAAAGGGAAGGAGAAAGCAGAACACGGAAAGGGTAGATTTATAGGTCCATAGAGACATTCACACTCCATTTGTCAAAGTTTGAGTTGCAGTATCTTCTGTGCATAGAATGTTGCACTTGTACTTTTAATCCATATAATAGTCTGAGGCCTCAGCATTTTCTTATTGGCTTGAGTATATTCATGTACTTGGGAGTACTCAAAGTTTGTCCCTTGTCATTCGCCAAGCAGTACTTTCCAAGGATCGCATGAATTGTAAAAATGCTCCAAGGATCTGCCATTGCTTGGGATAGAAGATTTTGAATGCCTTGGGGCTTGGGCATTCTGCCCTCGGTCGCTGCGCATGCATGCAACGAGGGAGAAGAGGCAAAGTTTAGTGGCCAACTAGAAAGGTTTTCGGTGACCAAGGCCACGACCTAGGGTTTCACCTCCCTTTGATCTAAAGTAATGCTTTCGATGCCCCCACATGTACCTTAAACCATATCGATGCATCAGACTTCTAGGTGATAACCTAAAAATAACTGGTGGTGGGGGGTGAATCAGACGCCCTCGGCACGCAAGAGCATACTTGTGTTCTACCGCTGTTGTCGGTAGCATTGAATTGGGGGGATTAGGAGTGAACGCACGGCGAATCCATTTGCAGTTGGTTGAATTTGGTCTGTTTTCAGAGTTATGAACACATTATTCTAGCATGGACTAACTTGACGGTTCCTCTTTTCAGGTGTTGATCATGGCAAATGACTCGAAAAGCATCGGCAGGATGCCAGCTTGAGCTTCGGTACTGCTGCTTGAGGGCATGGGTTGGGGAACAGACCCTAGGCCCCTGGTCCTGGTTTGAAGATTCATGGTGTACCTGGAATGTACTCTCTCAGACAGTCAACTCGGCCTCTGGGATTCTAGTTGTACGGTTGTACCAGCTGCGTGTTCATCATGTCTTCGCAATTCACATTACGCGAAAAGCTTTAGAGAACTGAATCGCTTTCCGTTTGTCTATTCGCTGAGCTTACAAAATCTGTACATTCAGATTCGGTAAAGTCAAATTGGGGATGTTTGTTTAACACATTGTATGTGTGATCGCAATCACTTAGGTGATGAGGTCTTTTTTAAACACTATGAAGCAGATTTAAAAACATTGATGTTGAGGGATAATATTTACTGTTGGATTTTGAGGACTATTCTGGTAATTTCTCAATTAGAGAAAAGAAGAAAATAGAAAAGAAAGGAAAATGGCAGGGCTCACCTGTCAGTGTGAGGCAAGAGGAGATGATGGTTGGAGATTGGTTCCCCTTACCTCGTGTGTGGGCGATTTGGGCGGAAGATTGGTGGAGATGGTGACGCTGGAGGAGCGTGCATTTTGGGCTCAGCCGTTCGTAGCAACCGCGTTGTTTCCCTTTCCTCCTTCTCTTCAAAGCCAGGGCCTCTTCCTCTTTTCTGGTAACTGAAAGATTAGTGAGTTCATCAATTTTTGGCGCTTCTGCTTCCCTTTTGATCTGCACTGGTTTTGGGCTTTTGGAGCCCCCACGTCGTCGAGCTTGACTTGGCGTCGTAGGTGGTAGAGGTCGGATTCTTCTCTATGCGCTTTACGCCGGTTTCCCTTTGAGTGCTATCCTCCCTTGATCGGACGGGGTGAACTCGGTTCTTGTGTATTTGGGAAGTGATTTGGCCGGACTTTGACTTGAACTTGTTGAGGGAGAAGAAGGTGTCAGTTTCTGGTTTTTGGTGCTTTGTGAGTGCACTTGGCCGGTGCATCTTGGTGGTTCTTGTGCGGCGTCTTCTGTACCTCGGCTTCTTCTTTAGTTTGTCCCGAAGTGTGAAGATCGGCATTGTATCTCCGTCAACCTCGTCTATTTTGCGCGGCATAACGATACGATTGGTTTTCTGAGACAACATCATTCGACATGCCTTGTCTGTTTTTTATCTCGGTGGTTTTCATTACCATTGGCTTTGTGAGTATTCCTGTATTCCAATTGTTGAGTATCACTTTGCATATGTGTGCGCGCGCTGTACTGGTTCAAAATATGGAATTGATTTGATGCTAGTACTAGGAGATATTGCTAGTGATTCTGTGGTTCGGTTTAAATAGCTTGGTGATGATTGTCAAAATTTGAAATTGAATTGATAACTGAAAATAGACTTGAGCCAAAGCTAGATTGCTTTCTATTGTCAGTTTTAACTGGTAGTTTTTGTTCTTTCTGTTGTTCAGTTCTGACTGAAACCAGTTTGATCATTTTTGTTCTGTGAACTTCTTGTTCCTCTGTGAAATATTTGCACTACTATGCTCAGTTTGTTGAATAGGCTTATTGATGAAATATTTGTGAACATCTGCACTGATATTCTGTTTACATAATAGTTTGTGTGTTGTTTTGTGATTCCATTCACACTGATATTTAAATGATACTCTGTTAACTGAGAGTTTAAACTGTTGTTTGAGATAAAACTTGACATATTATGAAAGCTTTAGTTTGAGCTCAATGTCTGTTTTGTGGTTGTCATATTTGATTGGTGAAGAGATCTTGACATGAGTGCTGTGATGGCTAAGATTATATCTTGTGCAACTAGCCTTTTGAGAGCAATAAACAATCTTCTAAATCTTAGCTTTGTGCTGATTTTAATTGTACACATGATTTATGTGTTGAGCATATTATTCTGTTTAAATGGCTTAGAGATTTTACATGTGTATATGTTATGTTTGTCATTTAAATGCTGCTGGAATTATGCTTTAATTACTGTTAATTATGATAGAATTAATTCTAAATGTTTGCTAAAACTGCTTTATTTACAACAATTCAGAAAATCAAAATATCAAGATATGTCTTCCTCATCTGATATCGTTAAGTTGGAAGTGTTTGACGGTGCCAACTTCAAACGTTAGCAGGCTCAAACTAAGTTATGGTTGACTGGCCTCAAACTTTTCTGGGTCATTTCAAATCCTCCAATGTTCGCATTGGAAATAGCTGAAATGACGTGGTGGGAGGATGCGAACAACTCGGTCTTAGCTCGTTTGTTCGCCATCTTATCCAACCGGCTGTTCGACGTATATGTTAATTTCAATAATGCTAAACAACTCTGGGATGAACTTGATGAGAATTATTCCGAAGAGGATAATGGAAATGAGTCTCTTATTACTGCTACCTACTTGAACTTTAAGATGGCAGAGTGGCGGTCGGTGATAGAGCAGCTCCATGAGCTACAACTCCATATACGTGATTTAAATTAGTACGACTGCCTCCTACCAGAGAATTTTTAAGTAAATGTCATCTTGGCTAAGTTATCGCCCTCGTGCTCGTAGTCATATAAAGGAGCGCTTAACACTCAATGAGTTGTCAACAGCTATTAATATCGAAGAGCGAGCAAGAGCCGGTGATGGTACAGGAAAGGTTCAAGTTCAGGCTTACCAGGTGGAGGTCAAGAGTGTTGTAGGCTTTGGGAAACAGAAGGTCAAGAATCAGCCCCAAAACAAGCTATAGAGAAAGAAAATGAAGAAGAAGAAGGAAGAGATTGTCTGCTACGTTTGTGGAGTGGTTGGTCATAAAGCCAACCATTGCTGCAATCGTAAAGGCAAGGGTCCTTCTCCTGGTTAGCATAAAGGCCGCAAGGCCGAGGTGAATGTCGCACTAGCTAGCTCCAGTTCTGAAGGGTATGTACTTCAAGCCTTTATGATAAGTCCATCTATTGATTGGTGGATTGATACAGGTGCTACTAGACATATATGTGCTGATCAATTGTGTTTCTCTTCATTTCAGGGTGAAGGTGGTGGATCCGTCCTAGTGGGGAATGGAGCCACTGCTACAGTACGTGGGATTGGACAGGTTTGCTCGAAGCTCACTTCAGGCAAAACACTCATTCTAAAAGACGTGCTGTACATGCCTGCAATGACTCGCTACCTCATGAGTGGGTCTATGATGTGTAGGTAAGGAATAAAGCTTGTATTTGAATCCAATAAGGTCGTGTTGACCAAATTTGGTAATTTTGTGGGTAAAGGCTATGACAGCGGAGGCATGTTCCGTTTATCCATTTTTGATCTCAATAATGTAAACATTTTTAATTTTTCTCATTGCAATAAATTTTATGATATTTGGCATTCTCGTTTATGTCATATTAACTTTGAAGCCATTGTGTGGTTAAGCAAAATGAGTTTAATTCTAAGCTATAATTATGAAAAGGGTTCAAAGTGTGAAATGTGTGTGCAAACTAAGCAGCCCCGAAAACCTTTTCATAGTGTTGAAGGGCGAAGCACACTTGAGCTAATCCATTCTGATCTTTGTGAGATGAATGGAATATTAACTAAAGGTGACAAACATTATTTTCTAACTCTCATAGATGATGTGACTAAGTATTGCTACATTTACTTACTTAAGTCGAAAGATGAAGCACTAGAACACTTTAAAATCTTTAAAGCCGAAGTGGAAAACCAACTAGAGAAGAAAATCAAACGGTTAAGGCCAGACCGAGGCGATGAATACGTCTCTAATGAATCCTTTCAATTCTATGAATAAAGTGGAATAATTCATGAAATTACTCCACCATACTCACCCTAATCGAATGGAATAGCCGAAAGAAAGAACTGGACTATTTGTGATTTGGTTAATGCCATGCTGCAAAGTTCAGGTATGTCAGACTATTGGTGGGGTGAAGAAGTTCTCACATCAAACTATGTCCTAAATAGGGTCCCACCTCGCAATCAGGAGGAAACACCTTATGAAGGATGGAAGGGGAGAAAAACCTAACTTATCATTTCTTCAAACTTAGGGATGCCTTGCAAAAGTGCATGTGCCATTACCCAAGTAAAGAAAGCTTGGTCCTAAGATTGTTGATTGTGTCTTTCGAGGATATGCTAAAAATAGCACGGCTTATAAATTTCTACTGGTCAAATCCGAGGTGAGTGACATCGCTACAAATGTAATGATGGAATCTCGTGATACGACATTCTTTGAACATGTGTTTTCTATGAGACCAAATGAAGTCATTGAACCTAATAGTTCAGATGAACACTCTATTCTTCCTAGTGTGGATAACACTGCTCCAGAATTGGAGTGGGGAGGAGTAAGAGGCAGAGGACGGAAAAGTCTTTAGGCAATGACTATATCACCTACGTCATGGATGATGAACCAAAAACCCTTTCAGAGACATACACATCCCGGATGTGAATTACTGGAAGAAGACAGTCCGTAGCGAGATGGACTCCATCATAGCTAACGGAACGTGGGAGGTTACAGACCTCCCATCTGGATACAAGCTAGTGGGCTGCAAATGGATCTTTAAAAGAAGGGAAAATTGGGTCAGTGACATTGCGTTCGGACGTATTTAGAGGATTAACATCGCCTTCGTCACGCATTGGAAAACAACACCACAAAGAGCTGAAATTCTGCCGAATAACACTGTTGTCACGGTCCCTGCGTTACCGTCACGTTTGCTGCCGTTTGACTAGTGAAAAGACTAATTTGCCGTTCCATCCGGCTGCAGAGGTGAATTGGATCCGCCCTCATCCCATATAACGGAAGCCAACCCTAGTTTCTCCCCATTTGGCTCTATTTTTTTTGCCTACTACTCTCTCTCCTTGCCTTCGGGTCATTTTTCATCGATGAGCTCCTGACCGGTCTCTTGGACTCTGGTTCGTTCTCTCTTTTCGGTTTCCTTTGCCCACGGTTTCTTTCCTTTGCCTTCGGTTGAGCTCGTAATTCGTGGAAATGAGCCAAGGAGGGGACACATCTTGCTCCACTCCATTTGTGAAGTGCCCGAATTGCAATTTGGTGGTGAGGCGCAGGACGTCCAGCTCTTAAAAAAATCCTAACCGTGGGTACTACAAATGCCCTATGTATTCAGTAAGTATTTGGATTCAGGATTCCATTTGGTTTTGGGGTTTTTTGTATGTGAAGAAATTTGAATTTTGTAGTTGATCTACTATTCACCCAATTTTCGAAGGAAACTGGGATTGGCTGTGCGTTCGGGCGATGGGCAGAAGAGGTAGAGTCGGTCCAAGGGGCTATCGACCGTGCGCATCCTGATGAAAGAAGTGGAATGGTGGATGTTGGAAAGCTAATAGATAAGGTTGAGAGAATGGAGGCCAATGTTGTTGAAATGTTGGAATACAAGATTAATTTGATGATTGCTGTAATTTTGTTTCTTCTTGTTATTGTGATTTTGAAATTGTGATGTGATTGCCATGTTGAAATTAAGGAGAATGTGTTTGTGATTTTGCATTGAATGAGATTGTGGTGTTTCAGTTGGTCTCAAATTACAGTAAGAAGCATGAACTCAAAATGACATGTTCCATGATAGATCATATAACAGGTTTCAGTAGAATGATAACATATTGCAGTAAGAATCATCATTGCAAAATGACATGTCTCGTAACAGATAGGGATCCCTAACAGATAACATGTCTCATAACAGATGTTTCAGTACAAGGATAACCACAGCCACAATGCAAACATTTTCACAAGAGTTGGTTGAGTACAAAATAACATATTGCAGTAAGAACCCTCCTCTCAAAATGACTTGTTTCAGTACAAGGCATGTTCATAACAACATATTACAGAGGATCCTCAGAACATAGCATCATTAAATCTTGTCTGAGGTCTGTTTGCCCCTGCCTTTCTTGGTGATGTTCTCCTGGTTTGTGAGGAGGCTGTTGGAAGCTGAGTACCCAGGGACCTCTTCATGGCCCTAGTAGTGGGAGGTTGGCTTTCTTCGCTGGAATTAGCAGTGCCCAAGGACCTCTTCATGGTCTGTTTTCCCTTGGTTGCCCTACATGCATGAAAGAGAGAAAAAAATGACTGAAGTGCCTAGGGACCTCCATGGATGCAATATATCACAGGGAAATGACTGAAGTAGGTCAAAGAGAGAAAAATGACCTTTTTCTAGTTATTCCTGCAGCTGGTAATGCTAGTGCACCTTGTCCCTCTTGTATAATTTTTTCCCTTGGTTGCCCTGCAAGCATGATGGAAAAACTGAACTATATCAAAGGGAAGAAAATAGAATATATCACAGGGAAATGACTGAAGTAGCTGAAAGAGAGAGAAAAACGACCTTTTTGTAGTTGTTCCTGTAGCTAGTAAAGCTAGTGGAACTTGACCCTCTTGTATAGTCCTCTTCTTGCACACTCTTTTCCTGTAGACACTTCATGTAAGTAGCAGTCCAAACAATTTAGGTAATGTAACAAATAGGCAACCTTTTGTTAGTTGGTGCTTGAGCTGGAGCTTCTTCCCCTACTATTGGTACACTGTTTTTGCACCCCTTCTGGTGATCTCCAAGTTCACCACACTGCATGCACCGCTGTCTTGTTCTAAAGGGTTGCTCTAGACGATCCTTATACCTCTGTGTTTTTGGCCTACCAGTTGGCCTCTTCAAGTTTGGTGGGTAAATCTTGAAACCAGGGTCAATACTTTCCCATTGCGACTTGTCAGGAATTGGCCTGAATACACCAGCATAGGCAGCCTTGAACTTATCAACTATGAAGTAATCATCGACAAAGTCCTCGAGTTTGCCCCTTGCGTGTCATATGAATGCTACTGCATGATTGCAAGGTTTACCGCTGATTTGCCATTGATTGTAGGAGCACATCCTCTCATCCAACTCCACTGCATATCTTGCGTCATTTGTTGCAGATTCAAGAGTGAAAACCTCAGCACCACTAGGGCCACATCTAGTGATTCTATATCCCTTCAAGCCCCTACTGTTGGCATTCAACTCTTTCACAATGTGTGGCAGTATCTTCCCTTCTAACTTACTTGCAATTCTACCCCTCAACTCCATTTTGGCAACCACATATTGTCTAAACCTGTCCAAAAGCTCTACAATTGGAAGTCCTTTGTAAGCATTTATCTTACTATTGAAGGATTCAGATATGTTGTTGTTGATGTAGTCAACTTTGCACATTCCATTGAACATGCTCTTGCTCCATTTGTGTGGGTGATATGTGTGCAACCACTGCATGAGATTTGGACATGAAGATGCAATCAAACTCATGTGACCCTGGAATACTGTTTGGTTATAGGTTCTTGCAGCTGGCCACATGTTCTTGTCAATGACAGGGCCTTTGAATTTTTTTCTTCAGGTTTCTCCAGAGATGTAGCATGCACTCCCTGTGATCAACTCCATCTGTGAAAACATTGCTGATAGCTGTCTCAAGCCCCTTGCAAGCATTAGTATGGATTGCTAAGCCAGATGGTGTACCAATGGCTACTTTCACCCTCTCCATGAACCATTCCCAATTTTGCAGTGTTTCAGAGTCGAATATGGCCCAACAAACTGGAAACATCCATTTGTGGCCATCTACTGCTGTTGCAGATGCTAACTGACCCTTATAGTTCCCTGTGAAATGTGTGGAGTCTACTCCCAGGTAAGGTCTACATCCATACAAAAACCCATCAATGTAGGGTTTGAGTGCAACAAATACTCTGCTGAAGAGATGCCTCCCTTTCACCAGTGTATACTCTATGTCAACCATACTACCGGGACACTTCTTCTCAACCTCTGCTTTGAAGCTATACAACAGGTTGAAACTATCATCCCAGGAGTCTTGTATTTCCTCTAATGTAGCCTTCTTTGTAGCCCAAACTTTGAAGTAGCTGACATCGACATGAAACTTCTCCTAGAGTCTCCTCTTCAATTCTTTGGGACCAAGATATGGATCCTCAATCAGCCAATCCTTGACATGACCTGCACACCATTTGTATGAGGTCATCTTGTCTCCCACAAAACTTGTGGTGGAGCAAGTATGCTGTGCTGCAATTACCTTCACCTGCAAAAGAACAAAAGAATAACCAAATTTGTGGCAGAAAGTTTGAAGTACTATGAAATGCATTACCTTGTAAGTTCTGTCATCCTACAACCTTGATGCATGAATTCTCCTATTGTAGTCTGGATGGGTGCAAGATGCTCTAAACCTCTCCTGCTCACTATAGTCAACGTTGTACTCAAACTCATTTAAAATTGCATAATGTCTAAGAACTTGTTTAAAAGTACTTTGGTCAGCAATGATAGAATCCACTTGTATTACTGGATTATTAAGGTTAGTTACAGGGAGAGTCTCCAATAGAGCTTCATCATTAACCTCCTCTTCGAGCTGCTCATCCTCAGCAGGATCATATTCAGATACATTGTCATCTGGGTCAGAAGGGTTGTACATGCCCTCATCATCCACTCCAACATGGTCTTCCTCCTCAATTTCTGGGTCACTCACATTATTTGGCTCACTCTCATTATCTTTCTCACTTTCATTGTCTTGCTCACTCGCATTATTTGCCTCACTAACATTATTGGGTTCACTAGTAGGTGGATGCTTAATTTGTGGCTTACTGAGGGAAAGAACTAGAACCTGCTGCAATTCATTGCTAGCTTGGCTACATGTATCCATTGCTAGGTTGTCAACTGTACTACAATCTGGCTGTGATACCTCCATGCCGAGCAATGGGTCGCCTTCCCAATATGGAGCTACATCCATCACCTGCACATTCAGCAAGACCCTTCGATTATTCTCCAATGCAAGTGCGCTATCCAAGTCTGCATCAGAGCTTATGTCGATGTGCTCGCCAATGGCATCGTTCCAACAGGACACAGAGAGATATTGCCGACTTCCCCACTTGAATTATGAGCGCAACAAGGCAATGAAATCCCCCATTTTGAAATTCCCAGAATCTATTACCTTCTGCACCCACTTAGCCTGGTAGTACTCGATCATATCCCTATCGGGCTTTGACATGTAGGAGCCAACTCTAACACTTAGCCGTATATCCTTGGTAGGATCCATTTCTACCGCAACAATGAAATACATTGCAAGAAATAAATAAAGCACTGTCTACCGTAAGTAATGCAATTAAACGTGACAATCGGAAACCCTAATTCCACAGAGATATTAAGCAAAATGCGCAATTTTGAAACCCTAATTCCACCCATTCCCCAAATAAAAAGCAGTTACAAAGCCGTACCCGTCTGGTGCCAATGAAGCCGAACTTGTCATGTCTTCGGGGAACCTCTCCGCCACAGACTTGGCCGAACTCTTCAATCTGGGTTTGCCCGGACTCATTGCTCCAACTTGATCTACTCGGGAGAGGAGGAAGAAGCTTCACTTCTCAAGACAGGAAGATGGTGTAGAGGACAGGACCGATGGAGGCCTGTACTGGTGGTCGCGCCTGATCGGGGTCTCGCGGTGGTGGAGTGTGGAGCGAAGCAGGCAAGAGGGGGAGATGAGGGAAATCGCGGCGGCCGAGTGGGGAGAAAAGGAGGCAAGGGGGAAAAGTAGCCGAGTCGGGAAGGATTACGTCAACACCCTGGGACTGAAGGGGCAATACTGTCATTTCCCTTTTTTTCTCTCTCTCGCAACCAGCCAAACGACAGCAAACGTGACGGCAATGTTATTCGGCAGAATTTCAGCTCTTTGCGGTGTTATTTTCCAATGCTTGACGAAGGCGATGTTAAACCTCTAAATACGCCGGAACGCAATGTCACTGACCCAATTTAAGAAAGCGTAGACCTGATGGCACTATAGAAAATTACAAGGCCCATTTAGTGGCTAAGGGTTTCACATAAAAAGCGGGTGAAGACTATTTTGATACATACTCTCCTGTGGCTCATTTACCCATAATTCGGATGCTTTTAGCACTAGCTGCCGCACATAAACTCCAAGTACATCAAATGGATGTAAAGACCGCTTTCCTAAACGGGGAGTTGGATGAGGAGATTTATATGTAACAGTCGGATGGTTTTGTGGTTGAAGGGCAAGAGAAGAAAGTATGTCGATTGATTAAATCCTTGTATGGTCTAAAGTAAGCTCCCAAGCAATAGCACGAGAAATTTGATAGTACTATGACCTCGGTCAGCTTTTGTGTAAATGAAGCCGATAAATGTGTCTACTATCAGTTTAGTGGAGGGAAGGTGTCATTCTATGTATTATGTGGATGACATATTGCTTTTTGGGACCAACATAGATGCAATCAATAAAACAAAGTCTTTCCTCTCCTAGAATTTTGATATGAAAGATCTGGGTGAAGCTGATGTTATCATAAATATCAAGCTTATAAAGGGTGAGAATGAGATTATTCTTTCACAATCTCATTATGTGGACAAAGTCCTAACTAGATTTGAATTCATGGACTGTAAGTGTGAGACCCCGACGTTTATTAAGCTCATAATACTTAGTCATCCAATTGACCCTAGTATTATCAACCAAATAAACCCGGTCTCGAGAGATGTATACTTCCCAGAATGCAGTATACATACCTCACAACAAAAGAATGTATCAATTCCATACAACACATAGTACATAAGCAACAAACCAGAAGTTAATACTAATAAAGGAATAGGTTATTACAAAAGAGGGGCCTTCTGGCCAAATAACAAATACAAAACTAAATAAACAATGAAGCAAAAGTGCCATAGAGATGGCCCAAAATAAGAACCAACCAAGGTGCCTTAGCCCACAAGGCAATCGACCGGACCGCCAAGCTAGTCGTCAAACCCAAGCACATCTCACAAGAGCGAAGCCCTTGGGGCTCACCTTTTCCTCTCGCAACAAAAGCCACAAAATGCCACAACCACGGGCGCGATGAGTACATAAAGTACTCCACAAGACTTACGTGTGAGATAACAGAACTATAAATAGCTACATGCAAGCTTTATTTAAGTGGATGAGGCTTTGGACTCATTTTAGCATAACGCAAGTTTCATTTGCAATAACATAATAGATTGAAGGCAATTTGGCAAAGCATTTTAATTGTTGAAATAACAACGAGATAAAAACATAGTAACAACAACAAGATCAACCTCGAAGTGACTAAACCAATAGTCACCACAACAATAGCATGAACTCCCCGTTCATGCCAACCATGTCAAGTTTTAATTAAAGGTTGTAGTCTAGTTCTTACGGGGCGTTTCGAGCGTGTCCATAACCTAGGACGAGGCTATTCGAATAGTTTTAACCCTGCAGGGGTGTACCAATGTACCCACACGCCGATCGCCTTTCCTTTAGGCACACTACCTTTGGTATGGCAAGACGGCTAAGTCCTACGAGACATTTCCAATGGACAATGCTAATTTGAGTCGCACAACCCACGGGAGAAGGAGACATCACACAATCTGCCCGAAGCTAATGCTCCTCCCACATCACACACACATTTTATCTTTAAAACACACCAACCGAGCGACCCCAATTAACACCGCCTAAAGTATTTAGTCAAGAGGGTCCCATATCCCCTCGTGTGGTTAGCACGCAAAATTGCTCGTAACGGTGGCGCAAGTAACTCGGGCCTTAACGACTCAGCATACTACCACATTCCAAAACCACGCCATCCATCCAATATGCCCAAGTCTAAATCAATCCTTTGTTTTCAGTTTTGATTTTACAATTAATCAAAGCACAAGTGCTGGACATATAGGAGTAATAATCAGTTTTGAGTGATCAAGACCATCGACTAAGTCGATGATCGCCCATTACTACCGTTATCTAAGCATTGCTAAGCATGACACCGTAAAAGCAATAAAAGAGCATACTTAAATCACCGGGCTCTAATTCACCAGCGATATTAGTAACTTATGGTTTGTGGCAGGGGTAACAATTTAGGGGCAACTATGCAATAGGAATAGCTACCTCTAAACAATAAAATACTTTGACACAAAAGCATGCATACATACAAGTTAAACAAAATATTAGACTTTAAAGTAATGGGACAATGATGGAAATGATCAAACTGCTTGCCTTTACTGTTGCTGGACAAATTGTTGCTGAGGATCGCCACGGGTTCAAAGTACTGCCGACACCTAATCGGAAAGACGAAAACAATCGATAAGAACGATTTAAAACGACAAAGACAGCACAGCAAACGAACTCCAAACACTCTGAATTTTCTACAGAAGCAAGAGGGTGATTTTTAGGAAATTTAGCAACAAGAACCAATGGATTTGGATTCTCAATGCAAAAGATATGAGCAAAACAATTCTGCTCAGCCCTAAAAATACCAAACTGCACTATTCACTAATTTAATTATGAGGCAACATTTTCTAGAAAAGTGGTGACACTGAAATTTTTACAGAAAAACCAGCACCTCATGAGATGAATAACACAATTGAGTTCATCTCATTTGGAGCTAGATTGCACTTTCTACAATTTTTCAAAAACAAGAACTTGAACAAAATTGTAATGCACAAGTCCTCATTTTTATAACAGCAACGAGCTCAAAACTAATTTTCATAGTAAGTTCATTATTAGAGGAAACCAACAAAGTTGGTCTCACTCAAAAATAATCTACAGAGCATTAGTTTTGTATTTTACAAGTTAAGCATTGATTTAAGTGTATATCTTAAAGTTGGTTTTAAAATCTAATGGCAAAACTGTGCTTTGGAGCTGAACTCAACTTACAATCATTTTTGGATTAAAGTCAAGTTCAAGACAGAGCTAACATAATTTGAATGACCTCATTTGGATTTAGAATGAATAAGATATGGAATTCTAAAGTTTATACCTTATTTCAGTTTATAAATAAGTGCTTACTGGAATTTCTAAAACCAAAAGAGAGGGGGAGGACGTGAACCGTTGATCTAAATCAAACGGCCCAAGACCTCCAGAGGAAAACGCGCACGCGCCTGCGCAGGTCTAGAGAACACGGGCCGTTGATCTTGGATCCAATGGTCCATGTCCTCCCTGCCACGCCAAGGCAAGCAGCAGAAGGAGGTCGTGGCCGTTGATACCGCATCCAACGAACCACAACACAAGAGGGAGGACCGGACGGTCCAGATCAAACGAGGGAGGTCTGGGACGGCCGAGATCTTCCAAAGGAAGATCTAAACTATCAAGATCTCCCCAAGGAAGATCTACATCGCCAAGACCTCTCGAGGAGGTCCCGGACGGTCCAGATTTTCCAAGGAGGACCTTAATGGCCTAGATTGTCCTGGGAGGACCTTAACGGTCAAGACAACAACAAAGAGGTCCGGGCGGTTCAGATCCACTTGGGGTGGTCCTGAACGGCCAAGATCTAACAAAGGGAGGTCCTAAGCGGCTCAGATTTCCACGGGAGGTGCAGGCGGCTAAGATTTACCCGAGGAGGTCCACAGGTTAAGAGGACCTCTGGGAGGTCCTACACGGTGGAGATCAACAGGGGAGGACCTCAACGGCTAAGATCTCCCACAAGGAGGTCCTAGCGGTCAAGATCGCAAGGAGGAAGGTCTGAGGGGTTGTCCTACAAAAGACCGGGGTGGTCTTTGCAAAGAGGACCCCGAGGGAGGTCTTAGGGGAGGTCTTTGGGAGGTCTTCGCCAAAAGTCCACGGGTGGTCCTTTGGCCAAGAGGTCCCAGAGATGCACGCTGGGAGATTAGGCTACGCCTTAATTGCGCAACAAGGGACGTAAAACAAGGCATTAAAGGTCTGACCGAAGTTTACCAATGATAAGCAATGATGATCGCATTTAGGGGAGATCTTTGTCCTAACGACAATGGCACAGTGCCATTGTCGTCCGACAAAACCCCGAGAGGCTCCCAAGGCTTGTCGCCGCGATGAGGACCTCGCCGGCGCCATCCAAGAGCACCAACGCAGCGCAATAGTGTTCTTGACACGCCAGACCATTCCCTACCGGGGTGGCCCTGAACGGCGACGAGTCAAGATTGGCGACACAAAACACACGGCCAAAACACAAACAGCGATAATGAGCTCCGCAATGAACATTCTGCTGCAGCTAAGCTCCGCAACAACATACACGCGGGTGCCAAGATCACGGGACTACCAGAGGGTTACCCGGAGGTCGCGGAGGTGCTGAGGAGGTTGGGGACGTGGAGGACCGGAGTTGGGGAAGAAAGGTTGCTCTACGGCCAACTCCAAGCTCCAAGCTCCAAGTTAGGCCTCTCTGAAAATGTCCCAACCAATTAAGTTAGGGCTTTTGGTCACAGAGGGTAGTGGCTTAGATTGAAGCAAAGAGACGGAGAGGAAAAGCCACGGGAGCACTGAGCCACCGAGGAGCTCCAAGGGCATCAATGGCGGCCAAGGAGGTCTGGGTGGTTTGAGCTCCACAGAATCGAGAGCAAATGGTGAATGGTGGAAAAGAAGCCAAGGAAAACAATTGGGAGGTATTATAGCCCGAGGAAAAGGGTCATGAGCTAGGGTTAAGCTCATGGTGAGTTTAGCCCATGGCTCACCCATGGCTTGACAGACGTGGAGGTGACAGAGCAGCTCAAGACAATGACTTTGGGGCGAAAAGCTCGACCCGCATTAAATCTTTGGCAGCAAAGAGCCGTTGGGACAAGACAGATCCCGCCTCCTCCATCGCCATGGCGTCTGCGCCAGAGCTAGGAGAAGAACAGAGTTGCCCACCACCGTCCGATTAGAAATGAGGGGAGGTCGTGACCTCGATCTAAATCAAAACGGTAAGTTTTTAAAAGGAGAAGGAGGAGATCACAGCCATTGATCTGGATCGGGAGGTCGTGACCCTCCGATTTCCATAATGCTTGAAAGACGTGGAAAAAGGGACAGAGGTCCAAGGCGTTGATTTCAATCAACGGTGCGGACCTCTGTGAGGTCTTAACCGCACACAAACTTAAGAACAAGAGGGGAGGTCATGGCCTTTGGATTTAAATCCAAGGCGCACAACCAAAGGGGAGAATCTTAGCACTACGCCAGAGCGCACAAGAGGTTATGGCCATCGATTAAGATCTAATGGTGATGAGAGGGCGAGGAGGTCTCGAGACGCGCAAAAGGCAAGGGAGGTCAGACCTTTGGATTTTTGATCCAACGGTTCGATCAAAAGAGGGGGAGGTCCTGAGTTTGCGCAACGCACCAGGGAGATCATGGCCTTTAGATTTAAATCTAAGGGCTACGACCTCACGTGCGCGGGGAGGTCTAATGCGCACAAGACAAGGAGGAGGTCGTGACCGTGGATTTTAAATCCAACGGTGCACAACATGAGATGGGGGAGGTTGTGATTTGGATATTTTGAGGGAGGAGGTCGGGTCGTTGGATCGATCCAACGGCTATGACCTCGGTTAGGTGGGAGGTTTGCTTAGTCTAACAGTGAGGGGAGGTCATGGCCATGGATCTTGGATCCAAGGGCTACGACCTCAACGAGGTGGAAGATCCACGCAACGATGGTTTGCAGAGGAGGTCGTGGCCTTTGGATTGGATCCAATGCCACGACCTCAAGTGAGTGCAAAAAGGGAGATCTGAGTAGTTTGAGTCGCGGGGAGGTCAGGCCATGGATTTTGATCCAATGCCAAGACCCGATGAGTGGGGAGGTCCTGATCGAGTATGTTGAGGAGGAGGTCGTGGTCTGTTGGATTTGATCCAACGGCCACGACCTCAACAAATGGGGATGACCTCGGCGCGATGGTTTAACACTCGAGGAGGTCTTTGAGGTTTAACACACGGGGAGGTCATGACCATGGATCAGCGATCCAACGGCAATGACCTCATGAGGCGGGAGGTCTTTGCGGTGTTGATCGCGGAGGAGGTCGTGGCGGTTGGATGTTAATCCAACGGCTACGACCTGATCAAGGTGGAGAGGAGGTCCGACGCGCTAAGGGAGGCGGTTGGGTTGGACCACTTTGGGAAAATGGCTAGCCCAAGGAACAAGTACCAAGCTTTTAAATTCAATTTCAACAAATTGAGATTTTGCAGGTTGTTTGAATAGCAATTGAGCTCCAAAATTTATGAAATTTTAACTGGAGCTTGTTGACAATGAGATTAACCTCACATAAAATTTCCAGAGGTTATTATGCAATGCATTTTTCTCAGGAAATTCATGAAGGTTGTTCAAGGATTTGTTTTACCTCCAAAATTTATCAAACAAGTTTTACAACTTGTGATATTTTTCAGAGGGGCCCCACATTAGTTTTAGGACCAAGGAAAATATTTTCCAAATGTTTGGCACAAGATTTAAGATAAACGGAGAATGAGTTTGACTTTTGGTCAACCAGAGCTTTGTGTTTTTGGATTACACAACTCTTGGACAAGAATTACATGAGAGATTAGGGGTTTTCAAGATGTGGGAAAAAGTTTTAATTTCTACACATATAATTATACTTGAACAAACCCTAATTATACATTTGGGATGTTACAGTAAGTCAGTGGCCACACTCTATGATCCAAATGTGAAACTACATAAAAACACCGGACATGGAAAAGACCAGCTTAAATATCCTCAAATAATTGGATCCTTAATGTATCTAACTAGTGCAACAAGACCTAACATCTCATATGCTGTAAGCAGATTGAGTCGTTATACGTCCAATCCGGGAGATGATCATTGGATAGCACTAGAGATGGTACTTAGGTACCTAAAGGGGACCACAAACTTGGGAATACACTATTCTGGCCATCCGGTAGTCCTGGAAGTATTCAGTGATTCTAATTGGATCAGTAACTCGGATGACATGAAGGCTACGAGTGGCTATGTATTCACTCTAGCAGATGGGGCTGTTTCGTGGAAGTCTTCTAAACAGACTATCCTTACACGGTCCACCATGGAGGCTGAGCTGGTAGCTCTAGACTCAACGGCTGTAGAGACAGAATGGATTAGAGAACTCCTTTCTGACCTACCTGTGCTGGAAAAATCAATTCCAGCTATATTAACCTACTGCGATAACCAAACCGTTCTGGTTAAGACGAAGAGTAGGAAGAAAAATATGATGGCCTCAAAACATATAAAGAGGCGACTTAAGTCGGTAAGGCATGCCAGATAGACATGTGCAATTTCTATGGAAAACATCTAGTCTGAAAGGAACTTGGCAGATCCTTTCACCAAAGGATTGGCGCGGAAGGCCATCCTTGCAGTGTTGAAGGGAATGGGGGCTCATACCCGTGTAAAGGCTTGCATTGGTGGTAACCTATCCTAGTAGATTAGAGATCCCGTGAACTAGGCTCTAGGACAACAAACTGTGTTGGATTATAGAGCACATCAAAGGTATCCCATTAGCTGCAGTGCTCTTTCTGTACGGGAGGTTGAGCAATAACTCTTAACGAATTCGAGACCTATATGGCATAGGGAATCATCCTACAGGTTTCCTTGAAGAATTCACCTACTTGAGTATGATCATAAGGTCACAAAAAAGGAAGAAAAGGGTATACTTTCTTGTCGTAGGGGCATCCCCACCAGCCCTAGTGGCCAGGCGAAGACAGCAGGGCCTCCCGTGGGGCCTCGCAGCTAGAGGCCATGAAGTGGGCCCAAAGGGTCGCCGAAGCGCCCTGAGGCCTAGCAGCCAGAGGCTACGGAAAGGACCCGGAGGGTCGCTGAGGCACCCCGAGGGATCACCGAGGCGCCTCGAAGCCCAGAAACCAGGAGCCTCAGGACCGCCTCGGGGGAATCCCGAAGGGTGCCCAAAACCCTTCGGTCTGAGGGCACACCGCATGCCCTAGAGGGAAGAAAGACATAGGTGGACCAGACGCACCAACCGGATGGATGTTGAACCCGAGAGCGAAGGATCCCGGATTCTCTGTGCTTCTTACACTAGTCTAGGAACAGCTAGTGTACACAGTCAACAAAAGTGGATAGCATAATCATAAAAGGTCATTCATTGCTAATAATTAAAGTTGGTTACAGAAGGGTCATAAAGCCAACAAGCAAAATACAGCGGAAGCAAAAAGCAATAAAGTAGACCACACGATTCGCCACAGGCGATCGTTTGGAGGGCATAGCCTAGTCGTCCAAGTTCTTAGTCTCCTCGTAGTACTCTTCTCCTGATCAACAATTTATTAAGCAAGGTGAGTACAAATAAATATACTCCGCAAGTTACACCCAATTAACAGAATTATAATACATGCAGGGATATAACCAATGGAGGCTTATAAAGTTGATTTTGCATAAAGCAATGTTTTATTTCCAAATACTTGTACTAAATTTCAAAGTAGATATTATATAACTAAAATTTATTTTCTAAATTCTCAAGTTTTATAGTCAAATAGCATTCATCAACAAGTGGTGAAGGATACCCTCCTATCATATGGCTACCTGCCTAATTTTTTTCAATTGGATAGAAATCCGATACCATTTGATAAAGTCTTTTGAAATCAAAACCAAAGATCTAACTCGGAGTGGCTTTGCTAGCATTTTCATGACCGTGGACACAGCTATTCGATTAGTTTTACACTCTACATAGGTTGTACAACTTTACCCATATGGCACGATTTCTCTAGTCTGTTTGGCATCCGTCGATACCACCGCTCACTAGCTTAGGTAAGCAGTGTAGAGCACGTGACAAGGCCTTTACAATGCGTCATCCCACCGTAGTCCCGCCTCGCTAAGGTTTCACCCTCTTTGGATAAAAACCCACTGGGTTCAGGCCCCCTCTTGCACCAGGTGGGAATATATAAAAGTAGGTCATAAAAGACACCCATGCAACCGGATGGCACGACCACGGTGAAATGTTGCAAATTATTTAGCCAGATCCTGCCTATTCAGGACATGTGGTAGTATGATGGGGCTTAGCAAGATGCGGCTCGAAAACCAATCCTTAAACTTGGGCGACTTTCCATAATACCCATGGGCATCAGTCATAGAAATGACTCAATCCCGTGCATCAACGTGCACCATCCCACCATCTGTTTCGCCCAAGTCCAAACCAATTTTAATTTTGTTTAACAAGTTAAATAATTTTATAAACTACTATGGTAAAGACAATACCATAGTATCATTTTAATTCATAGTTGAACTTTTGGCTAAATTCCCCAATTTAAACACTTTTGGTCTAAGCTTTGTCTAAGCATATTGTTTTTCAACATGTTCTAGCTCATACTAATGTATCAACTAGATTTTAACTAAGGTATCAAGGGATGATTGATTTAATGGCAAAGTTTGGCTATACAAAGGAATATGGAATAACTATAACGCTTGAAATGAGAATTTAAATTACTTGAATTTAAATAAGCATGCAATAATAATTTAAAATAGAATTTAAATAATTTAAAATAATGGGCTTCAATATGATCAATGATGTAACTTGCCTTGCTCAAATGCTTGAGGATTTACTTCTTCGCAATATTCAGGTTCTCCGGAGTCGTCGAAATCTACACGTAAAAGCGAAGCAAATTCAAATAAAATTCAAATGAACTCCAAATCAAATAATTTTAGTGTAGATAGCTAGATCATGAATTTAGATGAATTTAGAAATTTGAATCGCTCAAATCAGAGTTCGAACGGAGGAGAATGGGCCTTCGGAAGTTTGAAAATACATGAATTGATGAAAAAGGGGAATTTTGGAATTTTTGGACTTATTTTTAATTGGAAAATGGCTGAGCCACTGACAGGTAGGTCCTAGACCGGTGGACTGGATCCACGGGCATGCGCCGGTCCATGGTGGACCTAGCTCTCGGCATAGGTCAGTGCCACGCAGGCTGCCACGCAAGCAGAGTCGGCCGAGTGGCGCTGAGGTGGCAGCCACATGGTGGCCACGCCAAGACGGATGTCGGCTGGCTCGGCACAAGAAGCTCGCCAAGGCTCGCGCCACGGCGAGCCTTGGTGAGGGCACCGAGAGGGAGACACTACACCATGACATAGTATTAAGGGCAATTAACTGTCGAGAAAAAAATGGATTAGTGGCAAAACATGTGCCGGGAATATCCAAGAGATTAAGGGTCATGTTATCTGCCGGCAATAATCATTATTTAGAACAACTCATCTGCCGGGGATAATAAAAATTTGCCTACAATACATATGCCCTAAAAAAACTCTACTAGGTCATTGTAACTGCCGGGATAAAAGAATCCTTGGCGGGCGTGCTGCAAATTAAATTAACCCTTGGCGGGCGCGTGTGCAATGCCTTTTTTTTCCGCCGAGCGCTAAAACCTTCGCACTGCGTGCCTCATCCTCTAAACCTAATTTCTTCCGACCACCGACCTCCCGCCGCCCCACCTCTCCCAACGCCTACTTTCCCGAACACCTCCTCCTGGCGCCGCCCCACCTCCCCGCCATCCCACCTCCCAGAGCCGCCCTCACTTTCGTCCCCTGTGCCCGCCGCCCGGTCCCCCTACCGCGCCCTCACCGGTCCCCCCCCGCGCCCTCACGTTCGCGCTCCGCCTCCCACCTCCCTCGTGGCGCTGTTGCCGGCGGCGGCGTCATCGCGAAGCGGCGGATGGCGTCGGATGGGGCGGCGGATGGCGTCGGCGTCGTCGCGGGCCAGCGCTTCTGTGCGCCGGATCTCGACACGCCTGCCCAAGCCGTGGAGGGCGCTCATTGACGGCAACACCGGCTACCTCTATACGAACCCGGAGACCAAGGCCGCCGCCCAAGACGACCGCCCCATCCGCGCCTCCTCCTCGCCCAAGCAGCCTCCCAACCCCGAGGAGAGGCCCAGAACAGCGATCCTTCCGAGGTAGCACATCAATTATCCTCCTTTTCTTTGTTTTGTTTTCTTCCGCTGCTTTTGTAGCCCGGGTATAAATGTCGGTCGGAGGTGGACGAAATTTTTATCGGTTTGTTTGTTTCTCACCACAAGCCGCCTTGGTGAGGAGCCGCCGCATGAATCGCCTCATCGATGATGAGGGCAGAATGATCATTTCGAGGTGCGCTATCATCTCTCGCTTTTCCTATCATTCACACGCTAATGCTACATACATTATGTAATCAGCCTTTGATTTGCCTCATCATGCACACCAAAGATGGTTTAGAACAAGATTGCTGTAATAATGAGGCGAAAGTTAGGTTTTTGGCCCGCAGAATCGCTTTCACTCCTAAAAAGGGAAGGAAATAATTACGCAAATGTCATATTAATGATCGTTACTTCATTAACCACGTAATGTCATGAGATGTCGCCCTGTTTTTCAATGCACATCAAGTCAGCTGGATGGTGTGTGCGAATGTGCCTTTGTCGACCACAAGACCAGGAGTGATCCTTTGGAGGTAACACGTTTTACATGTTATTTATATTATAACGCATTGCTCCTCCATGAATACAAAGAAAGATTACGACAATAGCATAGTAGTAATGACATAGCAAAGAGCTAAAGATACTGATCACACATAGAGCATGGTCATAATTGATGTATATTTTTTGTTTCACTCCCCATTGGCATTATGTAACATGCTATCCTGCTTTTCGGCCAAGGCTCTGCGCACCGAGTAAACCTCGCAGAATGTGACATCCACTAATCCAGTTTCACAGATCGCCAATGGAAACCACATCTCGCTGTAGCATATCGTGCCAAGCATGAGATTACTATCGTTGTCTTTTGCTATATAGTAGATTTAGGCTTATGTGTTTATAAAGTCTGTGGTACTCAATTAGTTATTCACATATTACTCATCTCTCGCTCATGGATCTATGGTTTTACAGTACAACAAGGTGAGTCGTGCACCAACTCCTATCCAAGCCCAATCATGGCCAATTGCTTTGAAGGGTCGTGATATTGTAGTATGTATAAGATCGGTTCGAAAAACACCGGGTTATCTAATTCGTGGTTTATTCTTCTTAAGCGCCTACAACATAATTCCGAGGAAGGTCCGACAAGATAGTTCTCTCTCCAACCAGGAATTGGCGACACTGATTCAAGAGGAAGCAATCAAGTTTGGCAGATCATCAAGAATATCATCTGTCAGTATGTTGCTTCTACCTTTTACTCATATCATTATATACATTACACTAGTTTAGGTCTAGATCTACTCTTAGATGACTTATGTAGCACCTCTATCCACATTACTAAATTTTTCATTTTATGTATACTTGCATATAATTGTTAACGTAGGATATTATCTAATCACAAATTTTCTTTTGAAGTGTTTATATGGAGGTGCTCCAAAAGGCCCTTTTAGCTGACGTTGTTGTTGCAACTCCTGGAAGATTGAATGACATTTTAGAAATGCGAAGAGTAAGTCTGCATCAAGTATCATATCTTGTTCTTGATGAAGCTGACCGTATGCTTGATATGGGATTTGATCCACAAATAAGAAAAAATGTGAACCAAGTACAACCTAGAAAAATTGCTTGCTAACCCTGTCCAAGTTAACATTGGGAACACTGATCAGCTGGTTGCAAATAAGTCAATCACTCAGGTAACGATAATGTTTTTTTTTTGTTGACCGAGATATTCTTTGTTTCAGTATTTTGAAGTGGTCTGTTGCATGTTTCATTGCAGCATGTGGAAGTTATCACACCTATGGAGAAATCGAGACGACTTGATCAAATCTTGCGGTCACAAGAGCCTGGATCAAAATTCATAATATTTTGCTCCACAAAGAGGATGTGTGATCAGCTGGCTCGAAACCAGATGTCTATGCAGCTATGCTTAACATAGTAATTCTCATTTAACTAGTGACAGTTCTGTCCATCAAACAAAAAAGTTAGATCTAAGCATGCTATACTCATGTTTCATTCCATCCGTGCAGTGATGAAGTTCTAGAGGCAAGGTTCAAACTTTCAGAATAGCTTTGGTGATATCTCATAGTTTGACATATTACAGAAGACCTTTGAGACTTACACATGTTATTTCAGATATTAAATTCTAGTTCTGGTAATTCTTATATGTAGATAACTACATATGGTTTATGATACATAGATCATAAGTGATACATGCATTCATTGCATTGTCTTATACTTGCATCTTTCCTTCAATATAGCTATTACATCTATTTATGCTGAAGAATTGTTTCACAGATTATAAAGAAAAATATAGAGATGTAGTCAAGTTCTGAGAATGCAGGTTGCCACTTTGTAACTTTCAGCTTATTATGTTTCATTACTATGACATTTATTAACCATTGAAACATAACTATGCAGAAATTGGATCTAAACTGGTACTTTTGTTGCGGTGTTGACAAATGAGTAGCTAGAGGGGAAATTATGATCATATAAGCAATATCATTAAAAAACATTACATTGGATTTGATATCATTCTTGGAGCTGATATCTATATCCTTCTAATTTTTCTACTTACCGTGATTATTTTCAATTCTGATTCTTTGCCTTTCTATTCCTTATGTCATCTATCAATCGTTGTGTTTTGTGGACCTTGACTCGCAGAAAGCTTCCAGCAATCTAGCATTCCCTGTCTCTTTGATACTGTAGAGAGGCTTCTTCATATTCAAGCTGGTAAATGTAGATTCATATTGGCTTATGTATCACGAGCTAAAGTGTATGCATTTTCTTAACTCATTATCTTTCTGTCCAAGGCATATTTGAGTAGAGTTTCAAATACTTTGAAAAGATGCTGATAAATGCTGTTCATCATGATGTTCCATGTTAGGCAAGCCAACTCAATGCATATGTCCAAAATTGTAATCAAAAGATGTATTATTGACCTTATAGTTGATTATTATGTAACATTTTCATTTTAATTGGAGTTCTCCTTATTCGTTTATCAAGAATAAGGACTCTCGGTTCTTGAATTTTTTTCGAATACCAATTGTCTAATTTGTATTTCTTTGAAAAATCTTATTTCGTAATGACATGTAGTAGAGCTACGTAACTTCGCCAATTTACGCACAAACAAAGTGTTATGTCACCCATTCTTTTGTCGACTTGTCGCTTGTTGGAGATACTCAGACTTTTGATAGTTCATTGCCCTTGTGCAATATCGATTATCCGAGATGCATTCACGAGCAATCAAGGGCCGCCTAATTGCCGGGAAAACAAAGAATCAAGGGCCGTCTAATCGCTAGGGGAAAATAAAGAATCAAGGGTCGTCTAATCGCCGGCAATACATATAATCGCCGGCAATACTATAATCGCTGAAAAAGCTATCTGTCGGAAAAAGCTAATCGCCGGGAAAATCTACTTTTCTAGGGATTAATCGCCGACAATACACATATCTGCTAGGCAATTGTTTTTCCCGTGAGACTTTTATCGGCAGCCATAAGTGGGAAAAGTAATTGCCGGCAGATAAATTGCCTTTGAATGCAGTTTTTCCCGGCAGTTGCATTGCCCTTAATAGTATGCCATGGTGTAGTGAGAGGGAGGCGAGGGGAATCCAGGGCGCACGGTTTTGGCGGTGATGCACAAGGTGGTGGCCGGCGGCGGCAGCGGTGGTTGAAGTCGGCGACGAGGCTCCGGTGGCGGCCCGACGGAGTGAGTGCGCGCACAAGGTGGCCCACACCTGTGCGATGCTGACGGCGAAGGTGGTTGGAGAGCTCTCACGGTGGTGCTAATGGCGGCAGAAGAAGCTCCGGTCGACGAGCTTTGACGGTGAAATACAACGAGGTGAGGACGGGAGAGAGAAAGGGAGTTGGGGGAAAAGAGAGAGGAGGTTGAGGGGCTCTGGGGGCGCTCATTTATAAAGGTCGAGGGGGAGTGGGGAGGGAGGACGACGGCATGGGCGCGCCGTGGAGCTTCGGGCGTAGGGCATGGCGCGGGCCGCTCCGAGTGATGGGGGCAGGTGGAAGGGAAGAAAACGGAGGGAGCGGTGGCGGTGTGATTCGTGGCATTCAATGCCTATTGACGAGGCGACGAGGCAAGTGCATGGGCGAAGTAGTGGTGACGTGGGCGTGCGCAAAGGGCGGCATGGGCAACCAACGGGCAGAAGCAGGGAGGAGGAAGACGACGGGGGCGTGACGCCGACAGGCGGGCCTCGCCTGGCAATGAGAGGGAGCGAGGAAGGCGCGGTGGAGCTGGGCCGCGCGCGCGAGTGGGCCGAGGAGTTGGGCCGAAGGTGTGGGAAGGAAGCGGGCTGGGGCTCAGGCATTTGGCCCAAAGTGATTTTTGGATTTTTAATTAGTTTTTGAATTACAAAAACGACAATAAATAAAAAGACTTTTTAGAAAATAGTAATTAAAGTCCAAAAATTTCAAGAAAAATACACAGAAATTCCTTGAATTATTTGGAGCTTGATAAAATTATTTTCAACTTAACTTTGGCTTTTAATTTTGCAATTAAATTATTTTTGGCTTTCGGGCAAAAAGAAAAACCCTTTTTAAATTCCAGAAAATCAAGAAAATACTTAAAATACTCTTTTTAACTTTTGCATTCCAACAAACCCAAGGAATTCAAATAAACCAATTTTGAATTAATTGAAGTTTGATTAACTCAAATTAAATTGTTTTTATTTTCTGAAATTTCAAGTTTAAGCTTTAACAATCCAATAAACCAAATGGTTAATTTCTAATTTGAAAATTTTCAAAAAGCCTCAAAAATCGAGATGTTACAATGGAGCAAGGCCATGAGGGTCCACCGTGAGCTACAGGCTACGCGCAAGGGTAGGAAAAGTCCTTGCAACCCCTATGGGCATATGGGTCTTTTGAGGGTAAATTAGTAATCTCAACTACCCTGTCGGAAGGCTATAAATAGCCACCTTCCCTCATGTAATAACTCAGTCCGAATTCTTGGGACAATTAATGCACATTTGTTTCCTTGTCACCGAAGCCCCTCTTTGAGGACCCTCCAGTCCCTTGCATAGACACTGGGGGTCTCCTCTTTCTACTATCTAGTCTTTCTCGCTATGATATTTCTTAAGTACTCATGAGCTAGATACGGGGATATGGCTGAAATGTCCCAACCCAAGAGGGAAAACGGCAAGCTGCTCAGTACAGAATATAACTTGGGCGAAAATTCTCACACTAAGGCATTGGATCAGGGCGTAGTCTTCCTTTGTCCTACAGAATGTAACTTTGGCTGGAGGAGCGTGCGTCCCGGGCATCTCAGGCTCGGCCGTTCGTAGTAACCGCGTCATTTCCCTTTCCTCATTCTCTTCAAAGCCGGGGTCTCTTCCTCTTTTCTGGTACCCGAAAGATTAGTGAGTTCATCCACTTTTGGTGCTTCTGCTTCCATTCTGATCTACGCTAGTTTTAGGCTTTTGGAGCCTCCACGCCGCCGAGCTTGACTTGGCGCCTTAGGTGGTAGGGGTCGGATTCTTCTCCTTGCGCTTTATGCTGGATTCTCTTTGAGTCCTATTGCCCCTTGATTGGACAGGGTGAACTCGGTCGGTCGGCCTTTGACTTGAACTTTGTTGGGACCCGAAAATGCAATTCGGGACCCTCTGTGTATTCTGAACTAGTCCCAAATCAGTAGCTAGTTCACACCGAAAACATCGATGAAATACCATCCATTTATCGATTTAACTAAAAAGATCTCAAAATAATAAGTAATAATAATAACTGGACCTTATGGTAAATGTTTACTTAACTTGCCACGCAAGACTATTGAAACAAAGAAAGTCTTGCAGCGGAACAGGAAAACTTGGGAAGACCAATCAACATACCCACAGGCAATCGAGTGGAGAACGCTTCCTAATTCGCAAAGTCTTCGTAGTACTCCTTCTCAAAGAACTCTTGAGCAGCTTGATATTCTTCAACTGAGTAGCATAAATTGAAGTTGTGAGCACATAAAGTACTCAGCAAGTCTTAGGGGAATAGTATGCAATTAATATTCATGCAAGGCTGAAACAAATGTTAGCTGTATGGTTCTTTTGCGGAAATCAGTATTGACGATAAATACAATAAATAAATTGAAATGTGTAGTTGAAAAGAATAGTAGACAAATAAACAATTTCTTTGAAACAACCAGTGAACTTACCATTCACTTTCCAACAAAAACCACCAAGTGAATTACCAATTCACCAACGAACATTATATTCATCAAGTGAACTTCTCATTCACACTCCAACACATTTTATAAAGAAACTCTACCTCTCATGTGAAATCCCCGGACACATTTATGACCACGAACACGGCTGTTTAAATAATTTTAACTCTGCAGAGGTTGTATAGTTTTTCCCACAAGAGATAAACCAACTCAAAGTATTTGACCACACTTCTTTAGGTGTGCGACTAAGTGATCATCACAAGACCTTTACAAAGCTCCTTCTTAACCTAATTCTGCCCGCTAAGGTTTCAAAACTGAATGTCTTACCGACCAGACAGAGCCCCCCTCTTGCGCCATTGTGAGTATACGTCTATCCTGTAACTCACACTTCTAAGATAGAATCGAAATTAAGATATTGCTAATTAGTTAATTAGGTCCATCCCATACCGGCCATGTGGTTGTACGATTAAGACTTAGTTCAATGGCACACAAGATTAAGTCCTTGACAAGTTACTCAAGCGAGTCTACCACAAAGCCACAACGTGTTAAATCCACACCCTCACTTCACAACCGCTCGCCCGAGCAAAAATATTTTTATTCAACCAAGACCAATGATATACCCTATCGTGGTACACAGATTTTAACGACAGTGGCTAACCGCCACAATTCCATATCTCATTACGGCACAATTCCATATCTCATTAAGTCAAATTCAGCACTATTTGTATATGTGATAATGAACCAATCACAACTAAGCTTGAATAAGCATCTGTACAATACCCATGTTGGTGATACAAATATGTCCAACTAAAATAAACCATCCTATGGTGACAAGTGATTCATGGCATTCAAATATTCAATGGAGGTATAATGACAACAGGTGATGGCTAATCCCAAAATAGTTGATATAAAGATAGCATGCAATTAATATAAAAAAATATACTTTTGAAATCATAGGTTCAATATGATCAAAGGACTACGACTTACCTTGGCTTTGGCTCTGCTCAGTTACCACACTTGGATCTTCAAAGTTTGCCTCTGCTCCTGCTCCATGAAACAGATCGTCTAACGAGGAAGAAAACAATAGGCGAAGCACAAATAAATTCAAAAAAAAAAATCCAAAAATAGTAAAACCAACTATAAAAGAAATAGCTCAATTTTAGATGAATTTAGGAATTTGAATGGACTGAATCGGAGTTCGGATGAAGGAGAACAGACTCTTGGAAGATTTGCGGGAAAAGAAAATGAAAGGGAAAAGAATATTCCTTCGGCGGAAAATAAAATAAAAAGAAATATGGAATTTACAAGTGAGGTCCACAGGTAAGTGAGAGAGAAAAGAAATCAAAGGATGACATGTGGGCCAAAGTTTCTGGAGAGAAAAAGAAATACAGAGGGAATGACAATTGGGACCCACATGACATAGGGATGGTCCATGGTGGAACATGTGTATGGGCTTTGTTCTTGGGCTTGCCACATGCACTGACACATGGATGCTGACAAGGATTGACACACAAACATCAAAGCTGAGGTGGCATAGATGTGGAGGATGAGGTGGCGCAGAGAGCAACCGAGAGGGAGTGACAGAGACTTGGTCGATGACAATGGAGGTGGAGGCGAGGGCAAACGACGGTGATATGATGGCAACCGAAGGCAAAAATGGAACCCTAGGGTCACTATGGTTCTTTGGGTAGTGGTGGAGTAGCAACATCGGCGACGAGGTGGCGGCGATGGCGACTTGGGTGGCGGCGTGCTCACAGGTGACACCGATTTTTGACAAAACAAAGGCGCTCAGCGGCGTAGAAGGTGAGCACCAGCTCAGTGGCAACGCGAGGATCACAACCGAAGGCTCGGGACAGACAGAGGTTGATCGGAGTGACAATGGGATGAAGATGACCGGAGAAGTAGAAGATGAGCGATGGTGGGGTATTCCGGTGACAAAGAAACAATGAGGAGATGGGGAATTGGATGAGAGGGACAGGGAACACGAGATGACACGCTCGGCTCAGGAAGCAAAGGGACTCACCGGAGGAGTGGATCAACAATGGTGAGCGGCGGCCGGATTTGGGGACGGTGGTGTGACAGCTGTTCGATGACGCTTCGGGGAAGATGGTGAGAGCACGCTGTAGAATGTCGCAGTGCGAACCCAACGGAGGTGGCGGTGTGTCCAGAGAATCAAAGATGGCGACGACCTTCGGTGGATGCTCTGTTCTTCGACGAGTCGCGGCACAACGAAGATGAAAATGGAGCCGGGGATTTAGGGTTTTGGGAGAGGAGCACGATGCGAGTATTTTGACACGGATACCCGGCTTTAAATAGTGCCAGAGAAGGGGATTCCAAGGAAAGCACGGCGCGGCACAACGTGCTCGACTTGGACTCAAGGAGTCCAGTCCAAGGAGGAAGAAGCACACATGGCGCTAACAGCACGGTCCCATGGGTCAGAGAAAGGTGAAGGTGTTGGGCTGGCTCGGCTGGACCAAGGCGCAAGGAAAAATGGGCCAAGCGGCTAGGCTGAGAGAAAGGGGGGAAAATGAAAAAGTGGCCGGTGGGTAAAAATGGAAAAGAAGGTTGGGCCGAAAGGAAACAGGTGCGGGCCAAAGAAAAGAGTTTGAGCCCAAAGGATTTTCCGGATTTTACAAGGATTTGTGAATTTATGACATTGAGATAAATAAAACTAAGCTCAAATAAATAGCAAATAAATCCCAAAAATTCTTAGAAAATTCTCTAGAACACCAGGAACTCAAATAAAACAACTTTTAATTTAATTGAAGTTTATATTAATCACATTAAATCTTTTTTATTTCTAAAAATTCAATTGAAGCTTTGACTTTAACAAGAAAATTCAAATGGTTAATTTTATTTTTAAAGCTTCAAAAACAAACCAAAATTTGAGATGTTACAAACTTGTTGAGGGAGACGAAGGCATCAGTTTCTCATTTTTGTGCTCTATGAGTGCACTTGGCCGGTGCATCTCGGTGGTTCTTGTGCAGCGTCTCTTGTACCTCGGCTTCATTCTTTGGTGTGTCCCGAAGTGCGAAGATCGGCATTGTATCTCCGTCAACCTCATCTATTTTGCGCGGCACAGTGAGACGATTGGCTTTCTGAGATAGCGTCTTTCGACATGCCTTGTCTGTTTTCATCTTGGTGGTTTTGATTACCATCGGCTTTGTGAGTATTTCTGCATTTCAATTGTTGAGTATATATGTGTGAGTGTGTGCGCGCGCACTGTACTGGTTCAAAATATGGAATTGATTTGATGCTAGTACTAGGAGATATTGCTAGTGATTCTGTGGTTCAGTTTAATTAGCTCAATGATGATTGTCAAAATCTGAAATTGAATTGATAATTAAAAACAGACTTGAGCCAAAACTAGATTGCTTTCTATTATTAGTTTTAACTAGCAGTTTTTATTCTTTCTGTTGTTCAGTTCTGGCTGAAACCAATTTGATCATTTTTGTTCTGTGAACTTGTTGTTCCTCTGTGAAATATTTGCACTGCTATGCTCAGTTTGTCGAATAGGCTTATTCATGGAATATTTGTGAACATTTGCACTGATATTCTGTTTACAGAATAGTTTGTGTGTTGTTTTGTTATTCCATTCACACTGATATTTAAATGATAGTCTGTTGACAGAGAGTTTAAACTGTTGTTTGAGATTAAACTTGACATATTAGGAAAGCTTTAGTTTGAGCTAAGGTCTATTTTGTGGTTGTCATATTTGGTTTGTGAAGAGATCTTGACATGAGTGCTGTGATGGCCAAAATTATATCTTGTGCAACTAGCATTCTGAGAGCAATAAACGATATTCTAATTATTAGATTTGTGCTGATTTTAATTATACACATGATCTATGTGTTGTGCATATTATTCTGTTTAAATGAGTTTGCGACGTTCGCGCTGCACTCTTGGACCGCGCGGTGGAGTCGGACCGGCACACCGGGTGCGTGCCAAGGCAGTATTGCAGCTCCCCACGCCGGTTTGGGCCCACCCGACAGAAGGAAGGAAACTGAAAGAGGGAGAGAGAGGGAGCGCATGGAACCGGGCGCCGGACGAACGTGCGACGGTGCCTCGGGCTCCGGCGATCGCATCATTTGCATTCGTGGCGCAGTCAGAGTCGGAGGGGGGCGGAACACGAGGGCGTGCCCTCGAAGTCCAACTCAGCGTTCTGGCAAAGACCGTGGCGCGCGATGATTTTCTTCGTTGCAAAGAAGAAGTTTCAAGTTTATAGTCATGAAGTCACAGATTGGCACTACTGCAATTTTTAAAAAGCAAACTTTTAATCGATTAAAGGAATGTACGATCGAAATAAGATATTTGATATTTAGTTGTCTGACTTTTAAGTCAGTTGGCTAGAGCTTCTGAGTTAAGAGATATCTGAAATACCCCTGAGACGAATGATGGTTTGTTTGATGTCGTTTAACGACAATTAACGGTAATTAACGACAATTGGCGGTACTTTACGTCAACTACCGCAATTAACGACAACTACTGCAATTAACAACAATTAATGCAACCGACCGCAATTAATGACAATTAACGATAATTAACGCAATAGACCACAATTAATACAAAAAAATTATTATAATAAACAATTATTACATACATAATTATTAAAAATAATTAGTTTACAAAAGAAACAAAAATAAAGTAAAAAGGGCCGGCAGCAACGGGGGAGGACAGCGACGTCGGAGGAGGAGGCGTGTGGCGCCCCATGTCATTACCCCAGAGGGTAATAACACTTAAGCATACATATTACGATTCGTCTGCTCGGTAGGACACCGCTCCGACGAATAGTAAGCCCTAGCAGAGTTAACGTGGCAGAACAATAAGATAGAAATTATACTTTATTGCAATAGTTAGTCACACAAGGCTATGGTCTTTAATACAATTATTTAATTACAACGGAAATGATTTCCCCTCGCTTGCCTGCTTTGCTCCATCGATCGTCTATTCATCCCACTCGCTAAATAAGGGGCTCACCTCTCCCTGGTTCTCGTAGTAAACGCCCTCATCTCCTGTGGTCTCCTCGACACCTGTGTATCCTTCATCCCACTCGGGATAGTTCCCGGCCAGACTAGGATCTAACAAAGGAGAATAATAGCAAGAAAGAGTACTAGTGTACTCAGCAAGCAATTATTAGCAAAGATGAATTGTATGACTTATCTCTGTACGTTATCACATTTTCTAATCATCTCTTTTTCTGGAAAATACTTTACCAAAATTGAAGTGGCAGTTTTAATTCTGAAAAGACTACTTGTCATTCGGTAAGAAGATAAACCCCTAGCGGTCACCGTAGACTCCAACCCAGGAGACAAGCATGAATTCATGGTTTGATATATAGCACTGCACAGGCTTTGTACCACTTTACCCATAGCTACTCTGAACTCTCTTTACGTTAGGTCTCCCGTATTTCCTTTGATGTTGTTTCGAGTTCATAATACAGAACGTTTTTTCATGTTACATGATTAATTCTCCACCCATTACTTTCCATCGGTGTCCTGGGGTGCTCACCCAATCCTCCAGCGAGTTCCCGTAATGTTGGTTGGGCTGGACTTCCCCGTACACAACACTCCACTATTCTGTACTATATCGCCTTGGATCCCCCACTTTCGGACTCTACCTACCGGTCCTGGGTTCCTCCATAACTCAACCAATGCAATATTACTTAACCATTGTGAATAGTATAGCCATGTAACAAGGTAGCATTTTATGCCCGCTGAAACAGGAAAATGGTTGGCACTTAAATACGGTCTCTTATCCGAGTAAGAGTTTTGTTGGTCCTTATGTATTAACCATATGTAAAGGGTCTCGTCTCTTCCCTCTTCTCTTTTCCTGCCAAGAGCCCCCTTTACCATCCAAATAATTCTCTTACAGTATAGCTGCTCATCTCAACTGTACTGCTCTTTTTCATTTCTCATCTTTTCTCATTTCTCTTTTATCCGATTTGGTTTTGAGACATAGTTTTGATGCATGTACATATATAATACAACAAATTAACTTTTACATTTAATATAAATAAGTTCATATTCAAGAGATAGGCTTGCCTTCGTAGTCGTAGTAAAGATCTGCGTCAGCGAATTCTGGATCAGCTACACTGTAACACCCTGAATTTCAGAGCCTTTTTGAAGATTTAAAAAATAAAAAGAACCATTTTATTTTGATGAGAATTCAAAGCTTAACTTGAAGTTTCAGTATGGATTTCAAATTGACTAACTCAAACTTCAACTAAAATTCCTTGATGGTTTGTTGAGTTTGTTGGAGTTTTGGTGATCTTCCCCTTTTCTGTCCATGTTTTGTCCATCTCTGGACTAGACCTCCTTAGATCTAAACCTCCCTAAGTGCTTGGACCTCCCTAGGTCCAAACCTCCCTCTTTGGGTCTTCTCTGGCTTAAAACCTTCCCAGGCCTACGCCTTCCTCATGTTCATTTGAGTTCCTTCGGAACCCTCTTGAAGCTTTTTGTGTTCACTCGGACTTCCTCTTTAGTTTGGTCCATGTAACCCTCTCGGGAAGTTCCTTTCTCTGCCAACCCGGTGTTACCGCTCCCAACTCGCGGTAATATCGTTTCTCGGGACCTCTATGTGGACCTCCTCGTGTCCTTTGAACCTCCTTGAACTCATTTGGACCTCCCTTGATCAAATCTGACCGCTAAAGACCTCCCCTTTAATCTCCTCTGCTGGATTCCCTTCGGACTTGGACCTCCTCTGCCTTTTGCACAGTCCGATCCAGCGTCCCATGTCCTCTAGGACCTCCTCCTTGTCTATTTGGACCTCCCCGTGTCCTTCACAACCTCCCCATGTCCTCTAAGACCTCCTCCTTTGTAGATCTGGCCGTTAAGACCTCCCCTTTGGAGATCTTAACCGTCCAGACCTCCTCCTTTGTAAATCTGGCCGTTAAGACCTCCCCTTTGGAGATCTTAACCGTCCAGACCTCCTCCTTTGTAGATCTGGCCGTTAGGACCTCCCCTTTGAAGATCTTAATCGTCCAGACCTCCTCCTTTGTAGATCTGACCGTTAGGACCTCCCCTTTGGAGATCCTACCTGTCCAGACCTCCCCTTTGTTAGATCTGGCCGTTAAGACCTCCCCTTTGGAGATCTTAACCGTCCAGACCTCCTCCTTTGTAGATCTGGCCGTTAAGACCTCCCCTCTAGAGATCTTAACCGCCCAGACCTCCTCCTTTGTAGATATGACCGTTAAGACCTCCCCTTTGGAGATCTTAACCGTCCAGACCTCCTCCTTTGTAGGTCTGGCCGTTAAGACCTCCCCGTTAGAGATCCTAACCATCCAGACCTCCCCTTTTCACTTGATCTTGGCCGTTGGACCACCCTTTCGGAGATCCAACCGTCAGGACCTCCCCATGGTTGTGTCTTTTGGACCTTCTGTCCATAGGACCTCCCCTGGTCCTCTGCGGGACCTCCTCAAGGTCTCCGCAGGACCTCCCCTTCGGGTCCTGGCTGTTCCCACTTGGCAGTCACACCCATTTTTCTTTATCCTTTGACTGTGTCCTTATGCCAAGGAAGTCTTCCCCACATTTAATGCATGTTGTATCACATTAAATGCTACCACTTTTTGCAGCACCAGTGCCATGCTTTTGTCACATCCTTTGCCTGCTTCCTTTGTCCTTTTTTACCAACTCCTGAACACCGCACCGTGGGAAACCTCATTGGCTCTAGCTATATATAGTTGGGGCAGCCTTTCCTCTCTCACTTTCTTCCTCATTTCTCTTCTCTGGCTCAACCGAGCAGTCCTTGGACCTCTCTCCAAGCTCTTGGGACCTCCTCCAGCAAGCTCCCTGGACCTCCTCCCGATTGTCTACCCTCTCAGTTGGTTTTATATTGGAGTTTTATTGAAATTTCTTTGGATCTTGTTGGATCTCTATTTGAGTTATTTGGTTTTTCACCATGTAGATTGCGAAGGCCGTGAGGAGCAAGAGTTCCTTGAAGGAGAAGAAGAAGCTCAAGACTTTGAGCAAGGCAAGTTACACTCTTGATCATATTGCACCCATTATTTCAACCTATGTATATTCCATTTCAAATGTTAATGCATTGCTTACTTTACTAAGTTATTTCAATGCCATCTTTAAATTCATAGTTAGCCCTAATTTCCTTGGTATGACCACTATTGATCTTGACCCGAACATGTTGTCACCTTAGGCAAAGCCCGGTTTGCGCAATACCGTGAACAAGGAACTTTTGAAAAACTAGAGCTTAGCCATGATTAGAGAAAAGAACCTTGATTTGGGAAGTTTTGGCCAAAAATATCACTTGTTCAAATGATTTGGGCCATGACATTGGTGTGTCATGGAGATTTCAACCATGGCATTGGTGTGTCATGGGGGTTTTACAAGTGACCATGGCATTGGTGTGCCATGGAGGCTTGAAAAGCAAAGAAATGGAAAATAGTTTTGGACTTGGGCGACACTGGGTGTTTGGTTGGTGCAAGTCTATGCACGGGGGGTCGTGTGATCCGATGCCCCAGGGTTGAGGTGGCCGCCGGCCGATTAAGGACCGGTCTACGAGTGTATTTTGCTATGCCTTATCATGCAACCACATGTCTGTGTGGGCGGGAACTGGCCAAATAATTTGCAAAGTTCCATCATGGTTGATCCGGCGGAATAGTGGGTGGTCTTTCATGGCCTGTCTTTTATGACTTCGTTGTACCCACCTGGCTCAAGAGGGGGCCCTAGGAAGGGGCGAAACCTTAGAGTGGATGGATTGTGGTGGAATAATGCATTGTAAAGGCCTTGTCACGTGCTCTAGACCTCTTACCATCGGCAGTGAGAGGTGGCAACGACGGTTGTCAGACAAACTAGAGAAGTCGTGTCATGTGGGTAAAGTGTACAACCTCTCAGAGAGTGTAAAACTATTCAATAGCCGTGTCATGTTATGGACATGCTAGCAAAGCCGCCAAAGTTAGATCTCGTTTTGGGTTTAAAATGACTAGTGAAATGGTTTTGGATTTTATCCAAATTGGGCTTGGGCAGGGAGCCTTGTGACAGGAGGGTATCCTTCACCATCTTGATGATGAATGTTATCCAACTGAAAAGAGAATTTACAAAATAAATTTTAGATATGGTATAACTGCCTTGAAACTTAGTACTTGTAATTGAAACAAATTTGGCTTTACGCAAATCAACCATATTAAGCCTTCCCTTTGATATACCCATTATACATGTCATACTGTTATTCGACGGGTGTAACTTGCGAGCATGGTTGTTGTGCTCATACTTGCTTGATTGATGAATTGAGTAGGAGAAGACTTCTTTGATGATGAGGAGGACCAAATCAATTAGGCCGCACCCTCCAGCCAATCACCTGTGGTGTAATGGATGGAGTCTATCCTTTTGGTTTTCCGCTGTGTATTTCGCTCTTGGTTGCTGGAGCTTGTAAGCAACCCCTTGTAATCAACTCTCTTTTGTTGTTAATAAAGCCTTTTGTGGATGTGTATGTTATCACTTGTATTTGCTGTGAGAACTAGCCATTGATCCTTGGGATCGGTTCGATCACAGAGGATTAGGACTTTTCAAGTCCCATGACCTCCTCGGGTTGGTCTCTGGACCTCCCCCTGGCTCGATCGTGGCTCTTGGGGAGGTCCTGAGCCTCAAGACCTCCTCGGGTCAGTTCCCTAGACCTCCTGGGAGGCCTGGGTGGACCGTCCGAGAGGTCCTTGGGACCTCCTGGGAGGTCCTGACAGACTCCCAGGGAGGTCTTGGAGGACCTCTCAGGTGAGGCCCCTGGCCGGGTCGCCACATACACCTTCCTGCGTTGGTTCGTCTTCTGCAATTATACGGCAAACGCGAATAATACATAAATAAATAAATACTTAGTTGCTTTTGGTGCTACTATGAGTACATTAGTCAGTTGGTTTTTCTTCGTTAGCAGATTTTAACTCAATAACATACTTCGGATCCTCGTTAGGTTAGCACTCCCCAACTACGGTTGTTCTACGATATACTGGCTCTGGAATCGCGGTTTGCCTATTTTTGCGTTTGGTAAAAATGGACCCTGGCTACCTTGTTTTAAAGGTGATATTTAACGGGGTAGTTTAAGTTAGTTATTAAATCACGATTAAGTTATTTCTAACGCATCAGATTATTTGTCTAATATAGTGAGTTTTATCGATGCTTAATTTATTCATAAAGTCCCATATTAATTTTGCACTCTTTCCCGCTTTTATTTGTCTACTGCTATTTATCCCGACGCGGTTAAACAATTACTTGATCTAATATTTACACAGCGCCGATACCTATTATTAATAGTGCTCATTTTCACTACTAAACTTACTACTACTAATCCTCAAAATAAATTACCTATTTACCCCTCACCTAAACCCTAATTTCTTTACCTAATCCTAATCTCTTTCTCACCTAATCCCCCTTTTTTTTCTTTACTCCCTTTTCCTTTTCTCTCTCTCCCTTATCTATTCCAGCCGAATGCTCTCTGGTTCTTCTTTCCAGCTCTCATTTTCCTCATTCTTTCTTCACTTCTCCATTTTCCTCTCTACTTGGTACTTGGCTTTGGCGCCGCTCCTCCTGCTCTCGGCTAGGCCGATGCCGCCACCTCTGGCTTGGCCAGCGCCGCGCCTTGGCTCACCCACGGCTTAGCCCGCCTGGTTGCTGGCGCCGCCATCTGCCCCCGCCATGCGGCTTGCGCCTGTGTCCGTCCACCCCTGGCTTTGGTTCCCCTACATCGTGCGGCTTCCCTTGCGCCTACGGTTGGCCCGACGCTCGGCCGCACCCACATGATCGGCTGCCTGGCCCGTCCGCACCCCTGGCGGCTCCGGCCGTCACCCCTCCTCTGCGCCTCCCATCCTCTCTTCTTCTACTACAGTCCTCACTTCCCCATTTTGCTACTTTGGTTTTAAAGTTTGATTTAGATTTCATGTTCTGATGTTGATGCTTGTTGCTCATGCATGGTGGGGAGATGGATGTGTGTTGCTACCGTGGTTGCCTCGTCGCACTGAGGTATACCACTCTACTCCGCACTCTTTGCCCTTCTTTGTGATGTGGAAATGGATGAATGTTGTGGGCTACTACGGTGGGTTCGGCTTGGGCAAAAATAACATTGGGTGTATAATTGTAACATCCCAATTTTTGAGGCTTTTTGAAAATTTTCACATCAAAATTAACCATTCGATTTTATTGGATTAATAAAGCTTAAACTTGAAACTTTAGAAAATAAAAACAATTTAATATGAGTTAATCAAATTTTAATTAATTCAAAACTTGGTTTATTTAAGTTTTCTGGATTCTATTTGATTTAAAGTCAAAGAAAATATTTTAAGTATTTTCTTGAATTTTCCGAATT
Source organism: Phyllostachys edulis (assembly GCA_036346405.1). NCBI lineage: Eukaryota > Viridiplantae > Streptophyta > Magnoliopsida > Poales > Poaceae > Phyllostachys > Phyllostachys edulis. Next base: position 41,601,066 of record CM070555.1, on the reverse strand, counting down.
TAAAAGGGTTTTCCTATTTTCCTAAAGCCAAAAATAATTTATTTGCAAAATTAAAAGCTAAAATTGTTGTAATAATTTTATTAAGTTCCAAATGATCCAAGGAATTTCTGTGTATTTTTCTTGAATTTTTGGACTTTAATTACTATTTTCTAGAAAGCCTTTTTAATTTCTTGTTTTTCTTTAAATCAAAAATCTATTTAATTTCCTCTTTTGCTTTCGGGCCGAATCTCGCTCGGCCCGTTCCCTCTTTTCTCCCCACGTGGCCCAATCCCCGGTTCATCTTGTGCTCACCAGCCCAGCACCGTGCCTCCCTCTCCTCCTCTCACCAATGGGTGGGCCCCACCTGTCGGCGTTGTCCTCCTCGTAATCTCCCTCCTCCCTGTTGCCCAATGCCACTGTAAGGCCATCACAAGACGAAAGTCGCCGCCAGCCACGAATCCTCCCCTTTGCTCCTCCAAGTCGCGTACATTGAATGCACCTATCATGCCGCTACTCACCCCCGTCCCGTCGCTCTTTTCTCCCACCGCGAATCCCGCGTCCGTGCCATGCCCTACACCCGGAGCTCTCCGCGCGCCCACGACCGTTGAACCCCTCTCTCCTCCTCCTCGGTGCCTATAAAGGGAAGCCCCAGGAGCCCCTTGACCTCCTCTCTCTGTTCCCCCTTCTCCCCCCCCCTCTCTCGCCCTCAGTCGCTGGAATTTTGAGCTCCAAGAGCTTTGGCCGAAGCTCTCACCACCGGTGATTGCGCCGTCATGGAAGGTCCTCCGCCGCCTCCATCCCCACCGCTGGCTTCGCACGGTCGAGCTCTACCCCGTGCTCACACCCACTCCCTCCAGAAGCCACTGGAGCCCTAGCGCCGCCGTAACCCTATCCTCACCGTCGCTTCCTCCTCTCGTCGCCAGCCACCTCCTTTCGCGTTGTTGCCAAAAGCCCATGCGCTAGGTTCGACGTTCCTCCCTCTCCCTCTCGGTGCCCTCACCGAGGCTTGCCGCGGCGCGTAGCGCAAGCGAGTCTGCGCGCCCGAGCCGCCAATGTCCACCTCGCCGACGTGGCCGCCACGATGGCCACCTCGGCTCCATGCGCTTGCGTATCATGCCCGAGTGGCAAGCAGACGTGGCTTTGCCACTGTGCTACGAGCCGTGTCCACGGTAAACCCAGGAGCCACCATGGACTTGGTCCACGTATGTGGGCTCACCTGTCGGTGGCTCATGCCTTTTTCTTTTGAAAAATAAATCAACCGAAAAATTAAATCCCCTCGATGACGCCATCGTGACGCAATAAATTGATTTTCCTTTAGAAAATTAATTCCAAAAATCCGAAAAATCCCCTTTTCATCATTGCATGCATTTTCAAACTTCCGAGAGCCCATTCTCCTCCGTCCAAACTCCGATTTGAGTGATTCAAATTTTTAAATTCATCTAAAATCAAGATATGGCTTTATATACTAAAATTATTTAATTTGGAGTTCATTTTAATTCATTATAATTTTATTTGAATTCAGCTTGTTTTCACGTGTAGATTTCGACGACTCTAGGGAACCCGAATACTTCAAAGAAGTAGATCCTCAAGCATTTGAGCAAGGCAAGTTACATCTTTGATCATATTTAAACCCAGTATTTTAAATTATTTAAATTCGGTTTTAAATTATTATTTCATGCTTATTTAAAATCAAGTAATTTAAATTCTCGTTTTAAGCTTTATAGTTATTCCCAATTCCTTTTTATAGCTAAAATTTGCTATTAAATTAATCATTCCTTGATACCTTAGTGAAAATCTAGTTGATACATAAGTATGAGCTAGAACATGTTGAAAGACTTTATGTTTAGACAAAGCTTAGACCAAAGGCGTTTAATTTGGGGAATTTAGCCAAAAGTTCAACTATCATTTAATATAATACTATGGTATCGTCTTTACCATAGAAGTTTATAAAATGATTTATCTTGGTAAATAAAATGAAAATTGGTTTGGACTTGGGCAAAATGGATGTTGGAGGGTGCACGTTGATGTACGGGATCGAGTCATCTCTATGATCGAGGCCCAGGAGTTATTTTGGAAAGTTGCCCAGGTCAATTAAGAGCCGGTCTTCGAGCGCATTTTGCTAAAGCCCTATTGTACTACCATATGTTCTGAATGGATAGGACCTGGCTAACTAATTTGCAATATCTCACCGTAGCTGTGCCATCCAGTTGTGTGGGTGTCTTTATGACCTACTTTTATGTATTCCCACCTGGCACAAGAGGGGGCCTGAACTCGACGGGTCTCTATCCAAAGGGGGTGAAACCTTAGCGAGGTGGAACTATGGTGGGATGGCGCATTGTAAAGGCTTTGACACGTGCCCTAGATTGCTTACCTAAGGTAGTGGGCGGTGGTATCGACAAATGCCAAATAAACTAGAGAAGTCGTGTCATGCGGGTAAAGCTGTACAACCTCTACAGAGTGTTAAGAACTATTCGAATAGCCGTGTCCACGGTCAAGGACATGCTAAGCAAAGCCACTCAAAGTTAGACTTTGATTTTATTTTCAAAGGACATTATCAATTGTTGTTGGATGGTTTATCGAAATGGGAAATTGAGCTGGTAGCCATGTGATAGGAGGGTATCCTTCACCACTCGTTGATGATCTGACTATAAAACTTGAGATTTAGAAAATGAATTTTAGTTATAGAGTAGAGTGTTTTAGAACTTAGTATGAATATTTAAATGAAAAATATCGCTTCATGCAAATTGAGCCATATAAGCCTCCCTTTGTTGAATCATTGCATGCATTATAAATTGTTGATCAGGAAAAGAGTACTACGAGGAAAATGAGAAATTGGACGACTAGGCTATGCTCTCCAGACGATTGCTTGTGGCGAATCGTGTGGTCTACCTTACTGCTTTTGCTTTCGTTGTATTTTGCTTATTGGCTGTGTGCCCTTTTGTAACAAACTTTAATTATTATCAATGAATGATGTTTTATGGTTATGCTATCCATTTTTGTTGACTGTGTACACTAGCTGTTCTTGGATTAACGTATGAAACACAAAGAATCTGGGATCCTTCGCTCCCGGGTTCAACAATAATGGTGGGTTTACCTTGTTGGGTTCGGTTTGGGATGGAATGGTAGTGATGGGTGATGGTGGTGATGCTAGCCGTGTGGTGGTCGTCGTGCTCTCCGGTGCCTCCTCTGGTTCCTTTGGTCTCTGTCGGCTTGGTGCAGCTTGTGGTCGATGACGGTCGTAGGCCGACGCTATTTCTGTCCTCGCATCCTTCGGTCTTCCCCTTCTCCTTCGGGCTCCCCCTCCTTCACTACTCTCTGTTATTTGGCTTTGGATGGTGATATTGGTGTTGTGATGTGGCTTGTTCTTGGTTGGCAGTGGGTTGCTTGGGATGTGGTTGCTCTATTGTGAACTGAAGAGTGTGAGTGTGGCTTGCTTGAGCTATTTGCTTTGGCTTGCTCTATGGGTTTGCTTCAGCTGTGGGAAGAAAGGAGAGGTGCTGGCTTTGCTTCGGTTATTGTGAACTGATGAAATGAGGGTGGGTTGTGTTTTGGGTGCTGGTGGTGGCTTAAGGGAGAGAGGGCTTTCGGCTGGCTCTTTCTCATTCCTTGTGCATACCATTTTTACCCTCCCCTTATCTTATTTCCTCTCACATTGGACTATTTGCTCATGGACCCTTGGTCCAAAGGATGTCCCGATACTATTTTTCGGATTTTCTGCGGCGAAGGTAAGTCGATATAATGTGGGTGTCGGATCTTAACAATTGGCGGGTGATGAAACCCACTGAAGTGAGACGGTGCCGACTGACCTAGGTCGGTCTGGGAACCTCGCTGAACTTCGTGAAATCTGATGGTAGTTCTTTCTTTACTTCTAATTTCCATTTAAAGTATCTGGTTTTGCTGCGGGTCTATTTGGTCTTTGTCAAAAATGGAATGCGGGCAACGTTTCTAGTTGGTCGAGGAATGGGTGTGACTAGATGGCGCTACAAGGGCAAAGGAAGGAAAGGCTTCGGCTACATGCAAGACTTTAGTTTTTAGTTAATTAAATCTTGTAATCTTCATTTTGTAATGTACTCAAGGTTGTAATATTTATTTGTTCTTTGATGTAAAGAATTTCTGTAATTAATCTTAGAGATTGTATTAATATTTTACTTTTGCTTGTAGAGGATTCTTGTAATTAACTCTGTGATTGTATTATTGTTTTATTTTTGCTTTAAACTCATATTGTAAATTTGGATGCTGCATCTTGATAATATAATCTCGGGTATTATTGATTTGTCATGAGTGTGATTTGTCTGTAATTACTGTTGAGAAAATTTTAATTTACTGCTTATTACGGTTTAGATGAGTTTAATTATTAGGGTTCTCACAAGGCGGGCGCGGGCCGACGAAGGCGACGAGGAGGGAGGAGGAGGGCACCGAGCTTGGGAGGAGGATTGGCAGCGGCTCAGGGGATGAGGAGGAGGGCGCCGAGGAAGGGAGAGGGCGGCAAGGCCCAGCAGAGGGTGGAGGGGTGTGGGAGAAGCGGGAGAAGGAAGGTGGGAAGCAGCGCTGGCGCGAGAGGAGGGAGGAGATGGGCGCCGAGGGAGGGAGGAGGGAGGAGGGAGCCAGGGAGGAGGGGGATATGGGTGTCGGGGGAGGGAGGAGGGAGCCGAGGAGGAGGTAGGAGCGGGAGGAGGTGGGAGGAAGGAGCGGGCGTGGGGGGAGGGATAGGGTTTCGGGCAGGTGACGATGGGGAGGAGGAAGGGGTCTTGTTGAATGGAAAAACACGTGTAACTACCCCCAACTGGGGTAAATGCGCAATAGGGTCGGGAAGTCGCCTCAACGGCTTCAGCCAGAAAAGACGCTGAAAGCCGCTGTTTGAACGGCTTTTTCCGAGCTAAAAGTCAAGCAGGTTTATCCAAACACGCCCTCAAGCTTCTGTTGACATAGGAGTAGTAGCTTCGTTTGGAGTAATAGTTTGTCTTTGAAATAGAGCGGTTTTTTTTAAAAAAAAATAATACATTATTTTAATACAATTACAGAAATAAATGTCCATTTAATAAAATTACGAAAATTGGCTACTGCCACTGTTTTAAATAGCGACTTGCCAATGTCGCCATTTGGATTGGCGACAGGTTGTTGCGTCGCCATTCGAATTGGCGACACATGGGTGTCACCAAACCAAATGGCGATAGTAGCTCGAATTATTTTTGGTAGAAAACATTGAAATAATTTTTTTTGACAGATTGAAGATTCAAGTTTTACAGGATTTTACCAAGTTATTGGGGAAATTCTTCACATGCCATTTAGAGTTGTCCCGATCCCGGATTTGCCACTAGAAAAAGTGTTCTCCCCTACATGCCACCGAGAGTCTATGTTGACCCCTCCGTGCCATTTCCGTCTACTGGACGTGAGATCGTTGTTAAGTTAGAGTGGAAAAGTCCCTTTTGCCCTTTGGGTTTTTTTGGCGCTGGAGTGAAGAATAGTTGTCATCAAATCTCCCGCCAAGGCCAGTTCTATAAAGCCCATCTAACCAACTTAAGTCCATCTCCTTTTTTTGTCATCTACTTGTAGTTGTCCCCCCTCCTCTCCTCAGCACCATGTCTTAGTTATCGAGTTAGATGAACCGAAGAGCTGTGGCGCTAGCGAATGCAAGGCACGTCAATTGTCCAAACTGCGGGGTCAAAGCAAATGGCATATACTCCAACACCGAAGAGAACAGGGGGTGTGCTCTACAAGTGTCCATATTTCTCAGTGAGTTTGATTTTTGGGAATGTTGGTATTTGGATATTTTTTTTTGTTTGTGTCGTCCCCCTTTTTGACTATTTGTCATTGACTTCAGGCCGGTGGATGCCAATACTTTTAGTGGGTTGACTCTATTGATGCTATGATGGAAAGGGCAGTTGGACGTGCACTTGTAGCTTCATCTAGTCCAATGGTGAACATGACACTTGTGAGGAGCGCCTTGACAAGATTATTGACCATCTGAAGTGGCCGAAGAAGCTTGTGTGTGTGTGTGTGTGTGTCTTTGTGGTAGTGTATGCAATATATATGAAGTAGTTTTGGTTGTCTGTGGAAGGGAGTTCATGTATCTAGGATGTTGTATGCTTATGTTGTACCCAATTTGTATGAATTAAAAGAGGTCTTTAACTTTCAGCAACTAAATTTGTATGAACATAACATGACATGGAGCAATAGCATTACAATATCCAACATAGATCCAAAACATTACAGTAGTATAATATAACAACATCATAAGTCTAAGAACCATATTCTATAGAACATTACAATAGCAAAATGAAAACCCGTGGGGTACGCTCGAAGAGGGCCCACGAATAGATGTATCACTGATCTTATGTAAATATTAATTTGTGTACGGCTTACATTAGGCTTGAGTCAGGTTTACAATCTTATTTGTTGTTGTTATTGTGTGTACGACTAACCTCGTGCCTTAGTCAGCATCGCGACACCCCCACACATCGTGTAGATCGAACGAACATGTACATCCCACCTTCGTTCTAGCCTTTAACACCTTTTCAGACCGAATTGACCACACCCTACCATGCCACATTTTCAGACTAAAATGACAACACGTACATGCTTTCCTCCGTGAGTATACATCACCCACTACTCATCCCACATTTTCAGACCGAATTGACCACACTTTGCCATGCCTCATTTTCAGACCGAAATGACAACTCGCACTAGGCTTTCTCAGTGAGTATACATCACTCACCAGTCATCCCACCTTTTCATACCGAAATAACCACGCCCTGGCAAGCAACCTTTTTAGACCGAAATGACAACCTGCACTTGCTTTCCTCAGTGAGTAGACATTACTCACTAGCCATCCCACCTTTTCACACCGAATTAACCACACCTTGCCATGCCACCTTTTCAAACCGAAATAATAACCCCCACCATGTTTTCTCACTGAGTAGACATCACTCACCAGAGCTTTCTTGTGCAGAAAGATTCCCTCACGGACGTGAGCGCATCACCATTCGCCATAATTTACCGCCCCCCTCATCACTACACCCTAGTCGCTTATAAAACTGGGGTACAGTCCACCACCATAGCCAACACTCCACTTGAACTAATTTCGCACAAAAGGGACAAAAGGAGGAAGAAGAGAGGTAGAGGAGATCAATACGTCGGGCTTGGAGATGTCAGGCTATGGGGAGATGATGCGGAAGCGGAAGTGGCTTGCCGATAAGGCGGGAACCTACCCAAATCATTTCATGAAGGATGCACTGCACCACCGAGTTTCACACGCAAAGGCGATTATGTAACCTAATACATATCATTCACCGACACACTTGGAGGTCGCCGATGTATGCATTACACGTGTTTCGGATATATGCGTAAGAGAATCTCACGCGCACATCCATTTTTTCACATTGCACGTTGCATTTCACATATCGATAACTTTATCCGTGCATAATGGTAGCCGTCCAAGCATTGCTATTTCTTCAAATAGATCGACGGTCCAAACAAGTACGACAAGTGTTGCCCGAGAACTTCATCCGCTGGAAACCTTACTCGGCCGAGAGCGGGGAAGACGAGTCAAAGATAGCGATGGTCCGTAAGGAACTAGGGTGGTGGTGGAAGACCACAAGTCAGTTCGCTGATGACAACCGGGCCGAGCACGCAGTAGACAAGGGAAAGGCATCCATGGTCCCTGATGTTCCTACTAAGCGGGTGGTTACTTCCGCGGAGATCTTGGAAGCCTAGCACAGGGCTGCCTTCAGGACTGGCCGCGTCCGCAAGTCTGCAGGAGACAAGGGCAAGGCACCGATGGACCCTCAAGACTAACTTCTTTTTGATCCACCAGTTTTTTCAATTCCAAAAGACGCGCATATATCCTACACATAGATCGGGTTGATGATTCGTGCATGTTGTCGTTTGTGCCGTAAGAATAGCGGAACAAACAAATGCACGTAACAAAACCCTACGCGCCATGTAAGTCGCATCTACATTACGAAATCTTATTGTCGCAGTTGAAACTCTATCTTCTTTAAGCACTACAAGATTTTACCAAATAACTTAGTAAAATCTTATGAAATTTGAAGCTGCATTCTGTCCAAACAAAATGAGCTTATGTCACCATTTGATTTGACGATAGACACATGTTGCCAATTCAAATAGCGACGCGACCACATGCCAGTGCTAAGCACGGTTCCTTTCGGGCCACTAGACCTCGACCCAATCCTGTCCTAATAAGGTGGTTAGGTTGGAAACGCTGGCCCTAGGCTGGGCCGCAGCTGTAGGTCAGAAAATCACTACTCAGGCTGGTACAACGACGTGTAGTCGTCCAACTCAAAAGTGCATTTGCATTCGTGCAACCAGACACGCCAATGGGCGCGCCTACCAAGACGCAAGACGGTTCGCCTTAGGCACTACCATTTAGGCACGGCCCATTCCGCCCGCTTCATCTTTCAGGTTGCGACGGCCGCCCATGGGCCGGTGGCGGCTCGAGCACGCCCGATGGGCATTCAGTGTCGGTTGGCCAAGACGAGTCTGCTTGGTCGTCGGGCGATGGGCCTGCTTGGCCCATCGTAACAAAAAATCCAAAAATCTAAAAAAATAGAAAAATGTGTAGAATTCGAAGTAGACATGAAAATTAAAAAATTGAGACAATCATATTGAAAATGTAATAAAGAGCTTTATTGATGTCTAACTGTGTCCTCGTTAAAACCTTTGCCAAGTAAAAACTCAAAATGAGAAAACCTTGGCAAAGAAAAAAGAGTATGACCTATAGCTCTACAATTCTACATACATGATACATCTTTGTTCTATGTGTCTGTCATTGTCTAAGTCTGATTTTCAACACCTCGACAATTCGGATTTTCCACAGAGTGTTGTGTTCGTGAATCGCCTTATTCCCAATCCTTCACAGCTAGAAGGATCTCTACCATCTCACTTGTGAGACTTGTTCTTCTCTCCTCTAATATCCTTCCGTAAAGACCGAAAGCAAACTCAAGGAAACCATAGAGATAGAGCAGTTAACACATCACGCAAGTATGGATAGCACGGATATGTTAACTTATGGGCTTGCCACCATTGCAAGATGTCGAAACCTTCTGAGGTGAAATCCACCGTATCGCTGTCCAGATAGGTGGATAGTTCCCCGCACCTTGTGGGTCTTGGTTGAGCAGGCGCTGGTGCAGAAGAAGAAGAAGACGAAGACCTTGACCTAGATGAAGAGGCACCGAAGATCGTGCCCCACATACTTGTCTTCCCACTCGAGGTGGGGGCTACTTGGAGGTCGCTAGAGCGGACTCCTCGAACTTGTTATCATACCTTTGGTAAACCTCAGATAACCGAGAACTAACTTCGCAAAATAGTTAGTATAGTCTAGCCCCTGCATCATCACTAAGAAGATCAAGCACAAGACCAAATGCACCAATTTTAGCCCTAGGATCTAAAACAAATGCAAATGCATATAGGTAAGGGATTTCTCCAATATTTAAGGTATTTAGATTTCATGGAAACAACAAATTTCACGTAAAACTAAGTCATGTTCATGCATTTTCAATTGAGTAGCAATCAGAAATAGTATGCACAATGATAGGAGATGTTGGATAGTAGACAATGGACAAAGCAACAGCTTGCCTCGTAAAAATTTCTAAAAATGACAAGACCTTCTCAAAGAACGAACCAATGTTGCTCGCTTAATAGCAAAGTACCGCTGCTAGGATAGTGTGTTTGAATAAAAAATGTAAAAAGTGCTATTGTATGGTAAAAGATGCTTAAGCATGAGGTAAGTAGAGTTCCACCTTACCTCCATGTCCAAACCGAACTTTCTTGGACGTACACCCATTGTCTTGCAGAAGTTCTTATATTGTGCTATTCTTACGTTAGAATTGTTCAAGAAAGAAATCACATCGCGAAAAGCTCTAATATACGGACTCAACCTCTTTAGACCACATTTGACTATAAGGTTGATAATATGACAAGCGCATCGTTGATGTAGCAAGAATGAATCGGCATATATACTCAACACTAGAGTAAGAATGTCCATGGCCCTAGAGTTTGAAGCGGCGTTGTCTAAGGTAATTGCAAATATTTTGTCTGTAAGACCAAAGTCTTCCACGACTTTGAGAATACATTCATAATATTCTCCCGTGTGTGCTACATCAATTAATTTCAAACCTATAATTCTTTTCTCCATTACCCAAATCGTCATTAACATAATGCTAACTACACTAAGATAATCCTCCCTAGCCCGACCACTCCATATGTCCGAGGTCAAGGCCACCAAAATGTGCACGCACTAAATAGTTCCTTTATTTTATTATGACGTTCATTATAGTATTTCACTAGATCCCTTGTTGTTGTCTGTCTAGAAATGGAAGAAAATCTAAGATTATGCGCAGTCCTAATGTAATTTTGGAAAGAAGCAGATTCGCCAAAGCCTAACGGTAAATCCTCAGAAACAATTAAACGGCAGAGAGATTGGCGGGCTACCTGAGGATTGTAGTCCCAGCTAGTTACCGTACCGTCGGGGTTGTATTGCAGCTGCGTCTGCCTCATCGCCAATCCTTGCTTGGTTCGACACCTTGTAGCATGTCTAAGCAAGTGCCCTGCTCCACCAGAGACTTTGCAGATAATTCATGGCGACAAATTTTACAAATAGCATATGGTACCTCATTTCCCGCTGCGTCTTGCCTGGTTGTCTGTCGAAATTCTCCCACACTCCCGATGTAGACGGCCTCGACCTCTTTGCTCCGGCTGTTGCTGAGCCCGATGTCGATGTCGAGACTGATGACGGAACTCCAGCTTACTCCTCCGGTTCGTTTGAGGCAGCCGCAGCCGCCTCCATAGATGTAATTTCGTCCGATGAAAGTCCGAACTCACTAAGAGCAAAGCTATCGAAGATCATCCATAACTAAAATCGCAAAATCGAAACTAACATTATTACTACTTTAATCTTAGCATAATAATAATTGACAATAAAAGTATTACAAAAATAGTATTGTACCTCTTTCACGACTTGCTTCAATTTAAAATTGAAATTTCCAAATTTTGGCACAAATTTTTTGAATTTTGCCAAATTAGCTCAACACGGATTTGAATTTGCACAACACAATTTCAAAGAGAGAATAGAGAATGAAGGGGTGCTGAATGAGGGGGGTATGATGCCTATTTATAGAAAAAATTCAGAATTTTTAAATTTTTTTGCTATTTTTAAGCCCCCAACGGTAAAAAAAATCACCAACGATCAAAAATTCACTAACGGTAAAAAAAACGGACGTTTTTTGGTCATCGTCTTACTGCACGGCACCACCTGACGACATGGCCGGCCGCCCCGCCCGTCTTCTTCTCTTCTTCTTCTCCCGCCTGCCGCCTGCCCGTCTTTTCTCTCGCCCAGCCGTTGCCGCGCCTCCGTCCTCGCCATCATCACTCATGACCCATGCCCTCGCCACTCGCCTCACAAGGCCGACTCTCGCCTACATGGCGGCTCGCTCCCTCATGGCGGCGCCTCGCTCGCCTCCCACGGCGGCGACTCGCTGCCGCCTCATGGCGTCGCTTCTCACTCTCGCGGCCCATCGCCATCGACGACGACTGACGACACTGCGCGGCGCGCCTCGACCCTCGACGACCCGTTGCCGCCTCGTCCGTCCATGATCCGCTCCATAGCCAAGGCGCCGCCGCCTGCTCTCCTCCTCTCGCCTTCCGGCCAAGAATAGCAGGCGCCATGAGCTCGCGACGGCTTCTCCTCCTCCGCTCGGCCAAGAAGACTGGCGTCGCGAGCCCGCTTTTTCGCCTCCGGCCGGCGTCCCGGCTCCCCTCGCCATACCCTCCTCCTCCGGCTCGCTCCGCCCGCCTTCGCCTCGCGCGTCCCATTGGCGCTGGCGCTCTGCAGCCGGGCCGTCTTGCGTTTCGTGCAGGTTGCGTGCCGTGCGGGCCAAAGCCCACCGTGCCGAGGTGGCGGCTCAGCACGGCCCGGGGTCTCGTGCCTGACCGGCACGGCCCATGAACAGTGTGGACCGTATCATGTTTGGATCAGATCAACAGTAGCGTGCTTCGGGCTGACCCATTTGGCCAGCTCTACGTGCAACCCACCCGGCCAGGGCCAACCAACCTGCCGTCTCGTCGCCATTCTTTCAGGCCTCGTTGGTGCCCTGCCGGCAGCACAACGATCCCACTGCGCGAGCCACCTTGCCTGCGGCCGAGCGCAGGGTGCACGAGCTGGCAGACCTCGCTACGACGCTACCTCGAGCGTAGCACCGCTGCCCGTGCGGGTGCCGTCCGTTCTCTCGTGCGCCCACGACATATCGGCGGCCTCGCGGCCTGGCCGTCCAAAATCGCCCGCGCTGCCGCCTTCGCGCTAGAGTTTTCTCCGGCTTGGACGGCCCCAGCCGCCCCCGTCCAGCCAGCCGCTACGACTCCATAAATCATAGCCGGCTACTGAAGTGAAATTACGTCGAGAATTCGCTAGTCTGCTAGTTCCAAGAAAGATAACCTCGTAGTTCAGGAGAAGCCGTTCAAACTTGCACATAACTAGTTCTCGAGGGGGGGAAATGAACATGACTTGAGAGACTAGTGGCAGCTCAGCACAAGTACGTAGTAGCATTAAACTGATTTCCTAAATTGCTGCCGCATAACCGCTACCAGTGGTTCCCAGCCAGTCGTTGATAACAGTTTTTAGAGCGTAGTCAGCTGATTCCAACGTGTAAACGGTACTTCTTTAAGAATCAACCATAACCATCAATGTCAACCCGGTCTTGTATGATTCACGGTTGATGAATTTGCTATTAACACAGTAATTGCAGAAATGGAATAGTAAAAACAAGTAGAAGGGTTCAACTAAGCAAAGGTGATGTTTAAATTGACGCCATTCCATCATTCATGAATCATGATCCATTTCAAGCTCAAAGCCCTCAAAATCCATGTCAAAGTGGCGATGTAGCCTGTTTGCTTCGGAGCCTCGGAGGTACATGATGAAACAACACAAAACCATATTTCAAGAGAATATAACTTTCCAAATAGGCAAAACAAAATTCCCAGTTTAGTTTGATCACAACTATGAAATGTTTCTACGGAAAAGAAAACCAGGACAGTGTAGTGATACAACAGTATATGTACATGTATGTAAGAATGGTGCTCCTTAATGCTCTGCAGGGGCTGCGTTTTTCATTTAACAAATGATGACTTCAAAAACTCGAAGGGGTTGGGAATGAATGATCATTTCTTCTCAAGAAAAAATTCAGGAGAACAAGACAAACCATCATCCAAATCAATACACCTTCCACAGCCAAACTAAAAACGCTCAATTGAATAGATTATACAAATGGAATAAATACAGATGACTAACAAACACTAACCTTCCATCATTTTTCAGCTCCCAGAAGCGGAGGTTACTTTGAAGCAGTCAATATTGCACAATTTGACGGACCTCATCATGCCTCCAAAGCTGGCATATCAACGCATGGCAGAGATCAAGAAGACAAAAAAAAGGATCTCTCTTGTAACAGGAATCCACATGAAACTGTAAAACAAACAGAAGGCATATAAGAATATACAGACCGGTCAATGCTTTTCCTTGGCTTTTCAGGTTGATCCGCAGTAGCCCGTGGTTTGTCAGGATGATCTACACTCTTTCTGCTTCTATCTCTCCAATCAGCGCTGCCCCTTGGTTTGTCCCGCCGATCCGTGCTATGCTTGTGATCAATGCTTGACCTCGATTTGTCCCTGACATCTGTGCTTTTCCTTGAGCTGTCCATACTTTCAGATCCTGTTTCACTAAGATCTGAAGGACCTAAGCTCTCTGGAGATCCATCTTTCAATGGTGGTGATTTCTCTATGGCTGTGACAAACTTTTTTAGGTGCTTAATGTATTCCGGATAGAGTTCCAAATTACAATGATTTCCTCCTTTGACCCAAAGAGGCTCATACTTTACTTCAGAGAGTTCCCACAGTGCCCTCCCATGAGAACAGTCGACAAACTCATCAGCTGTACCCTGCAGATGAAATATTTATGTAGCTATTCAACAGTTCATTCCAAAACACCGTAACAAGAAGGTCCAGAATTATTAAAGTTTCTGCCTAAGAAGGAAGAGTTGTGCCCTTCTAAATGGAAACAACAATCACACAAACATTTCAACAGTTACTGTGTTGAACTTGTATTCCTTGAGTACGGCACCCTTAACCAGCATTTTCTGTGCAGGCACTTGTGCCTATCACAGTACTGACCAAAAGGGCCTTATGATCTGGAAATGAAAAACAGTATCCTAGACCCTAGTACAACGCTATAATAGGTATAGGGTACTCACTCAATACAACAGTGTAATAAGGTATGACGGTACAGAATACCTGGTATGTAAACCAATTTACTGATACCAAAAGTAAAAGTTGGCATGTAAGCCCAGGGATCAGCTAACCGGACCGGGTTTGAATCTCGTCCCCTCGTACCGTAACTGCCCGTTACCGTAAATTTCGTCAAATTTGTTTGAATTCAATTGAAATTCATTCGAAAATCGAAAAAACCGCCGGTTTTTTTCTTCCCGACCACCCTCCGGTACCGGTAACCGGACCCGGTCCGGTTACCGGCGCTTTTTTGATCCCTGTGTAAGCCACGTAGTAACATTTGTGGATGTTCAAAGTTGCATAAACATTTTCTCCAGTGAGATGCACAAAAAATAGAGAGCTTAATATGAAATTTAACGACGTCAGTAAAAACAACAAACTTGCAACTTGAAACATATTTTGAAAATAATGGATAAAAATGATATATAATAATAAATTTAATTATTTAAAGGCTCCATCCCAACTCCACAACACCAACATTTATAACAATACAAATATACATGCATGTGTGCACATCAGCACATGGAGTCTACCACTATGGCACTATTAGGAAATCTTGCTGTCAGCAGAATACTCACATGAATTACTAACACATGACATTTGACCGATGGAATTTTGTCAATGTTCTGCAAATACATGTAAGAGATTAGATCAAGTAAAAGATCAAATTCTCGCCCCAAAAAAAAGAGTAAAAGATCAAAACGACAGAAATAAAGTAATCACCTTATACATGTCAAACCAGTATGTATGTTTTACAGGATACATCACTCTTAAGCCAGACGAAATTGGGCTATGTAGAACAACTGCTCTCAAATGAGGCAAACGGGCTGCCAAATCCAAAGTAGGACCACTGCCAACTGATTGACCATACAGAATGATGTTTTCCTCAGAGGCTCCATAAGTTTCTATGAGACACCTATAGGCAGCCTCTATATCAGCATATGTGTTCTGCTCACTCGGCTGCAGAATCAAATAGGAATAAATCAATGATTATGCAAACCGAGGAGAGCTGGACCTTGTAAAAATGAAAGCAAAAGGGGGGAAAAGGAAAAGTACTTTCCTAAAAAAACAAGGTTGAGTCTTTACCTTCCCAGATGATTGCCCGTACCCAGAATAATCATAACTGCAAAAAAAAAAACAAAAAAAAAACTGCACAATTTACTGTTTGTGAAACCAAAATGGCCATTAGGGTCAGCAAAACTTATATGGCATTAAAAGGATCATGGCTGCGGAGGTATTAACTAGTATCAAATGAAAAGCACATATATCATAAGCACAAAGACAGAGCTTAAAAATTGTGTAGATATATTTGTGTAATCATCAATATCAGCACATTATAGTTGCCATCATGTCAAGACAACAGCTGATAGACCTGTCGAAAAGTCAAACTACTATCAAATTATAGCAAGGTCCCACAACAAAAACGACAAACTAGGATTGAAGCTATAAGACAGACAGTTGGTGTTTATATTACTCAATAAGAAACAAAATGAATACTCAGAAGAGTTAAGTTGGAGAACTTAATAGGTTAATTACTCCATACCACAAGATTTGAAACTGGATATGAGTGTCAGATCCACTTAACAACTCAATGAATCTAACCAACCAACAGCTCATCTGCCAGCCTATCCAATAAACATAGTTATCGGATCTAAAATACCCAATTCTCTCACTAAAAACCTGGTCCACTCAAATGGGTGTATGGAGCGTAAGCTATAAACAAAAGTTCATTCATGGCTTCATTTATTTACTACTACCACTAAATCTAACAACAAAATCCAAGCTTGAATCTGGGAAAGCCAGTGGACAACAGCTCTAATCAAAGCATGCCCAAGATCATACATTTCTATTCAAAATATGAATAAATAGAACAATGAAGAATGAAAAATTGCTCTCATCTACCTCTAAAAGATATCTAATTGTCCTAACTAACACATCACCAACTTTTGCAAACAAATCTATAGACAAAATTTCTGATCAAACCTAACCAATTTTGGTTCTCAGACTTTGTGCGGACAACATAAATGATATACCATAACGATTATTCAACAATTTAACCAAAATTTTAAGTGTAAAAAATTCTCATTTTCATCACTGCACATCACTATAAACAGCAGTCAGCAGAAGATCCCTATATTAGGAAAACCTTCTACAAAATGAGCAAAAAACAAGAATATCAATATCATCTTACAAATGTTATGAATGAGCCTATGAGGGGTTCAAATTTTGACCAAAGATGGTAACCAAAATGGGTCTCACTACAACCAATGTACCAGTTCTTACCAACCGAATTATTTAACACCCAATCACAAGATTCACAACCAAACCAATCGCTCAAATCTAAAAGTTTCATCTTCCTTCCACAGATCCTAGAATTTCCAAACGACTCTAGTTAGTAGTGACATGAAGCAGACATGCCCGCCCATAGCTAGTACAGCACACTAACATCCAAACTTTCCAATCAGCTATAATATTTAGGAAGAAGTCCATTCTACCCCCTCAAGTATCGACATGCAGACACCTAACTCTCTGAACTAAAAAACTGGACCTTTGACACCCCGAAGTTGCAAAACTGGACAACTTACCCCCTAAGGCTGTTTCGTGCAGTGGTTTTGTGTACGTGGCGTCCGTTCGCCAGTTTCGCCAGGTCATCCGCTGACTCGGACAAATAATGGACTTCTTCCAAGTGGGCCCCAAGGGTAAGTGTCACAAAGGAGAAAGAAACAAAGAAGGAGAAGGAGAAGCAGCAGGGAGCTCCAGGCGCATGGTCATGGAGGCGGCGCTGGCGAAGAGAGGCATGGCGACCTACGAGGTGGCCCAAAATGGGTCTCCGGCGGCCACAGGAGGGGATAGGAGGTGACGGGGTGGAGAATGGTGGCCGGAGGTGGCGGCGGCGCAAGGGGAGGCGCACGGCGACGGCGGGGTACACGGGGCGGCGACGCTCGAGTGGTGGAGCGCGCAAGGGGAGGTGAGCACCAGGTGCGCCTCGGCAAGGGGAACTTCATGGTGGGGTCGGGGAGGCAAGGGGGGTGGCCGTGGAGGAGTGGTGACGGCGCCGGAGGCGGGGAAGAAAAGGCGGCATGGGAGAGCACCACAATGAGCAATCGGCCGGGAGA
Source organism: Phyllostachys edulis (assembly GCA_036346405.1). NCBI lineage: Eukaryota > Viridiplantae > Streptophyta > Magnoliopsida > Poales > Poaceae > Phyllostachys > Phyllostachys edulis. Next base: position 41,583,679 of record CM070555.1, on the reverse strand, counting down.
AGTCAGTGGGAGAAGAGGAGGTCCCGGAACATGGGATGACACAGCTAGAGGGGCGAGAGTGTCACCGGAGCGGAAGAACGAAGAAGGGCGCGCTGCGATGGCGGGAAGAAAGAGAAAGACGGTGGCGCGTGTGCTCCGATGTGGGAGGGGAAAGGAGAGCCAGAGCTTGCGTGTGGCGCTCCTCAGCCTCCACCGCCGCACCGACCTCGGCCTCCCCGTGGACTTGTTTGTGATGGTCGCCTTAGGCGGTTGTGTCCTCGACGTGCTGGTCGCGCTTCGCTTGCCCTCCCTCCCACCTCGTCTGGCTCGTCGCGACAGACGTGAGGAAGAAGATGGGTAGAAGGCGGCGTTGGGGAGAGCGACTGAGAAAGAAAAAAGGGTAGAAGCTAACCTGTGGGCCTCATAATTTGCTGACATACATGATTTGATGCGTCATCGCTACATCGCAGCCGAGTCAGCGGCCGACCTGACGAAACCGGGCCACCCAGACGCCACATTAGCAATACCACCGTACGGTTTACAACTTAGGGGTATCAAATGGCCGATTTTTTAGTTCAGGGGGTTAGATGTCCGCATATCGATACTTGAGGGGGTAGAATGGACTTCTTCCTAATATTTATTAGAAAAATAATGATCAGCTTCAATCAAATCTACTATTGTTCACCAGAATAGCCTAACCTTTTGAAACACACAGCCAGATAACAACTGCCTCCATAGGCATTTCCAGTTTCCCACTGATTCAAGTATTCAATAACACATGAATTGCTGATCCAATGTTTCCAAACAATTATACATAGCAACAGTATCTAACGCTGCCTTCAGCGAATACACAAACCAACTCCAAGCACGACTTTGAAGATTAACTGATTGATGAAGAAACTTACATCAAATTCATGCCTAGGACTTGTACTAGCGAGGAAAAAAACTAACAACACCGTATAATGCATTTTTCTCTCCGAATCCAAAATAAGGAACCAACGGCACTGGTCCTGAGTAAAAACATTTAAACGCCAATGCAATAAACAAAACAGCAGAGCCTATAGCATTCCTAGTGATCCATTCCAAGATCTCAAACGTATCCCACCAAGCACAACCAAGACACGAGTACTAATCTGTCACGGGCGGTACTGTTCACGCGCGTTAACAGTACACGTCTTACTGTAGCGGCGTGTACTGTTCATGGCGGGCCCACGGATGCATTAGTGGTTGGAAATAGAGATAAGAATAGTTAGTTTCCTTGTTAGTTGGGTTTACTTCCTTAGAGATATATTCTATCTAATAGAGATAGTTTTCTTAGAAATAGAGATTGTTTCTTAGAGGTCAAGTCGGGTCGTCCCTATAAAAGGGATAGCATGTATCGATTATCAATCAAGCAAGAAAGATGAATTAATCTAGTCTCCCTCCCAAGGTTCTATCATCCCAGTCTATAGTCTAATCTCTCATCCCACCAAGCCGACGCCGCCCGGCCTTCTTCCTGGCGGTGTTTACCCCGTTATGAACTAAGGTTCATGACAACTTGGTATCAGAGCAGTCGATCCCTTCCCATGGCTTCTGCTACCATGGTTATGACGACAGATCAGACCATCAGACCTGTCGTCGAGTTGTTGGCTATGATAAAGGCTAACGCCAACAAGATGGCCATGAGTACCAACGACAACGACAAGAAGATCGCGGCCATCTTCCTCGACATGCATGCCACTTTGGAGAAGATGATTGTGGATCAGAAGGAAAAGAAGGCGCAACAAGAGGCGGTGGCGTTTCCAGCAACCACAGTGACGCTATCGGAACTTGCCACGCCACTACCGCATCCTGCCATGCCAAAGTTGTTGTCATGCCTGCCGCAGCAACCGGTGAGTTTGCCGCAACCGCGCGTGGGGGCAATGATCTTCAAGGACTCATGTCGTCATCACAACCTCTCGTCAACATGGGGTTTCGTAGGGCTTCAGCCATGGCCACCACCACAGCTTGAGGATGAGCTGTCGCGAAAGGAGGGGAGTAGTGTCACGGGCGGCACTGTTCACACGCGTGAACAGTACGCGTGTTACTGTAGCGGCGCGTACTGTTCATGACAGGCCCACGGATGCATTAGTGGTTGGAAATAGAGATAAGAATAGTTAGTTTCCTTGTTGGGTTTATTTCTTTAGAGATATATTCTATCTAATAGAGATAGTTTCCTTAGAAATAGAGATTGTTTCTTAGGGGTCAAGTCGGGTCGTCCCTATAAAAGGGATAGCATGTATCGATTATCAATCAAGCAAGAAAGATGAATTAATCTAGTCTCCCTCCCAAGGTTCTATCATCCATCTATAGTCTAATCTCTCATCCCACTGCCGACGCCGCCTGGCCTTCTTCTGGCGGTGTTTACCCTGCTATGAACTAAGGTTCATGACAACTCTGAGAGTCCCGCCCATGACAACTACTCCTCCTTTCGCGACGGCTCGTCCTCGAGCTATGGTGGCGCCATGGTCATGACCCTAGGTGACCCCATATTGACGAAAGGTTGCGATGGCGACATGGGTCCTTGAAGATCATTGCCTCCACGTGTGGTTGCGGCAAGCTCATCGATTCTGTCGCGACAGCATGGCAAAGAACCCCGACAACCCACGGTGGCCAAGACAGACTTCTATAGGGCGCGGTGGGCTCGGCGGCGTCCACACAAAGGCGTGGAAGTGCAGTAGCTGCTGTAGTTGTTGGAGGTAGCTTCGCCACCGCCGTGGGTGGCGTCACCACCTCTGTAGAAGGCATCGCCGCCGTCGTGGGAGGCTTCGCTGTCATCGCCACGATCATCTTCTCCAAAGTGGCATGCATGTCGAGGAAGATGGCCGCAATCTTCTTGTCGTTGTCGTTGGTACTCATGGCCATCTTGTTGGCGTTAGCCTTTATCATAGCCAACGACTCGACGGCAGGTCTGATGGTCTGACCTGTCGCCATAACCGTGGTAGCAGAAGTCGTGGGAAGGGATCGACTGCTCTGATACCAAATGTAATGATCCTTAGATCATAGGGGGTAAACACCGCTAGGAAAAAGGCCGGACGACGTCGGCTTTATGGGCTGAGAGATTAGACTATAGACTGGGATGATAGAACCATGAGAGGGAGACTAGATTAATTCTTCTTGCTTGGTTCATAATGGATACATGCTATCCCTTTTATAGGGACGACCTGACTTGACCCCTAAGAAATAATCTATAAGGAAACTTATCTCTAACAATCCAATCTAATAATAATTTGCCTAACTAATAGATAATACCAAACACCTAATAGATAGATTCCTAAATAATAAATCTTTCCTAATAATTACGGGTGGTACTGTTCACACGTGAACAGTAACACGTGAACAGTAATATCGGCCCATGACAAATCTAAAACAATCGAGACCTCCGATGCCGGCACAAACGTCCTACAATGGTGAGCTCAAAGATCCAAACTTTTGCCCTGATCAAACAGCCCAACAGCATAATCTCTACTACTTAAAAATTGGAGTTGGTGGTTGTTCGTTCTCCTCATCTTCCCACCCCTGTCTCTCTCTACTGACATGTAGGCCACGTTATCAGCAAACTATCTCATCGCATCGTACGCTCCTAGCTTCACCCGCGACACCAAACTTGTCAATTCCATTCCGGAGGACATTCCGGTTTCTCTCTTGGAATGGAATGTGCCGGTATCGGTCCATTCCGGTGTACCGTTCCGGAGTTTAGTATAGTAATATATGTATATTTATAAATATATAATATGGAGTTTTAATCTAACCTACCAAGCATGAAACTAGAAGAACCGATGTACATTGGGCCCATAATTCAGCCCAGTGTAGTTTTGTTTACTGAGCCCAACTACCAAGCGCGACCCAACTACCAAGCGCGATCCCAGCGGATAGTTACGTGTGACGTTTCGCCTCGTACCAACATTTCCTGTGCAATTTTGCCCCGGTACCGGAATCAGTGGAACTCTAAATTCCGGCCGGAATGACCAGAATTGGCCGGCATGGCCAGAATTGTGGCCGGTACGGAATGAGGCCCACCCTGTGTCGTTTTACTCGCCGAAACGGAATCTTCCAGCCATTCCGGCCGGAACGGAACGGAATTTACAAGCCTGTGCGACACCGCCTGTGCTTCCTCCTCTTTTGCGCCCTCGCCTCCACCTCCGCTCTTCTGCTCTGCTTCCATCTGCCGGATCTAGACGAGCCTCACTTCCTCCTCTCCGTCTCTGCTCTGCTTCGCGTGCCTTGACGAATTTCATAGCAACGCACGGACACTTAACTAGTAGCATAATATAACAAACAGGACCTCGTTCCAATCCTATCCAAGTGGGTGTGGCGTGCGTGGCGTACCCCATGAGGTTGACGTTGAGATGGGAGCTGAGCTCGACGAAGAGCTCGTACATCTGCCCGAGGTCCGCCGCGTTGCCGTGGGAGTAGAGCATCGTGAGGCGCGCCCCGGGCTGCCGCACGTACATGGCCACCACCTCCGTGCCGCGCTTCGTCGGCAGCCGCCGCGCCTCTACGCCGCCCTGCCGCGGCACCCCGCTCAGCTCCACGACCGCCCCCCGCCGCGGCTGCGGCGGCGGGCGGGGCAGCGGCTCGAACCCGTACGATGGCGGGGACGGCGGGAAGAACGCGAAGCGCGCCGCCACCGTGGAGGCGACGGCGCCCATCGCCTCGCGCGCCGCCGGGCAGGGAGAAGGGCACGCTAGAGTTAAGGTTTGGGGAGGTGGAGGTGGCGGCAGAGGCACCCGAGGAGGGAGGAGAGCTGATGCGCGTGGCGAGTTTGGTATTTTAATGGAGGCCGCGCTTCTCCGCGGAAGCTGCTGCGATCGGAGCGGAAAAGGGAAACGGAGAGAACGGCGAGGGAGGTTTGTTAATGCAGATGGGGGCCCTCCTGGTTTAGTGATTAGTTGTTAGTGTTCTTAATTAGAGGAGGGATTAAGCTTTTAAAAGTTGGAGCCTGGGAGGTGATTAACTGGGATTCGAGAAAAGTTAGAGGCTTAGGAAAAAATTCTCGCCTTCCAAACGGAGCCTTAGGGCGACTGGAAATTGTAGACACGAAGGTGCACTTCAAAGTTGAAACATGGATGCTGAAGTTTGGGCAACGTTGGAGTTCATAATGGTAAGCTAGTGCCATGCTGGTTGGATGGTTAGCTTTTTGGCGTAGAAATATTTTTATGTTTGGTGCAACTAGCGATTGGACATATGGTTCGAGCGCTAACATTATACGTCATGCTTCGAGCACTAACATTATACGTCATGCTGTAACGTCGGATTTCGGAAGATGTTCTTCAGCCGTCCATCTTGCACGAGCGAACCTCCTCTCGAACATAGACAGTATAAAAAAAACAGAATTATTAGGAAAGAATTTGAGTCGCAACATTTTTTCAACGGGTCGCAACATATTAAAAAACAGGATGCAACATTGTTTTTTCAACGGGTCGTAACATATCAAAATCAGAGGATCGACCCTTTTTTTTCAACGGTCGCAATATATATATATATATATATATATATATATATATATATATATATATATATATATATATATATATATATAGAGAGAGAGAGAGAGAGAGAGAGAGAGAGAGATGGAGTCTGGGACAGGCATAAAGATGAGAGGAGATGAGTGGTAAGAAATGAGTGGATTAGAAGAAGATGAAATGGATGGGTGGAGGAGGGCGTGAAGAGAAGTAGTAGCGGTGGTGGGTTTGAGAAAGTTCTAATGGTATGAAGTGTATTGGGTAGTGAGGTGTACGATATGTTCGGACATAGTATTTCCTTTTTACGTTTGTAGAAATATTCACATGTGTTATGCGATAAATAAGGAGGTAACTAGTTGGTTTATACGGACTAGCCGTTTTGCGTTGGAGTAATATCAAGTCAATATCGCATTGTTATGAGCTAGTGTCACAATTATTAGAACAACACAACCTACTAGCACTATGATGCTAGCCCTCTTAATCTTTACAACAGCAGATTCTCTCCTAGACACCTAGGTCAAAACTGGGGTAAGTAAACAAGAGAAAAGAAAAGATTAAATACATATATAGGACTTTGAAAGTACTCCAAAACACTATCAAAATTAAAGCTTGAAGATCAAAATTAAAGCTTGAAGTTTTGAAGGCATAATTAGGACAAGAAAAGTTGAGACGCCAATTTTGGCGACAAGCCTTAATAAAGGTACGGAAAGCTAACATGTGAAAAAACTTAGCTTAAGCTTAGACTGCGGCTGGGGACGTTATGGTATTGCTTTCGGAAGAGGACATCCTCGCTTTGCTTAGCTTGGCTAAATGCGAGCGAGAGCGACAGCTAATATTTCTCACTGACAGGTGGGCCAGAACCGTGTTAGCCCCCACCTAACAGTAAGCTCTGCTAATATGGTCGCTATATAGCCAGGTTAACTTTAAGCCAATCCTTTTCCTCATTTCCTTCCTCTGTGTCCCTTGTGAACTCTCAAACAGGAGGAACTGACAGTGTCTTCTTCAAAGCAGTTCAGTTGAAAATAACTATAAGAATCCCCAACGAGGTCAAGTAACGAGGTTGCATCTTACTCATCTCATTCCAAAAACTTCGATCTGGAAGCCAACGCAGTAAACTTTGATGTAGTGTGAAGCATAAGACGCAGGGTTGCATGTTACGGCCGCTACACATCTCATTGGAAATTCAAGAACTTTTTAATGGCAGACACTTCACATGTCAACAGCCAGCTCAGCCAAGCGTCCTGCAGATGAAAAATTTGCCGGTCACAGTAGTGCTTAAAGTGGCCTCAAAGACAGTGTAAACTTCAGTGGAAAGCCTTAGTTGGAGCAGTGAAATCCGATGTGTGAAGCTGAAGGCACTGGAATGCATGTGAAACGTCTCACTAAAGAAGTTCAGTGGCAGAGACTTCAACTAACAATTTCAGTAATCAGTTCAGAGTTCAGACAAGGGATTGTTGCACTTGGAAATTTGCAAGGATCTTGTGTAGAATGTGAACAGTCCAATGTGTTGTGTATGGCTTATATATGTTAAGGTGAAAGGGAGGGACTGTGTCTGGAAAACGTACGTGCCGCGGTTCAGACTATGAGTCCGAGTCGAATATGTAATCGGGGTATAAATATATACCGCCGACCTCTTGTAACCCTAATCGAAGAAAAGAAAACTCATCATCTGAGGAGCCGCAATTCGACTCAGGGGACGAGGTTTTGCGAACCTCGTAAACAAATTCTTGTGTCTCTTGTGTGCTTCTTTGTGATTATTCTCTCACAAGAAAGGGTCATGCGCCGGTTCCAACACAATGCCATTTGTGTTAGATGTATATTATTGCCTGTGTATTTTTCCCATTGTATAAGGGTTACCTGCATATATGCCACACATGTACTTGTATATAGACCTATTCACGGGCGGCCCGGCCCGGTCCGAGCCCGATCATGTCCGGGCTGGGATTGGGACTGCAAGTCCGGCCCGAAATTCCGAAAAAATAATTAAAAATGAAAAACTATTATTTTAATCCTGAAAATGAATTTAAAATACTTTTTTATTCCAAAAATATTAAAATAATACATTTTATAAAGAAAATCAACTTTTCGGGCTGAGCTCGGGCCTGCCAAATTTAGACCGAGCTTTTCAAGCCCGGCCCAGCCCGGCATTTGAACACCTCTACTTGTATATATATTGGCTTATTGGCCTCATAATGAATACAAACGCTATTCATAACATGGTATCAGAGCGTACCTAGGGTTTTTTTTTCACCAAGCCGCCGCCGCTGGTTCTTCTTTTTCCAATTGCCACCGTCGCCTGGTTTTTCCTGTCGCTTCACTTGTCTCCTGTCGTCACCCCACTGCCACCTCTCTGCTTGTGGGAGCTTCGTCTCGAATCTACCGATGTCGCCTCTTGCCTGGAGGTCGCCGCTTCGGCGTCCAAGCTCGATGCACACCAGAACCGATTCCGCCTCCCGAGCGGATCCTCTGCTTCACGCCGCCTCCGCCTCGGCTTGACTCAGTGTAGCTCCGTTGAGGTCGAGGTGCCGCTGCACGCCCGACACCGCCTTTCTCGGCCGTGCTCTCCCGCTTTGGATCCGAGCCGCCGCTTGTCTTGGGTTTCGGCTGCTGCCCCAGATCGAGCTCGTCGAATCCAGTCGCCCTCACACCGGTGCTTTGCGCGCCGCCTCCCTCGACCGTGAGGTCGCCGCCGCCGCCACTTTCGCTTGCGCCACCGTCGCCGGGGCTGCCTTCGTCGCCTCCAGAGGGAACCCTAGTTCCCCCCGTGCACGGTGCTCTCTCATGCGGGCCAAGTGCTTGCTCTTTAATTGAGCCGGCCCGGTAAGGAAAAAAACAAAAAAAACAGTACGTCGTTCTAACCGTCGTGTCGTCCAGCGTCACCTGTTAGACTTTGTTGTCTTGGTTGCTACGCCGTCTAGTGCCTCCTACCAATAAGCACTATTTTCGTTCCTCGTTGCCTAGTGATCTTCAGTGGTCTCAATTATCGGGACTGGTTTCAGCACATGCATCTCCACATGTGTGGTTAACGTCTTTGGGAGTTTCTTACTGGCGAGTTGCCTTACCCGCCTTGCCCTACTTCACTTGCTGGGCCTGTGCTCCCGAAGATGCTCGTAAGAGGCATCTGATGGATTTAAGGATGCTATGGAGACTTTTCAGACTCAGTATGCTGCCTACAAGACATGGATTGATAAGAATGCTCGTGCCTCTGCTATTCTGGTTGCTAGTATGGAGGTGTAACTCATTAGGGGTGTGGTTGGTTTGGCTTTAGCATAGTTGATGTGGACACATCTACATAACCGCTACGAGTCATCTGGTGATTCCTTATATCTTTTTGTTGTGCGTCAGGAGCAGTCGCTGCAGCAGGGAGATGCCATTGTGGACGAGTTCTATGCCCAATTGTCTGAGGTATGGCATCAGATTGACTCTTTGGGACCATTTGTTTGCCACACGTGTCAGTGCTATCAGCGTTAGCAGTCTCACTTGGAGCTTCGTCATATTTACGATTTCTTGACCCGTCTTTGGGCTAATTATAGGCAAACTCGTGCTCAGTTGCTGGCGCGCCACCCTCGTGTGACTCTGTTGGAGGTCCTTGCATCTGTTCGTGCTGAGGAGATTTGCCTTCGTGCTGCGGGTCTGCTATCTTCACCGTCGTTTTCTTTGATTCTGGCAGCTTCTACACCCGCTACGTCTCTAGCTACTCCTTCACCAGTGGTTCCTTCACTAGTGACAGCTGCTATTGGTAGGGGACTACACTGCACTTACTACAACAAGAATGTGCATGTACAGCAGACCTACTACAAGAAGAAGAAGGATTTACAACGTGGTGACTGTCCTCCGCGGGGAACTGGTGGTTCCTCCTCTCAAAGGAGCTCTAGTGCTTCTGATTCTCAGGAGTTTCTCACACTGTTGTGTCGCATGGCTGCTCTTGCATCGTCCGGTTCTGTTGGTTCTACTGCACAGTCTTCTAGTGAGAGACCACCTTCTACTTATTCCTCAGGTATATCACATTGGATTCTTGACTCTGGTGCTTCCTTTCAGATAACATCTGATTCCACCAGTCTCACTTCCATTCGTCCTTTAGCTGCTCTTATCATTGTTCAGACAACAGATGGTACCTCTCTTTCTGTCGCAGGACGAGGCACTCTTTCGAATTCCTCTTTTTATATTCCTGCTGTTTCTCATGTTCTCAAACTAACTATGCAGCTCATATCTGTCGGTCAGCTCACTAATCATGGTTATCGTGTTATTCTTGATTCTGCTTTTTGTTGCATTCAGGATCGACGCACGGGGACTCTGGTTGGTACTGGCCCTCGCCGCCATGACTCACAACGTCTCTGGGAGCTTGACTGGCTTCATCTTCCTTCCGCTGCCCCTACCAGTCTTGTCACCTCCACCATCGTCATCGTTTCTGCTGCATCCTCCACTGCGTCTTTTGCTCAGTGGCATCATCGTTTGGGACATCTTTGCGGGTCACGTCTATCTTCTTTACTTCGTCGTGGTCTTTTAGGGTCTGTGTCTGGCGATGCTTGTCTCAATTGTCAGGGTTGTAAGCTTGGTAAACAGCTTCAACTTACATATCCTTCTAGTGAGTCAGTGTCACAGCGTCCTTTTGATCTTGTTCATTCTGATGTATGGGATTCGGCTCCTTTCGTTTCGAAAGGAGGTCATTGATATTATATAACTTTTATTGATGACTTTTCTCGACACACATGGATATATTTTATGTCATCTCGTAGTGAGGTTCTATCTATCTACAAGACCTTTGCCACCATGATCCGTACTCAGTTTAACTTTCCTATTCGTGTTTTTCGTGCTGACTCTGCTGGAGAATATTTGTCAGGAGTGCTTCGTGGTTTTCTTGTTGAGCAGGGCACTCTCTCTCAGTTTTCTTGCCCTAGTGCTCATGCCCAGAACAGTGTGGCTGAACGGAAGCATCGTCATCTTCTTAAGATAGCTCGTGCCCTTATGCTTGCTTCTGCTATCCCACCACACTTCTGGGCTGAGGCTATTTCTACTGCCACTTTCCTGATTAATATTCACCTTCTTTCGCTTCTTGAGGTGGGATCGATTGAGCGTCTTTGTGGTAAGACTCCTGATTACTCTAGTCTTCGTCTCTTTGGGTGTGTGTGCTATGTTCTTCTTGCACCTCGTGAGCGCACAAAACTGACCGCTCAATCCGTGGAGTGCGTTTTTCTAGTCTATAGCGCTGAGCATAAGGGATATCGTTGTTGGGATCCTGTTGGCCGACGGATGCAGGTTTCTTGGGACGTCACTTTTGATGAGTCTCGTCCTTTCTATCCTCGTTCTTCTCCTTCCACCACTCCAGCATCTCTTGTCGAGCCGCTTTCTTTCCTGATTTTTCCTGCCACCCCCATAGTCACCACACCTCCATCACAGCCTTTGGTCTCTTCGATTCCTCTTTCACCGTCTCCTTTGCCACCGCCACCCTCTCTAGAGGCTCCTCTCGGCCTTCGTCCTTCTTATCATCTCTACTACACTCGTCATCCGTGAGTTGAGAATTCTTCTGATGGTTCATCTTCTTCGCCCTCTCCTCGATATGCTCTTCGTGATCGTCAGTCTATTCGGCCTCCTGCTCGCCATTGTTTAGCGGCTCTTGCCAAACCGATTTCTTATCGTGATGCTGCTGTTCATTAGGAGTGGCAGCATGCGATGGCAGAGGAGATTGCTACCCTTGAGCGTACTGACACGTGGACTCTTGTCCCTCTTCCCGCGCGTGTTACTCCTATCACGTGCATGTGGGTCTACAAGATTAAGACCCGTTCTGATGGTTCTCTTGAGCGCTACAAGGCTCATCTTGTGGCACATGGTTTTCAGCAGGAGCATGGTCGTGATTATGATAAGACATTTGCTCATGTGGCTCACATGACCACCATTTGCACTCTTCTTGCTGTGGCGTCTGTTCGGGCATAATCCATCTCTCAGCTTGATGTCAAGAATATATTTCTCAATATTGAGCTGCATGAAGAGATTTATATGCAACCACCACCGGGGTATTCTGTTCCTGAGGGTATGGTTTGTCGCCTTCACCGATCTCTTTACGGCCTCAAGCAAGCTCCTCGTGCCTAGTTTGATTGTTTCTCTTCCATTGTTACTGTAGCTAGTTTCTCTGCCAGTGTTCATGATCCTACTCTCTTTATTCACACTTCGTCTCGTGGTCGGACGCTTCTCCTTTTATATGTTGATGATATAATCATTACTGGAGATGATTCTCAGTACATCACCTTTGTCTTAATGAGTAGTTTCTCATGTCTGATATGGGTCCTCTTCGCTACTTTCTTGGGGTTGAGGTTATTTCTACGCCTGAGGGCTTCTATTTGTCCCAAGAAAAGTATATTCATGATCTTCTTGATCGTGCTTCTCTTACTGATCAGCACACCGCTGAGACTCCTATAGAGCTTAATGTTCATCTTCGGCCCACTGATGGTGAGCCTCTTGCTGATTCTACTCGCTATCGTCACCTTGTTAGGAGTCTTGTTTATCTAGGTGTCACTCGTCCTGATATTTCATATCATGTGCATATCTTGAGTCAGTTTGTTTCTGCTCCCACTCAACTCTACTATAGTCATCTTCTTCGTATTCTACGATATCTTCATGGAACCATCACTCGTCGTCTGTTTTTCCCTCGCTCCAGCTCTTTACAACTCCAGGTATATTCTGATGCCACCTGGGCTAGTGATCACTCGATCATGGGTCTCTCTCTGTTTATTGTGTTTTTTTGTGGTTCTCTCATTGCTTGGAAGACTAAGAAGGCATGCGAGTTTCTCGTCGAAGTCCGAGGCCGAGTTCTGAGCTATGGCTTTGTTCACTCTGGAGGTTACTTGGCTACGGTGGTTACTTGAGGATTTTGGTGTTTCGTTTCAAAGACTCACTCCTCTTTTTTCTCGACAAGATCTGAGGCTATCAAGATTACTACAAATCCGGTGAAGCATGAGCTTACTAAGCATATTGGTATTGATGCTTTCTACATACGGACACAGGTGCAGGACCAGGTTGTTGCTCTTCAGTATGTGTCTTCAGAACTTCAGTTGGCAGACTTCTTCACAAAAGCGCAGACTAAAGCCCAGCACAGCTTCTATCTCTCTAAACTTTATGTTATTGATCCGCCATAAGTTTGAGGGGGGTGTTAGATGTATATTATTGCCTGTGTATTTTCTCCGTTGTATAAGGAGTTACCTGTATATATGCCACACATGTAGTTGTATATATATTAGTCCATTGGCCTCACGATGAATACAAACGCTGTTCATAACAATTTGAACCATTGCTGCAAAATTACAGAACGACAGTGATAAATCCTCTGAACACATAATTGCGTAATCAGGGTCAGTTTACATCTGATATCAGACAGAGATTCCCTATCAGTCAAGGCGATCATACGATGGACAAGTTGGAAATGTCATTGTTTCTCCGAAGTGCTTGAAAGTTACCACTCTGACACGCAGTGATTCATTTTCTCCAGAAACAATAATTGGTTGTTGTTCCCCTGAAATGAAACAACTCACATGCCAGATCCTAATCTTGTTAAGAAAGATTAATAATTGATTCTGATTCTACTTAATGCACATGTCACAAACTCAAGTAGATCAGTCTGTTGAATCCATTGCATGCCCAGATTAAGCAAAATCATGCCCATGTCCACATTCAGTGCATTCATACTATGGTTTGTGGCTTTATGCTGCAGTGAGGCTCTTTCCAATTTGTTCAGTGCATCAAGCTTTTTAAAGCATGTTTATTTTGCAAGTACATAAATCATACTAGCTACAGCAAAGAACCTATGGTGCAAACTTCTGCAAATTAAATAAGTTACAGCCGTGTTACCCGTTTCTCAATCTGCCTTCAGATGTCAGATTTGTGTTTGATGGATGAAGATAGAAGCAGAAAGAGGCAAGAGTTACCAGATACTGGCTAAGTTTAACTTGCAAAAGTCTTCATACAGTCACATTCGCATTGCCCAAACTCTATAATATATATTTTTTCCTTTTGGACAAAACTACATCATTGACAAAGTGTACAAGTGGGAGCATAATTGTTTGTCCAAGGAACACAATGACACCCGAATCATCGTTTCATCAGCTAAGTGCTGTAGATTGATGTGGAGAAGCAGCCTTGAACAATTCACAACTAGCTTGGCAATGCAGAATAAATTATAATAAAGGAAATATCATCTGAGGCCCTCTATGAATTATCTCTGAATGACTCCTGTCTGACGGCCTAAACTTGTGGCTCTAAACCAGCCATGGCTCTAAACCCGCCATCTGCAATTTATTTATCGTATTCATACTTTGATTGAATTGTCGCCATGCGAAGAGTTTCCTCCAATTCAAGCTCTCCTTTTCATAGTCCATTGCATTAATCACAAACTAGGAACTCATCAATCATACACTAGTGACTTAAAAGATAAGCCTATCACAATTAGGGATTCCAGGATTCTGTCAGTGTACTCGTTGGCCGGCTCGGATGCTAAGAATCCCAACAAAAGAATATTTGCAGAAAAAACGTGCGACAAAGAACAATGTTTCTTTCATGGGGGCCCCTCACCTTAGCAGTTGTTAGCAGCAGCCTGGGCCCTGGAGTGTCTAATTTGCTTTTTGATTGCTTGGCGCCTTGACCTCTCAAGATGCAGAAAGATTCAGCTTAGGAGGTAGGCGCCTCTCGGTCACAGCAGAAGGCAAAAACCAACAGTGTTGTGATGAATTTTTCTTTCCGAGCTCCATATGCAGTTCTATATTTCTATCATTGATATATGTTAGAGATATATGTATAGTTTGTTATTCCCTATTGTTATGAGGGGTTCTTTGCATATTCACCACATGTACTTTGTGTATATATACCGGCCCATTGGCCTCATATTGAATACAAACGATATTCTTAACATGGTATCAGAGTCTACCTAGGGTTTTGGATTTTCCGTCGCTTTGCTTGTCGTCCCGACGCCTCCTCTCATTGCACAAGACGCCGCCCTCGCCTTGGCACAGACGCCTCCTCCTCCCGCCCAGCGGATTCTCATGCCGGATCCTCCGCAGCGGGTCGCCTTGTTGTCCGAGCTGGCCATTCCCGGTCCGCTCCTCGTCGGATCCGGAGCCGCCAAGGCCTCCCGGTCCGCCCCACCGCCGCGCCTCCCGGTCGGCCCGCCCCCGCGCCTCCCGTCCGCCCCACGCGCGCCTCTGGTCCGGCCACGCCTGCGCCTCTCGGTCGGCCCCGCCCAAGGCCCCGATCCGGCTTCTCCCGCCGCCGGCTCGGATCCGGCTCCTCGCCGCCGTCCGGAGCTCTCCTGCCGCCAGTCCTCCGCCGCCGATCCGGAGATCCCCGCCGCCAGGCCTCCGCCGCCGCCGGGTCCTCCTGAGCTCCTCGCCGCCGTCCGGAGATCCCGCTGGCCGCCAGGGTCTCCAGTGAGCTAAGGTTGCCCTGTCGATTTGTTTAATTTTGTTTGAGCAGCCGGCTAAGCGATCTCTGTTTTCTTTTAAGTCGGCCCAAAGGAGAGAAAACGTCGCTCTAACCGCTTGTGCCGTCGGCGCCACTGTTAGACTTCGTTCCTTGGTCGCCGTCTTGCCCAAAGACCGCCTACCAATGGGTCTGCTTTCTCTCGCTCGTTGCGGTGATCTTCGATGGTGTTAACTACACCGACTTCAGTGTCTCACATGCGCATCCATATGCGTGGTCTTCGTCTCGGGCATCCTCTCTGGCGATGTCATCGCCCGCTTGCCCTACTCCTCCTCCGACCTCGTTTACGCTTTTGGCCGCTTCGACAAACAAAATTTCTTTGTTGAGGCCGCTTCGCCTTGCTAATGATGAAACGCCTCCGCCTACCAAGAGGCTCTGGATTCCTACAAAGATCGATCGACCGTCTACACTCGGTGATACGACGACGGCCTTCGGCCGCTTCTTGTCCTCATTGCGGTGTCGGCCTCGGTTCTCTTCGAGGTTGTGGGACTCTCCTCGGCTTTTCGGATGTGGACTCACCTTCGTCGGCCTTCTGAGCCCTCTGGTGATGCCTTGTACTGTCCGTGGTCCGTCAGAGCACTCTCTTCAGCAGGTGATGCTCTTGACGCTTTTTCGCCAGAGCTCTGTTGTCTGGCGTCGATTGGACTTCGCCAGACGGTGGTTGTCGCTTCGTGTCCGTCTTTGCTTAGTCAGATGCGTCTTGACTTGGAGTTTCAGCGGGTCTACTGAGTTCCTTACTACGCCGTTAAATCCGAGTTCGGCAGAGGCGCGTGCACTCCTTGCACGGCATCCTCGTGTCACTCTCTGGAGGCTCTTCACGAGATCTGCGCAGAGAAGACTCGCTGAGTGGTGCTTTGATGCGATGCCACTCTCCCTCTGTGCTTTCGCCGCTCCACCGCTGCTACCGCTCGCTTCCACGCTTGACACCTGCTTGCCTCAATGGCCGCCACAGGCGGTGGTGGCCGCCCTCCATCCGGAGGTGGCCGCCTCATCGCTTCCTATTGCGACAAGGTCGGCCACATTGAGTCGGTGCTATAAGAAGAAGCGGCATCTTTCACGTCGTTCTTACGCTAGCATCGACTTCGGTGCTTCTACATCGACGTCGTGCATCGACTCCTTGGTAGATTTCTCATCGAGCGAGAGATAGCCGACCGACGCCGCTTGCCGCTTGAGTTCTCCTCGGCAGTTCTGCGAGCTCGCCATCGACTCTTGAGCACCGAGAAACCACCTTCTACATCAGTACCTCCCGTGGATTCTTGATTACGGAGCATCTTTTCACATGACTTCGATGCTTCCACTCTGTCCTTCATTACACCCCTTGATTCTCTGTTAATGTTCTCACCGCCGATGGTACCTCTCTTTCGCTCTCAGTGAGGATCTCTTAGCAACTCATCTTTTCATGTTCATACATTGCTCATGTTCCTCGCCTTACCATCTTGACTTCTTTCTCTGGGCCAGTTACTTATCTTGGTTGTCGGGTCATTCTCGACTCGACTCTTGTTGTGTTCAGACCGCCACACGGAGCTCGTTGGTTCGGCCTCGGCGCCTTGACTCACAGCGTCTCTGGGAGCTTGATCGCTTCACCTTCCTTCACGCCCGCCGCCGCCGGTCTCCGCTTCTGCCACTCCGTCTACCAGCTCTTTCCAGCAGTGGCATCACCGCCTTGGCCATCTATGTGGATCGCGTCTGTCATCTTTAGTTCGTCGTGGTCTTCTGGGGTCTGTCTCAGGAGACGTGTCTTTAGATTGTCAGGGCTGTAAGTTAGGCAAACAACTTCAGCTTCCTTATCCTCATAGTGAGTCAGTATCTCAGCGTCCTTTTGATCTTGTTCATTCAGATGTTTGGGGTCCGGCTCCTTTCGTTTCGAAAGGGGGTCATCGATATTATATCATATTTATAGATGATTTCTCTCGCCACACTTGGATATATTTCATGTCTTCTCGTAGTGAGGCCTTGTCCATCTATAAACAATTTGCTACTATGGTCCGCACACAGTTCTCCACTCCTATTCGTGTCTTTCGTGCTGACTCTGCTGGCGAGTATCTCTCTCGTTACCTGCGCAGCTTCCTTGCTGAGCATGGCACTCTCGCTCAGTTCTCTTGTCCTGGTGCTCATGCTCAGAATGGTGTTCTTTGGCGCAAGTATAAATCATCTCCTTGAGTCGGCTCGTGCTCGATGATTGCCGCCTCTATTCCACCTCACTTTTGGGCCGAGGCTGTTTTCATCGCCACCTATCTCGTCAACATCCAAATTTTCTTACGCTCTTCAGTATGCAATCCCTTTGAGCGTCTCTGTGGTCTCCTTCGACTACTCCACCCTTCGTCTATTTACTGCGTTTGCTCGTTCTTCTCGCCCGAGAACGTACCAAACTCGACCTTCGATCTGTTGAGTGTGTTTTTCTAGGATCTGATGCGAGCACAAGGGCTATCGGTCTTTGGGATCTGTTGGTCGACGGATCGCGGATTTCTCGGGATGTGACTTTCGGCGAGTCTCGTCCTTTCTATCCACGTCTGTCTCTCCTTCGGCTTCCTCTGTGGAGTCTCTGTCCTTTGACCTTTCCAGATACACCTATATCTGTTTTGCCCTTGCCCACCTGGCCCCAATCGAGTCTCCACATATTCCCACTTGTGGCCTCTCCGGTGGTTCGCCGCCGCTTGCCGTCTCCTGCGGCTCCTCGAGCTCCCCACTACACTCGTCACACTCGTCGACCTCGTATTGAGGATCTTCCGGATGAGTCATCCTCTTCTCGATGATCCATCTTCCCTCGATGGGTCATCTTCTCCTCGCTTCGCTCTCCGCGATCGCCATCGCTTGACCCCTGCCGTTTGCCTTTCTTTGGCGCAGCCTACTCGTGAGCTCGTCTTTCACGGATGTTGTTACTCACCCCGAGTGGCGGCATGCCATGGCCAAGAGATTGCTGCCCTTGAGCGTCTTGGTACTTGGGATCTTGTTCCTTTCCGCCTCACTCTCGTCCCATCACGTGTAAGTGGGTCTATAAGATTAAGACTTCGCTCGATGGCTCTCTTGAGCGCTATAAAAGCGCGTCTTGTTGCCCGTGGCTTCGGCAGAGCATGCTCGTGACTACGACGAGACTTTTGCTCCGTGGCTCACATGACCACCGCCCACACTCTTCTTTCGGTGGCGTCATTGCATCGGGTTCTGCATTCCTGACTTGATGTCAAGAATACCTTTCTTAATGGCGAGTTGCGTGAGGAGGTCTACATGCATCCGCCACCGGGTATTCATTCTCGAGGGCATGGTCTGCCGCCTTCGCCGCTCTCTATGGCCTTAAGCAAGCCCTCGTGCTTGGTTTGAGCGCTTCTCTCTGTGGTCACTGCTGCTGGCTTTTCCGCGAGTGATCATGATCCTGCGCTCTTTGTCCACACTTCGTCTCGTGGTCGGACTCTTCTTCTTCTGTATGTTGATGATATGATCATTACTAGAGATGATTCTGAGTACATTGCCTTTGTCAAGGCTCATCTTAGTGAAAGCGATTCCTTATGTCGGATCTTGGTCCTCTTCGTTTACTTCCTTGGGATTGAGGTTACTTCCACTCGAGATGGTTTCTTTATGTCCCAAGAGAAGTATATTGAGGATCTTCTTGATCGCGCCTCTCTCATCGATCAACAGTCTTGTTGAGACTCCCATGGAGCTCAATGTTCACCTCCGACCCTCGATGGCGAGCCTCTTTACGATCCGGCTCGCTATCGTCATCTTGTTGGGAGTCTTGTCTACCTTCTTTGTTACTCGTCCGGATATCACTTATCCAGATTCACATTACGAGTCGATTCGTTTACGCCTCCACTCAGTTCACTCTGACCCACCTTCTTCGAGTTCTGCGATACCTTCGTGGACTATCTCTCGCCGTCTCTTCTTTCCACGCTCCGGCTCGTTCTGACTTCAGCTTATTCGGATGCTACTTGGGCGGCGATCCCTCCGATCGTCGGTCTATCTCTGCCTTCTTGTGTTTTTCTTGGTGGTTCTCTCATTGCACGGAAGGCTAAAAAGCAGTGCAGTGTCCTGATTCGAGCGCAGAGGCCGAGTTGCGAGCTATGGTTCTCTTGACCAGAGATTACTTGGCTACGGTGGTTACTTGAGGATTTTGGTGTTTCTGTCACTACACCGACTCTCTCTTGTCGACGATCTGAGTGCTATCGGTATTGTTCGTGATCTGTGAAGCATGAGCTCACCAAGCATATTGGTGTTGATGCTTCCTTCATGAGGTCTTGTGTGCATGATCGGTGATTGCTCTTGATATGTGCCTTGAGCTTCAGATAGCGGATTTCTTCACGAAGGCGGACTCGAAAGCACAAAGATTTGCTTTACCTCTCCAAACTTCGGTGTTGTTGATCCACCATGAGTTTGAGGGTGTTAGAGATATATGTATAGTTTGTTATTCCCCATTGTTATGAGGGGTTCTTTGCATATTCACTACATGTACTTTGTGTATATATACCGGCCCATTGGCCTCATATTGAATACAAGCGATATTCTTAACAATATACACTGATGCAGTGGGATGGCGATCTGTATACAGTACAGGCACAGATTTGTTGTATATATATACTTGTAGTCATGTACTAAGAGGCATTTCTGAATTTCTGGTACCAAATTGGACACCTCAAAAGTGACAATGCGACCTTTCCAACATCATTGATAACTACGAATTTTTGAAAGGAACAAGTCAAGTTTATTCTCTTCAACTATCAAAAAAGTCAAGTTTACCAATGAACTACAAAACCAGTTATTTAACCCTCTAAATTTACAAAATCCAATCAATAAACCCCTCACACCGATTTCAAATGACGGTTTAACACACATGACGTCTCATTTGTCCCCGTCAGCATGCCAATCATCTTCTCACCTCCCATTTCTGAATATTCCTCATTTCTTCTTCATTTCTCCCTTCTTCTCTTCCTCCTCCCCGTCTCCCCCTCTTCCTCCTCAGATCTCCGGGCACCCCAACTCCTCGGCGAACCGACGGCGGTGCGATGTCGGGGCAGACCCAACGCCTGACCGTGGTGCCGACGGTGACGATGCTGGGTGCCATTTAGGCGCGTTTAGCTGGCGCCACCCGCGGCCACGCGTTCCTCAAGAAGAAGTCGGACGCGCTCACCGTCCAGTTCCGCTCCATCCTCAAGAAGATTGCCGCAGCTAAGGAGTCCATGGGCGAGGCCATGCGCGCCTCCTCCTTCTCCCTCGCCAAGGCCAAGTACGTCGCCGGCGACGGCGTCCGCCACGTCGTCCTCCAGTCCGCCCGCTCCGCCTCCCTTCGCGTACGCTCCCATCAGGAGAACATCGCCGGGGTCAAGCTCCCCTAGTTCTCCCACTTCGTCGACCCCGCTGCCGCCGCCTCCACGGCCCCTCCAACGCGTCCCCGAGCCTCACCGGCCTCGCTCGCAGAGGCCGGCAGGTCGCCACTTGCTGGGCCGCGCACATCAAGTCCATCGAGGTGCTCGTCGAGCTCGCCTCGCTCCAGACCTCCTTCCTCACGCTCGACGTGGCCATCAAGACCACCAACCACCGCGTCAGCGCGCTGGAGAACGTCGTGAAGCCGAGGTTGGAGAACACCATTAGCTACATCAAGATGGAGCTGGACGAGCTCGAGCGCGAGGACTAGAAGCGCAACGTCTTCCACCGCGCGTGCCTCGTGGAGGCTGGAGCCGTGCCGTGGCTGCTCCACCTCCTCTCCTCTAGGGACGCGTCCGTCCAGGACAATGCCATGGCCGGCCTCCTGAACCTCTCTAAGCACCTGGCCGACCGGAGCGCGCTCGTAGAGGCAGGTGGGCTCGGCCTCATCGTCGACACCATTAACGTCGCCGCCATTGTCGACACCACTAACATCGTCGACACCGAGCCGGG
This sequence comes from Phyllostachys edulis, assembly GCA_036346405.1. Lineage (NCBI taxonomy): Eukaryota > Viridiplantae > Streptophyta > Magnoliopsida > Poales > Poaceae > Phyllostachys > Phyllostachys edulis. Next base: position 41,562,893 of record CM070555.1, on the reverse strand, counting down.
GTGCGGGCGAGCCAAGAGGCCGGAGGCGGTGGCGGCAGGCGAGCGACAGGGCGCGGCGTCAGGCCGGCGGAGCCAACGAAACGAGGCGAGTGAGGCGCCAAGAAACGAGAGGAGCGGAGAAATGAAGAGAAGAATGGGGATTTTCCAGCCGATTGTAATAGGAAGGAGAGAGAAAAGTGGTCACGTTGTATGTTGATTGGGATAAAAATGACCACGTGTGTAAAACCGGCGTGAGGAGTTTATTAACCAAATTTTATAAATATAAGGGGTTAAATAACCGATTTTATAGTTCAATGTGTAAATCAGACTTTTCTGTTAGTTGAAAAGAGTAAACTGAACTTATTTTTTTTGCAAATTTGTATTGTCATAGCGCCTAAATCAAACAAGCTGCTTCTTCCCGCAGAAAGTGAAAGATGGCAACAATACTCATTTCATTTTTAATCAGATGCTGAGTTCAGGTCCAAAGTCCAAACAGACCACATTTAACTCGGAACTCAAATATTATCAAAACTGTACATTATTGTAGAGCAAGCTTTCTCAAGCCATGCTTTTTTTCTGTGTGGATAGAATTTTTTTTATTAATTAGCTTTTTTTTTAATTTAATTTTAAAGTTAACCCCCAGCGTACTTTATTTCTAATTCTGACCTATTTGATTATGGCATAGGTGGTGGCGTGACAAAACAATACTGTCACACGCTAGGATAATTCTCTAAAATAGCACTTTTTATCACGCCACTGGTTGTGACGTGACCAAATAACACTGTCACGCCACTTCTAGTGGCGTGACAAAAGTTTGATTAGAAATAGGCTAGCGTGACAGTGTTGTTTTATCACGCCACGGGTGGTGACGTGACCAAATGGATCAGAATTAGAAATAAAGTGCGCCAAGGGTTAACTTTAAAATAAAATTCAAAAAAAGGTTAATTAATAAAAAAAATTCGTGTGGATACAATCATACAAGCACACAGAACATACATATATTGCAAGTGGCTCAATTCGATGTTGAGCCGGTTTATGTACAAAAAACCAGACAAATTCAACCTTCCATTTCTTTCAAGTGACCAAAACCTCTAGTGCTGACCAAAAAAATCATCTTCCTTAACTGCATCCCAGGACATCATCTCCCTTCACAGCATTTGAGTTTTGTAACATGAAGCCACACTTCCTGCATCATTGACATTTGACACCCTTCCTTTGTAGTTTGAAGTCTGAAGTTCAGGCCACCTCTTTCTTACAGAAAATGTTCATTGTGTCACTGTATAGGGCAACAGAATTTGAGAGAACAGCAAGAACGATCATGGTTACAGCCAAGATCTTGTCACATTTGGTTGCAATTCCGTAAGGATCCCTGGTAAAAACAAAGCCAAATTGTGATGTGTTTATACTTTATATTGCATTAGCAAGTGGGAATAATACGAAACAGAAAAGGTATTTAGTTACCTAAGTATGACCACGGCAGGAAAGATGAAACCAATCAAGACGGCAGCTGTGGCACCAGTAAACTGGAATGTGTCCCAAATGCTTGGTGTGAAGATGGTAGCAAGATAAATTACTGTGAGGAGTGAGATAGTGATGATGGCAAATCTCTTGTTGTCATGAGAAATGTGCCTCGACGTGGGGAAGAGCAGTACATCCAAGTTGAGCCTAAGGGCAAAGAAGACGATGGGAAAGACAAGCATAACGTGAGCAGCGTAGCTACCTCTCACTACATCATCAAAGACAGCTGAACAGAATGCCAAGATTTGAATCAAAGTTGGCGAGCACATCATCCAGTGTGCCCTCACCAAAGAGGGGAGATGCAAAGAAACTTGTGGCAATGTAAACACTGGAGCAGATGGCCAGTGATGTTCGCACGATCGGTTTAATTTGTGTTCTATCAGTAAGCTCATCGTCAATGCTGTGAACTGCAGAATAATGAAAACATGCATTTAGAATCCACATAATTGCACAATGGGAAGAATATTGTGCATTGAGACCAGGGATTAAAATCCCGGCCGGTAACGACCGGTTACCGCTTACGGAGGGCCGATACGGGATCGGCCGGTAATCCCGGTTTTCGGGAAAAACCGGTTTGACGGTAACGGACCGCAAACCGGCGGTTACGGTCTCGCCAGCGGCGGAAATAACCCGGGAGCGGTTATGTGATCCCTGATTGAGACTGCAATTGCATACCATTATAGTGGCAGATGTAGGCAGTGACAAGAACAGGGACAGCTGTAAAGAGCTTCCAGATGGAACTAAGACCATCCAATTCTGGAAAAAGCTTGGGCATCACTACAGTTCCATTGATGATGGCAATCCCAGCAGTAATGACAACAAAAACCACAGCAAGAGCAACTGATAGGGCAGATGTGTATCTCAACGAATCTATAGGAAATGACAAGATTTATGATTAACATCATGCAGCTAATATTAGCAAATATGTTGATTGTTGAATAATAGTTTTTTCCCCATGCGAACATGATAACATACCCAAACGCTTAAAGCTCACTAATGGAGCAAACACAAAAAGTGTTGTTGCAAGAAGAGCAATGGCACGAGAATTCCACAAATGAGCTCCAAACCAGCCCTCCAATATGCCATGATGATGAACTCCGGCTGACGATGTTCCATATAATACATCGCCTGTTAAAAGTTTAATAACCAATGTCAATTTCAGTTCATTGCAAATAAAATTGTCATTTTAAGGTACATGATCTCAAAGAGCAAAAACTAATTTTCTCACTAGTTCAAGTGCACATTAACTATCTTATGTTTCTTACAAAATAAGTTATGTTTCTTACCAGATCGCTCAGAGTGTCCAATTATTTCTTTGGAGAGATAGCAAGGCTTCCATTTGATAGTAAACAACTTGTAAAAGTACTTGTCAGGGAGGTCATGATTGAATTGTTTGAATTATCTTGAAAACAATGTACTAAAGAAACCCAAGTCTAACAGCTAAGAAATTAACTTAAAAATATGGTCTAACAAGGGTTTCAATAATATTTTGGAATTATTTGTGACACGCGTCCAGAGCTATGCCCCAAATTGTGTCACCAGTCCACTACAACAAAAGAGCACTAGATCATTCATACCAAGTCCAGCTCATTGAATTTCAGCTGCGCATCTCCAAATGTTCAAAAGCAACAGAAAAAACAGAGGGCCTGTTTGGTTTACAACCCTAGGTAACCATACCAAAATTTTGGTAACGCCAAAACTCAGGCAATGCCAAAATCTAGGAAAAAAAATAGTGTTTAGATCGTAGCCATACTAATTCACGGGCAATGTCGAAGTTGATGTGTTTGGATTACAGCCATGCCAAAATTATGAGTATGGCATGTGGGCCCCGCATGACAGCTATTGTTTTTGCCCCAAAAGATGTCACATGAGTCTAGTTTTGTTAATAAAATGACAAGAAACACAACGGTCCGAACGGATCACAAATCGGATACTCGGTTTAAGAAATATGATCATTTTAATGTCTTGAATCAAACTTGACATGCAATTAATGAATTACCACCAACCAACCAGGAGCCACCATCTGTCAAAGTGGTGCAGTTAGCTGCTTACCAATTTTTTGGTGCCGGATTTGGCCGCCAAATTTGAGCCCGGGTTTTGGCTAGGATTTGATAGCTGCCTTACCAAATTTGTGGGCAATACCAAAATTTGGTAGCAAACCAAACGCTAGCCAAATTCCTTTGGTAATACCAAAATTTGGTTTGGCAACTTGTGGATGCAAACCAAACAGCCCCAGAGTGCTCACCTCAAAAAAGAAAAAAGAAAAAACAGAGTGCAGAAGTACTGAGCTTAGAAGGAATACCAATGATAATCATGTAAACAATCATCACACCAATGTTGTTATGACGACAGAGGCCTGCAGCGCAATCCTCCCCCACTGCCCGTAAGCCTCGCCCATCAGCCACCCATATGATGTAATCTTGCCCTGGTGGCTGCACCTGACAAGCATACCAATGGATGCCTCAGTGAGCAATACCACAATGATGATCATCAGAATCCCAGGGATGATGCCCAGCATCTTGATACTCGCTACCAAGGCCATGATTCCAGCTCCAACGATGGTGGTCGACAGATTGAAAACTGCCCCAGAAAATGAAGCTCCATTGAATTCATGAAACCCCTCCTCCTCCACCTTGACTGGAAGAAGACCGGAAGAAGTGGCGTGGTCTCATCTCGTATTCCCTTGTGCGCTGTCTGCTAGCTCCCATTTGGCGATCCGTTCCCGATCCTCATTTTCTCTCACTCTCCTGAGTGGCAAAGGTTTTCAGTCAGCCATATAGGGCAATATATTCTTGATTTGAATAACTCAGTATGTTTTGTGTTTTGTCATGAATACTTCTTATGATGAAAGCTAACTAGCTTTGAATTAGACACTCTCTCTAATTTGAATTACATTTCTTATGTTGTTTACCTTGGATGTTCTCTTCAGATAAATGCAGTATGTTTTGAATTAATGCAAATATGGATCTATGGAAAGAACAAGGCACTTCTGAACAAAAGTTGTTCATAGTTTAGATTTCACACACCAAAGCTTTCAAAAACAAAAGAAGGAAGGGAACTCAAGGGCTAAAACATAGATTTAAGGAGCGGGGTTCACTAACTCAAAGTAATATGAAGTAAATCTGATGATACCTTGCACATGAGACAAAATCACAAGAAGAAATAAACTCCGAACCATAAGACCCAAGGGCAAGGTAAGCCAGCTAAAGCTCACCTCCAAAATCCAACCTTTTCCAACACAATTCGCACCAACAGACAAACACAACCTATGATACAACGCTTCTGTACAACCAAAGAAAGGCAGGCAATCCATGCCAACTAGCACATACATCCAGCAATCGGCCTGAAAACAACTGAAAAAAAAAACAACAGCCTTTCACTATAATTCACTTCCAATGAACCCAGTACCATCACAAAACCCCAAGAAATGATTTTTCCCCCATTCCAAGCAAGAATCCTCACCAAGAACTCGTACTAAAGAAAAAAGGAAAAGGAAAAGCGAGAAAAGGGCATTACCTTGCCGAGACACGGCTCCCTGAATCGCCTCCAGGATCTAAAACGAGAGAGCAAACGAAACCGGAACCAAACAAAAAAAAAGCAAGAAGAAGAACTTGAGGGCCGCCTCTCCAGTCTCCACAACCCGACTCTACCCCGCTTCGTTTTATAGCCAAGAAGCGCAGAGCTGCCTCCAGTTAAGGTAATTAATCAATGAATGAATCCAAACCTCTCGCTTTCACGCGGTACAGCTCTTGCCTTCTTGCCCACTGAAAAGCGGGAGATTTGCAAAAATAGGACTCCAAACATTGGTCGTTTGCAGTTGACACTTCGGGGTGGATAATGGCGTGGGTCATCTCGTAATACATGAATGCGGGTCAGGTGTCAAATCTGCAAACGACCAATGTTTGAAGTCCTATTTTTTCAAATTTTTCCTGAAAAGCCGATTGGCCGATTCCGGCTCGCGTCCCTGTCTTGGGCTCCTTGGAATCTTGCCGGGGCCGGCGAGGTGGTACCAGGTTATTGAACGCCTGGTGTGCTGCTCTCCTGGTCGCGTTGTTTGCCGTCTTGCGGTTTCGCTCCTGCGCTTGTAGGCCGCTGCGATGGCCCGCTTCCACCTGCCGGCCTCGTCGATAGAAATGGAGGGTGAAAAATGGCGAGGCATGGTGCACGTGGACGGCGGCGTGATAAAAGAACCGCGATATTTTTTTAGGCGAGATAATATAAACCAAAATTGAATTTTTTTTATTTAATCTTTTTTATTAATATTTTAAAGTTAACCCCTCACAAACTTTATTTTTAATTCTGACCCTTTTGATCACGCCACCACCAGTGACGTGTATAAAGTGTGTTGTCACGCCAAATACCGTGGCGTGGCAACAGATGCCACGTAAGCCCTTGGCCGCGCGCCGTGCCAGCGTGGAGGGCCCACATGGCATCTGTCACGTTGGTATCAACGGCGTGACAACCCTCTCCTGTTACGTCACGATATCTGTCGTGACAATGGGCACTTAAAAGTGACGGCGCAGCTCATTTTATCATCTTCATCTCACCGCCTCTACCTCTCGCGTCTGTCGACCTCCCGCCCCGCTTTGTCGTCAAGGCCCTCGCATCACGTCTGCGCTCCTCCACACTGTCGGTTCCTCCCGCCGCTCTCTTCCTACCCCGCCCTTTGTCTCCTCCATCTCTCTTCTCTCACTTGTGTGTGTGTCCGACACTGCGCTCCTGCCGTCGGCCGTACGCTCCACCGCATGGCCGCCCCCAGTGGCGTCGCATCCTCCTCGACAAGCCTCTCCCTCCGGCCTCATGGCCTCGACACTCAAACCTCTCCATCCAGGCCTCATGCAGCCCAACGCCTCCAGTCGTCGTCATGCCATGTTGGCCACGACAGTGCCTCGCCTCTCTGGGGCACGACTCTCCGCGCCTCGGCCGCCCTAACGCGCCAAACTTCCTCAGCCAGCGCCTCTCACGAGTCCGCCGCCTCTAAGGTATTTAAAGGTGCATATCTTTTATTTGTTGCGATTGTGATCAAGCCCGACCGATTGTTGCAACAAAGGATGATTTGTATTGTATGATTATATTCATTGATGAGTCTGTCATTGATAATTTCACTAGCCTTCCCCGAATTGCTTGTGTGGTGAATGCATTCATGTATTGAATACATGTGTTTGAATGAGCCATTTGTTATAATGTATAGTCGTATATAGTCTTTCATAAGAATATTGAATATTGAATTGTCTAGAAGATAGTATTGCTTTATGTAATTATTTGTCGTAGGAGTTGAAGGCTAGCTTGTTTCAGTTACTTGTGTCATTGTGTGTAGGTGCGGGCTAGTCATTGAGTCTAACCAAGTTCTCTTAGATTAGTCTCCTTTGCAATTTGTGATTATAATGATGTTGTGATATTGAGTGGTGGATGCCCCGACGCCATTGATGTCTCTGATGCATATTCATGTATTGAATACTTGTGTGGTGAATGCGTTCTTGAAATGATTGATGAATTGTTATCAATAAGTATTATTGTCTATTGCTATAGCTTCTCAACAACATGAAGCCACATTTTTATTTAGATGCTTAAGTTCCTCCTATATCCTCTAAGGTGCCCATAATCCCATATTATGAGGCTTCTAGTTAAGCCCCACCAAATAGACCATAGTGTAACTATGATTGGTCAATGTGGAAATTAAGTAGGAAAAACCATAATAATTTTCTTTCAGTGATAGCACAGATTGCCGAGAATATGTCTCTCCTACAAATGTGTACCCATTGTCCTACTCTTATTCTCTAAAATATCTGGATAATGTATTGGTCCTTTGGGTAATGCATAGAGGCCTTCGAACATTGCAGGCATGTCTTATCTGTTGACGCTACATTCTTGACGGGGAAGTACTATGGTGCCTTGATGCTCGCCGTGGATATTGATGCGAAGGACCAGCTGGTTCCATTAGCATTCGCATTAACAGAGGGTGAGAACAATGCAAGCTGGGAATTGTCCCTGGATATAGTTCGTCTACGCCTCGTTGGGCCTGGACGAAAGATTTGCATCATCTCGGACGAACCGCGGCATTACGAACAACTTGTGAAGCGGACTTGATGGACACTGGATGTCTTTGCATAAGTGGTGCATCGTCATTTAGCGGCTAATTTCTTTAAGCAATGCAACAGGAAGATCTCACCAAAAGTTCAAGTTGTTGTGCGGATGCTTGGAGAAGAGAATTCAAGGTCAAGTTGGCGGGTGAGGGGTGACCAGCGAGCGAGGTAAGTCGTAGTTGGGCGAGTCTTGCGGCGAGAAGAACAAGTGGGCGCAGGCATACGATAAAGATGGTACATCGGTATGGAATGATGACAACGAACATCTCGGAGGTGTTCAACAACGTTATTAAGGGCATCCGTGCGATGCCAGTATTTGCTATCTTGGAGTACTCGTTTCGAAAGACCAACTCGTACTTTGTGGATCGGTGGACCCGAGCAAGGGATGCATTCAACGCTGGTGAGCGTTGGGGTGCGGCTGCTACCAAGCACCTTGCTATCGTGGAGGCCGAGTCATGCAATCGAGGCGGAGAATCTGATCCCATTAAGCATATATCGCCGTCGAGGCGGCGTGGGGCACATCGATAGAGGCGAATGTTATTGGCGGAACCATTGAGTGAACTCGGTGAGGAGATTGTACTTGCATGGTCTCGATGTTGTTGCATGTCCCATGCTCTCACGTCATCACCGCCTGTCGCGTGCGTGGTGTAAGTCACCTTACCTTCGTTGCGTCAGAATTCTCGAAGCAAGCCACGATGCGGACTTGGGAGAAACGATTCGAGCCTTACCTAGATCCCTCGCATTAGCCACCGTACGTGGGTGAGGAATACATTCCAGATGTAACAATGATGAACAAGCGATGCGGTCGAAGGAAGAGGAAGAGGCTTCGTAATGACATGGACCTCTCATAGCAAGGCGGTAAGGACATGTACTCTCTAGGGGACTTCAACGACGCCGGCAGCACGAATAGGTGCTCGGAGTGCCACGAGCACGGACACACAAGGGCAAAGCACGTCAGTAGGGATTCGCAGCCACGCAAGGTCAGGCGGCGGCGCTGACGTGTCGCCCCAACTGCTTGAGGTACCCAATGCTGTTGTTCTGCAAAAATGGTTGTTCTTTACGTGTATAGTACTTGCATTTGCACTTCACATATTGTTTTCAACGTCATGTGTACGTACTGATATAGTTCACTCATTTGCATTATGTACATTGTTTTGTACCTCACGTGATCTTACAAAAATCCTATCCTGTAATGTAGGATGTCGCAGCACGCGCAATACGCGTTGCTCCTCTCGGAGTACGACGACGACCACCGCGCTCACCGCATAGCCCACGGTGGTTAGGCGAGATTTTCTACTCTTCTACTCCATCGTGCTTGTTGTTTCACTTATTTATTTACGTATCTCTCTTGCAGGTACTCCAGCCCCTTCGCCCTCGGACCCACACTCCCCTAGATTGGGATGAGCGGTACGCGCCACACGTCCGCTCAGCAAGTCTCCTTGCTTTGGCGCGGATAGTCATCAACGGGCTCCCTCGTATGGATGGTTCTGCGCTCACCGCACTGGTGGACCGGTGGCACCCGGAGACCCACACTTTCCACCTACCGTCAGGCGAGATGACTATCACGCTTCAGGCGTGATGAGATAGTTTGGGAAGTTTCAGGCATGTCCACCAGCGATGTTCTCGACAAACATAAACCTTCATGGGTAAGTCCTCCTCGTCGTGTATGTGCAGCTTCCGTAGCGCTTTTCGTGCTAACTGTTAGATTGTCGCCGTCGCAGGATGAACCAAAGGCGGAGGTACCGGCACACCGACTGGTCCGCTCATCACCGAGCCTACGTGTTGGAGTGGCTGGACCGAACAAATCGGTCCAGGAACGTGCCCCAGATCCATCAGAGGCATAACTTCATTAGATACCTACAGTGGCTACACAGCATCATGCGTCTCCAGCTTCGACCGGCGATGACCGATGCGGATATAGATGAGGGTGACAACGACGAGGAGGACATCGTGGATGACTACGATGAGTTCACATGGACGGGCACTCAGCCGGAGAGGGCCCCTATCAACGCTTACTACGTGAGTACATTTTATCACACCACTAATTATCAATGTCACCATGCGTAAGCTAATGTAATGTGTTGACCCGTTCGCAGGAAAATCAGCTCGCCCGCATAAGCAACGAGGCCGGCAAGGTTCTCATGCTACAGGAGGGTTCGGAGGGGAGCTTCCAACGCTTCCAGGACTTCGCTGAGGTAACACACACTACGTTAAATTAACATGTTATCCCTTGTTATTTATTTTGTTGCATTATACTTCACTACCTGTTTGTTCTTTAACCTTGTAGTTGGTTTGCCGCCAATGCCGGCGACTGGCCGCAAGGATGAGCTGTGTGGTGGCAGCAGGAGAGGTCGTGCAACCTAGCCCAGCTCGGAGTGACGCAGATGAAGCAGACGAGGCCGAGGAGGCCAGCGAGGACGAAGAGGAGGGTGGCGCAGACGAGGCCGAGGAGGACGAGGAGGATGTCACTGCTATGATTCCCGACGAGATGCTCCTCGCGGATCTGGTTGGTGCACCGCCCCACGCAGACGTGGGACACCCCACTGCGTCGCCAGTGGCGGCGTGATCGCCTGAACATTAGATTACATCGCGTCGTCGAGGGCACGCAAGGCCAACACCTAGTAGCGAGGTTCACGCTGGGGTCGGGTGCGCGCCGAAAGCGCAAGTGATGGGATGCATGAATGTGTGTTTGCATTTTGTACAGTTCATATCGAATGGAACTTTCTATAGCCATTTTGAATGTTGAATGAAATGAGATGAACGATGGTTGCTTCTTATTGTTGTTTGAAAGTTGTAATGATTCTCAATGCCTGATGGTTGATTCTTATTGTTGTTTGAATGAAATCAAATTGTGTTGATTCAATGCATGAGGCCAATGGTAATCTTGTCCGCCGTCGATCTTGGCGTGACAATGCAGCTTCGCCGCCCGATGTAAAGGCGTGTGAGGACTTAACCGGCAGCCTATGCCCTTCTTCGCACCACCTCTGGAACATGTTGGATTGTGGCGTGGCAGCGCGTTTTTGCCACGTCGTGAATGCTGGCGTGACAAGGTAGTCCTGTCACGCCCGGGTAAATGGCGTGACATGACTTAGCCCCGGCAGCGATGGCCCTTTTTGGCAATGCCTCTGGAACATCAAGCATTGCGGCGTGGCAGCACGTTTTTGCCACGCCGTTAATGGTGGCATGACAACACAGGCCTGTCACGCCGGGGAAAGTGGCGTGGCAGTAAGTTTTTTAGGGTTTAGGTTTCAGGGTTAGGGTTAGGGTTTTTTAGGTGTCTTCGGCCTCATCTAACTTTCGAGTGAACAGACAATTACAATCACTGCGCCTCATCTAACTTTCAAGTTTGTTCGATGCATATAACTTAAAGCACGTGACACATCGATGCAACATGTCAACTTGGTAAAAGGCAACTGCAATGACAGCTTTGCGCAGTGATAAAACCAAATGAGATAGCTTTGCACAGTCACAAGACCACACGGGGTAGCTTTGTGCAGTGATAAGACTAAAGGAGACTGCTTTGCGGAGTGACATGGCCACACGGGGCAGCTTTGCGCAGTGACAAGACCACACGAGGCAGCTTTGCGCAGTGACAAGATCACACGGGCAAGCTTTGCGTAGTGATAAGACCACATGGGCCAGCTTTTCGCTAGGTTTTCAGATCGACATGATAACACTCTACGTCTTTCTTTGCAGAGTCATGTCTTTTCGTTCTGAAAAGCTAGCGAAGTGACTCGAGGTTATCCTTTGCATAAAGATGTCTGTCTTGTCTTATCAGCGTGCAAAGTCTGTCTTCTTTAACCTTGTCGCTGCGCAACTTCAAGACCGTGGTGGTATTGTCACTAAGCAAGGCTGTCTCTTTTGGTGTTGTCACTACGCAAAGCTGCCCCGTTTGGTCTTATCTCTACACAAAGCAAACAGCCCCGTCAAATCTTGTTGTCTACAACCTAACACATTACCCCATCAGGTCTTGGCCTCCCACCGCGGGCTATAAAATGTGTGCCCCACATTCCAGAAGGAGCACTCGATCCTTCAAATCATAGGAAGAAGAACCTTCTCCGTCATACACTAACATACCATGGCAGATGCCCAGGGACCAGTCCAACCGGGGTCGTCGAAGCAAGACCTTCACCTGGAAAGGAGGGAGGACTTCGGCACTAACTACTGGTTGATGCCGAACAAGCGTGTTCAACCTAAGTGGCCGAAATGCGAACATGGGGAGGACGCAATCGTGCAGGTCATAGACGGTCCTTTCGATGGCGGACGACGTTTCTTCTGATGCCCATACTCTGGGGTAAATAGTTTTGTTCATGTTACTTACTGTTAATACATCCTTCATACTAACCGTCCCTTACAGTAGATGGCGAAATGCAACTTTACCTGCTGGATCGATCCTCCCCATGAACGACATGTTGCGATGCACGTGGATATATTGTGGAACCAAATCTTTGATTTAGAGGTGCAAATTGAAGATCTCAAGGAGCAAAATGATGACCTCATACAGATCTGTGTGAGAGGGAACGAGGAGGTCGTGAACATAGGAAGTTCCTATGATCCCACATCTTCTTTGCACCAACCCTATTTGCATATGTGCGTGCCACTACTAACGACGGCTGACCACGTCCGAGGCGCCCAGCTGGAGAACACTCTATGTGGGTAGTGTGAGGCACCTTTCCGTACTAGTTCCCGGAAGGTCTAATTTATTTCCATTCAAAAAAAGTGCATATATATATCGTAGGAGAACTTCAGTTTATTGCATCGTGCATGATGTTGTTCCTTATGCATGTAATCAAACCCTGTGCGCCATGTTATTCCAAGCTTTATTACGAAGTCTATTTTAATTCGCAACTTTAAATCTCGTCGTCTTTTCGCATTCAATTCTTCGCGTAGTAAGGCATCCAACAACATGACAAAAACGAGTTCCAAAAGTTTACGGTTTGGTCTACGACCACAAACCTATGATTCCAGTAGGATGTCTACGCACCACCTATCAATCCACTAGGATGTCTACACATCTTTCATCAGCAGTACTGTCTAGCATATGTGCATAATTGTGTCTCATATTGTACCACACAATCCACATATTACTCATTTTTCTCGGGATGCATTATGTATCATACGGGACATACCACGAAATATTGTAAAGTGTCAAAGGGTTTCAAAGCACAAAAAGATTACATGCCCATATATCTATTTACTCTCAGTTAAAAAGGATGGTGTTATATTTGGTTACGTAGAGAGGTCTCTATTTTCAAGTTGTGAATTGTTAAATGTTACATGTACATGGTGTTATGTATCCTTTGTATCTTCAATTGTTTTGATCTTTCAAAAGCGAAGTCCCTTTGTTGGCTCCAAATCTATAAATCCAAATGAAATACAAACAAACTGGAATTAGCCTCTGTCACGCCGTCATAAATGGCGTGACAATCGGGCTCTGTCACGCTAAACAAAAAGACGTGATAAGTGCCACGCAAACCCTCTGTTGGCGGCCTTGTGTAGAACTTGCGTGGCACCTTTAACCACGTTGCCCTTTGGTGGCGTGTGACTTTATTTGGTCACGCCACGGGAGGTGGCATGACCAAAAGGGTCAGATTTGGAAATAAAGTTGGCGAGGGGTTAACTTTAAAATATAATTAAAAAAGGATTAAAAAATTAAAAAATTCACCAAAATTCGGTAGCTTTCGTCAATTTTGGCATCCATCTGGTTCACAGTAAAAAAAAGTATCAATTTGTTACTAAATTTTGATACCCTTACTTCATCTTTTTGTCAAAAATTCAGACTAAAAAATTGGCGACAAAATTTCTGGTAATTTCGAATTTTGGCACACGTGGATAAGGTTCACATGTCATGAACCAAAGTACCAAACACCCCCGTGACATGGATTTTTTTTTATTTGGCCCTGTAGTGCCAGGTAATTGCAAAAATGACCCCCTGTCCACTGTATTTGCACAACTAGACCCCATATGAGCGCGGAATCGATGGGAGGCCGATGCGTGTCCCCTTCCACGCTCGAGGAGCGCGGAAGGCAACTGAAGCCTTGAGAACGGCGAAGCGCAGATCGAGGACGGAAGCGGAAGGCGCGGAAGCGGAACGGCAGCGAGCTCGACACTGAGGTGAATAGCCACCTTCTGCGGTGGGACGGCCGAAAAGTGGCGACTTTCGTGGTGGTGGCGCGGAAGGTTTGGTCGCATACCGCGGTGGTCGACCGCAGAAAGAAGCCACCCCATTAGGGTTTCTAGCGGATTGCAGCGGTTGGCAATCAGGGCTGGAACCGATTAGGGTTTTCAGTGGATTGTAGCGGTTGGCGATTAGGGTTTCCAGCGGATTGGCAGCGATTAGGGTTTCCAACGGGGCGGGATTAGGGTTTCCAGCAGGATGGTTAAAGTTTCCAACGCTCTAGGATTTCATTCCGGTTAGCGCTTTTACAAATACAAATTTTTTTCAGTCATTTCAGTTAGAGTTTCAACGGGCACTGATATTTGTAAAAAAACATTATTAAGAAATATGTGCACGAAGGTTTGTAAATTAGGGTTTCCTTTTCTCCAAAATCAAGGTTTCGTCGTTGTTTCAGCGCTGTTTGTAGTAATTTCAAAATGTAGCAAATGAGTTTAGAAAATTACGAAACTTTTTGTGGAGCCTCCCGTCACAGTGTTGTTGCTTCTGTAATTTTTTTATTATTTAATTCGTTCAGAGAAAGGCTGATTGATAAGCATATCAGACGAGGTACAACCTTGAGGATGTCGTCCAAGCAAACTTGTTTGCTGAAACACTTGTTGTCTTTTAGAAGTGGGATAAAAAGGGACCAGTACTATTAGAGTCTCTCCTCGATGAAGTTGTCTGAACGTATACGCGTATATAGCCAGGCAATCGATGAAGTACTTTATGAAGCTTATACAAAATATGATTGAAGGGGCTGAGAACACTCGTTGTGATTATGAAGATGCCCTAAAACATGGAGTCTCTCCTCGATGAAGTCGTCTAAATGTATACGCGTATATAGGCAGGTAGTCGATGAAGTACTTTATAAAGCTTATACAGAATATGATTGAAGGGGCTGAGAACGCTCGTTGTGATTATGAAGATACCCTAAAACATAGAGGATTCGATGTCGATGCGAATGGTTCTTTCTAGGATTCTACTAGAAGAGGCATACTTGCAATATAGGCTTGCTTTGATGGCTTAGCAGAGACACGAAATCAGAACTACATTAGAGTCATGAAGACGAAGCCGTTACGTAGTCACATGGCATGATGGTTCGGCTAATTGCTTTAGTCATCCTCGCTACTACTACGGTACACTGCGACACAAGCATCCGGACCATGTAAGTATACATGCCTTTAGGGGATAGTAAAAACATGGCGGGTAGGACGGGGGACTACTACGTAATGACCTGACCTACTGCGTGGACTGGGGCCATTTTCCCTTCTTTGCTAGCTCGGCGTTGAACTCCTCGCCGGCCTCTTTGGCCTTAGCCGCAATTTCCCTTTTTCTCTCGCGCTCCCTCTCACGAGCCTCGCGCTCCCTGTGCCTGCACACCTCGAGATGAGTTTGCGTCTCCCGACGTATGCGCTCGTTGTGCTCATCGTTGCGGCGTCGCTCCTCCTGCATATCGCGGTCTCTTTGGGCATGCCACTTGTCCATGTCCAGAGACCACTGGTCATGTGGGTGAATCTCGTAGTCGATCCACCTGCGGTAGCCACATAGCAGATCCGGGGACTACAGGTAGACGAGAGAGGTTGTTAGTGCGTACTTTGAAAGAGAAATAGTACGAAACACATTATGCTTGGTCCTTCACGGTGCCGATAGCTCCTCGTGTCCCAACGTCGGTCGGGATAGTCGTTAGTGTAGTTCGCGCAACCCCAGTAACGCATGCTCAGGCTGAGCGGGTGCTTGGACTTGAAGACCTTGCATCTGTCCCTGCACCAACAGAGGGGCGGCGTCTCCCCCTCGGGCGGGTGTTGCGGCGAACACTCGGTTGGAACATTCGGCATGGGGTTGCTGCTACGGGGGGCGGGGTTGCTGCTACGAGAGGCTTCATTACGAAGGCGTGCCATGTAGGCACACATCTCTTGTTCGACTTGGGCCCTAGTAGCCCTCGTTCGGTCGTTCTCCTCCCCAGCAGCCCTTGCTAGTTCGTGGATCCGGTCCCATTGCCTCTGCCTGTCATCCATCCCGGCGTGGTGAAGGAAGCTCTGGTGTAGTGTTAGGTTTGGTTGTATAGTGCTGGGTTTGGTTGTGTAGTGTTGGGTTTGGTTCAATCCCCTTTTATAAGCCCTAGGGTTGGCTTGGTGTGATTAATTTCATGTAGAGTCCTGTCTTTTAGTTCTGAAAAGCTGAGGAGGTAGAGCGTTATCATGTCGATCTGAAAAGCTGGCGAGGTATAGTGTTGTCACATTTTACTTTGCAGAGAGAAGTCATGTCTTGCTTTGTAGAGTCTTTGTCTTATCGGTGCGAAAAAGTTTGGCGAGGCGAGTGTTATCACGTCTTTCTTTGCGAGTCTTGTCTTTTCGGTCTAAAAAGCTGGCGAGGCGGTCAGGGTTGTCAAGTCGATCTGAAAAGCCTAACCCTAAACCTAAACCATAAACTGCGCAAAGCTGTCTCCTTTGGTCTTATCACTGCGCAAAGCTGGCCCGTGTGGTCTTGTCACTACGCAAAGTTGCCTCGTCTAGCCTTAGTACTACGCAAAGCTGTCTCCTTTGGTCTTATCACTGCGCAAAGCTGCCCCGTGTGGTCTTGTTGCTGCGCAAAGATGTCTCCTTTGGTCTTATCACTGCGCAAAGCTGCCCCGTGTGGTCTTATCATTGCGTAAAGCTCTCTCCTTTGGTCTTATCATTGTGCAAAGCTGCCCCATGTGGCCTTGTCACTGCGCAAAGCTACCCCGTGTGGTCTTGTCACTGTGCAAAGCTGCCTCGTCTGGTCTTGTCACTGCGCAAGGTTGTCTCCTTTGGTTTGTCACTGCGCAAGGTTGTCTCCTTTAGTCTTGTCACTGCGCAAAGCTGCCCCGTTTTGTCTTGTCTCTGCACAAAGCAACCAGCCCCGTCTAGTCTTATCATCTGCAAGCTAACACATTCCCGCTTTGTTAGCCTTCTCCCGCGGGCTATAAAATGCACGCCCCACGCTTCGAAAGTAGGACCACTCGACCCTTGAAACTGTAGGAAGAACAATCTTCTCTGTCACACAGTAACATACCATGGCAGACGCCGAGGGACCAGTCAAACCGGGGTCACCGAAGCAAGACCTTCCCCTCGAAAGGAGGGAGGACTTCGGCCCTAGCTACTGGTTGATGCCGAACAAGCGTGCTCAACCGGTATGGCGAATCTAATGGACCTGAGGGAGGACGCCGTTGTCGTGGTGTCTTGGACGACCCTTTCGATGGCGGACGTCGCTTCTTTCGATGCCCATACTCTGGGGTAAATAGTTTTGTTCATGTTACTGCTAATACATCCTCCGTACTAACCGTCCCTTGCAGCAGATGGCGAAATGCAACTTTGTCTACTGGATCGATCCTCCCCATGAACGACATATTGTGATGTACGTGGATAGATTGTGGAACCAAATCTTTGAGCTGGAGGCACGAATTGACAATCTCAACAAGAAAAATGATGACCTCTGCCAACAGATGCTGCACGAGAGGGGCAACGAGGAGGTCATGAACATAGAAAGTTCCTATAATCCCACATGCTGCTGCGCGAACCCTAGCTGCATATGTGCGTGCCACTACAACGGCGGCCAGCCACGTCCGAGGCTCCCCCTTGTAGAACACTCTATGTGGGTAGTGCGAGACACCTTCTATACGCAATTATGTTCAATCTCATAAAGCATGTAACTCATAGTGCGAGGAACCTTCTATGCGGTTGTCATTTATCGAGTTGACTGTTGCATCGATGTGCCGTGTGCATTAACCATAAACCTAAACCCTAGACCCAAACCCTAACTCGTGTAATGCAAGGATACACGGCAGTTAATCCATTCACGAAGGAGTCCGTACGACCTGCTGGGTCGTGTGCACGGGGCATACCATGTATCGTCATAGCCAGGAATGTGGCACACCTGATATGTTCTCCGGGATCGGGTCACCGAACCTCTCAGCCATCCGCACCTTCCTGTCTGGTTGCCTGGGAGGTGGCACTACTGCATGTTCCTGCAGTGGTAGTCCTGTAAGCATAGCGACATCCTACAGAGTAACAGTCATCTCCCCCCATCGGAAGTGGAAGGTGTGTGTCTCCGGTCTCCAACGGTCCACGAGCGCGGACAATAGTGGCACGTCAAACTGAAACGCGTGCTCCAGGTCCAACAGGCGGGCAATGGGCAAAAGCCCGGTGTCCTATAGTAGTGGGACGTACAGCTAGTCTAAAGGCCAGTGCTCTCTGGGACTCCTAAGGACAAAGCTCAGGACCCACGCCGGATGACCCATGCATGGCATTGGTGTCCCCGATCCCACCGTGAGTCGAGCAGCTCATGCGATACGTCGTCTGCAGGCTGCACCATCTATTGAGGTACGTACAACAACAAGTTAGTGTGTAAATAAAACAGAACATACAAATAAGCAAAACGAAAGCGAAACATATAGCATACATACACAACAGACAAATGACAAGAACCATTGTCCGACACATTCCAACATATAGAACACGATATGTCAACAGCCATTGTTCGACACATTCCAATACGTACAACACGATAATGCCTAACGCATTACAACAAACATATAGCATACAACATATAGAACACGATATGACAATAGCCATTGTACGACACATTCCAACACGTACAACACGATAACGCCTAATGCATTACAACAAACATATAGCATACATAGGCAACAAACATATGACAACAACCATTGTCCGACACATTCCAACACGTACAACACGATAACGCCTAACGCATTACAACAAACATATAGCATACATATATAGGCGATGAAACTTCGTCGCTACGGTGCGTTGCTTGACCCGGGCCTGTTCGGGCAAGTGGCGAATGAGTGGCCAATCGTCTTGCAGAGTCTGCATCTCGGGTTCCTTGCCCGTTGCCCACTCTGACTATCATCCATGTCGTTACAGATGCGACGAGACTGTCGTCTTCCACGGCCGGCCTGCTTGAGTGCGTCGTTCGGCACCCACTTCACGTGCCCAGGCCAGAGGTCCCTGTAATGCATGTCCAGCCCGTAGTGCCGTACAGGTGGTGAATGTCGTAGAACTCATAGACGTATTGCGTCGAGGACTGGCGCCACGCTGCGCACGCCGCGTATACATGGGAGCAGGGCTTGTGAAGAAGCTGCGGCTTATTGCAGGTGCAGGACGCTTCCCTATCGATCGAGTAGACTTGTTTACGATCACCCCTAGTGTGACCTGTGACATACTTCTGCCTCAGACGGATCTCAAACTTCTTCCTGATGCCATCCATGGTCCTAACAGTGTGCGAACGAGCCTTTTCGATCTTCTTGTCCATGTAGGCCTGCGCCACCTCCGAAAATTGCTTGCCTTCGTCCATATGCTTCTTCGCCATCATGGCTCTGTTGATAAAGTACCCCACGGTACGGTTCCAGCTCTCCTCAACAATTGCGGTGATCAGGAGGGATCGGACACCCTTTAGGACACCATTGTACGCCTCCGACATGTCGGTCGTCATGTTTCTGTACCGTGCACCACCGGTGTCATGCAGCAAAGACCATTTCTCTAAGTCGGGTGCGTGCGAGTTTACCCACTATGTGAACTCCCCAACTCTGACGGAGCCTCCTGCTGCTGCCCCTGCCTCCGTGTCCTGGGAATTCCTTACATGCTTGCTAGTATCCTCGTCCAACTATCTCCACAAGGCGTCGAACTTTCGCCTTTGGTTCTGCATGCATAGCTTCTTGAAGGTCTTCATCAGGTCCTTGTTTCAGAACCTTGTGTGGAAGTTCGCCGCGAGATGCCTCATGCACCATCGATTCGTCAGGTCGTTCCACTGAAAGGGAGGCTGTGTCCCGTTTTGCATCGTGACAAATGCGGACAGCAACCCAGCATTGCGGTCCGAGATGAGGCACACACCTGGGCGGTCTTGAACCACCACCCGCTTCACGTTTGCAAGGAACCACAGCCAACTATCTGTGTTCTCGTTCTCAACAATCGCGAAGGCCACGAGGAGTAACTGGTCGTTCGCGTCGGCTGCTACCGCTGTGAGGATGGTGCCGTTGTACTTGCCAGTGAGGAAGGTGTCGTCCATTGACAGCATAGGACGATAGTACTTGAACCCTTCGCTCGCCTGGGGGAAGGCCCAGAATACCCTGTCAAGGATAAAACAATTCAGCCCTTCGTAGGATGCACCTAGTCCAGCTTGTCAATGTATGTCCCGGGATTCGACTCTGCAATCTGATGGAGCATTCTTGGGACAAAGTCGTAGGCCTCTTCGTATGTGCCGAAAATACACTCTAGGACTTTCTGTTTTGCCTGCCATACCTTGTTGTAGCCAACTGGGAAGCCCACCATATTGACAACATCTGCCAAAAGTAGCTTCGGCAAGACAGATACATCAGCTATGACGAGGTAGCTTATCAGCTCTGCAATATATGAGGACGTCAGGTTGCAGTGCCTACGAAGTGGCTCTGCAAGCTCACGCGTGTGATCCTTTAGCACCGTTATGCAGAAGTCCGTGGCGGCACTCCTGAACCATTGCGCACGAACCTTGCCAGGGCAAGATCCATCCACACACTTGACAACGTAGGCGTCAGGGTTGGACTTGTGCACCCGATACGTCCAGCTAATGTTGGCGTGTCGGCAATCGCTTTCTTTGGCGGCGCTCTTGTTGGGGAAGCGCTGCCCTAAGAGCAGAGTATCTTCATTGAACCCCCACTCCGCCTCCTTTGGCTGCGGTAGAATCAAGGATGTTGCTGCTATGTCGTCCAATCTAGATGAGACATACGCAATGTCGGTGGTCACAACACCACCAAATACACCTCCCGTAGCAACTTCTCCATCAGGCTCCTCTCCAGACCTAGCTGTATCCACAACCTCCTCCTCGCTTTCAACTTGTTCTAAGAAGGTATTCATGGCGATCAATCTGTTGCCCACCACCTTTCCACGCCTTTGTTCGGCTCAAAAGCCTCCGCACGCCTCCTCAAGTCTCCATCACCCACTTCCTCGCCCACATCTCCGCCAACAGCAGCGTCTGCATCAACTCCACCAGAACCACCCATGGCGAATGATTTCGTCCTCTCCACAAACTGGACGTACACCATCGGCCTGGCGTATATTGCAGCGGCGGGGTTGCACACAACCTCCATGTAGTTGGTCCACGAAGCGTCATTGCTCACCTTGATAAGTTACCAAAAGGTCTGACCTTCACTACCCACCACCGAGGCATACAATGCCTCGATGCGTAACTTCTTCCTTCTGGTGTCCCGATCAAACGCAAAACACACACACCTCTCCTTAGTTCGCATAGACTCATGTCCTTTAGGCCTGGTGCCCAGATCTGGGTCCGGTCACAATTTGACGGGTCCGCTCCGTACAGTCCGTCGTGTACGAGACCATCACCATAGAACACAAATAAGTCTTGAATCGACATGTTTAGGGAAGACGGCGTTGGGTTCTACGTGCAAAACGACAAACATAAATAAATAAATACACTTGACTACGTGATGTTAGTATCAAGAAACCATGTGATGTTAGTATCAAATAACAGATTGGATTAATTTTGCTCCTACTAATTCACATTTAGTTGAGTATTACAGGATTCAGGATTCAATTCTATATATGGAGTTGTAAATAAAAACACAGGACTTAAATGGGTAATCAAGTAACAAAATTATTAATATATTGGCGGTTTGGCTATGTGACTATTCTCAAGACTTGATTAATCTTTCCTAAATGTATTTCATACTTCTATTTCAATACTAAATAATATCCCACTAGGTTGAATGGTTTGCATAACTACACAATATTATTTTATTTTTTCAAAAAACAATTCAAATAATTCAGTATATTTACATGGTTTCAAAATAGAGATTTTTCGCCCTTAAAAAATATGTTGCCAACCGGATAATGCACGACATCGAGATAACTACAACATAGTTATATCTTTGTCGCATTAAACCTTTCTATACATGTGTCTTAGTCTGGTCTACCTATTTAGATTAGCTTCCTCGAGACAACACAATGCATGTGTCTACAAGCTCTACCTCTTCTATTCCACACAACATCAACTATCTATGCCATAATTCTGGCATCGCATTACTCACATTAGGCCTTTCTATACTCGTCCTCTACATTCTCGAGCGGTTCACTTGTTTCACCATTAGGGCAATAATGCACACCGTCCTCGGTTCTAATAATTTGTCAATTAACCTGATTTCTACTGTACGAATGACTACTATATTTACGTGCTAATTAACTAACAATGATATCCACATAAACTAAACATTTACGTCAACTAAGCATGGTTACTTAACACATTCTACACAATCAAGAAGCCATTACGGTAATAAAAAATAACTACTCTACTTGCATGTGTACTTACGTAATAATGACATGACCACTAAGCTAATTACATGCTAGTCAACTGGCTAAAAATAAAACACATGTCCATGAAAAATACCTTTTCTTGACGCTCGCAAGCCAATCTACAACTTATACAATTACAAAACCTCTAGATTCAAATTGAAAACCTCCCAAAATACAACTCAAAAGCACCTTCTTTTTCTCCTCTCGGTCGCTCCTTCGTGGCTGGAAGAAATGCAAATGAGGAATGACGAAGCAACGACGCTCAGCTGCCTTCTTATCTCCACCAGATGCTGAGGATTCCTAAGGAGCAGGTGACACACGGCGTAGGGGCAGGCGGTCGCGGGAGCTGCAATGGGCGCTGCGTCTTTGCAAGCGGTCCGGGAGCGCGAATCGCGCGTGGCGGTGCAAAGGCGCGCGACAATGGTGGGCCGCCTCATCCTGCGCTCGGCGACCACGGAAAGTGCGCGCAACAGTGGCGTGATGCTCCTACGCTCGCCCACCACGGAAGGAGCGGATGTTCCCGCACTCGGTGACCGCGGAATGTCGCCGGCCCCGCCACCTCCCGCGCCAATCGTTTTCTTCCGCACTGGCATGGCTTGCCGCGATGGCAGGTCCCTTACCGTGCTCGATGAGCGCGGAAGGGGACACGCGTCAACCGCACGGCGATTTTGCGCTCGTATGGGGTCGAATTTTGCAAATACGGTGGTAGGGGGGTCATTTTTGCAATTATGTGGCGATACAGGGACAAATAAAAAAAATCTCGTAACATAAGATGAGAGAGACTCAGAATGCACGGTCGATGTTCTCTAGCTGTGTCAGTGAACAAAACTTAACGTGATAGTATTTTGGAAGAAACTTAATGACCCATAACAGTGGTAATCGAGATAATCGATTTGATTATTGATTTAAAAATCTCAATTCCCCTGACACCGAGCATGATAGTGCCTGCTTAATTTCTTCTTCCTCTTAAGTCTTAACAGAGACCTTTGTTTAATCAAAGAGAAAATTCCTTTTATGCCACCAAAATTTACCTCCATCCTGAATATGTCATTCAAAAAATGTGTTCCCTTCTATGTCATCGAGTTTCTAAATTATGCTCTTTTATGCCAAGTCGCCGTTAGAGCCCCCAAACCTGTTAGTTTTTTTTATTTTATAAAATGCCCAACTTGTCCCTCCCTTCTTTCCTTACCTCTTCTGCTCCATACTACTTGCCGAAGGCCGGATCCTCTCGTCGAAGACCATAGCTGCGTCCGTGTGTGAAGTTGGTGGAGGGTGTGGGGGTGTACACGTCATTCTTTGACTTGGAGTTCGTGGTGCCCGGCGATGAGAGCACTGCATCGGACACGGAGGAGTGGGTCAAGTTTAATTTCTGTCACGTGAGGACGATGCCTCCAGCGGCGAGGTGGTGGCCGTGAATGCGGTGGCGCTAGGCAGCGAGCTTGGCTATGGGAGGGAGGCGAAGCTGGCTACTTAAGCTGAGGAAGCTGAAGGTTCCTGTCTTGCTAGAGGACAACGGCGGTGGTTGCTCCCCTATGTCGAGCACCTTCGTTTCTGAAAGCATCTAGGCTCCTAAAAATTGTTTTGGTAATTAATGACAATATGTGATTATAGGACTAACATGTTTATTGAGTATTTACAAGGTTAAGTCCCAGTGATGAATATGACAACCTGGAGTTGCATGCAAAATGCCTACAAGAAGATCAATATGGTTCAAAGATAAGGCACAAGTAGTCTAGGATCCTTTTTGTATTTACCGGTCTTAGGAGAAAATGATGGAAGATCGGATTTTAGGTTAAATACCGTACTATTAAGAGAGATCGTGACTAGTAGCTTGATAGTATGTTCTTGTGCCATTTGGATCAATATAGGATCATGCATGCACTTAGAATTTATTTTGGAAACCAACTATGCTTTTTCTCATGAAGAGCGATAGTACCGACTTGTTGTTGGCCGGACTACCACACAGTGGTATGACCGGGATGGTGGTACGGTACTACCACAACCTAGTTGTACCGAAGATTAGTTGGTGGTACGTGCTTTCCAGAGTGACACATTTTTGGGCTTTGAGTGCTCTCTTGGAAGCGGTAGTACCAGAGCTCTGTGGCGGAACTACCGCGTCGCAATAGTACTGCATTTGCTTGGCGGAACTACCGCAACCCGGTGTAACCGATTAGTGAGCAGTACGTTATTTCCAGTAAGTACCCTTTTGGATTTTAAAGTGAAGCGGTGGTACCGCTCTTGAGTTTCGACATGACCGCTCAGCGGAACTATCGCATGATCCATGGCGGTAGTACCGCGCCAAATTTCCAACGGCTATTTCAGAAGCATTAACTGCTCCTGAGCTAGGCGTTACTGTGCGCTTTTGAAGGTGCGATAGTACTAGCCATTGCACGGCGGTACTACTACTTGGGCTGAAATTTTTTGTGTTTTACCTCCAACGGTCGTATTTGTTTGTGAGGGGTATAAATACCCCTCCAGCTACTCAAAGATAGAGTGAGAGACTTCATTTAACATCCTTTGAGCCTTGAGCATTCTCTCTACACCTCCAATACACTTGTTGCATTCATTGTGAGGTAGTTGAGCCAAAATTCAAGTGCATTCATTCTAGATTGATCATTTGCATTTGATCGCCGTCAAGCGAAGATTGTGATTCATTACTCTTGGTGTTTGTTGTCACGCCCCGGGTAAGCAACCCCCGGGACCCACTGTGCAAACTGGACCAGTCCCACGATCAGTCGCTAGTCCGCACAGATCAACAACGATGTGATCACAGCCATACAACCAACTATAGAAGAAGCAGACAAATTTACATTAATATAAGCAAAAGACCTTATGATCAAGATTGTTACAGAGTTGCCACGCAGGGCTAACAACAAAAGAGCTCAAAGCAGAAAGCAAAGTAACACGTGGAGGCCATTCGACATGCCCACAGGCAATCGAGTGGAGTACGTCCTAGCACGCAAGGTCTTCGAAGACCTCCTCTTCGAAGAGGTTGGAGCACCCTGGGTGGTCTTCTTCAGCCACTGATCAACTAGAGGGCACAAGCCGTGAGTATTTTGAATGTACTCAGCAAGCCGTAGGGAAAAGTATGCAAATAGTATTCATGTAAGGCTTGACAAGGAGGTCTTTATGGTTACTTTGCAGAAAGCAATATTGACTTGAAATACAGTAAGTAGATTGTAAAGCACAAGTTGAAAGATTAATACATAAGTAAACAAGTTTTTCTTTGAAAACCACCTGTGACCACCTTGGTCACTTTCCAGACCTCTCGTGACCAACTTGGTCACACCACTCGGAGCCAACCAAGACCAACATTTTTGAAAAAGTCTACCCCTTGCGTGAAATCATCAGGCATGTCCATAACCAGGGACATGACTATTCAAATAGATTTACACTCTGCAAAGGTTGTACAGCTTTACCCACAAGACACAATCTCTCTAGTTTGTTTGGCACCCGTCGATGCCCCAGCTCACTATCTTAGGTAAGCAGACTAGAGCACATGACAAGGCCTTTATAAGGTTCTGCCTTGACTTGGTTCCGCTCGCTAAGGTTTCGCCTTACTGGCCCCCTCTTGCGCCAAGTGTGCGAGTATATCCCAGGTCTTACATACTTCCACCAAAACAGAACCGAATCAAAGCATTGCCAGTTAGTTGGCCAGGTCCACCCCAGTATGGACTTATGATCGCACGGTATGGCCTGGATCAATGGCTTACAAGGTTAAGTCCTTAGGAACTACTCAGGCGAGACAACCACATCCCAATGTGCTTTTAGCAACCCCTTTACTGCACGATCACTTGCCCAAGTATAAAACATTTTGGGATCAACCTAGTCAAAGGACCACCCTAGTCATGGCACAACAAATTTTATTAGCGGCCACACAGGCCAGGGCAACACATGCTAGGGCAACACATGCCAAGACAACACATGCCATAATTCCATAATCTCTTAGTCAAGTTTAATCAATAAGAAACAGGTAATCGAGAGACAACGCATAACTAAGCAGGTCTAAGCAATATACGCACCTTTGCTGGTTATTACAATAAGGATGTCCAACTAAGATTACCCAACCTATGGTGGTCCAAAGGTACATGTCAAACACAAGTATTCAAGGAGTCATACTGACGAGTAGGTGTTTAGCTATTTTCCAAACCAGTTTTACACAAATAGCCATGCATGCTGATATAAAATAATATACTTTTTACAAACTAGGTTCAACATGATCAAAGGTCTATGACTTACCTTTGTTGTAGAGCTGAGGTTCTTTGGTAGAGGTCGTCGTGTCCAAGAACTCTTCGGAGAGGCCGAAATCTATACGTGCGAAAAGACCAAATAAGTACAACAAATCCAAACAAAAACCAAAAGAAAAGCACAGAAATGGAAACGGGCTCTCAAGAGGAGGTCCTGGGGAGGAGGTCCAAAGGAGGAGGTCCTGAGGAGGAGGTCCTAAAGAGGAGGTCCAAAGGAGGAGGTCCTGAGAAGGTCCAAAGGAGGTCTAAAGGAGGTCCTGAGGAGGAGGTCTAAAGGAGGAGGTCCAAAGGTCCAACGAGGGATACGACTACTCAATGTGGTCGTATAAGAATATAGAAAGGGGTACAAGGGGGATACGACTGCGCAACATGGTTGTGAGAAAGATACAACTACGCAACGTGTCGTGAGAGCAAAAAGGAGGACTAAGCACAGAGAAACTCACTCAGACAGAGAGAAAAAGAGGGACTGGAGAAGGATGGCGAATGGTGCGGGTGCTCCGGCGAACTCTTCGACAGTGAGGTTGCGACGGCGTAGGGCTGCAGCGAACTCCTTGGTGACGAGGTTGATAAAGACGGTGCGACTTCAGCGGATACTGGTGAAGCTTCAAGCATGGTGAAACTGGGTGAGAGCAAGAGAGAGTTGAGAGCTAGGTGAGGAAAAATGAGATGAAAGAGGGTCGCTCAGGCTTTTATAGCCAGGGGAGGTGGGAAGGGCTGCTGAGAAACTCAGAAGCACACGAGGTCAAAGGTAGGTGAAGGAGGAGATGGGAGTAGGTCTGGGAGGAGACAAGAGGGGGAAACGGGTACTACAGAAAAGACAGTATTTAATGCGACAAAACAACATTTAGTGCTCAAGGAACTTTGCGTCAGTAGTGACACAACGGGAGGAAGGAGAAGGTGAACATAGCTGACAGGTGAGGCTAGTCAAAACTCGAGAGGGTGGTCTAACCAAAGGGAAGGTCGTGACCAGAGGGGAGGTCGCGGCCCAAGGGGTGGTCGTGACCAAAGGGGTGGTCATGACCCAAGGGGTGGTCTTTGCAAAAAGACCAAGAAGGTGGTCTCGACGCAAGGGGTGATCGTGACCAAAGGAGTGGTCGTGATCCAAGGGGTAGTCATCCAGGACCACCCAGGAGGTCTCCTAAGAAGGGAAGGTCCAAATGAGAGGGAGGTCCAAACGAGAAGGAGGTCTAAATCGAGAGGGAGGTCTAAACCAAGAGGGAGGTCCCGGGTGAAGAGAAGCGCGGCGAAGCGGGGCCGTCCGGTTTTGATCGGGTGGTTCAAAACGAATTGGGCGTTCGGACTAGCTGAACGTGCCAACAAGATTGGGCCGTCCATCACAGATCGGACGGTCTGCGACTATAAGGAGGCGCGGAGCTGGGCCGCGCGGGGAGATCGGAACGAACAGAGAAAGGAAAATCAACACCACAGAACTCCAACAAACTCAAAGCAAAAAACTCGAATTAATTGAAGTTTGATTTAGTCAATTTAAACACCTTAAATTCCAAAATCTCAAGTTAAGCTTTAGAACTTCAACAAAACCAAATGGTTATTTTTATTTTGAAATTTTTTAAAAAGACTCAGAAAATTGGGATGTTACATTTGCCAAACACCTAGACTACTTGGCGGCAGTTCGTGCGGTGATCTCTTCAAGGAGATTGTGAAGAAGCCTGGCGCCAAATTGTGAGTGGTTCGGTGTTCTCCATATCTGGAGCGAAGGAAGAACAACCACTAGTGATCGAGGGAAGGCTTAATTTGTGGAGCTGGCTTGATTAGTTCAAGCTTCCTCAACGTGGACTAGTGAAGACCGGCAGGTCTTCGATACCATGAGAAAAACTTCATCGTCTCCTTTGTGGTTTATTCTTGTCTTTACTAATTCCGCATTTATATTTCTAGCAATTATCTTATGTAGAATTGCTTAGCTAGAATTGTATTTAGTTTAGACTTAGTCCATAATTGTCTTAATTTGTTAATTAGTTAAAAAAAAATTAAAACCTCCTATTCACCCCCCTCTAGTCGGTTATCCTTGATCCTACAAGTGGTATCAGAGCTTAGTCTCTCATTGATTTAGACTTAATCGTCTAAGAGAGAAAATGACGGCTAGTGAGGGAATTGCTATAGGAAAGACTCATTTGTTTGATGGCTCAAATTATTCTTATTAGAAAATTAAAATGTTAATTTATTTAAAGGCCATGATTCCGAGCATATGGAAAATCATAAATGAGGGTTACGTTATGCCTCTTGATCCATCACGTCCCACGGAACTTGAGGGGCGTAATGCTCATTTGGATGCTCAAGCAATGAATGTTCTCTTTGGTGCTTTGAACGCGAATGAGTTCAATAGAGTGAGCAATTTAAAAACTGCTCATGATATTTGGACCACCTTCTCATAAATTCATGAGGGAACATCTACGGTCAAAGATGCCAAATTGCATAGGCTCCAGATTAAGTATGAGACATTTATAATGTTGCCTCATGAGGATATAAATGAAATGTACTCTCGCCTCAACAACATTTTAAATGAACTCAAAAGTCTAGGCACGCTACTAACCGATGTTGATATTGTGAGAAAAATGCATAGAGCTTTGCCGGAGAAGTATGAGACATTGGTGACGCTTTTTCTCAACTCATCCGAATTGCCAAGAATAACACCAACCGGTCTCTTGGGCAATCTCATCACCAATGAGTTATACAAGAAGGGCAAGGAAGAGCTCTTGGAGTCATCTTTCTCAAAGAAGAAGATTACCGCTTTCAAGACAAAGGCGGAATCAAGTGATGAAGAAGATGAAGAAGAAGACTCCGAAGAAGAATTCACTCTCCTTGCGAGGAGAATGAAGAAATTTATGAGAAGACGTTCATATCGAAGCTTCAATTTTGACAAGAACAAGAAAGGACAATCTTCAAGTGACAACAAGCGCTATAGCAACATCCATTACTATAAGTGCGATAAGAAGGGGCACATTGCCTCTCATTGCCCTACAAAGAAGGATGACAAGGGCAAGTCATTCAAGAAGAAGGAATGCGATGGCAAGAAGAAGCTTTTCAAGAAGCTTCACAAAGATGGCAAGAATGAAGCTCATATTGGAGAATAAGACTCCGATGAGGAGTACACCGACTCTGACTCCGATGAGGATGGGTCCCCTAAGAAGAATGGACTTGTTGGCATCGCCATCAAGGAGGCTCTATCGCTATTCTCCACTCCTACTGGCCTCATGGCAAAAGGAGATAAGGTAAAATTCATTAATGATAGTGAATCATCATAGGATGAATTAATGAATATGCTAGAAGAATTAAATGAATATCTTGAAAAAGAAATGTCAAAAATATAAAGTCTTAAAGAAAGAACATATCTCTCTAAAAGACTCTTATGAGGAGCTAAAAGAAGCTCATCACTCTCTTCTTCTAAAAGATATTGAAAAATCTCATTCAAATGTTGGTATTACTTGTGATTTAATGAATGAGATGCCTAGAGTAGAAGTTGTTTCAAATGCTATATCCATGACTAGCACTTCTACATCATGTGATAATTTATTATCTATGCCATGTAGCTCTAATATTAACTCTAATCGTGATAATGATAAGTCTCTTGATGCAAAGCTTGTCGTTGAAAATAATGAGCTAAAGGAGCAAGTAACCAAGCTAAGCAAAAGCTTGGAACGGTGCTTCAAGGGTAAGGCAACCCTTGACAAACTATTGAGTGAGCAAATGTGCTCATTCAACAAAGAAGGACTTGGGTATGTGCCCAATAAAGATAAGAAGCTAATTTATAAGTCCACAAGGTTTGTAAAAGAAAATGGCAAATATTGCACTAAATGTCGTAATATAGGACATTTGTCAAATGCTTGCACTATTGCTAATAGTAAATCCAATGGTATATATGATTCTTGTTATATGCTTAAGAAAACTAAGGATGGTAAAGTTATTGCAAGATTTGTTGGCACTTCAATTTGAGACACTAAAAAGAATGCTATTTGGGTGCCTAAAACCTTAGTCACTCACCTCCAAGGACCCAAACAAATTAGGGTACCTAAAAGAACTTAATTCTTGTTTTGTAGGTGAACTACAAAACCAGTGGAAAATATTGGGTGCTAGATAGTGGATGCACTCAACACATGACTGGAGATAGAAAAATGTTCACCACATTCGAGAATGGAAAAGGAGTTGACAAGATCACATTTGGTGAAAATAGCAAAGGAAAGGTAATAGGATTGGGTAAAATTACTATCTCAAATGACATTTCCATTTCCAATGTATCTTTAGTTGAATCACTAAATTTTAATTTTTTATCCGCTGCTCAAATATGTGATCTTGGCTTAATTTGCTCATTCTCAAATGAAGGTGTTTCAATTTCAAATGAAAATGATAATTCTTTAGTTTTCAAAGGATTTAGATTTGAAAATATTTACTTAGTTGATTTTTCTTCAAATGATTCATGCTTAAAAACGTGTTTAATTGCAAAAACCTCTTTGGATTGGCTTTGACATAGAAGGCAAGCTCATGTTGGTATGATTCAACTTAAAAGGCTTTTCAAACATGATTTAGTTGCTAGCTTGAAAGATGTGAAGTTTGAGAAGAACAGATTTTGTAGTACTTGTCAAGCCGGTAAACAAGTTGTTAACTCTCATCCTTCTAAAAGTATCATGTCAACTTCTAGACCATTAGAACTCTTACATATAGATTTGTTTGGACCAACAACCTATAAGAGTATCAGGGGTAATAGCTATTGTTTAGTCATTGTGGATGATTACTCTTTGTATACATAAGTATTCTTCCTGGATGACGAAGTCGAAACCTCCAGCATTTTCAAAAGTTTTGCAAAAAAGGCTCAAAATGAATTTGATTTCAAAATTAAGAAAATCCATAATGATAATGGTTCCAAGTTCAAAAATGCTAAAGTTGAAGATTTTTGCGATGAACTTGGAAGAAAGCATGAACTTTCCACAACCTATACTCCGGAGCAAAATAGAGTTGTTGAAAGGAAAAATCGAACATTAATTGAAATGACTAGAACAATGCTTGATGAATATAATACTTCCGATAAATTTTGGGCGGAAGTAATCAATACCGCTTGTCATGCCATAAATCGTCTTTATTCACATCGTCTTTTGAAAAAGACTTCTTATGAACTTTTTGTTGAAAGAAAACCGAACATCTCTTATTTTCGTGTCTTTGATTGCAAATGTTATATTTAGAAAAAGGGTGTTCGTCTTTCAAAATTTACAAGTCGATGTGATATTAGTTTCTTGCTTGGATATTCATCAAATAGTAAAGCTTATCGTGTCTTTAACCAAAACTCTGGTTTAGTTGAAGAAAAACATGATGTTCAATTTGATGAAACAATGGCTCTCAATAAGAGCATGAAAATTTGGATGATGTAGGTAATGAAACCTTAAGAAAAGCCATGGAGAACATTCAAATAGGCGACATCAAACCTAAAGAAGATCCAAATGATCGGTCATCTTCCACTCAAGTTGAACCTCCTACCTCTTCCACAAATCAAATTTAAATTGATGAAGAGGACAACAAGGAAGATGATCAACCATGCAACTTATCACCAAGAATCCACAATGCAATTACAAAAGATTATCCAATAGATCAAATATTGGGTGATGTAAGTAAGAGTGTTCAAACTCGATCCCGTGTCGCTTCTTTTTGTGAACATTACTCTTTTGTCTCTTCTATTGAGCCAAAGCATGTAGAAGAAGCACTCGATGATCCGGATTGGGTAAATGCAATGCATGAAGAACTCAATAACTTCATCCGGAATGAAGTTTTGACATTGGTGGATAGGCCCAAGGAATACAACATAATTGGTACAAAATAAGTTTTTAGGAACAAGCAAGATGAAAGCGCAATTGTTGTAAGAAACAAAGTAAGATTGGTCGCTCAATGGTTTTCTCAAGTTAAAGATTTAGATTTTGGTGAAACCTTTGCTCTGGTAGCTAGACTTGAATCAATTCGGATATTACTTGCTTTTGCATCATACTTTGATATTAAATTATTTCAAATGGATGTTAAAAGTGCTTTTCTAAATGAAAAATATCCAAACTTGTCTTTGTTGAACAACCTCCTAGTTTTAAAGATCCTAAGAATCCTAATCATGTCTATAAACTCTTCAAGATGCTCTATGGTCTTAAACATGCTCCAACAGCATGGTATGAACGCCTTAGAGATTTTCTAGTTACAAAAGGATTCAAAATTGTGAAAATTGATTCAACTCTATTTACAAAAGTTTTAGATAATGATTTCTTTGTATGCTAAATTTATGTTGATGATATCATTTTTGGGTCTATTAATCAAGATTTTTATAAAGAGTTTGGTGATATGATGTCTAGAGAATTTAAAATGTCCATGATCGGAGAACTTAGCTATTTCCTTGGACTTCAAATCAACAACTCAAAGATGGAACTTTCGTGAGCCAAACAAGGTATGCAAAAGACTTGATCAAGAGGTTTGGCATAGAAGATGCAAAACCCATCAAGACTCCCATAGCAACCAACAGTCATCTCGACCTTAATGAGGGAGGTAAATCGGTAGATTTAAAACTTTATAGGTCTATAATTGGTAGTTTGCTTTATATTATCGCATCTAGGCCCGATATTATATTTAGTGTTTGCATGTGTGCACATTTTGAAGTAACACCAAAAGAATGCTATTTAGTGGCCGTGAAAAGAATTCTAAGATATTTAAAACATTCCTCTAGCATTGGCCCATGGTATCCCAAAGGTGCAAATTTTGATTTAATTGGATATTCGGATTCCGATTATGCGGGTTGCAAAGTAGATAAAAAAACACCTCGGGTAGTTGTCAATTCTTAGGAAGAATCATGGTCATCCAAGAAACAAAATTTCGTAGCTTTATCCACCGCCGAAGCCGAATATGTTTCCACAGGTAGTTGTGCTCAATTGCTATGGATGAGGCAAACCTTGATGGATTATGGAATTAAATTCGATAAAATGTCTTTATTGTGTGATAATGGTAGTACTGTGAAAATAACCAATAATTCAGTCCAACACTCAAGAACCAAGCATATAGATATACGCCACCATTTCTTGAGAGATCATGTGAGCAAAGGAGATATTGAAATTAGCCACATCCGGACTGAAAACTAATTAGCGGACATTTTCACCAAACCATTAGATGAAGGCCATTTTTGCAAATTGAGGAATGAATTAAATGTTATAGACTATTCTAATATTGTTTTAACTCATGTTTCATGCACCTTGTTCCTACTTTGTATTATTTGAAGCTTTTAAGGGAGATATTTTCAAATATTTTCTTAAAAATCTTTATGTTCATAAAAATTATGTTCTTAGATAGACATTAGTCTCTTCAATGCATAATGATCCTAAATGAATTTATTTAAGTGCAAAACTAGGGATCATTTGCATAATTCTCAATTCCAAAGTCTATCTCTGAAGTTCTAGGAAAATCGGAACTACTGGCGGTATAACAACGGTACTACCGCGTTGCGGTACTACCAGCATCTAACCTGCGGAACTATCGCATCGGTTGTAAAAATCGCGGTACTACTATCGCTTGGGTCCTTACCGCTTCACCTTCTCTCCCGAGCGGTTGTTCCGTAGTCTCTCTCTCCCACCGAAGAACCCTCTATTCCTCTCAAGGAATCCTAAAATCACTTCGAGATTTCTTCGATCCTTGCCGATCTCTTGCGACCTTAGGGTTCATCTCCCTCGAATCAAGGTAAAAATCTCTCTCTTTGCCTTGCCTTCAAACCCTAGGTCTCAGTTAGGGTTAATCTAGAATGTGGATGATTGTATGTGTTTCTTTTGGGCAAAATTGATAAATTAGTGTCGAATGATGCTTGCGCATCTATTCCATGGATTCACTTCATTAGAGACATAAAAAAATCCAAGAAAATTCGTGCCCTAGAACTTGTTCAGAGAAAGCGGTACTCTCAGCTCCTCGTCTGTGAGAACTACTGCGATGCGATCGATCGGCCGATGTGGCGGTTTTTCAAGCATCCGGTACTCTTGGCACTTGAGCTATGATACTACCGATTTCCCTGATAAAAACAACAAGATTATTCCATTCAAAATTAAACCTATTTTGTTTGATCTCTTGTTCACTTTGTGATCTATCCTCTCTGTTTGAAGATGCCGAGGACAAGAATCGTCGCTCGCAAGTCTTATGGCCCTCCAAGAGGTCAAAACTCTTCTTCCTCTCAGCCTTCTACAGCTCCTGAAGGAAATCTAGAGGTACGACGTAAGGAAACACAAGATTGAGGTAAAGGTCCTGCAACTTTTGACTCAGAAAATCAGAGAGTGCTTCTCAGGCTGAAACAGAATCTGAGGCAGAAATTGAGGCACAAACTGAGTCTGATGAAGAAATGGGAGAACCTGAAGAGCAATAGATAGACTTGAGGACAATCACAGTAGATGAGTACGCTGGACAATCACAGTAGATGAGTACGCTTTAATGCATCATAGAAATCAATTTGTGCTTTTAGGTTCATCTGCAGATTTTAGGTTCCACACTAAGTTTCAGGAATTGGTCTATGAATAGTTGTATGGTCCCCACAGGTGGTTTGCAGATCATAAGTGGGTGTGTTGGCCGTTGGCCGCATATTAATTCTTTGAACAAGTATGATGGGACATATTGGCTTTTTCAGCAGGCTGGTATTCATAACCTTGTAGCACTCGAAAATGACTACAATGAGGAGATTATCAGGCAGTTCTATGCCACTTTATATGTATCCCCTGACTTCAGTCAGCTGGCATGGATGACAGGGTCCAGATACTTGGATTGCAACAAGCATGAGTTTGAGCTTGCTTTGAGGATAGAGTCCAGCAAATATGAGAAGATCAATGACAGACCTGCTCTATTGCTTCCAACCTGGACACAGTATTATGATCAGACTGTCATATTTACTCTAGGAAAAATAGTGGTCTCCTATCTATTCCCAGTTTGGTCAACAGGATCATAAATTTTAGCATTCTTTCTAAGAGTGGAAACTTTGATGCCATAAGAGGACATGCTTGAAACATAATAGAAAATATTATGAATGAGAGGAAGTTTGATGTGATAGATGTTATACTTAGGGAGATAGCTTCTTCAAAGAATGATCGAGTCAAGAGAATTAATTATGCTCCCTACATTATGGCTTTGATCCTCTGGAAGATTGATTATCATGGAGGCTTAGGATCTACCCATAAGCCATACAAGCCACGTGAGGGTCCTCCTATCCCTGCAGCAATTCGTTCTCAGGCCCAGCAGAGGGAAGCTGCTCAAGAAACTGCTCAAGAAGATGCTCCAGAAGAAGGACAAGTCTCTCTTACTCAGATTTATTCAGCTATTTTGGAGATTAAGAATACTCAGCAAGAGATGAAAAATTCTTAGCAAGAATTCCAATCCGAAACCAACAATAGGTTGGCCGTCTTGTCAAAGAGTGTGTCCGCTCTTGAGCAAGCTCTAACAACTCCACAGCTCTTTGGACGACGTCACCTCAACTCTCCTTCACGTCAAGCTTCGACCTCTCAAGTTCCACCACCTCCTTAGGATCCGGTTGCATGATGACTTTTTGGTATTTTGATACCAAAGGGGGAGAAATTAGGAGGAGAAAGGAGAAAAGAATTGAGGGGGAGCAAGAAAAGAAGTTTGGGCTGCTAGACTACTATCTATTATATAATCTATGTTGAACATGTATGTTTAATGTTTGGAACTTGTGTGCTTGTAATAGCCTAGTTTAAACTTTGTTATGGTATTATGTTCTTATGTCTTTATGGTATCTTGTTGAACTTGCTACTTGTTATTATGGTTATATTACTCTCATGAATTGCAACCTGTATCTCTTGGTTATTATAGAATTGCAATTCTCTTAAGTTCCAATAAACAAAAGAAACTCCGCCAAATTTTTTCAAAAACTCTACATATGCTTGCAAAAATAACTTCTCATTTATATGCACATGTTTAGGGGGAGCTTTCTTTAAAATGACTTTAACAAGCAAATAATTCTCAAAACTCTATTGTGCTCATTGCAAGAATTATTTTGTAAAGTCACAACAAGAATATATGACTCATTTTACAACAAGTGGTATATTCAAAACCTTATCTTTCTCACACTTTGATTGGGTTGTCATCAATTACCAAAAAGGGGGAGATTGAAAGCATCCATGCCCCTAAAAATTGTTTTGGTAATTAATAACAATATGTGATTATGTGACTAACATGTTTATTGAGTATTTACAAAGTTAAGTCCCAGTGATGAATATGACAACCTGGAGTTGCATGCAAAAGGCCTACAAGAAGATCAACATGGTTCAAAGATAAGGTACAAGTAGTCTAGGATCATTTTTGTATTTACCGGTCTTAGGAGAAAAGGATGGAAGACCGAATTTTATGTTAAATATCGTACTATTAAGAGGGATCATGACTAATAGATTGATAGCATGTTCTTATGCCATTTGGATCAATATAGGATCATGCATGCACTTAGAATGTGTTTTGGAAACCAACTATGCTTTTTCTCATGAAGAGCGGTAGTACCAGCGTGTTGTTGGCGGGACTACCGCACAACGGTATGACCGGGATGGTGGTGCGGTACTACCATAACCCGGTCGTACCGAAGATTAGTTGGCGGTGCGTGTTTTCCAGAGTGACACATTTTTGGGCTTTGAGTGCTCTCTTGGAAGCAGTAGTACTGGAGCTCTGTGGTGGAACTACTGCGTCGTGGTAGTACCGCATTTACTTGGTGAAACTACCATAACCCGGTGTAACCAATTAGTGAGAGGTACGTTATTTCCAGTAAGTACCCTTTTGGATTTCAAAGTGAAGCGGTAGTACCGTTCTTGAGTTTCGGTATGATGGCTCAGCGGAACTACCGTATGATCCATGGCGGTAGTACCGCGTTGAATTTCCAACGGCTATTTTAGAAGCATTAACTGCTCCTGTGCTAGCCGTTACTGTGCGCTTTTGGAGGTGCGGTAGTACCGGCCATTGCATGGCGGTACTACCGCTTGGGCTGAAAATTTCTATGTTTGACTTCCAACGGTCGTATTTTTTTGTGGGGGTATAAATACCCCTCTACCTGCTCAAGGACAGAGTGATAGACTTCATTTAACATCCTTTGAGCCTTGAGCATTCTCTCTACACCTCTAATACACTTGTTGCATTCATTGTGAGGTAGTTGAGCCAAAATTCAAGTGCATTCATTCTAGATTGATCCTTTGCACTTGATCGCCGTCAAGCTAAGAATGTGATTCATTACTCTTGGTGCTTGCCAAACACCTAGACGGCTTGACGGGGGTTCGCATGGTGATCTCTTTAAGGAGATTGTGAAGAGGTCTGACACCAAATTGTAAGTGGTTTGGTGTTCACCATCTCCGGAGCAGAGGAAGAACAACCACTAGTGATCGAGGGAAGGCTTAATTTGTGGAGTCGGCTTGATTATTTCAAGCTTTCTCAACGTGGACTAGTGAAGACCGACAAGTCTTCGATACCACGGGAAAAACTTCATCGTCTCCTTTGTGGTTTATTCTTGTCTTTACTAATTCTGCATTTACATTTCTAGCAATTATATTGTGTAGAATTGCTTAGCTAGAATTGTATGTAGTTTAGACTTAGTCCATAATTGTCTTAATTTGTTAATTAGTTTAATTTTTTTAAACCTCCTATTCACCCCCCGTCTAGTCGGTTATCCTTGATCCTATAGTTTCGGTAGCGCCAACAAGGGCGAGGAGACAGACGCCGAAGCCGAGCCCTCCTCGTCTCCCTCCCATTCAACCTCCCCCGCCCCATCCCAGCCTCCTGCCCCCATCATCGTCTCCATCCGTCTGGCCCAGCGACATCGCGTCTCCCTCCTCCCTTGGAGTTGCTTCCACCATCATCCTCCTAGATCGCCGCCATCGGTCGGCCCTCTTCCCCTACTCAAATTGTTGCCGCCGACCTGCTCTTGGACTGGCGTTACCGCTCGGACCTCTCCTTCCGGTGGGAGTATAGGAGGAGGCTGGTGGGAGGTGGTGATGTGGCGGCGGGAGGAGGCTAGTAGGGAGATTGGGGCAGCCAGTAGTAGCCGAGATGGGAAGAGAAAAGGAAGAGAGGAGGATGATGGGGGAAGGAAGAAGAAGGGCAAATACATCTTTTCCCATCCAGGTTAACAACAAACTCACAGCTGACTGGCGGAAGTGGCATGGAGCGAAACAAGGAAGAAACTCAGTGGCGTATAGGGAATCGAACTTTTTTGAGTGGCAAATCCGAGATCGGAACAACTCTTTGTGGCATACAAGGATTTTTGTCTTAATAAAATCACATGTTATTTGTGAACTCCACAGTCCACACGCTACTTTTCGCTAACCAAAACCCATGTGCGCATAAACGATTTACACGACCAACATTATGTAAGCGCTACATGAAGACGTATTCCAAGATCGCCTCAAAGGTGAAAACACCTCAGGTGCGCGTGAGTGCGTGGCGGCGTAAGGACTCAAGATTAGGGCATGTTTGGTTTGCATCTTGGGCCATGCGCACCTGGTCGGGACGCTGATGGGGGTGTGTTTGGTTGCCATCCTGGGTAGCTCCCTAGTTTAGGCAACCCCCATTAGGCCCACATGCACAAAATCAAGCCCATGTGTGCTAGGCCACGAGTGTGTTGTTTTCCTCCTCACTTCGCTCCATGGGACGCCAGCCATCGAACCCACGCCGAGCTCCGCTGTGACGGTCACCTCACCGACGCCGAGGTCCGCTGCGACAGCCACCCCCACCGCCGCCAAGATCTGCCACGACGGCCACCACTCCGACACCAACCTCCGCTGCAACCTTCTCACCACGCCGATGTCCCATCACCGCTGTGACCTCCGGATACCGCCTCCACCACCATACTCATGTCCTACCACTCACTGACGCCGAGGTCTGTTGTGACCTCCTCACCCCGTCGGTATTGCCTGATGCCACCATCGGAGCCTTGCATGCACTCGATTTTCTAAATCAAAATAAGATTTTGAAATGATGAAGGAAGTTTTGGGATGAGATTAGTTTTAGGGGGTGTTTATGAAAGCGTATTTCATGTTTTTCTACGCTTTCTACTTCTCAAAGCGTGATTATTTAATTTTACATTTTCCTCAGACCTAGTTCTCCAACCAAACACCATATTCTCAGGCTTGCCTAGCCAGACAAAAATCATCTGATTTCGGACTACCTCCGGGTATCACTTTTTGCCTAGGCATAGAACCGAGTGAGCCAATCAAACAAGCCCACCGTGAGTGACCACACCCAACAATGTGTCCAAATGGACGGCCCAGCCCGACACGGCACGACCTGTTTGGCCTATTACTTAGACGGGTCATGCCGGGCCGGTCCATGGGCTGAAGCACCGACCCAAGCATGACATGATAGCCTATCGGGCCTCTAAAATCCAGTAAGACACGATTAGTCTGTTAGTCGATGTCGGCCTATTTGTCATTAAATTTAAAAATGTAAAAATATATGAAAAAATCAAAAATAAAATAAATAAATATGCTTATCAAATGAACTATATAAAATAAAAAACTACAAAATAAAATCATATAGATATTTTTAAAAAATATATAGATATTAAAAATGGATGGGTCGTGCCCGGCCGGACTGTGACGAGCACGGTACTATGCGGACCGGCCCACTGGGACGAAGTGATGACCCAAACACAACATGGTATGTCAGGCCATGCCGTGCTTGATAGGACCAACGATACTGTGCCTCAGTGCGGCAGGCACGACCATATGGCCACCTATAGAAGTGGCGGATGGGCGTCTTGATTAGGGCCGACCGAGGCACGACATGCATTGGCCCCCTAAGACGCAGACAACCCACACTGTTCGTTGGCAGTGCTAGCCGAGCACGAAGCCATGTGTCGTGCTTGGGCTGCTACCTTGGCATGGTAGACTAGCTCGGCATGACCCATCTGGCTCACGTGCGGAGATGGCAAGGCGGCAAGTTCAGTGTGGCGACGTGGACGCGGGGTTGGCGCGGAGGGAGAAGATGAGGAGGCGGCAGGATGGGGCGGGCGCGGAGGGAGAAGAGGAAGGAGGTGGTGCCGACGCGGAAGGAGAGGAGGGAGAAAAGGGGAGGCGCGTGGCTACGGTGCGGGTGTGGGGCCGGTGTGGAGCGAGAAGACGGGGGAGGCACAGGCGGGGAAGGCGAAGGGGTGCCAGCGTGTGGTGCTACGGAGGAGGGGAGGGACTGAGGGAGAAGAGGGAGGCAGTAGAGCGGCGCCGGCGCGGAGGGAGAAGAGGCGCGGCCGCGCAGGGGCGAACGAGCGTGCAGCAAGATAGAAGAGGGAGCCAGGGAGGCAGGTCGCACTAGCACGCGAGGCACGATGGGCTATGCCTGCACGCACACTACCGATTGGGAAAACACGAGGGCGTTGGGTCATGCGTGGCAACGGGCCGTGCATGCATGGCACGCCGATGTGGAAATAGCGATTGTGGGCTTTTGAGCCGATGGGCGTGTTTCAAGACGACCCATTTGGCCGATTCAGCCCGTAACGTTTAGAATTTTCAAAATTCTGACCGTCATTTTTACCATTTGGGGTTTTGAAAATAGCAAAAAAAAAATCAAAAAAATACTATTTTTCTATAAATATGCACAATACCCCCTCATTCAGCACCCATCCATTCCCCAATATCTCTTTCAAATTCTATTGTGTAAATTTAAATTCGTTGTGAGATAATTTGGCAAAATTCAAAAAAATTGTGCAAATTTTGGGAAATTCAAATTTGGGCAGCAAGTCATCAAAATAGGTGCAATATGGTTTTTTTTGCATATTTTTATTGTTATTATTTGGTATGCTAAGATGAAAATAATAACAACGTTATTTTTGATTTTTGTAGTTTTCGTTATGGAAAATTATGATATCTTCGCTCTCGGTGAGTATGAAAAATTTCACCAAAGGATGTTACATCCATGGAGGAGGCTATGGCGGCCTCAAACCAACCGGAGGTTTTACCGGAAGGGTAAGACGGAGTCTCGTCATCAGGCTCTACGACAGCATCTTCATCGGCGACCACCGGAGCAAAGAGGCCGAGGCCGTTTACATCTGGAGTCTGGGAGAATTTTGACAGGACAACCAAGACAGACGCACAAGGAAACAAGGTATCGTATGTTGTTTGCAAACTTTATCGTCAGGAATTATCTGCAAAGTCTACAGGAGGGATGGGGCACTTGCAAAGACATGCTACAAGATGTCGGGCCAAACAAGGATTGCTGATGGGGCAGACACAGCAGCAGTACAACTCCGACGGTATGGTACGTACATGGGACTACGATCCTGAGGTAGCTCGTCAATCTCTCTATCGTTTAATTGCTTCTGAGGATTTACCGTTAGGCTTTAGAGATCTAATGCTTTCCAAACTTACATTAGAACTGCGCATAATCCTAGATTTTCTTCCATTTCTAGACAGACAACAACTAGGGACCTAGTAAAAATACTACAATGAACGTCGTGATAAATTAAAAGATAAATTTGTTACGTGCACATTTTTGGTGGCCCCGACCTCGGACATATGGAGTGGCCGTGC
Organism: Phyllostachys edulis; assembly: GCA_036346405.1. Lineage (NCBI taxonomy): Eukaryota > Viridiplantae > Streptophyta > Magnoliopsida > Poales > Poaceae > Phyllostachys > Phyllostachys edulis. The sequence continues at coordinate 41,521,079 of CM070555.1, read as the reverse complement.
TACTGCACTAGGGAGGATTATCTTAATGTAGTTGCTCATTAAATTAATGATGACTGGGTAATGGAGAAAAGAATTATAGGTTTCAAATTAATTGATGTAGCATACACAATTGAGAATATTGCAGATTGTATTATTAAAGTCGTGAAAGACTTTGGTCTTACAAACAAAGCACTGACGGTAGCGTACTATTGACTGAGTAATATTGGTTCGTTGTTGAGAAGATACTACAATTTTTAGAAATTTTTTATGAGGCTATTGTTGCTTTGTCTGTTGTCTACTATCCAACATCTCCTGTTATTATGCATAGTATTTTACAGATTGTTACCCAATTGAAAATGTATGAAAATGACCTAGTTTTACACGAGGCTATTGTTGCTATGAAAACTAAATACCTCAAATATTGGAGAGAAATACATTTCCTATATGCATTTGCATTTATTTTAGATCCTAAAGGTAAAATTGAAGCATTTGATAATGTTCTTGATCTTCTTAGTGATACTACAGAGCTAGACTATTCTAACTATTTTGCAGAAGTTCGTTCTCGATTACACGAGGTTTACCAAAGGTATGAAAATAAGTTATAGGGAGTCTGCTTGTAACGACCTCTAGTAGCCCCCTCCTCAAGTAGCAAGACAAATATGTGAGGCGAGATCTTCGGTGGTTCTTCCTCCAGGTCCAGGTCTTCTTCTTCTACAGTACTGCCTGCTCAACCAAGAACAACCCCAAGGAGTGGGGAACTATCCACCTATCTGGACAGCGATATAGTGGATTTTAACTCAAAAGGCTTTGGAATTTTGCAATGGTAAAATATCCATAAGTTAACATATCCCGGGCTAGCCATACTTGCACATGATGTGTTAACTGTTCCTGTCTCGATAGTTTCCTCCGAGTATGCTTTCAGTCTTTCTGGAAGAATATTGGAGGAGAGAAGAACACGTCTCACGAGTGCGATGGTGGAGATACTTCTAACTGTGAAGAACTGGAAACAAACTGATTCGCTAACACAACATTCTGTGCAAAATACAGAGTTGTCGGACGTGTTCAAAAATCTGTACAACGACAATGACACTTAGAACAAAGATGTATGTAGAGTTATAGGCTGTACTATTTTTTCCTCTGTTAAGGTTTTCTTATGTTGAGTTTTTACTTGATAAATGTTTTAACGAGGCGGCTATTTCAATATTAATAACGCTCTTTATTATATTTTCACTATACTTGTCTCATTTTTTTTTACAACTTTCATATGCATTTATAAATTCTACACATTTTTTTTGGATTTTTTCTTCTGTTTTTCCTTTTTATTTCTAAATTTTCTGATTTTGTTTTGTATTTTCGGGTTAAGTAGGCCGAAAATGATCCGACAGGCCAACACAACACAAAAACCTATTAAACTATGTGTGGGCCGCCACTTGAGCCGATCGGACGCAACACGAAATAGCCTTGTCCATTCGTACCCTTGCAGACCGGGCCGTACCGCCCATTTGCCACGACTAGCCACCTCTACCAACAACTCGAGACGGGGACGCCACCCATCACACGACGCGTCGCGAGACGCACCACCACCCACCCCATCCCGTTCCCCTCCTCCTCGCCGCCGTCCCCATGGAGGGGATCGCCGACGAGCTCTTCCTCGACGTCGACGAGGACCACGGCGAGGCCTCCTACCTCTCCTTCTCCGAGACCTTCGTGGAGGAGCACCAGTGCCCCCACCCCCTAACCCCCTTCTCCGCCGACCTCGATCCCGAAACCCTAATCCTCACCCCCGGCTCCCCCTTCTCCTTCGACTCCGACCCCGATCTCCGCCGCATCTCCCCCTCCCCGCCCTTCTGGGACTGCCTCGAGGACGACCTCGCCGACAGCTTCGTGTGGGAGATCGCCGACGCCGCCCCCGCCACCACTGCCGCCGCTGCCGGCCGTGGAGGTGGAGGTGGACCAGGAGGAGGCGGAGGCGATGCCGACGTGTTCGGATTCCTCGACGAGAGGGAGATTCTGGGCGTGATCGAGGGTATCGATAGTGGGGACGAGTCAGGCTTCTCCGACGAGCCGCCGTTCGACTTTGACGACGGCCAGGAGATTGACGACATGTTCCGGAGCGTGGGGTGGGAGGTGCTCACGGTGCCGCTGGACGAGGACGACTTCGAAGTGCTGCCAGGGCATGTCGCGGACGCGGCGGCGGGCGGCGCGCCGCCGGCGGCGCGCGCGGCGGTGGAGAGGCTCCAGGTTGTGGCGATCGGCGGGGAGGAGGCTGCGCAGGGGTGCGCCGTGTGCAAGGACGGGATCGTGCAGGGGGAACTCGCCACGCGGCTGCCGTGCGCACACTTCTACCACGGGGCGTGCATTGGGCCATGGCTCGCCATCCGGAACTCGTGCCCAGTGTGCCGTTATGAGCTGCCCACTGACGACCCCGAGTACGAGCGGCGGCGGGCGTGGCGGCGTTCTGCTGGTGTCTCCACGGCGCAGTTGGGTACTCCTATGCAAATTTGAGCTAGGGTTGCTTGGTGATATGTCTTGGTTGCAATTCCATGGAAGTGAGAAACCTCACTCACTGACTGCTCATTAGGATGCTTGGAGGTCGCTATAATCATACTTCTTTGATCTGGAAATGTTTCAGGATGTAGCTGTGCTGCTTGGGATTGAATGGTAAGAAAAATTGTTAGAACTTCTGTAAATACGTTGTGCTGCTTCAATAATAGTATACAGAAAACTGTTTTACTCATTCAATGGTTGTTTTACTTGTATTGTTTGTCACAGAATTGTTATTATTTTTTCGTTGTACTGGGCTACTTTGCTTGCTCCATGAGTGACTGTCATCATAATTTCAGAAACATCGTTATAGATGTTAGAAATACCAATCTAGTCATGTCTATTTGTTTTAATTAAACACTAGTGTGGAAGTGCACGTAATTGCTAAAGTTTGATATAAGGTGCTATTTATGATTTATATCATTTATATGTAGTTATGCTATTTATGTGAGCTTTTCCGCTGCACTATAAGGGCACTCCCAACAAGTAAATTTGCTTGATACTTAGCCTATACCATGTAAGTTTTTTGGTGAGGTGGAAGAGATAGAAGAAGATTGATATTCATGCAAGTATCAAGACTTTTTAGAAAACCAAGACATTAGTGGGGTCTGTCTCCAAACTAGCCATTCTCTCTCATCTAAATACAAACTATAGTATCAAGCTAATGGAGTGATTGTATCTAAAATCTCATCTAACCATTCTTTCTTCTCTAGTAACGAGCTATAGTATCGAGCTATTGAGAATGTCCTAAGTACGGTAGTTTTGCAGTTAGCACACAATACCAGTTACTGTACTTTATCTCATCTGGGATTTCAGTCTCCCTAAAATATTAAGCAGAAACCCAGAAACCAATTTATAGGTTCTTTGAAAGACAATTGCAGCATGCAACTGCTAGGTAAGCGGTAGTCAGTAGATGGCTGCTGAAAATCGACACGGCCCTTCAAAAATGGAAGACTTGGTTATGGAATCTTATTCTCATATATGTTCACCAATAAGCCATCCAATTTCCATTACATGTGGGAGGCAAAGTACAGCTAGATCCACATACAGGGAACATCCTGGATAAAGTATCTTTTGTTAAAAATATGGGATGAAGCTTACTGGAATTGCTTGTTGAAAGGATGAAAAATAAATGGCATAGCATAGGTGTCAAAATTTATATTTATAGTCACTAATTATTCATTGAGACCAACAGATGCTCCTATCTTCATTTATTTGCTCATATTATTTTCTCAGGAAACTGCATACCTTAGGCTTAGAAACATAGCTAGTGTGTGATGTTCATGGTTTGTGACAAATTATTTGCAAGATGCGGAATATAGATGGTATTGAATGCCTTCCATTATTTAGTTATCAGTTTTGCACTTGCCCTGGCACTCTTTATTTTACCTTGTTCCTAAGCTCTGGTCGAACTAAACCCGAAGGTTGATCGTATTGTGCTGATGATATTTGATATTGCACAAATGCCCGTGATCTCCGCGAAAGACACTACTAAGTCTCTGGTACATGTTTCATGCCTCAAGTCAGATATGATATATTCGCGTTGAAGAAATACGAATTTTCCTTTTCCTTGGTCAGATCGGCATGGGTTACAACTGGATCTAGATCCTCTCTTTGTACCACAGGGAATCACCGGTTGAACAGTGTTTTTCAGTCTATTTGAACAATGCTGGTCAGCCGTACTACGGCAAATATTGTAGAAACAGTAAAATGTCTACATGTTCGATTTTACTGTGCTCTTGGTTTCTGGTAATGCTTTTACTGTGCTCTTGGTTTCTGTAGGACTTTATCTTGATTGTTCGTTTTGGATTAGACACGGAGGAGACAAAGGCCTAATGCATGTCTACTGTGCTTCTCTGCATTATCCCATACTAATACAAAAGATCCACTTCCGTCGAAACTTGCAACTTAACTTGCCTTGCCATTTTTCGTTGTGTCAAGGTTCTAATCATCATTTAGACATTTACCCAGTTTTATGGTTCGGGCTACAGAACAAACCATGGTTGCACTGAAATTCTTGGACATGCTGCCGTACCTTTTCACTTCCTATAGTACTAGGCTACTAGCACATCAGGAGTGTTAGCAGCAGCAGTATTAGCCACTGGTGATCAGCTAAAGTCTCTTGTATAGTTGTATCATGGCTAACAAAATTGTTCCTTGAAGGCTCCAACCAGGAAGGAGTTCAGGCTGCTCCTAATGGTCCATCTTGGTTAGTATCTTAAGTATGTCATGTAGATAAATTGATGATGTGGTATTATAGTTAATGAGGAAAGATAGTACTCTAGTATCTAATTTAGATACCAGTTTGGACTCGAAATCCAACGTGTAAAATTTATTGTATACTCATGCATGTAATTAAATAAAACAGTCTAAGATACTACACCATAAAAAACCATATATTGAAAAGATAGTATCTTAACACTCCTCATACACTAAGAAACTACACTAAGATATTGTTTATTGGGAGCAGCCTCAGCTAGTACCACAGTATGTATCACCAGCTGTTTAGCGCGCAGAAAAAGGAAAACTGGTGCATCATGCATCATGTACTGCAGCCTGCCCCATTATTCAGTACCGCTGCTCCTGAACCCTGATGGCTGACACCTGATGGCCACCACTTTCATTCCTTTGAGAACAGAGGAGGTGGTGTTCATACAACATCTTCTGTCTGAGACAGGTTACTGTACCTGCTGTTGACTTGGGCTTGCCGCTGGCTGCTGCTACCTATGTCTGGCCACACAAATTCCCTTTTCCTTGGCACGTGTTCCTCGATATGTACACGAGTGTGTACTTATCCCTGTACTGTACAGAGAGCAGGGGAGATGGCCACTTGTCTCTGATAATGATGTAGTTAGTTGCTGCCGGCCGGTGAGTAAGATGGAAGGTGGTGATAAAGAAGGAATTTTTTAAAGTAATACATTTCTAATTTCTTTTGTAGAAATAAATAGTAAAAAAGGAAATTACTGAATTAGACCTGCTGTCGGTCGTCGTTTTAATTAGTGACAGAGGATCTCTCGCCTACTGAACAGGGCAATGTTGCCAATTAAATTGGTGAAAGCCTCATATTGCCAATTAAATTGGTGAAAGCCTCATATTGCCAATTCAATTGGCGATAGGACTGAATTCCTGAATTGCTCGTCTTCTGCATGCTAATAGTCCCTGACGCCATTTCAATTTGTTGTCAATTGAATTGATGATAAAGGTCTGGCTTCCTTTTTTTGTTGGCGACATGGCTATTGTCGTCAATTGAATTGGTAACGTATTTTTTTCCGACTATTTATTTCTCTAATTCTTTAAAAAAAATATTTTTTTAAAAAAAATCGATAAAGAAGATCTCTATGCATTGGGCCTTAATAGGCCTTCGCAAAGCTGAAGCTCATTAGTGAGTTCAACCTAGTGTGTTTCTCACGTTTGTCTTGCAAAAGCCCAATATCCGGTGGCCCGCTGATAAGTTGGCCGCCCTGTGCTCCACAGCTTGGGACGGTGGCCGGCCGCCGGCGCTGGTGGCGCTCGACGTCGCGTTTCACCCAACTCAAAATCATAACCATTCGACTCACTCTGCACACCCCCCCTCCCCCCCTGGGCGTGATTTGTGAACGATTTTGTAGCTGGAGAGATTTCAGAGAATCAGAGTGAACAAATCCTGAGAGCTCGATTACAACATAATTAATAGCTGTACACAATAATTAATCTCCTCCTCCTCCTCCTCCTAGTACACACGAAGAGATACCTGTTTATAAATCCTTTGGTGTTGTTGCAGCTTCATCACTGCCTCCTTCCGCTTCTTCAGCTTGATCCGCCTCCTCGCCGAGCCTCTCCCGCAGGCGGCGGGCCTCCTCCCTGAGCCGCACGTTCTCCCGCGCCACCTGCGCCTGCCTAGCCGCCGCGCGATTCAGCTCCACGGCCAGCCGCTGGTTTGCGGTGCGGAGCTCCGCGACATGCGACAACAGCTCGTCCAGCTGCCTCCGCCGCCGCATCCGCGACCGCCTCGCCGACTCGCGGTTCAACGCTAGCCGCCTCTCCTTCCTGATCACCTCGTTGCCGCGCCTCTCATCTCGCTCGCCCACTCCCACGCCGGCGCCGGCTCCATGGCAGCACGAGCTGCACGGCGGGTGATCAGCTGCCGCGCTGCCACTGCCCAACAACGACTCATGGGAGATGACGTGCGAGCTAGCCGGCTGCGGCGAGAAGAAGCCTGCGAAGTCTACCGCACCAGCGGAGTGGTACGCCATTGCCAACCCTGCGATGTCTCGCTGCATGATTGGAAGTTGTTGCAAGCAAGCTTGCAATGTGGAGGAGAAGATGGAGAAGCACAACTACTCTATATAAGAGAGTATCTTGAATGTATGGAGGGAAAAGATTGAGACGAGTTTGCTCCTTAAAACTGCAAAAAGAGAGCCCCTAAAGTTATAGGCATATGCTGTAAGCAAACTTGCCTTTTTCAGCTTATTGCGTCTGCATTTGAGATTATCCTGTTGATTTCTGAGATCTGTCATTGTCCTTAGGCTTTTTCCATAAATGTTCTTCTCGTGCGGAAAATCCTCCCAAGAAGTCACAACTCTTCCTCTTTTTCAGGGAAAATCTGCAAATCATGCATCGAGTCATGTAGAGGAATTGAAGCACCCTGAAAATGCATTTGCTTATATAGAGAGCTAGCTTTAAGTATGCATTTGAAAGATCTTGCCTTCTTTCCTTGTTGAGCTAGCTCTCATCTGGCAGTTTTTTACAGCAGTTTAAAATGTACACAAAAACCAGAGTCGCGTATTAGGTTTCGGCCAAACTTTTTTTGTTGCGGCAACTGGCGAAGTAATGCCATCGCCTTTTAGGCCTTTTTGCGCCAAGATATGACAGCAATATGTATATTGTATAGTGACGCGACGCCACAATGAATTGTAAAAATGCCAGTACCCCAACTGTTTGGTCCACTTGGGTCAGTGTTGGGTGCATGTTGCATGCGTGCGAGGTTTCTGGTAATGTTTGGTCAATCCCTGACATAAACAAACATCATCAGATGGATAGATGATGGTTGCAACTTGCAACACTACATGATCTGAACAGTGGTATCTTTCAAGTTTATGATGTGCCCGTTAGGCAAAATATTTAACTTGATTCCAGACATGACATAACCTCTTATGCATATGATATTGTCTTTAGGTTTTAGGTCTCCTAGGCTTAATTAGTTTTTTCATAGCAGAAGTTTTTATTTGCTTACCTACCAATGCCATTACTGGCAATAATTGTTCCAATGTGGGGTGTATGTTATTTCTAAGAGACTAAGACAATTGGGCATGTCTAAAGCAGAAACTTATGGAGTAACAAAGAAGTTTAGTATATGTCTAAAGCAGATGTTACTAATCAGACGGCAATAATAGTTTATGGTGACTCTTGTTAACCTGGAACACCAACCTTTCTTCCTCCTAATTTTCTCAAGAAAGATAAATACAACATTCCAAGGTATTAGCCAAACTTTGCTTTGGTGCCGCTATGAAAGAAATGGCTGTTAACTTTTGTGCTTTCTAGCAGAACTGCTTCTTACTCAGATGCGCTAATTACTGATGTCTTAAGACATTCAGCTCTGCACACCAACCACTTCTTTGGTCCTGAGAATGTGCACTTCACAATGAAGGCAACTTTTACTGAAACAAAACCCTAACTCGTGATGCTGATTTAGGTTTCTTGCATTGGTTTGACTCAAGATCACAACTGCAATATTAAGCATTTGTGTGATAACACTATGGAACTTAGCTTTCCATTTGTCACACCCTAAATTTGACATCTATATATATCAGCTGAAATATGGATGGCTGACTAATTAAGGCGGTCTCGATGACGCAAATGGCTAATTTCTTCCATCTACTTGAGAACCTTTCAATTATACAAATGGAGAAGATATGGATGTGATTTGTGGGCTAAATGCCTTTATCATCCACAATTGTTAGTGGCTTCAACTTTCAATCCACCCATGTTTTCTTGTTACGTTTGCAAGATCAAAACAATGTGGCAAACGTCATCTCACCAAGCAAAAGCAATGGGATAGCAAAATTAAGAATGGTTTTGCTCCTTAAGATTACTAATAAGGGATATCAAAAGTGTTGATATTTGGATCCGTATGTGATCCAAATTTCTAACATGGAAGTATCTGGAATATGCCATATTAGCAGATTAGTTTCCTACTTAGACTCTAAGTCCTTTTACCTCTTTATATACCTTTTGTAAGCCGCACGGGGAGAGGGACGCCTCATTGTAATCCTCTGTGTTTTTTGTAATCGCTCCTCATATAGTGATCATCGCCGATTGACGCCCGTGGTTTTTTCCCGCAAGGGTTTTTCACGTAAAAATTCGTGTCTCCTTTGTCCCTATTTTTCTAACAAGTGGTATCAGAGCATAGGAGATTAGGGTTTGAAGAGATACGAGAGAAAAAAAAAAGATCTATTCTGCCACCACCGCCACCGCCACGCAAAGCACCTTCGTCTCCGGTCGCAGCAGCGCGTCTTCGTTTTCGCCGCTTCGGTCCGTGTGCCGCTTCGGTTCGTGCGGCGAGCGATTGAAGCCACAAAGAATAAGAAGAATCCTTGGCGCCGGCCGCTTTATCGTCATCATGAAAGCACGCGGCCTTTCCTCGGTCCATCCATCGCCATCCGCAAGCGACAGCAACCAGTGCACCGAGCGATCAATTGCAGCAATCCAAACCAACCAGGATCTCCAAGGATTTATTTCTCATGGCGACTTTGAAGTATGATCTTCCACTCTTGGGTCGAGACACAAGATTTTCGTTTTTGCAAGTCAAGATGAGGGCTGTATTGGCACAGATGGATTTGGATGATGCATTGGAAGGGTTTGAGAAACAACTTATCACATGGACTGCAGATGAGAAGCGTAACGACCGTAAGGCTTTATCTCAGATTCACTTTCATCTATCAAATAATATTTTGCAGGAGGTTTTGAAAGAGAAGATAACTGTTGCATTATGGCTGAAGCTGGAACAAATTTGCATGACAAAGGATCTCACCAGCAAGATGCATCTCAAGCAGAAGTTGTACTATCACAAATTGTAAGAAGGAGAATCTGTGCTTGACCATCTTTCATTGTTTAAGGAGATCGTTTTCGACCTTGAGTCGATGGAGGTAAAATATGATGATGAGGATTTGGGTCTTATTGTTTTGTGTTCCCTGCCTAGTTCTTTTTTCAAATTTCAGAGATACCATATTATATAGTAGAGATACTCTCACTCTTAATGAAGTTTATGAAGCTTTGCATGCTAAGGAGAAGATGAAACAGATGGTACCTTCTAAAAATTCAAGTCCAAAAGGAGAAGGTTTGTTTGTTCGTGGCAGGCAAAAGGAGAAGAACTCAAACAATGGATCTCAAGGAAAAAGTTCGAACTGCTACAAGAACCGATCGAAATCCAGAGGTAAGTACACGTCATGCAAATATTACAAGAAAAGTAGGCACGACATCTTTGAATGCTGAAAACTGCAGAATAAAGAAAAGAGAACTGACAATTATAAGCCAAAAGGTAAACCAAATGATAAAGGTAAAGCCTCCCTTACTGCTAATGTTAGTTCTGATGTAGAGGTTCTTGTTGCCTTTGCTGGATGTGCTAAGACCAATGACGAATGGATTCTTGATTACGCTGTACCTTTCATATGTGTCCTAATAGGAATGGTTTGCCACCTATGAACTGTTGAAGGTGGTACTGTGTTGATGGGTGATAACTTATCTTGTAAGGTTGCAGGAATTGGTTCAATTCAGATCAAGATGTTTGATGGCATTATCAGAACTTTGATAGATGTTAGGCACATTCCAGATTTGAAAAGAAACCTTATCTCTTTGAGTGCTCTTGATGGTAAAGGGTACAAGTATTCTGGTGAAGGTGGAGTTTTAAAGGTATCAAAAGGCTCTCTTGTTGTGATGAAAGCTGATATTAAATCTGCTAATCTGTACCATCTGTGAGGTACTACAATATTAGGTAATGTTGCTATAATTTAAAGTTCATTATCTGATTCTGATGCTACTAATCTTTGGTATATGTGACTTGGGCATATGAGTGAAATTGGTTTGGCAGAATTGAGCAAGAGAGGACTTCTTGATGGACATAGCATCGGTAAGCTAAAATTTTGTGAGCATTGTGTGTTTAGCAAACACAAGAGGGTGAGGTTCAATACTTCAGTTCATACTACAGAAGGTATTTTGGATTATGTATATTCTGATTTATAGGGGCCATCTTGGAAGACATCGCTAGGAGGTGCTCGTTATATGCTAACAATTATTGATGATTACTCTAGAAGAGTGTGGCCTTATTTTTTGAAGCATAAATCAGAAGCATTTTCAGCATTTAAAGAGTGGAAGTGTGAGGACCCCGGTTTATTAGGCTTGTAATACTTAGTCATCCATTGACCCTAGCATTACAAACATAATAATCCGTGCCTTCGAGATATGTATACTTCCCAGAATGCGGTATACACACCCCTTTACAAAATCATGCATCAATTCCATTCAAGACATAGAACCAAGCCCGAACTAGAATAAAAGACATACATCACTAGAGTTATTACAAAAGGGGCCGACCGGCCAAATACAACTAATAAAAGTAACACAGCGGAAGCAAAAGCCATAAGATGGCGATAAACAAAAAAGAGCCACAAGGTTTGCCTTTAGCCCACAAGGCAACCAACCAAGTCGCCTAGCTGGATTCTCAACCGCCGCACATCTCACAAAAGTAAAGCCCTTTGGGCTCTACCTCCTCTGCAACAAAGTTATTAAGCAAAGCAAATGAGTACAAAAATATACTCGCAAGACTGACGTGTAGTATAACAGAACTATAAATAGCTACATGCAAGCTTTATTTAAGTGGGTGAGGCTTTGGACTTATTTTAGCATAAAGCAAGCTTTCATTTGCAATAAGGTAATAGATTGAAAGCAATTTGATAAAGCATTTTTAATTGTTGAAATGACAATGATACAAATAATAATAACAACAACAAGAACAACCTGGAAGTGACTAACCCAAGTCACCACAACAATAGCATGAATTATCCAATTCATACCACCCATCAAGTTTTAATTAAGTGTTTAGTCTAGTTCTTACGGGAAATCACCAAGCGTGTCCATAACCTAGGACGAGGCTATTCGAATAGTTTTAACCCTGCAGGGGTGTACCAATGTACCCACACGCCAGACCGCCTTTTCGCCACATGATTTAGCACACTTCCTTTGGTATGCCGGCACGGCTAAGTCCTACGAATCATTTCCAATGGATGATGCTAATTAAGAGCCGCAACCCATGGGGGTAAGGACACATTAGACAGCCTAACCGGTCTGCTAATGCTCCCTCCCCATACCACACACACACACACATTTTATTTTTAACACACCCACCGACCAGCTCATAATTAACACCTTCCAAAGTACTTAGTCAAGAGAGGTCCCATATCCCCCTCGTGTGGTTAGCACGCAAAAGTGCTTGGATCAATGGCGCAAGTAACTCGGTCCTTGGGGACTTAGGCACCATTCCGTTCACACCCAACAATTCACACCAACATCCATTGTGCCCAAGTCAATAACAATTTTGTTTTCATTTTTGTTTATTTACAAAGTAACAAGCACAAGATGGACATAATGGAATAATAGTTTTTGTGTGATCAAGGTTATCGACATAATGTCGACAACCGCCCATTTCTACCGTTATCTAAGCATTACTAAGCATTATCAACGTAAACTACTAAGTGATAAGAGTCCATCCATCGAACTCTAAATCACAGCAAGATAATCCTAGGCTTAGTAGTAGAGAATGAATATTTACCTACAGAATATGCATCTATAGGATTACTAACGACATTTTAACACAAAGTAGCATGCATACATATAAGTGAAACAAAGTATTAAGCTTTAAAGTAATGGGACAATAATGGGATATGATCAACCTACTTGCCTTGCTCAATATGTTGCTGAGGATCACTCACGGGTTCAAAGCACTCGTCGGCACCTAACGAAAAGGCGAAAAGAAACGATAAGAACGACGGAAACCACAAAGACAGCATAGCAAACAAACTCCAAATGCTCTGAAATTTCTAAAGCAGCAAGAGAATGATTTTTAGGGAATTTAGCAACAAGAACCAATTGATTTGGATTCTCAATGCAAAAGATATGAGCAAAACCAATCTGCTCAGCCCTAAAAATCAAAACTGCTACTATTCACTAACTTAATTATTTGGCAACATTTTCTACAGAGGTGGTGTTACCGAGATTTTTACTGTAAAACCAGCACCTCATGAGATGAATAACCCAATTGAGTTCATCTCATTTGGAGCTATTATGCATGTTTTATGATTTTTCAAAGATAAGATAAGGAGCACAACTAAAATGCACTCACAAAGCTTTTGAAAATAGTGACATGCCTAAATCCTATTATAACATTTAGTGCACTAACAGAGAAAGCCAACAAAGTTGGATTCACTCAAAAATAATCTACAGAGATTTACTTATGCATTTTACAAGTTAATTTGAATTTTTTATGAAACATTTAAAGTTAGTTTTGAAATTTATTTACAAAACCATTTTCTGGAGCTGAACTGGGCTCATAACTATTTTTAGATTAGAGTTCAGTCCAAACCAGAGCTACAGAAATTTGAATCACCTTATTTGGATTTAAAATGAATTAGTTGTGCATTTTCAAAGTTCATACCTTTTTCAGTTCATAAAATAACAGCTCTCTGGAATTTCCTAAAAACCAATAAGACAGGGGAGGACATGAGCCATAGATCTTGAATCTAACGGCTCAAGACCTCCTAGAGAACATCGCACACGCGCGCTCACGAAGGTCCAGAGGTCATGGGCCGTCGATCTTGGATCCAACGGTCCATGTCCTCCCAGCAACGCGCACGCGCGAGCGAGAGGGGAGGTCGTGGCCGTTGATGCTGCATCCAATGGACCACAACGAAAGAGGGAGGACCGGGACGGCCCAGATTTAGCGAGAGAGGTCCTCAACGGCTGAGATGACCTCGAGGAGGTCCTACGCGGAGGTCTTAACGGCTCAGACCTCCAGGGGAGGTCTGGACGGCTAAGATGCGAATGGGGGAGGTCCTGGATGTTCAAGATCTCCTCGGAGGAGGTCTTGGACGGCCAGCATCGAGAGCGGTGCAAGCAAGAGCGCCTTGATGTGCTGCAGGCAAGGAGTTAAGGCGCGCGGGACACAAGGAGGTCCGGGCGCGAGGTCTTAAATGCGCGACAAAGGACAGGATTAAAGGCATTTAAGGCAAAACCAATGATTACTACGGTTAAGAAATGATTGGCGCATTTAAGGGGGAGGATCTTGGTCTTAAACGACAACAGCGCTGCTGTTTTCGTCCGACAAAAGCTCGAGCGTGCTCCAAAACTTATCGCCGGCGATGAGGACTTCACCGGCGCCAACCAAGGACACCAATGTGTGCGCAATAGTGTTGCGCACACAATGGACCACTCTCGACGGCGGTGGTGGCCTAAATCGCCGGCGAGCCGGAGAGGAACAAGACGACCAGCACGGCCAAAAGACATAAATAAAAAGTAAAGCTCTGCAACGACATACAAGCAGGTGCCCAGCTCTAAGGACTATCAGGAGGTTACCTGGAGGTCCTGAGGAGCCGAGGAGGTCGTGGGCGAGGAGGACCGGCGCTGGAGACGATGAGGAGCTCCACGGCCAAAAGCTCCAGCTCCAGCTTCAAGTGAGGCCTCCTCTGAAAATGTCCCAACTAAACAAGTTAGGACCTTGGTCACAGAGGTGAATGGCTCAAAATGAAGAAATGATGGGAGAGGAAGAACTCCAGGGACCCTTGTGCCACCGAGGAGCTCCAAGCTCCAACAATGGCGGCTAAGCAGAGCTTCGGGTGGTTTGAGTTTACAAGCACAGAGGTGCTGGTAATGGCAGCAACGGTGTGTAAAGGAAGCCAAGGAAACAGTGGGGAGGTTTTATACCTAGGGCAAAAGAGGTCGTGAGCCAAGGGTTAAGCTCATGGTGAGCTTAGCCCATGGGAGGTCCATGGCTCGGACAAGATGGAGGGGACAGGTGTAGGTAGGTCAGGGCATGGCATAGGGGCGGAAAGGAGCTGACACGCATTTAATGCTGGCCTGCACAGAGCCGTTGGGACATGACCCGACCTGCACACCCACCCATGGCGCTCGCATGCGTGACAGAGAAAGGAGAAGAACAGGGCAAGGCCTCCACCGCTGGATGAAAAGATAGGGAGGTCCTAGCCCTCCGATTTGAGTTTGAAACGGTACGTTTTAAGTGACTGGGAGGAGGTCCCAGCCACACGATTTGGGCGGGGAGGTCATAGCCCTCCGATTTTCATTGTGTGGATGCGCAAAGGATAAGGGGACAGGAGGTCCAAGGCGCTGCACGAAGCGCAAAAGAGGTCAAGACCTTTGGATCTTAATCCAATGGTGCTGATCAAGTGAGGGGGAGGTCCTGAGCTTGCGCGTAGCGCACAGGAGGTCATGGCCTATAGATTTAGATCTAAGGGCTCACAAGAGTGGTCCGAACGGCCCACTCAACAGAGACCGCGCGATCTAAATTTAACGGCTTAGAAAGGATGCTCCGAACGGCCCACAGATCTCGCGCGTTGAAACGAGATCCAAAGGCAAGGAGAGGACAAGGGAGGTCATGGCCGTGAGATTTACATCTAACGGCTACGACCTCACGTGGGTGGGAGGTCTGATGCGCACAAAGCACTGGGAGGTTGTGGCCGTAGATTTTAAATCCAACGGTACACAACACAAGATGGGGGAGGTCTTTGCGCTTAATAGTGAGGGGAGGTCGTGGGCTGTTGGATCTGATCCAATGGCTACGACCTCAACAAGGTGGGAGGAGGTCTTTGTGGTTTGATAACAAGGGGAGGTCATGGCCATGGATCCTTGATCCAACGGCACAGGACCTCAATGGGGTGGAGGACCTGGACGTTTGATAACAAAGGGAGGTCATAGCTGTTGGATTTGATCCAACGGCTATAACCTCAATGAGGTGGGAGGACTTGAGCTGCACTGCAGAGGAGGAGGTCGTGATCTTTGGATTTGAATCCAACGGTTACGACCTCCACAAGGTGGAAAGGAGGTCTGGCTGAGTTGCAGTTGCGGTTGGGTTTCGCCCACTTTGGAAAGTGGCTCAAGCCCAAGCCAAACCAGTCCATTTAAATTGGAAAATAACAAGCTGAGACTTTTGAGGATTTATTTGAGATAGCAAATGAACTCCAAAATTCATGAAATTTTAACTGGAGCTTGCTGACATAAGGATTAACCTTACATAAAATTTTCAGAGGTTTTTATGCAATGCATTTTTCTCAGGAAATTCATTAAGGCTGTTCAATGGTTTGTTTTACCTCCAAAATTTACCAAACAAGTTTTACAACTTATGATATTTTTCAGAGGGGTCCCACAACATCTCAAGGACCAAGGAAAAAATATTTACAAAGGGTTAGGCACAAGATTTGAGACAAGTTGAATAAGGGTTGGACTTTAGTCCACAAGAGGTTTAGGTTTTTGAACTCCACAACTTTTGATAAGAATTTTAGAGGAGTTCAAGAGTTTCAAGATGTGAGAAAAACTTTTTATTTCTACACATTTTCTTACATTTGAAACACGTACCTGTTTAAACAGTTGGGATGTTACAGGAAGACTGGTTGAGAGGCAAATAGAAAAGAAGGTAAAGAAACTTCGCACTGATAATGGGATGGAATTCTGTTATGATGAATTTGAATCATATTGCAAGACTGAAGGCATTGTTAGGCACTACACCGTTCCTGGTACTCCTCAACAAAATGGTGTAGCTGAGCGTATGAACAGGACCATCATTTCCAAGGCCCGTTGCATGTTGTCAAATGTAGGTTTGCATAGGCGTTTTTGGGCTGAAGCCGCTTCCACCGCTTGCTACCTTATTAATCGGTCACCCTCTCTTGCAATTGAAAAGAAGACGCCAATTGAGGTATGGTCTGGTTCCCTAGCAAATTATTCAGAATTGAGAGTTTTTGGCTGTACTGCTTATATTCATGTTGATAATGGAAAATTAGAGCCTAGAGCTGTTAAGTGCATCTTTCTTGGTTATAAATCTGGTGTTAAAGGATATAAGTTGTGGAATCCTGAAACAAGTAAGGTTGTGATTAGCAAAAACGTTGTCTTTAATGAATCTGCTATGCTTCATGATAAACTGCCCACTAGTGTTCCTGTTGAGAGTGAGCAGAATTCAAGTGTTCAGGTAGACCATTTTGTTGGTTCAAATAACACATCAGATAAGGAAAATATCGTTGTTCATGATACACCTATTGTTAAGGATACTCCTATTGTTGAGCAGCCACTACAACGGTTCATTGCAGTTGATAGGCCTAGGAGAGAGATTAATCCACCCAAGAGGTTGATTGAAGAAGCTAATATTGTTGCTTGTGCTTTGAGTGTGGCAGAAGAAATTGAAGGTAATACAGAACCTTCATCATACTCTGAGGCTATTAGCTCCACTGATTGTAATAAGTGGATAACTGCTATGCATGGTGAGATGGAGTCACTTGAAAAGAATGGCACTTGAAAATTAGTGAAATTGCTGAAAGAGAAGAAGTCTGTTCGTTGCAAGTGGATTTTCAAAAGAAAGGAGGGTATTTCTCCTACTGAACCAGCAAGGTATAAAGCAAGGTTGGTTGCTAAAGGTTACAGTCAGATTTCAGGTATTGATTTTAATGATGTTTTTTTTCCCCAGTTGTGAAGCATGGTTCTATTCGCACTTTACTCAGTATTGTTGCTATGCATGATTATGAACTTGAGCAATTAGATGTTAAAACTGCATTCTTACATGGGGAGTTGGAAGAAGACATTTATATGGACCAACCTGAGGGTCTTGTTACTCCTGGAAAAGAACACCTTATTTGTAGATTAAAGAAATCTGTTTATGGTTTGAAACAATCTCCTAGGCAATGGTATAAGAGATTTGACTCCTTTATGCTTTCTCATGATTTTAAACGATCTGATTATGACAACTGTGTTTATTTAAAGATTACTAATGGTTCAGCTATTTATTTGCTTCTGTATGTTAATGATATGTTGATTGCTGCAAAAGATAAGTCAGAAATAGCAAAACTGAAAGCACAATTGAGTAATGAATTTGAGATGAAAGATTTAGGTGCAGGAAAGAAAATTCTTGGCATGGAGATTATTAGAGAGAGGCAATCTGGCAAGTTATTCCTTAGTCAAAAAGGTTATATTGAGAAAGTCCTTCGTCATTTTAATATGCATGATGCAAAACTAGTGAGTACTCCATTAGCTTCGCATTTCAGATTATCTTCAGCCTTATGTCCTGAGTCAGATTATGATATTGAGTACATGTCTATAGTTCTATATTCCAGTGCAGTTGGTTCTCTTATGTATACCATGGTTTGTTCTCGTCCTGATTTATCTTATGCATTGAGTGTTGTTAGTAGATACATGGCTAATCCGGGAAAAGAGCATTGGAAAGCAGTTCAGTGGATTTTCAGATATTTGTGTGGCACTTCTAATGCTTGTTTGCAGTTTGGGAATTCTAGAGATGAACTTATTGGTTATGTTGACTCTGATAATGCTGGCGATTTGGACAAGAGGAGGTCTCTAACAGGTTATGTTTTCACTATTGGTGGTTGTGCTGTTAACTAGAAGGTAAGTTTGCAAGCTACTGTTGCTTTATCAACCACTAAAGCAGAATATATGGGTATTTCTGAAGCTTGTAAAGGTGCTATTTGGTTGAAAGGTTTGTACACTGAGCTTTGTGGAGATAATTCTTGCACTACTATTTTTTTTTGTGATAGTCAGAGTGTTATATGCATTACAAAGGATCAGATGTTCCATAAGAGAACAAAGCACATTGATGTGAGATATCACTTTATTTGAGATGTTATTGCTCAAGGTGATGTCAAAGTGTGTAAGATAAGTACTCATGGTAATCCAGCTGATATGATGACAAAGCCAGTTCCTGTTACTAAGTTTGAGTTTTGCTCAAGCTTAGTTGGTGTTAAAGTTTAGTCTTAGTGACTAGCTGTCGCATGTTGATTTTTTATCTTATTGGGGAATCATTTGGTGATTGATGATTCTTTATTTTGCTACAAGAGGAAATTCGTCTCAAGGTGGAGATTGTTGATATTTGGATCCGTATGTGATTCGAAGTTCTAATATGGAAGTATCTGGAATATGCCATATTAGCGGATTAGTTTGCTACTTGGACTCTAAATCTTTTTACCCCTTTATATACCTCTTGTAAGCCGCACAGGAAAATGGACGCCTCATTGTAATCCTCTGTGTTTTTTGTAATCGCTTCTCATATAGTGATCATCGTCGATTGGCGTCCGTGGTTTTTTTCCCGCAAAGATTTTTCACGTAAAAATTCGTATCTTCTTTGTCTCTATTTTTCTAACAAAAAGTATAATAACTTATCCAGGATTGCGATAGGCAAAATCCCGTTGTGGCATAACATGATAAGTGTGGCGAGTTAAAGCAGTCCAATTGCAAAAAAAAAGGAAGGCCATATCTAGCAAAAAAAATTGGACATTGCGTAAGTCATAGTGGTTTATATAACTAATAGAGTCTACAGCAGCAAACACGCCGCAGTTTTCTTCAGGTAGCTGGTAATATATCCATACATCACCAAAACGAAAAAATGAAACACACATTGAAGAAAGTACATGTCTCAGTAATTAATAAAACAGAAGACGACACTCAAATTCGAGCCAAAGAAGTAATCTCTAGGCTCGCAACTAAAGTCTGAAGCAGCGTACATGGCCGTAGTACTCCCTGTTCCCAAACAAAAGTCATTTGTCAACTTGTGAAGGTCTCTATAGTACAGTTTTAACTTTTAACTGCCACATTTCCCCCACAATTTGTCGTAAATAAACAATACAAGTGTTGTACCTTGGAGTTTAACAATCTGATACGAGTGTGTAGCACATGCTAACATCAATATAGAACCATGTACTACGTACGCATGACAAGCATGGATGCATAGACATGTGCCAATTTGGTTTCGTGTGCCAACTCTGCAAGGAGAAGGGAATAGAAGCCTGTGCATGGCCTACCTTACATCTGAGATTTGACTTTGGCTGGGCATCCATTGATTAGCCACTCCATGCGACACTCCCGATGCAAAGGTCTCTCTTGCAAAATCCAATGCGTGCTGCCATTTACTGAGAACACAGTCTTCCTTGCTCGTGTCTCCCCTTGCTCGTGGTCAACTACATTACTTCTTCCCCTTGGTATGTGCAAGGGCTTGGAGCGTGTAGGCCTCCTACCGGGTCATGTTCGTATAGAACCCGGTGTAGCCGTTGCAAAGTCAACATTTATAATTTTGCATTATGCTGCACCGGGTAATTGGGTTATCGGGTTAACCCTTAAGGCTAGGTTTGCAACAACTGTATACTGTTAGACCCTATTTAAAACGTAGGAGTTTTACAAAAAAAAAAAGAGTATAATTTACAGGAGTCGAGATAAATTCTCGAGTTCCAAACGGGGCTCTCATAAGAGCATCTACAACAGTCCACGTCAACTGTTACTAAAGAGTTGCCATATCAGCATTTAGGTGATGTGGAGGAGAGAATGTGAGGTTGTTTCTAGATGAAGAAACTAGCAAACTGTTAATACCAAGACACAAGAAATAATCAAATACTCTATTGGAGACTTACTTGTTACCTAAAAACGCGTTTTATGAGTCCCACTGCCTTAAAGCAAAATATCCATCAAATTATTTGTGCAACCCGACTTCATTATTGATATGATAAATGAGCTAAAACATGTAGGCCACAAAGTTGTACTTCATTATTGATCATCAAGAATCATGCACACTTGTAGCAATTAAAGTCTTAGACACAAGCTCAAAAAACAATCTGTTGGAAAACTTCTCTCCTCTTAGTAACAAGTTAAGAAATAAACTATTGTAGATGCTCTAAGTGTACTAAGAACATCTAACATAGTCCATATCACTTGTTGCTAAGGGATAAACATATCAGCATTTAGATGACGTGGAGGAGAGATGGTGAAGAGAGAATATGAGCTTATTTCTAAATGAAGAAACAAGCAAGTTGTTGATACCAAGACATAAAAAACAATAAAATAGTTATTGGAGACTTGCTTGTTACCTAAAAACTTGTTTTGTGGGTAGCAATTAAAGTCTTAGATGCAAGCTTAAGAAACAATCCATTAAATTGTTTGTTTCTTTTTATTAGATTGAGTATTCTCTCCTCTTAGTAACAAGCTAAGAAACAAACCATGTAGATCTCTAACTTACCAGCTGTGAATATCGCTTAGGGCATGTACAATGGTACAGACAGCTGCTGTCTATAGCAACTCTCCATGTCACCTATAAATAGCATCAAAGATAGCTCATACAATGGTACAGACAGCTGCTGTTTTTTTAGTTGTCTTTATAGAACACACAATCATTTAATGTTTTTCTTGATTCTCGTGATACAGTCGACTACAGAATTGTAGACATCATCTTTCTCTCTCTTTATTCTCTTTTATTTATGTCAGTAAAAATCCTACTTGGCAGCGATTATAGAAATAAACCAATTGTACATTCTCTTAGTTGGTGTGCTGGTGCGACGACGAATTGACCACACGTAGTTTTGCCGGGCAATCGGATGTAGGATCATTTCAGCGCCCCGAGGCTGGGCACACGTACCAAATTTTGGTTTTACTACTATCTCATCGGAGCCGGTGCATGCCCATTGCGCACGTAGCTAGCTATTTTCCCAAGAAACTCGACGCCTCTCCAATTTCCATTGCTTATAAATATGTTCTTCGTGCCTATGTTGATCATGGTAGCAAAGCGAGTGAGAGAAGAAAGGAAGGGAGAAGAAGAGCAACCAGCAGCTAGCAACTCATCAAGTGTTAAACCTTTCTTTGGTGAGAGAGAATGGTGCATACAAGAAGAACGACCATGGCACTATGTCTTCTATGCCTTGCTCTCCTGCTGCTCGGCCAAGATGTCCATTCCAGGAAGCTCTCACGGGCAGTGCTGGAGAAGCAGAGCCATGGCCATGGCACTACCGCCCCGGTGAGCTAGCGTCTCTCTCTAAATATACCTAGCTATGTAGTAGTACTGTTTTGATATTCCTCTCTGAGACTGCATGCACCGATGCAAATAAAGAAAATGCATATTTCTTCACGTATTTGACCAGATATATAGTACTCCCTCCGGTCACGAATACATATCATTTTAGGATACGTGTAGTCAATCAAAACTTTGAGGACCGCGTGTAGCGCGAGTGGCAGGCTGCGCTAGTGTGTGAGCTGTCCACCCGGGTTTCGATCCTTGGGTCGGATTCCGGGTGTCTCACCAAAAGACTATGCTGGGGCACAGTTGATGCGAGGACTGTGTAGAGGTACAGTGGCATAGGGGAGCTTTAGGCTCCTAGCCTGCCACGGGTTGAGCGCTGCTCCTGTGGGCGCCTCGTGGAGTTGGGTGATTTTTCTTCTTTAATGTGGATCGGATGTGGAAAAATCCCGGACATAAAAAAAAAACTTTCAAAACTTTGACTATCGATGTTTTTTTTAAAAAAATATTTATATTGAATACATGAAAATCACACGTATAGATTTGTCTCGAAAAGTATTTTTATAATATTATAATTTTATTAGTGTTATAACTATATTAAAATAACAATTAGTGGTCAAATTTACTTTTTAAGGACTATGTCAAAGTCCAAAACAACATGTATTTATGACCGGATGGAGTATATTCTTTTGTCCCTTTGGAGACGGAGAGCTTCCATGCTTGCTTAGGTAACAGCTACATACACTGTGTTACGCTAAGTATTAAAAATGAGAGGTACACATCGTTAAGCTGATGCTCCCTTCGTAGTTAATTTTGGCCTGTGTTGAGCTCAGAGGACAATAGCATGTGAACCCACCATGCTCAGTGGCACGAGCAGCACGCACCACTCTCACTCCTGATCCAATACTAAATAAACCACATGTTTATCTCTGCACAATTAACCGTGGTCCAAGCTAAGCATGAGCATGTGCATGTGACCTCTCGAGCTGTACGTTATGGGATTATTCTTGAGATGCTTCTTAACCGGTGCATATGCGTTGATGATTAAGCAGGAGCCATGCAGTGGCAAAGGAGGGAGCAGCACAGGCGGCAACAACAAGGGCCAGCTGCAGTGTGATGACCCGGCGAAATGGGAAGAGATACACACGGATTACATCTACACCCAGGATGTCAAGCACCCATAGGCCATAGATGATGATTAATTAGCCCATGTTTAGTTTCTTGGCATCCTTTTGTCCGTTTGGGATAAGAGGGGTTAGTTTGGGATTTGGTTGGAATCTGAATTAAATCGCAAACTAACCCCCCTCCCTCGTCTGTTTTGTTTAGAAGCGCGTGTGGTCAGTGGTGCAGTGTATAATTACTTATGTATAATTAGTAGCACTATCCAGATAAAATTGTGTTTCAGCCTGCCATCGTACGTAGTTCGATGGTAGTAGCACTCAGAATCCTTGAAATTTAACCAACCTTTTCCCTTTCTAGAATGTTCAGCGAGGGTGTATTTTCTCTGTTTTTTTAGGAGAACGGTCCGGTGCCTGCCTATATGCTGCACAAGAGTTGATTCGCCAAAAGGATGGGGCGATAAATTCTGAATTTTCACCTCCCACCTAGTGTGCAGCTACTTGCTGTTGCTTTTGTTTACCGGGCGAAAATATTTTGTGAAAACAGTAGGAGAGATCCTGGCCGTAAGTCTATCGTGTTGTTCCAGATGCCCGGGCGGAGCGAGCAGCCAACCTTTCGGTGGTCGTCCCAGACCTTGACGCGTGCCCGACCGCGATCAGATAGCTCACATTGAAAGGTGTTACTGTCTTTCGTTGGCGATCAGACGGCTCATATTGAACTATCGCCATTTCTGTGGGTTCAAGAAAATCGAGTTTTTGCCTAATATAGCCACTGTTGACATGCTAAATACAAATCTAGCCCTCTCTCGACACTAATATCAAAAATAGCACCAAATTCATGCCCTAAAGGGCCGGACCTCTCCACCGCGCGACATGTCGCTTAGTCCGTGCCCTGGGGGCACGGATCTGGTCGTGTCCGCGGCGTTCGTTCCAGCGCACGGACGAAGTCGTCGTCTGCGCGCGCGCGCAGCGTCGCGTCATGCTTGCCCACGCTGCGCCGCACCGCACCGGTGCACTCGCTCGCGCCACGCTCGAGCCCGAGCCGGTGTGCGCTTCGCATGCGGCGCGCGCCGCGCAAGACTCACCCACGCCTGCGACCGCGTCGAGCCGCCGATCTCCCTCTTCGGTGAGTTTCTTGCCATCCTAATCGTGTCACGATGTATTCCCGACCTTCCTCCGTCTTTCCCCCACCTTCTTTAAGGCCGCTACGCCGTCATGGAGCGCCAGCGCTACCATCTCCCCAGACACTGTCGCCGCCGCACCGCCGCCTCGGCCCCTCCCTGGTCTCCCCAACTAACCCAGCACGACCTCCTCATCGGTGCCGAGCCCATGCTCGCGCCATCTTCCGCCGGGCACCGCCGAGCTGCTGCCGCCGCCACCCGCCTGTGCGTTGTGCCGCTCGTACTGCTGTCGCCACCTCCCCGAGCCTCCGGCGACCCATTTTGGCCTTCACTGGCCACCGGCGCCGCGTGCCCGAGCCGTGCCGCCACTTCCTCTGTTCTGTTCTTCTCTTCTATTTCCCCCTCTCCCGCTGACAGCGGGCTCCATCTCGTCTGACTCAGGCCACATGGCGCACAGAGGGTCGTCCGTGCGCCTAGGGCACGAACTAGGCGACGTGTCGTGCGGAGGAGAGGTCCGGCCTTCTGGGGCACGAATTTGGTGCTACTTTTTTTTTTTTGCAATTGGTGTCGAGAGAGGGCTATATTTGCTATTTAGCACGTCAACAGTGCTATATTAGCAAAAAAAACTTTGAGAAAATCAAAGTTCTCCCGCTGGTCACAGTATAGAGTGAAGTTTTCTACTTCTCAAAATCAGTAAGATTGCACTTGGGGTGTTAAAATTTATTATAATATATTTGAAAAGTAATTAATTATCATAGTGATGTTTTTTAATTTTCAAAATCAATAAGATTGTACGTAGGACGCTAAAATTTATTATCATAGCTTTTTTTTTAAAAAAATTATCTAATTACATGTTCGAGACAATATCTTTAGTAAAAACTAACAGATTTGATCCATGAAAAAAAAACACTAATAGATGTGATTGCACGTAACTATTTTTTTTTGGTTGGAGGCAGTAGTACTATACCACAGGCCACGGGGATTAACGGGAGTGTAATGTATCTAGGCCCAAAAGTGCAATTGCCCACGCACCATTTCAGCCTAGAAGGCCCACCAGAAGGCAAAACATTTCCCCGTTTTCCGGTTCCGCTCCTAGTTATCTGATGGCTTCTCGGTCATGGTCATCTCTCATCCATCAGTCATTCAATTCTCGCTATAGAGCCTCATATGGACAATCAACGAGTTTTTGACTGATTTGGCGCCCTTTAATTCATAATAGTAAAAGTAGTTATGTCCGTATGAAACTAAAAAATGAAACCGTGATAGGCTAGGCAGGGCGTGTGTTACATGGCGCTCTTGGACTACAACGTGTCACCTGCAGTACTCTCCGACCGCGGTAGATCAGAGGATGACATGGTTGTTGTAATTTTTAGGGCTATTTGGTAAGTTCTCAATTAGAGAAAAGAAGAAATGAAAAAAGGAAACGAAAAATGGTGGGCCCACCTATAGGTGAGAAAGAAGATGCGATAGTCTCCAACCCTATCAGGCGGGCGGCATGTGGGGTTTCCCCTTGGGAGTGGCGGCGGTGCATGAGGCTCTGGCGGCTTGGGCACTTTGTGCGCCGGCCGTTGGCAGCGACAGCGCGGCCTCCTCTCCTCCTTCTCTTCTTAAGGCGGCTCCCTTCTTCTTCTTGCTTAACCCGGGTACACAGTGAGCTTCTCCCCCCTTTTGGGGTTTAGCTCCTCCTCTTTGCGCACTCCATGTTCGTTTCTTGCGTCATTTCTCTGTTGAGGTTGCTATGAGGAACCGGGTGTTGCACCTTTGAGGATTGGACCTGACCGGTTCTGCTTTGATCTAGGAGAGAAGGGAGGCTTCGGTTTGGTAATTTCGCTCATTGGGTGCATTCGGCTGGTGCATCGGTGATTGGTTCTTGTGCGGCATTCTCCTGTACCTTGACTTCATATTTTGGTGTGTCTCAAACTGTGAATTGACATTGTATTTTCGATAACCTCGTTCGTTCTTCGTGGCACAGCGGGACGATTGGTTTTCTGAGTCAGCACTTTTGACGTGTCTTGCCCATCTTGGCTTTGAGTGCCATCCGCACCGTGAGTTTACAATTTTATGTTTCTCGCATTACTTTGCATAAGTGCACTACTACAGGAACCGACATCACAGACGGTTTGGAACCATCATCACAGACGGTTTCTGAACCGTCTATGTTTGTTGGTCTGTGATAACAGGATATTATCACAGACGGTACAAAACCGTCTGTGATACGAAATATCGCTGACGGTTTTATTAAAAACCGCTCGTGAAGTCAAGTATCACGCACGGTTTCAACCGAAAACCGTTTGTGATTCGAGAATATCACGAGCGGTTCTAAAGAAAACCA
Source organism: Phyllostachys edulis (assembly GCA_036346405.1). Classification (NCBI taxonomy): domain Eukaryota; kingdom Viridiplantae; phylum Streptophyta; class Magnoliopsida; order Poales; family Poaceae; genus Phyllostachys; species Phyllostachys edulis. Next base: position 41,494,958 of record CM070555.1, on the reverse strand, counting down.
TCTGTGATAGAGAATATCACAGACGGTTCTAAATAAAAACCGTCTGTGATTTGTGAATATCACAGACGGCTTTTGTGTAGAACCGTCTGTGATATTCTCCTATCACAGACGGTTTGCAGTCGAAACCGTCTGTGATACTTGCCTTCACAGACGGTTTTAACAAAAAACCGTCTGTGATAGCTCATACCCCCGCCCACAATTTGCTGTTTTCCTGGCTAGCCTCAGGAATTGCTAGCCATGCCCTCTGAAAACAAGCATTCACAGAAACAGATTCAAGCATTCACAAAAACAGATTCAAGCAGCCATGACAACTCAAAGTGATCATTACTCAAAATAAATTACAAAAGATCGCATTTGTTCAAGTATTGTCGCTATAGTTACAACTAGATTACAATTGTTTGCGTTGAGAGGTTTTAGTGGGGTGATGCTCTGGGTTGGCGATGGAGTGAAACTCTCCGTTGTCGTTAATGATTTCGAGTTGATAAAGGCGCAGAGCTTCCTCGAATGTCCTCGATCTCTTCCGCAACGAGTCCATCACATTGTAAATTCAAGGCCCGCCGCTAGCAAGAGTAAAGTGGTAAGATATATATATTTAAATTTATAATTAGAAAATAATTATTTCGAGATTGACAAACCTCGTGATCCTTCTTCCTAGTCAGAAGGATTAGTCGCATATGATAGCGACGAGATTGCACATAACTCATCATCTTTTTTTGTCGGCCTTCGCAAAAATAGAATTACATATATAGGTATAGTCGGTTTGAGACGCGTTATTATGAAGTATGATATAGGATTATTGTGTTGTAGCGTCATCGAAAATCCATCTGTGTGTTAGTTGGCGCTCTTTCCATCGTATATTCCTTTGTTGGCAACATAATTGATGAACGACCTATATGATTCAAAAAGTTATCCTCGCCATTTCAAACGAATGAAGACTACAATAGAGTTATGTAAGGAGGAAATGAGCATACCTCTCGAGTATTCCTCTTAGAGTGCTGAAGTCGTGCTTGTTGCGGTTTAGGGAATCAAGGTATATCACATGGTTCCTCTTGGGTATAATAACTAAAAGGATCCAATGGTACCTACTCATGTATGTTGCTATAGTCATTAAACCTAAGTTCGTGCTACGTATAAAGTACAAATGAAATTTGTATAGCAAGTAGTGACACTTACCCCTGGTTGTAGGGCACCACTATGTACTTCATGTTCCTCTCAGAGAAGCAATGACCTCGTTATGTATTTCTCGGCGAAGGGCTAGTCTTCTTGGATGGTTTGCAACGATACCACGTGTGGGTCGAGGAACCCACCGGTTCTTTCCATTCCTGACATTTTGCAAAGATGTATCTATACATAAGCAATGAGTTGTGATATTTATCGGTATTAGATGAATGTAGAACTTGATTGTACGCACTTACGATGTCCAACATCGTAGAAGCGAGACGCCGAGGCCAACGAGGTTGAATAGTTCAAATAAATCATTGAAGCCACGACGAAGTACCTCGTCCGCTGAAGAAATGCTTGTCCTCGTTCGACGGTGATTCGAAGATCGCACCCTTCTTTTGGGTCTTGTCCAAGTACCTGCATGCAAAGCGACAAGCATATCCAAAGATGCATTAATATCGCACGAGCACAACGGTTTTCCGATGATGTATTTCCGGTATCGCGGACTTCCGGGCTTCTCGGACTTCCGGACTTGAAGGCGCTTTAACGTTCGTTGATTTCGATTTGGCCTTAGCGATTGGCGGCGTTTTTTGTGAGACGACTCGGGAACCGACACGCCGGCACGCTTTTGCTGTTCCTTCGGCGTCTTCTCCACGGGAATCGAAGAGGTGGCCTTTTGAGGCGAAACATGAGGTGGAGTCATCGAGGGTCCCGTTGGAGAGGAATGGTCGTGTCCAGATCGCGGCACTACTGGGTCCAGGGTGATGTTCTTCTTGGGCCACTGGATAAAAGAGAGAACGGCATCCCCTAGTGTTGTGATCTCTTCGTTTCGCAAATGTCCAAAGGATGGCTCGGAAATTGACATGTACCATATCCACTGACCTTGGCGAACTGCACCAATCGGGCACCGTCAAGACCGCCTTCCTCGTATGGATACACCATCCCCTGCGCAGCCTCAATACAAAGGGACCCATCCATCCTCACTGGGAGCTTACAGGGCGTCGGCTCCTACAAAACGATACACAATTAGCTAAGGCGTCGTTAGGGTCTATCTGTTGGAAATATGCCCTAGAGGCAATCATAGAGATGATTATATTTCATTATGTTCATCACATTGGATAATGTGTTATCTTGTTCCTAGAATAATATTGTTAATATTTATTATCAAGTATGTGACTTGGTTGTGAAACTCTATATTTCTGCGATGATTATTCTTACACGATCCCTGGTCGTAAACATATGAGGACACATATGAATAGACTAGCATATGTATTGGTTGATGACTATGTTTCACGAGTCATAGATATGGGGATATCAAACCGATAATATGGACACATGTTAGAGAACATGATGTTGGATAAGACCCACCTTGAGACACTATTGAGATTGTTATGAATCTATGTGTCATTAGTTGGTCTCAAGCAATGATGATGTATAATCCTTAGACTGAGATCAAGATGGTTTCCTACATGTGTAAGAGCACTCTTAGGGGTTGCCAAACGCTACACCGTGAATCGGGTAGTTATAAAGGTAGTTTTGGGTATGCTTTGAAACATGGAGAGGAATGTGACCGGTCGATATGGGATTTGCCCTCCTAACATAACAGAGAGATGTCTCGGGCCCTCGCAGATCGGATAAAGAAAGTGCATGGCCATGCCACTAGTAGTCAAGTGTTCGACCACGTAAAGTTATCTCGATACTCGATCGAGAAAGTATTGAACAGTCCATAGATGACACAACATCTCACCTGGAGTTCAACCAGACATCGTGAGGCAAAGGGAGTATACACGAGTAGGTCGCTCAGTCGAGCGATTCTGATCGGTCGAAAGCAAATACGAGCTAGTCGAGACCGGTCGAACGTAATCACAGAGTGGTCGAAACCAAGTCGTAAGGAGTTACGAGTTGGTCGTGATCAAATACGAACTGGTCGTAAGTGATGAGGACCTGGTCGTATATCATATTGCATCAAGGTTCGTCCGATATAATTTGTGTGTATTCGGGAATCGATATGTTCTGTTAGGAGCCGCTACGACTCGTGGTCGGAAAGGGTTTCCGAGTCACAACCGAACTACACATGAACCTACAGGGTCACACACTTAACGGGTTGGAACAAACCAGTACGAATACGATTCGTAAACGTGTCCGGATAGGATCCGTCACAAGCACTATATAAGGAGGTGCATGAGGCTATTGGAAAGATGCGTGAAACACCACCGAAACCCTAGCCGCCATCTCCTTGAGAGCTCCACCGTGCGACTTGGTGCTGGCACACCGACGTTCGGTTGTTCCTTCCCTGGACGTGTGGATACCGTAGAGGCGCTACTACGATTGTTGCGCTTGAGGACGATCCGCGATCTTCACAAGGAACCGCAGACGTTGCTGGAGGAGACGATCGGCTCGTGAGGACATTAGACGATCGACTCGACCATCGCGATCGACTCATTGGACGTTGACGATCGACACGACCGCTTCATCGACACGCTCTTCGTTGGACCGCATCGCTCCAACCCTTCTTCCATTGCTCTGGCGTCGGTGGTAACGATCTATGATCATCTACTTGCATGGCTTCTGGTTTGCGTGGTAGAATTTTTGTTTGTAGCTATCGTAGCCTACCCCGTGACCCAACAGTGGTATCAGAGCCATCCTGCGTAGTTTTTTGATCTGGATCGATCGCATATACTTGATATGTGGTAGTAGTAGATTGGATCTATTACTGGTTGGTTTTGGTAACCTAGATCGGTTCATATAGATGGAACGACCTAGACCCTGGTCGATAAGATCGATCGGTTTCTCGGTGGTAATAGATGGGTATACGAGGAGGTACAAGTTAAGAGCACCAGATGATTCACTTGACTTGTTTTTCGACTACCTTGCATAACACTCCTACCGGTCGGAATTCCGCCATCGGAGTATGTCGCGTTATGTGGTCGTATCAAGGCAGTAATCAGATTGGCTTGGAATAGGGTTAATCTGATTAATCTGATGATTTCCAAGGCTCGGACCGCCGTGCTGGGTATTCGTACCGCGCGCTACAGGTAGTGTGTGCTCATGTCGTCCGTTAGAATTGGATTCTGTGCATAACTTGTGTTTGCAGGGATTAATGTGAATAGTATGACCCATCTTGTTTCATGTATGAGATGCATGTATGCTTGTAATATTCATGACTGCGTGTCATGTTAATTGCAGACCCAAGGTGTCTATAATTGTATAACGGCTCTGCGTGTCGACTTGTGATGCTTCTTTACTCCTTGTGTTTCATTACTAGTGCTATTAGAAATAATGGCTTAGTAGGAGTGCTTGGAGGAGTCCACCACTTGAAGACATGGTGAGCAGGATGCATGGCGATGGAGATTACCATGAAGAAGGGTCATGCTATATCACAATGCAATTTGATTGTCTGTGAATGCCTTTACATTCTGTTCGTTTATTTCTATGCATGTTATTTTGCTTTAATTGCTTTTAACATGATAGAAGTAAAATTCCCTCACTTAATATTAAGTTAAATTGATGCCCTCCCAAATATGCCGCACCATCAAAAGTCATGTATTTTAATGGTAGGTCTTGCCAAAGCAGAGTGCCATTAACTCTCCTTGACTAGATGGGTTTGTGTGTCGACACTTACGCTACCGGCATTGGTTCAACTTAACAAGGTTATCATAACAGTTGTGGACCTTGGGGCATAAAGGTTGGGTCTTAGAAGCGTAGAGATGTTGCCCAACAACAAGAGTCATATAGTAGATATGATTAGCAAAGGTTGCTTACCGCTTTCACTAGTCTTCTAGCGGTGAAGCCAAAGCTCACTAGTTGATTAAATGATTATGGATCTTGAATCATTAAATGTCATAAGAGGGATATGGTGTTTAGTGGGAGTATCTTTATTAAATTGTTTAATAGAAGTTACTTTAATGAACATATGTCTTAGTTTTGCATATATTTTTGTTGTAGGTCATGGCACCAACTCTTTGTACCTACATCCAGCTTTTGCTTTTACGCTCGATACTTGAAAAGGAAAAACTTAATGGAACAAATTTTGCGGATTGGTCCCGAACTCGAGAATTGTTCTCAGCAAGATAAAAGGAACATGTTCTAGAAGAACCAATTCCGGATGTGCCTACGTAAAGTCTTCACGCTTTGCTATTAAACCGCCCATAAAAGGCATGTGATGAGTCCTTGATGTTAGCTGTCTCATACTTGCCGCTATGAACTCGACCTTGAAGCGGTTTGAGAACATAGAGGCTCACGATGTGATCGTAGTGCTCAAAGGCATGTTTGAGACACAAGCAAGAACTGAGAGATTTGAGATCTCAAAGAACTTGTTTGGATGTAAGCTAGCTGAGGGTGGTTCGGTGAGCCCTCATGTAATCAAAATGGTTGGTTACACACAGAGCTTGGAAAAACTTGGTTTTCCACTTAGCCAAGAATTGGCTACAGATTTGATTCTTGCTTCGCTTCCTGAAAGCTATGGCCAGTTCATTTTGAACTTCCATATGAACAGCTTAGACAAGAATCTCACCGAACTGCATATGATGCTTAAGACAGCAGAGGGCAGCATTAAGAAATGCAACAATCATGTGATGATGGTGCAAAAGAGTACAAGCTTCAAGAAGAAGGCTAAGACTTGGGTCAAGAAAAGGGCAAGGCTAAAGTTTCGGATGAGATCCAAACTGACAAACCTAAACCCAAGACTAAGTCCGCCCGACTCAAGAGAATGAATGCTTTTCCGCAAAGAACTAGGCCATGGAAGAGGAACCGCAAGAAATACCGGCCGATCGAGAAAAGGAATGGTGGGACTAAAACTTCCACTACGTGTATTAATGTTATAGACATTTTTCTTGTCGACTCTTCCGTTAACTCATGGGTATTTGATACCGGATCGGTTGCTCATATTTGCAATTCGATGCGAGTCTAACAAGAAGTAGGATAATTGCAAGGGCGAGATGGATCTTCGCGTCGGGAATAAAGCAAAGGTTCTTTGCATTAGCCGTCGGGACTATGCCACTACTATTGCCTTCGTGATTTATTATGGAATTGAATAATTGTTATTACGTTCCACCATTAGTAAAAACATTATCTACGCCTCATGTTTGATGGCAGAGGGTTATAAGTTCATTATAGAGAACAATGGTTGTTCTATATTTTTGAATAAAGTGTTTTATGGCTATGCACCTATTTTGAATGGGTTGTTTATTTTAAATCTTGATGATGCATCAGTCTATAATATTAATGCTAAAAGGCTTCGGCCTAATGAAATAAATTCCACTTTTATTTGGCATTGTCGTTTGGGTCACATAAGTGAGAAACGCATGAAAAAGCTCCATAATGATGAAACTCTAAACTCATTTGATTTAGAATCATTTGAAACATGCGAGTCTTGCCTGGTCGGAAAGATGACCAAGACGCCTTTCACTGGTCGTAGTGAAAGGGCGCACGACCAGTTGGAACTCGTACATACTGATGTATGTGGACCAATAAACACGACAGCCAGAGGTGGTTTTCAGTACTTCATTACTTTCACCGATGACTATAGTAGATATGGTTATATCTACTTAATGAGGCACAAGTCGGAATCCTTTGAAAAGTTCAAGGAGTTCCAGAATGAAGTGCAGAATCAACTTGGCAAGACAATCAAATCTTTACGATCTGATCGTGGAGGTGAGTTTTTGAGCCATGAGTTTGGTAATCATTTGAAACAATGTGGAATTGTTCCAGAGCTTACACCACCCGGCACTCCACAATGGAATGGGGTGTCCGAGCGCGAATCGACCTTGTTGGACATGGTTCGATCAATGATTAGCCAATCGGATCTCGCCATTATATTTTTGGGGTTATGCTCTAGAAACCGCCGCTTTCATTTTAAATAAGGTACCATCTAAATCAATAGATAAGACACCATATGAGATGTGGACCGAAAAGTCCTAGTTTGTCTTTTTCTAAGGATTTGGGGATGTGATGTCTATGTTAAACGCTTGACGCCCCGATAAGCTCACACCCAAATCGATAAATGCTTCTTTATAGGATATCCTAGGGAAACCAAAGGATATTATTTCTACAACCGAAGAGGACAAAGTTTTTGTTGCGAAATGGTGTCTTTTGGAGAAAGAGTTTCTTTCAAAAGGAGTCGATGGGAGAAAGGTGCAACTCAAGAAATTTGGGAAACATCTGAAAGTGTTTCAACTCCTATTGAATCTCTCTTGGATGAACAAATTGTTGTTGAACTCAGTAGATAAGGCACCAAACCCACGAGATCTAAAAGGCGCGTCAATTGCCTACAAGGTATGGGCATGACGATTATTATTGAATAATGGTGAGCCTAAGACTTATGAGGAAGCGATGATGGACCCGGACTCGAGAAATGGCTTGGAGCCATGAAACCAAATAGATTCCATGAGAGAAAATCAGGTTTGGAACCCGGTCGATCCGCTTGGTGGTGTCAAAACCATTGAGTGCAAATGGATCTATAAGAAAAGATTGATATGGATGGAAATGTTCACATTCATAAGGCTCGACTAGTCGCAAAAGGTTTTCGACAAGTTCAAGGAGTTGACTACGATGAGACTTTCTCACCAAGATGGCGATGCTTAAATCTGTTCGGATCATTCTAGCGATTGCTGCATATTTCGACTATGAGATATGGCAAATGGATGTCAAAACAGCTTTCCTTAATGGAAACCTAGATGAGGATGTGTACATGACACAGCCTGAAGGATTTGTCGATCCAAAGAATGCTAGTAAAGTATGCAAACTTCAAAAGTCCATTTATGGATTGAAGCAAGCATCTCGGAGTTGGAATATACGTTTTGATGAGGAGATCAAAAGGTTTGGTTTCGTCAAGAACAAAGAAGAACCTTGTGTTTACATGAAGGTTAGTGGGAGCGCACTTGTTATTCTGATCTTGTATGTAGATGACATACTACTGGTCGGAAATGACATTCCGATGCTAGAATCTGTTAAATCTTCATTAAGGAAAAGTTTCTCAATGAAAGATTTAGGAGATGCAGCATATATCTTGGGAATAAGGATCTATAGAGATAGATCTAAAAGGCTAATTGGATTAAGCCAAGAAATGTACATAGACAAAGTATTGAATCGGTTCAACATGCAAAATTCCAAGAGAGGATTCTTGCCCATGGCTCATGGCATTAATCTTAGCAAGAATCAGTGTCCTACGACCACTGATGAGCGAGACAAAATGAGTGATATTCCATATGCTTCGGCCATTGGATCTATCATGTACGCCATGATATGTACACCACCGGATGTATCATATGCTTTAAGTGTTACGAGCAGATACAAAGTCGATCCCTGAATGTCATCGACGTAGTGAAAAACATTCTTAAGTACTTAAGAAGGACTAAGGATGTGTTCCTAGTTTATGGCGGTGATGAAGAGCTCGTTGTAAATGGTTACACCGATGCAAGCTTTCAAACCGACAAAGATGATTATCGTTCGTAATCTGGTTTTGTATTCATTTTGAATGGAGGAGCAGTGAGCTAGAAAAGTTCCAAGCAAGAGACGGTTGCTGATTCCACGACAGAGGCCGAGTACATTGCGGCTTCTGAAGCTGCAAAAGAAGGTGTTTGGATAAGGAATTTCATTGCTGAATTGGGAATGGTTCCGAGTGCCTCGAGCCCAATGGATCTCTATTGTGACAACAATGGAGCCATTGCTCAAGCCAAGGAGCCTAGATCCCATCAGAAGTCCAAACATATACTCAGGCGTTATCATCTTATCCGCGAATTGGTGGATAGAGGAGATGTCAAGATATGCAAAGTTCATACGGATTTAAATGTTCTCGATCCGCTGACAAAGCCTCTCACATGACCAAAGCATGAGGCACACACAAGAGCTATCGGTATTAGATACCTAAAATGATTGACTCTAGTGCAAGTGGGAGACTGTTGGAAATATGCCCTAGAGGCAATCATAGAGATGATTATATTTCATTATGTTCATGACATTGGATAATGTGTTATCTTGTTCCTAGAATAATATTGTTAATATTTATTATCAAGTATGTGACTTGGTTGTGAAACTCTATATTTCTGCGATGATTATTCTTACACGATCCCTGGTCGTAAACATATGAGGACACATATGAATAGACTAGCATATGTATTGGTTGATGACTATGTTTCACGAGTCATAGATATGGGGATATCAAACCGATAATATGGACACATGTTAGAGAACATGATGTTGGATAAGACCCACCTTGAGACACTATTGAGATTGTTATGAATCTATGTGTCATTAGTTGGTCTCAAGCAATGATGATGTATAATCCTTAGACTCGAGATCGGCATGGTTTCCTACATGTGTAAGAGCACTCTTAGGGGTTGCCAAACGCTACACAATGAATCGGGTAGTTATAAAGGTAGTTTGGGTATGCTCAAACATGGAGAGGAATGTGACCGGTGGGATATGGATTTGCCCTCCTAACATAACAGAGAGATGTCTGGGCCCTCTCACAGATCGGATAAAGAAAGTGCATGGCCATGCCACTAGTAGTCGAAGTGTTCGACCACGTAAAGTTATCTGATACTCGATCGAGAAAGTATTGAACAGTCCATGGATGACACAACATCTCACCTGGAGTTCAACCAGACATCGTGAGGCAAAGGGAGTATACACGAGTAGGTCGCTCAGGTCGAACAGTTACAGACTGGTCGAAAGCAAATACGAGCTAGTCGTAGACTGGTCGAACGTAATCACAGAGTGGTCGAAACCAAGTCGTAAGGAGTTACGAGTTGGTCGTGATCAAATACGAACTGGTCGTAAGTGATGAGAACCTGGTCGTATATCATATTGCATCAAGGTTCGTCCGATATAATTTGTGTGTATTCGGGAATCGATATGTTCTGCTAGGAGCCGCTACGACTCGTGGTCGGAAAGGGTTTCCGAGTCACAACCGAACTACACATGAATACGATTCGTAAACGTGTCCGGATAGGATCCGTCACAAGCACTATATAAGGAGGTGCACGAGGCTATTGGAAAGATCCGTGAAATACCACCGAAACCCTAGCCGCCATCTCCTTGAGAGCTCCGCGTGCGACTTGGTGCCGCACACCGACGCTCGGTTGTTCCTTCCTGGACGTGTGGATACCGTGAGAGGCGCTACTACGATTGTTGCGCTTTGAGGACGATCCGCGATCTTCACAAGGAACCGCAGACGTTCTTTGGAGGAGACGATCGGCTCGTGAGGACATTGACGATCGACTACGACCATTGCGATCGACTCATTTGGACGTTGACGATCGACACGACCGCTTCATCGGCGCGCTCTTCGTTGGACCGATCGCTCCAACCCTTCTTCCATTATTCTGGCGTCGGTGGTAACGATCTATGATCATCTACTTGCATGGCTTCCTGGTTTTGCGTGGTAGAATTTTTGTTTGTAGCTATCGTAGCCTACCTCGTGACCCAACACTATCTTTGGTGCATTCCATAGATATATCGTTACCTTGATGTCGCTCTATCGAATCGGACGTCGTCATGTTCACAATTATGCGCGACGACGCCATCTCGACGCCGAGGAGGACTGTCTCCCAAATTAGCGGGCGGTTTGCATCACCGCTCATGAGTATATCCATTTGACTCATAATGCTGCCATCTCTACTTGAAATTGGTTAGTAATCATCTGCACTAACCGGTTGTCGTGCTCGCCTTGGATCTCTTCCTAGTCCTATACGTGCGATGATCGTCCGTGAATCCATGACTCCAAGGCACGTTAACCCCAAGGCCTCGCGTGCGACCCGGTGCTCCTTGTTTCCCAATGCCGTAGATAGTATATCCTTCTCCCGCTCGCATGGAAGGAGCCTTGGGAAGCTTGGCGATCAAGTCGCCGCAAGAGGTCATCACGTTATTATAGGCACTATGAAGTTATGGACTTATTAACAACTTAGTAGTTCGATATATTTACCACACGCTGGGACACTTCCGTCTGCCGGGTTTGTGAAGGAGATGTTGCCGAAGACGAGACTTGTGCCCTCGCTTTAACCGGCTTAGGGAACACGGGTCTGCGTGACATCGTGAAACGGGTTCTCCTTCTCCGCCGCCCATTCTCAGATTTACCGCTGCACCCAGCGGTGCCGAAGTCTATGCGGGTGAGTGTTTCGTGTTTGGAGAGCTTTGTGCGCCCGACTTTGCTCCTTAAATTCGCCAACGTTTTCATAGCCACAAAGGTGTCCCATGCTTTCGCGTCAAGAATCTATATCGCCACGAAGGCGTCGACCCGTGTTCACGCATTTCGTGACAAGAATGCTCTTGAAGGTCCTCCACGATTTACCCATCGTGAGCATCGCCGTCCGTCGCACGCTGTGCCACATGTATTCGAATAGTGAACTTCTCGAAAGTTCTGGCCCACGGCGTGCCTTTCGCTTCTTTCGTCAGTCCTTCCACCTTGGTGTGGTGATGAGGACTGTTCCTTCCAAGTATCCCGCAGATGGTCCGGAATCTCGCGGCGATCTCTTGGGACTCAGAGGGACCCCAAAGTCACCGACCGTGATGACTAGCGATTCCGTAGGCATTTTCGATTGTCCTCTGCCATCTCGCTTCTGTGTCATTATCGTCGACGGTGACGGCGGCCTCGTCGGCGCCTCTTCCATCTGCGGGGTCGGTGTTGGCGGCCTCGTCGGCGCCTCTTCCATCTGCGGGGTCGGTGTTGGCGGCCTTGCCGCCTCTTCCATCTGGGCGGCGTCGGTGGCGGCGAAGACTGCCTCTCGCCATCTCGCTTACTTGCTCTCAGGAAGAAGTACAAAGGTTGACTATAGAGATCAAGATGGCAAATGAAAAGTTGAATGAGCTCATACTAACTACTAACATTCCAGCATAAATATGAAACAATTAATCTCAGGAAGAAGTACAGTGGTTGACTATAGAGATCAAGATGGCAAATGAAAAGTTGAATGAGCTCATACAAACTACTAACATTCCTAACACTCCTTAATCCACGAGCTTCTATTCTAACACTCCTAACACTCCTTAATCCACCAGCTTCTCTTGTGATCTTTGTATAGATAGAAACTAGTGATACAAATCTTTTGCCCGAGCCTATCTTTGCCCGAGCCTACTTCATTGAGCCCGACACTATTCCAACATATTGATTGATGATATTATGTGCTCTCAGAAGGAGAATAGCTAAAGAACAAGTCTTTGCCATCTCAATCCTATTGTCTATACTCTTCATGAAATGAATATGATAATATAAATTCAAACTATGAGCTCTAAACAATACTTTGCTTAACTGTCAAATGATCTCAACTGCTATTCTAAAACAGATTAAACTTCCATCAAACAGAGGTTGACTACAGAGATCAAGATGGCAAATGAAAAGTTGAATGAGCTCATCAGACTACTAGAAGAATCACAAACTAGTCAATACAACTGATCAATTTGCAATAGAACTATGAGCTCAACCGAAAGTAACCAATTAACAAAGACAACATATTGACAAGAGTAAGTAATACAATAGAGCTCAAGTATGAACTAACTATCACATTCAATCTCAAGATAAGACAGAGTTCATCACAGAGCATGTCAACAAAGCCCATCGATCAATTTGCAATATCTTGATTACTAGACTCGTAAATCGAACTAATACAGATCAAAGTATCAACTAGCATATATATATATATATATATATATATATATATATATATATATATATATATATATATATATATATATATATATATATATATATATATATGCAAAGATCAACCGAATCGCCACAGAGGAGCAATACTCACAGAGAGGATGCCGCACAAGAACTCACGGTGCAAGGAGGAGGCCGGTCAGGGGGAGGAGGCCGATGCGGGAGGAGGGAGTCGGGGAGGAGGTCGACACGGGAGGAGGATGGCGCGGGAGAAGGCTCTGCAGAGGAGAAGGCCGACACGGGAGGAGGACGGCGCCGAGGTCGGAGGCGCCAATGTCGGGGGCGGCACCGAGGTCGAAGGCGGTGACGTCGGGGCTTATGGACTGGGAGGTGAACGGGGGCGCCGAGGTCGGGGGTGGTGGCACCGAGGTCGAAGGCGCCGAGGTCGGGGGCACCGAGGTCGGGCGCACTAATGTCGGGGGCGGCGCAGAGGTCGGGGCACCAATGTCGGGCGGCGGCCGAGGTCGAGTCGGCGGTGAAGGCGAGCCCTAAGCCCTAGAGGAGGCAAACGCAAGCGAGAGCGTAAGGGCGCGGGAGAGGAAGTGAGAAGTGAGAGGAAAACCCTAGCGCTTTCGCCTTATAAATAGTATATCACAGACGGTTCGTAATGAGAACCGCTCAGGATATTAATATCTGCATAGTTCCATAATAGAACCGCTCGTGATATGAAACGCTCTGTGATATTATTACCACGCGGTTGTATAATAAAACCGTCTGTGATAGCCCAAAACCCGAGGCCAATTTATGATATCCTCGACAAAACATATTGAACACCGTGAGACATAAATATCCCGAGAAAACATAGTGAACTCCGCTTTGAGACAAGTATGATGACAATTATGACAAGTCCATATGAATTCTAACCTAGTGACAAGTATGATGACAAGTTCATAACACATTTGACTTCAAAATTTCATATCTAATTCAACTCAACTCCAAATCAAGTGAAACCAATTTTGATACTCCACATTACAATGTACGCCCACACATTGACATTAATATCAAATATGACAAGTCCATAACAAGTTCATAACACATTTGACTTCAAAATTTCATATCTAATTCAACTCAACTCCAAATCAAGTATGATGACAATTTTGATACTCCACATTACAATGTACGTCCACATTGACATCAATATCAAATATGACAAGTCCATAACACATCAACACATGACAATTTCACGCTGACATCAAAATATATGAGAGATTACAAGTCCATAACACATGATGTTATGGAATAAATTAATTACATTGGAGTAAATTCTTAATTAAGATATAGGCCTTCATGATGATCGACGCATATAGCTAGCTTCCTCACCGGGTTCTTCCTCGAGCCTAATGCCGCTTTCGAAAGGAGGCAACTCGTCAAATTGATTGTATTCTTCCTCGTCCACTACATTCTCAACTCCGACAATCCTCATTTTTCCATGAAGAACTACGTGGCGCTTCTTATTTGCCTGGGTCGGTTACATAGAAGACTTGAACAACTTGGTTAGCCAAGACGTAATGGTTCGTCTTTATATCCGACACGCTCGAGGTCCACGGTAGTGACACCATACTTGTCGACCTTCACCGTGGGAGATGGACCCAACAAGACCGAAATAGGGGATCTTGAAAAGCACGAGTCGAGCTCCCATATCTCGCCTATTTGCCCATAGTAGGAGCTCCTCATCCCATCGGCATCAATGCATCTATGCGACACCGCTGATTCGATCATGCTCTTCCTATCCCGAAATTGCCAGATAAAATGTGTACCCATTGATGTCGATTCTGTTGGGTCACGGGTAGGCTACGATAGCTACAAAAAAAATTTCTACCACGCAAAACCAGAAGCCATGCAAGTAGATGATCATAGATCGTTACCACGAGACGCAGTAGCAGCGGAAGAAGGGTTGGAGTAGCCAGTCCAACGAAGAGCGTCGATGTAGTGGTCGAGTCGATCGTCCAATGTCCTCACGAGTCGATCGTCTCCTCCAAAGAACGTCTGCGGTCCCTTGTGAAGATCGCGGATCGTCCTCAAGCGCAACAATCGTAGTAACGCCTCTCACGGATCCACACGCCCGTGGAAGGAACAACCGAACACCGGTGTGCAAAGACCAAATCGCACGGTGGAGCTCTAAGGAAGATGGCGGCTAGGGTTTCGTGGTGTTTCACGCGCATCTCCCAATAGCCTCATGCACCTCCTTATATAGTGCTTGTGACGGATCCTATCCGGACATCGTTCATTTAATCAGATTCGATCGGGTTTGTTCCAACCCGCTAAGTGTGTGACCACAGAGGTTCATGTGCGATTCGGTTGTGATTCGAAACCGCTTAGATCACGAGTCGTAGTGGCTCCTAGCGTAACATATCGATTCCTAAAACACACAAATTATATCGGACGAACCTTAATGCAATATGATATACGACCAGGTCCTCATCACTTACGACCGTGTCCTATCTCTATACGACCATTTCAGTATTTGATCACGCACCAACTCGTAACTCCTCACGACTTGGTTTCGACCACTCTGTGATTACGTTCGACCGATCACGACTTGCTTGTATCTCCATACGACGATCGGTGGTGGTCGAACTAAGTGACCTACTCATGTATTCTCCCTTTGCCTCACGATATCTGGTTGAACTCCAAGTGAGATGTTGTGTCATCCATGGACTGTTCAATACTTTCTCGATCGAGTATCAGATAACCTTATGTGGTCGAACACTTCGACTACTAGTGGCATGTCCATGCACTTTCTTTATCCGATCACAACGAGGGGCCCAGAGACATCTCTCCTGTTATGTTAGGAGGGGCAAATCCCATATCCGACTAGTCACATTCCTCTCCATGTTTCAAAGCATACCCGAAAGCTACCTTTATAACTACCCAGTTACGGTGTAGCGTTTGGCAACCCCTAAGCGTGTTCTTACACATGTAGGAAACCATGCTGATCTCAGGTCTAAGGATTATACATCATCATTGCTTGAGACCAACTAATGACACATAGATTCATAACAATCTCAATAGTGCCTCAAGGTGGGTCTTATCCAACATCATGTTCTCTAACATGTGTCCATATTATTGGTTTGATATCTCCATATCTATGACTCGTGAAGCATAGTCATCAACCAATACATATGCTAGTCTATTCATATGTGTCCTCATACGTTTACGACCAGGGATCGTATAAGAATAATTATTGCAGAAATATAGAGTTTCACAACCAAGTCACATACTTGATAATAAATATTAACAATATTATTCTAGGAACAAGATAACACATTATCCAATGTCATGAACATAATGAAATGTAATCATCTCTATGATTGCCTCTAGGGCATATTTCCAACAGTATCCTTGCCATGTGACAATTGTAAATTGTGGCCCTCGTGCTAACCATAGCAGCGTATCATCACTTGATGACCTCCAGTGATTCGCACCTTTAACCATTCGTTGAACCGACGGTTGTGTTCTCTCGTGATCCAAACCTCCGACCGTCTCGATTACATTGGCGCACCTTGTCTTTGTGCTCGTCGATATACGGGACACTTGGGTCATGTGTTGCAAGACCATGAAATGGGCTTGAGCGTATGTATCCAGATCGGAGTTATTGATTTTCTTCCGATGGTCCTGATACCATCCATCTCCCCTCATGGCGAGATAGAGGCACACCTATCGGTTCCTCTTGAGCCATGTAGTCGACGCAGAACTCAATGACCTCTTCGGTTGCATAACCTTCGATGATGTCGCCCTCCTACGAGATCGATTCCGACGAGGACTTGAGAATTCCCATGTACCTCTCGAACGGGTACATATGACGAAGAACACAGGTCAAGATATCTTTATCTCTCTCACAAGGTGAACAATGAGATGGACCATGATATCGAAAAATGACGGAGGGAAATACATCTCAAGATGACATAGAGTGGTCACCACCTCGGCCTGCAGAGCATCTAGTCCTTGGGGATCAACGATCTTCTAAGCAATTGAGTTGAAAAAATAACACAGCCTCAAGATTGCCACTCGGACCTTGTTCGGCAAGATACTTCTAATTGCAACAGGAAGCATTTGTGTCATCAGCACAT
Source organism: Phyllostachys edulis (assembly GCA_036346405.1). Lineage (NCBI taxonomy): Eukaryota > Viridiplantae > Streptophyta > Magnoliopsida > Poales > Poaceae > Phyllostachys > Phyllostachys edulis. The sequence goes on along the minus strand of CM070555.1, from coordinate 41,478,071 downwards.
GACAATCATGAGACTTCATACCAATTAATTTCAAATCTTGCATAGAAACAAGGTTCTTAATGTTAGCGGAGTAACCAGATGGGACTTTCACTCCATGCAAGCTCTGGCACAGTTCATTTCTCTTGGCCTTGGATAGAGTGTAGCAAGCTGGGGGAAGGTACGTTCGTCCTGTATCGGTCTCTACCGGTGCTAACTCAGTCCTTATGTTCATATCAACCAAGTCACGACGTGCGTTAACACCATCCTTTGTTTTGCCACTAATGTTCAGCAAGAGACCAATCAAGCTATCACATACATTCTTCTCTACGTGCATGACGTCGATGCAGTGGCGAACTTCTAAGTGCTCCCAATAAGGCAAGTCCCAAAAAATTGACCGCTTCTTCCAGATGTTCTTCTCACGGGTTCTTAATTTACGCCCCTTCCCAAGCACAACATCGATATCCTTAACCATATCATAGACCTCTTTCCTCTAAAAGCCCTTGAGTGAATCGTTCTCCTTATTTCCGTCGAATAGTTTTTTCATCTTGCGGTATGGGTGACTCTTGGGAAGGAACCTACGGTGACACATATACGATTTTCTTGTGAGTTGTTCACCATACACTCTCAGTAGCATCTAAGCGGTCTTGATGTGCTTTGGCTCCTTTTGTACGAAGTCCGACAGTTACCAAGGGCGGAAAATCATTGATGGTGCGAGAACAACATGGCGCGTAAAATGAAGTTCTCTCGCTTGTACGCATCCCATACTGCACCGCCGTTCCACGGTGTCACAAGATCTTCCAAAGAATGGTGCTAGGTACACATCAATATCATTCCTGTGTTGCTTTGGCTCTTGGATAAGTAGTGACATCAAAATGTACTTCCGCTTCATACACGACCAAGGAGGAAGGTTGTACATACATAGATTCACGGGCCGGTGCTATGTCACGCTCATGTTACCGAAAGGATTCATTCCATCTGTACTCAACCCTAACCTTATGTTCCTCGGTCCGACCGAACTCTTGGAAGCTCCGATCGAAGTTTCTCCACCGGGCGTAATCGGCAGGTGTCTTAACTTTCCATCTCTCTTACGCTCCTCGAGTGCCAACGCAGCAATCTTAAGGCCCCTTTGCGTTCGCAAATAAACGCTTCAAACGTGGGATCACAGCAGATACCACAACATCTTAGCAGAGGTCCTTGCTTCACCTTAGCAAGATTCTCGACGCTTGTATCGGGATGCTTTGCACACGGACATACATGCATGTCTGCATACTCTTTCTGATAGAGGATACAATCATTCGGACATGCATGTATTCTTTCTACTTCCATTCCCAATGGACAAATAACCTTCTTTGCTTGATAGGTGGTCTTTGGGCAACACGTTTCCTCCGGAAGGATGTCCGCTAGAGACCTAACAACGCCGTGAAACTCTTATCGACCAACCATTGCTTGCCTTCAATTTCAGCAGTTCAAGCACGGTTGACAACCTTATATATTTCGGCTTGCAACCAGGGAACAAAGGTCTCACCGAGTCCTCCCTTAAGCCCTCGAATTTACAAAACTCTCTCTCACTGTAGTTCTCTTCTGCATCGCGTAGCATCTGATCCAGATTGTCATCGTGTGACATATCCTCATCAAAAGCAGTACAGTCCACATCCGGCATATTGTTGACTTCCTCGGCGATGCCGTCATTACTAACTTCATGTGTAATAATCTGCTCTTCACCATGATTGGTCCAACATGTATACCCTTTTGTGAAACCCCTTCGAATCAAGTGCGCTTCTATTTGCGCCGCGTTGTTAAACATCTTCAAATTACCGCAATCAATGCATGGACAGTACATAAAATTTATCTCCTTCTTCAACATATCCTGCTCAGCAGCTCTTCTAAAAGCAACCACGCCATTAATGTACTCTTGACTCACACGGTTCACACTGTACATCCAGTTTCGATCCATCTACACTACGCATGTAACAAATTAGTGTCAAAATTGATTAGCGATTAATTTATAGCAAACATAAAGGGTTATAGATCGTTACCCTCGGAGCTCACGAAGAAAATACGATTCCTCTCCTTTCCTTCTCCTCTCTAAGGTGGCGCAATGGGGGAGGAGGCGGCGGGTGTTGGAGGCGCTAGGGGCAAGGGTCCAACCTTCTCCTCTCTAAGTCGGGCGAACGGATAATTATTGATTATCTGCATGATTGTTGATTAGATACGAGACAAATGACAAGAGGAAGATCCTAATAACTAGCAAGTTGGTCCGCGATTGCGCTGGTATCCGCTTTTCATATAATTGGAACAATAAACCACTTTGTGATGACGTTTCTTCATGGATATAAATGGAGGAAATAAAAATAGATCATTGCACATGTGACTTATCTTGGTGTGTCATAAATTCTTCTTTTAACTGCTCTAGAAAACTACTCATGAAATTAGTTCGATTAAGACTTTCACTTCTTTGCACGTACTTACTGCTTTTGTCTCATCGTTGCACAAAGGAATTACACCAGATTAATTAAAGGCTACATGTTTTGCTTTTCATTTTCTAGAATTAGGGTCCATCAAATTGAGAGCTAGATGTACGACGCTTTTGCCTTTTCCCATCAAGTAGTATTAATTGAAACCTAAACCCTATGCTTCCGATTAAGGAATACAACAAAGAAAACAAAACATTAGGGTCTATGTACGAGTAGCAAAATCAGGAAATTCACTAATCAATAGAGTGGAAAAAGGATAATCATTATTACTTCATCTGCTTAATTAGGGAGGAGCCGCAGTTGGAGGAGCTAGGGAGGAAGTGGCCCGCACTGGGAGGAGAAGCTAGCTAGCAGATCTAAGTGGAGCCAAAGCAAATAGGGGTCGGTTGATTATTATCCAAACATGCAGCAGAGGGAGTGGCAGAGGCACAGGCGCAAGGCGGCGATGGATCTGGGCAAGGCGGCGAGAGGGATGTGTCGCGCTCAATTTATACGATGGGCATATCACAGATGGTTCTTAATAAAAAAATGCGTGATAGTCATCTATCACGAGCGGTTTGTGAATAGAACCGTCGTGAATTATCCTGAGCGGTTCTATTCACAAACCGTCGTGATAATCTTCAATCACTGAGCGGTCCTTATTTAGAACCGCTCAGGATATTACACGACGGTTATTAAATAGAACCGCTCGTGATTGGGATTATCACAAACGGTTTGCGAATAGAACCGCTCGTGATAATTCATGACGGTTCTATTCACAAACCGCTGTGATAGATGACTATCACTGCACGGTTCTAAAAATACCATCCGTGATAGGCTTCCCGCGCCACCCGCAGGTCCGGCAATGCCCAACACAGACGGTTCCAAAGGAACCGTCTGTGATGGGGCGTCTACTATAGCCTGTTTTGTAGTAGTGGTGAGCTGTGCTAGTAGAAGATCCAGATTGTGTTGTTTTGGATTAATCTAGCACTGGGAGACTTTGCTTAGTAATGTTGCGGCTCGGTATATGCTTAATGATGAATTGATGTTAAATTGAGATTGAATACGACGATTGAATATAAATTGATCTTGAGCTTGTAGATTACTTGTTGTCTTTCTGTTGTGTCATGCAATTCATGGTTGTCTGTTCATTGTGATATATCTCATTTCAGTCTCTGTTCACTACGATTAATCTTTGGTCACTGTACACTGTGATCAATTTTCAGTCTCTGTTCACTGTGATTCTTTTCAATCACTGTATACAATCTTGTCAATTGGTATCTTGATTAGTAGTCAATTGCCTGCTGTCCAGTGAATTCAAAATTCATGTTTTGCATTAAGTGACTGATTAGACTAGCAAGATTTTATTTGAGCTCAAGGCCTAATTTATTTCAGAGTAATTATCATATTTAATTTGTGATTGAATTTTGACCCAAGTGTTAAGGGGGTCAAGATTACACCTTGAGCAACCCGACTTCTGAGAGCAATAAATAAATATATAAATATGTGCATTATGCTGATTTTGTATGCTTTCAAGTATTATCTTTTGAGCATATTATCCCGTTTAATTCACATGAAAAGATTACATGCTTATGTGTCATATATGTCTTTTATATGTTTTTGAAAATATGCTTTAATTGTCGTTATTGTTAGAATAGTTTCTAAATATTTACTAAAACTACTAATTTTACGACAAGGAACCGTGGCATAAGCGGCTGGTCCACTGCTGCGCTCTGCAACCCATCGCATGGTGTTAGGGGGCTAATTAATACACGCGTGCATGAGTGTTTTTGGGGCTTAATTGGATGGGCTAATTAATACATGCATGTATAACCGTTAGGGGGTTTGATTGGATGCATGGGAGTATCTTTAGTGTATTAAATCGACATTAATTTAAAATTATGTCACATAATCATTCAAAGAACTAGTCTTTTTTTTCCCAATGTATTGATTCGGTTTTTACTCTTAAGTGGGACCGACATCTTATTAAAAAAAATCAGAAAAGAAATAAAATCCCTCTCAACCGCTCTCTCTCTCTCTCTCTCCCTTTCCTCCCCCCTCACAAAACTTAATGCATCTGCTAACCACCCAATAAAAAATATTATTCTATTCACTTGCATCCGGATGCAAAGTTTGTGTCAGTTCCCTGGAGTTTTGCTTCAAATCGATGGCTTCCAACGTGTTGAATTGGTTCCTAGTATTAAATCCAGCCTTGTGCCAAAGGTTGCCGGGGCGACATAACCCCAGCGATTACACTTTAGATCCGCCGCTGCCAACCGCGGTATCATTTTTGTATTTTCAGACATGCGGAGACTAGATGTATTAAAGGGAATAAAAAAGCGGCCAAATGAGAAAAAACTCAGTAGGTAAACACCATGACCGGTTCTCATTTTAGAGCAACTCAGATGAAATAATATATTCTCCACTACAAGTCAACAAGCAATCTAGGTAGCTCGTTGGATCTGACGCGGGTGATTCCAAGCAATAAATCTGTTGGCTGTTTTGCAAGAAGTGACAAAATCGAACAGGGAAAAGAGAACAACTCTTTCATCGTGTTGTCAACTTTTTCATCGTGACCCAACACATACATGCATGCGCGGATGATCGAGTTAGCTCATGGATCATGGTCGACGCACGAGTCGAATCGGAGAGGGCTACCTATATTCGGAGTTGCATTATTGACCAAGGAACAGCAGCTTGCACACGTCCACTCCATCGGCGTATCGTGCATCCACTGCAGCTAGCTGAATGATTGGATTCGGTCGTTCAGATCTTCAATATGGTTTTTTTAGCACATTGATCCCTCTTTGGATAGTTGGAAGATCACGTCCAAATTGGAATTGACCTTGGTTATCCATAGGACAAAGAAGAAATATTTTTCCCCTATTCAGGATTGGCTAGATAATCTCTTCTAATACCCCTTTCATACATTTTTTTCTTCTTTTTCGACTTGTACATATTTAAACCTTGCTTTTTAATATATTAATATACAGTATGACCACCTAGGTCTTACTGTTTTTTTAAAAAAATTCCGATCGAGTGCTCGATCGGCCGGGCCGAGCAATGGAACGTACCTACGGTTGATGTGTTGCCGGGGATAACTTGCAAGTGTCGACATCGTGTGTGTGTGTGTGTGACGACATGCACCTCTCTGTTGTAGCATGCCATTTTTCTTTGTCTTGTTTGAAGTTCAAGTTCTTTCCTAGATTAATCAAATTTGAAACTCGATTTCAAAAGTTGCTTTCCAAACACCTCTCAAGTTTCAAAACTCCGGTTTGAGTTTTCTCCCAAATCCCCCTAGGCTCGGTACAGCCTCCTTTTCCTCTGGCTTTCCCGGCCCAAGCTGCTCCTGAGCCAGCCCTGCCACCCTGACCTCCTGCCCATGCCGCCTAGGACGTGCCCATGCTGCGCCGTGCACGCGCAACGCACGCCCATCCCGCGCCCATGACGTGCTCGGTCCGTGGTTCGCAGATCGCCGACCGCCACTGCCCTCGCCGCGCCATGCCGCCCGCATCAGCCGGTCATTTCGGCGTCACTCCACCGCCTGCTCTCGTCCCATTGTTGCCCATGCCGCCAGCTTCGCTCGGCCAGCAGCGCCTCAACGACTCTTTCCTCTCCCCCGGCTATAAGAGAGAGCCCCTGGCCATCCTTTTGACCTCCCCCACCTCGCCTCCCTCTTCCACCGAGCGCAGGACCGAAGCAAACCCGAAGCTCCCGTTTGAACCACCATGCTCCCGACGCCGTTTCGCCACTCCGGTGATCTTCTCCCAAAAGCGCTTGCGCCACATTGTGTTCCACCCCTTCAATTGTTAATCCCCTCAATCAATTTCAGGTTTCGCTCACCGGAGTTCACCGGAGCTCTCCTCTTCCTCACATCCGGCCGACGCCACCACCACCAGCACCACTTCCCCTCCGGAGCTCTCATCACTCTCACTTAGCCGATGATCAATGGTAACTTCATTGACACCCTCACTAGATGTCAGTTGGCACCCGAAATACGTAGAAACCGTTGGCGAATATTGGTCACCCATGATCATATCGAGAGTACATTGAACCTCTGATTGCAGCGTCGGGGCTTTGTCGTCAATCTTGCCGGTAGGAGCGACCGTGCTTGTAGAGGTGTTCGGACGTTCTGAACTGGTCGGAACGACCAAATCCTCTGGGAGCGCCACTGATGGTAGTGGTGAATCCTCCTCCATCCAGTCGACCCCGCTGACCTCAGGAGGTGGCGATCCGGCAGAGGAGGATGATGACGACATCCTGTTTTCTTCCATGGTGCGGATGCATGCGTCCATGTCGAGGTTGGAGTAGTCCGTCAGGTCGAACCAGTTTTTCTCATCCCACGTCCCTACCATGTTCGCATGAGTGGTGATGGAGCGAAAAGAGTGAACGAGGAATGCTCGAGCGAAGTGGTCTCCAAGAACTCAACGCCTTCTACCCCACGAACGGCGCCAGCTGTCGACGATCAAGTCGCCGATCTTACAAAATAAACAGAAGAAAATGGCAAAGAGTTATTGGGAGAGAATGAGATTGCTCTTTATTGCTACGAACTGTATCCTTTACAGGCGATGCCCTCAATAAGGCAGTAGACTAATCCTAATTACATTGAGTGTAATACTTGATATGCTATTGAATCAGGCTTGAAAAATGGATCTAATGCTAATTGCCGTGCTTCAATCTGATGCCCTTGTTCCTCCGTGTTCCATCTTTAAATAGCCATCGAAGAGGTGGCAGTTGTTCCTCGAGAAGACGCCTGTTGGAAGTGACGCGTCCGGTCGAAGGGTCGGTTACAATTAGTGAAACAATAACTGATCGTCGGTTGGTGTCTGTGAGACACTAAACTGTATGGTGGTTGTTGTCAGTGTCTTAGGTCCATGAAACGTCGCGTGGCATGGAGCAATTATGACATGTGTTATATTCATCACATGGTAAGTAATATACTTGGAGTTTAATCCAGATGCATGTTCATTGCTTCTACAAGTATTCATCTGGTCGTGGATTGGGTAAAGGATCTCATCCGACCAGGGTACCCATTATGTAACCTCTGGAACCCTTACAACCACAGATGTCGTTAGCCTTAGGGGTTACGACCGCGAAGACATATGCTCTTTTACTATTCGTCCTGATGATTCCCTGTTGCCGAGAACTTGACCTAGGAGATATCCGGTTAGTACGACCACTTTGTGGGCCTGGAAGTAATGCCTTAGTTTCTTTGAAGCCATAAGGAGACCATAGAGCAACTTTTGTACCTGTATATATCATTCCTTTGGTCCATTTAAGACTTCACTTACGTAATATACCAATCGTTGAATATTTTCACGTTCTACGACTAGTACCCCACTGACTGTTTGTGTCGTTGCAGCTAGGGATGGCAATGGGGCCTCATTAGCGGCCAGGGTTGGGGATATTTCTTTCCCTACGGGGATGCTAATATGCAAATATAATTCTCCATCAGGTGAAGTGGGGCCGGGGCCATTCCCCTTCTCCCCATCCCCACTACCTACATGGGCCCCCGATAACCCTATGACATGTGGGTCACTAGCCCACTACCGCACTATTTAAATCTTTAACGGTTTGCTTGATTATTTGCTTTGGAGTTAGGACACCATCTTTAAGAATATTGTTGGAATTCTTCATTTGGAATACCGATAAGCACTGCTTAAATCATTTGGAACACTAATTCTGTCATCTATATGTGTGTTTGTGTAGGAGAGGTTGGAGATCTAATTTTTGGGTCTGGGTCCCCGTGGGGCCTCAATAACTCGACGGAGACGGGAAACAGGGGAGAATAGCACCCCAAGACGGGGACGGGGACGGGGAACGAGGATTTTTCCTTCTCTCGGGGACGAGGATATTCCACCACCCCCTACCGGGGAATGGCCCCGTTGCCATCCCTAGTTGCAACCACGTAAATCAGCAATATTTCTCTCGATCTTGGAGATACTAGGATCGGGGTGCTCGTAAGGTACTTTTCAGCTCTTCAAAGGCGTCGTTTGCCTCTTTAGTCCACTCGAAAGTTCCGTGTTTCTGAAGAAGTTTGAAGAAAGGGAGTTGTCGAAAATCGAGTCGTCGATCTTACGAAATGAAAAGAGAAAAATGGCAGAGAGTCTTGGGAGAGAATGTGACTGCTCTTTATTGCTATGAACTGGCTATTACAGGGGGTGCATTTTACAAGGCGGTGGACTAATCCTAATTACACTGAGCATAATGCTTGCTATGCTATTAAAATCCAATCGTCTGTTGATCTTCCGAATTGGATTCGATCTCCCCCTTTATCGCTTGCGTTCTTCTTGAAGTAGTTAACGAAGTGGCGGCAGTTACTCTTGGAAGTGGCACCTGTTGGAAACATCGCAACTGGTTGGAGCGAGGCAATGGTTAATAAAGTATCAACTAATCGGCGGTTGTGCATCTGTGAGATACACAACCGTAGGGTGGTTGTTGTCAATGTCTTTATATTATGAAACATCGTGTGGTATGGACCAAATACGACATGTTTTCCATTCAACACACGGTATGGAATATACCCATAGTCAGATCTGGATGCCAGTTCAATGCTTCTACGAGCGGTCATCTGGTCGGGGACTAGGTACAGGCCCTCATCCGACCAGGGTATCCTTGAAATAACCTCTAGAATCCATATGACCACGGAGGTCGTGATCCTTAGGGGTTACGACCGTGAAGACATATGGTCTTTTATTATGTATTAAAGTAATACATCGAGAGTTTAATCCTCGTCAGCTAGCGCATGAACTTTAAGTGAATTGGTCGTGCGAACACTATCTCCCGATGAAGTCATATCCGGGCAGACCCTCATTTAAGGCCGTGACACTCAAGGTGGTCTGTATTCACTTTAAAGTTGAGAAACTGTCTTGAGACCCGAAGAGTTTTTCTGTCCGTTGGACCAAAGGTTTTGTCCGTTGGACTTTTTGGGTAACTCCCGATTGCGGTTAAAGAATTGCGGCTATAAAATCCCTTAGCACGGGGTTTAGGTTTTTACACCTCTTGTTTTCCCTTTTCATCTCTTGAGAGAAAAATCATCTCCGACCTCCCATTCTCTACAACTTTCTACAACCTTCTTTCTTCGCCTATCCAAATCTCCACCATGTCGGATCGTATCACCAACTGGTCAGTTTCTGATTTGAGCGAGAAGAATCTTGAGAGCTTGGAGAAGATCGGGTTGCTTCCTGACAAGAACCCGATTTCTTGGAGATCAGCGGCCGGAGAGCATTCTCTGAGCGGTGAAGACGGGGGAATTCCTGTCTTCCTCGCATATATCGAATACGGATTTAGGCTCCCAGTTCACTCCTTTCTTTCCAAAGTTTTAGAGCATTACAGAGTCGAACTGGTGAATCTTGCTCCCAATGCCATCGCCAACCTCAGTGTCTTCGTCTACCTCTGTGAAGCGTACTGGGGGATTCCCGCAACTCTGGATCTCTTCAAGTACTACTAAAGGATGGCGAAGTCGGGGAAGATGACCGGGACGCCTGGAGAGTGCACCTTGCGCCTCCACGATGAAAAAGCTGATGAGTACATTTCTATGTACTCAAAGTCTTCGTGGACGTTATGGAAGAAAAGTTGGTTCTACATGACAGTCACTAAGAAAGACAACCTTTACTATTCTAGTAAGAAGGTAGTCGAGAATCCATAATGGTGCTCCTCCACGAAGAACGAGGGAAAAGTAGGGAGAAGGGTTGAAGCCATCCAACTCCTTAATGTCAGGGGTTTAACCACCTGGCATGTAGTAAAGGATTTTTTCATCCGCCAGATCAGCCCCTTGAAGGCCCGAGCATATCTGATGCTCTGGTATATTGGTCATGATGATGCGACCAAAGACTCCAAGGAGGGTAAGTTCTGAAGAATTCCGACCAGTTTGCTTACATTGGTCAATTATTTTTGTGATCCTAAAGTCTCTTGTTTATCCTTACAGCTTTGTCTCCTGATGAGATCATAAGCCGGATCAAGATTGACGAGGATATAATAATCCTCATTTAATTATTTATATGTAATTCATATTACCGATAATAATGACGTCATATAGTTCTTGAGTATACCCCTTAATATTTATAAGGGAGAAGCTGGAGGTCGTACGTTCTTTTACGACCACCCTATAGTCGTAAGTCCTTCCACGACTATCCCATAGTCGTAAAGCCTTTCTACGACTATACCCTGATCATAAGCTCTCCTACGATCAGTCTATGGTCGTAAGCTCTTCTACGACCAGTCCTTAGTCGATGATGCTTACAGACATGTGGGTCTAGTTGACTAGGGAATCTTCCGCACCATATTTAAAGATATGAACAGTAAACCACGCTGTTATTCTCTGGAATAATGGCATGATTCAACTCCCTGTCATGGTGATAACTGTCTCGCGACGTGGGAACATTACTACTCCCACAATAATCTCCAATAACGGCTCCATTATCTGAAGCATTAAGGCTCCCTTTGGACTGGAGGAACAGCAACATGCTCTGAGTACTGTATAAAAGGCAGAGTCATTAGAAGGAGAGGGGGAGGAATTAGGAGCACAAGACGACTCATTCAAGTCTTTCTCTTGATCTTGTAATCCAGTATACTCAATACATACACACAGGAGTAGGTTTGTTATTCTCCTTGAGAGAAGGCCCAAACCTGTATAAAAATCCCCATGCCGCCTCTCTTTGCGTGATTTGAGTCTTGGAAACCCCCCGAATCAAACAATCTTTACGTAGGTTCGGTTCTAAAACACCGACAAAGATGATCTGTGCTGGAGAGCCTAGCAAGAAGGCTGATTTCCCTCGGATCTTAGAAGTTGTTTTCACTGAAGAGAGAGCTGAGAGACTTAAGGTAAAAATATAAACCACTTTTCATCTTTATATGTTTTCCAATCGGTTTTTCCATAAATCATCTTTAATGTGTAGTCAGTCGGGCAGAGGATCAATGAGGCCACTAAAAGTTGTGAGCTGATTGACGCTCTGATCACTCCTACTACCACATAGAATGTTGGCCTTATAGAGGTAGGTAACCAAACAGAAATGTATATCCTAGATGAAGGATGTTCATTACCTAACTAACGTTGATTGTTATTTTAGGCGGTTGTCATGGGCTCCAATGTGGTCACCGAGCACCTGCCAGTTGCTACCGTGGCAACTGATCTGGAGACCGACGAGACCACACCCTCCGACCCCATGGTCAGGGATCTTGTTCTCGACCAATTGGTCGAGAACATTTCTTCCGACCTTCGGTTGGAGGACGTAGCAAATCTAACCAACCCCACCGGACCAGAACCGGTGAAGCTGGTCAAAAAGAAGAGGAAGGCGAGTGCGAGGGATTTTGCATCGGCACACTTCAAAATTAAGACAAATAAAACAATCAGGTATGTATACACGAAATAAAAATTTGTGTAAGTAATTACCTCTGGTGTCTTTTTGAGTCTTGAACTTCTTTTTCTTCTTGTCGTTGTAGATCCTCTAGTATTCCGGTCGAAGATGACCAGAGCACCCTTCAGGAGGAAGCTCCTGAAGAGGTCGAGCCAGCCCCCCGAGCAGGTGGTAGCACCAGCTCAGGAACCCGTGGTGGCTCCGATCACACCTGCTGAAATGGTGGTTCCAAACCCACCTATGGAGGTAGTGGTGCCAACCCCACCTGTGCAGGTGGTGGTCCTTGCGGAATCTCAGGAGGTTCCGACCGCTGCTGAGAGTTCTTCTCGCAAAGCCTCTTTTCCTCATCGCTTCCGAATCTTCAAGGATGAAGAGCTTAATGAAGCGTGGGGAAGAATTTTGGACCATCATGCAAAGACGAGTGACGACTCAATTTTTACCGAATATAATGACATAGCAATTGAGGTAATATTCCACGACCACTTTTAATAGCTTTGTTTCCTTGGAAAATACTCAAAAGAGTTTTGCTATGTTTTGTAGCATTTTGTGGTGAATTTCGCTGTGGTCGGAGGACTGACCCAGCGAATAAAGCTTCTGGAGAAAAGGAACTCCGAATTAGAAAGTAAGTGCCCTTTTAGTTTCTTCTTCTTTCCTTCTTTATCATTTGGCTCTTTTTCTTTTAACTAATTCTCTACTTTATCATGTTCGATAGATTCTGAGAAGTTTAAAGAAGATGTTATGGCTAAAGAAGCCATAATTGCCAAACATAAAGAAGAATGTCAGAACAAGGACTGGTCGATCGAATACCTGATGACCAGACACAAAGAGGTTTTTGAGGCTATTGAGAAGAAGTGCCAAGGTAACTGATCGTAGACACAACCAGTTATGCTTCCTTTTTCTAGTCACATGTATTTATCTTTTGGCTTACTCTTACAGAGCAAACTCAAGCATTAAGGCGAGCAGAAAAGGGTCTTGAGTTCGAGCGTGGCAAGGAAGCAGCCTTTGGGCAAAGCCTTGAAGAAAAGGTCAAAGCTTTCAACAAGATACTCTTCGATATACGATCGGGAACGCAACTGCCCAATCTAGGAGACCCTACGGAGAAGATCAACTACCTTGGCCAATAGCTCGAAGACCTCAGGGGTGTCCTTAAGACAACTCGGGAGAACCATGCGTAGGCCTTGTTTGATGTTGTCAAGAATGGAGATAGTTTTGCTTTGGCAAAACTAAAAGTCTCCGACCCTTCCATAAAGTTCCAAGCTGTTGAGGAAGACTTCAACTGCACGGGAGAAGAAGCAACCGAAGTGTTCGAGAAAATGGCACCTCTCGGACATAAGGTCACAGAAAAAACGGAGGTCGGGTCTCCACGCAGCGATCAGTCTAGTGGCTCCGAGAAGTAAAAGAATGTAATATTTTGATAGTTGTAAATAAAACTTACCCTTTATCATCAATAAAGTATTTATTTTTTCTTCCTAAATTCGCTAATTACCCATATATTTTCTAGCCCCTGACTGCTTGTATAGTAGGAAAACTTTGCTAAAGAACCAGTAGACCAAGAAAATGAGCAATAACTACGACCACGGTACAGAGCATATGCTGATTATGTTATAAACATGATCTAAGTGTCACTAGGAAATCAATGTGGTCAGAACTAGCTTGTGATTTCGACTAGTCTTAGGTCATTTACATAATCGAAATACTGTGAAGTACCTTGTGTGGATGGAAGATGTTTAAGACTTGTATTGATTGATAAGATAGTATGCAAATATGTATGCAAAAATCGACAAGTGAACTTGTTTGTATATCTTATCTAGAACTGGTCGAAAGGGTTGCCAAGAACTAGAGACTAAAAGAAACACTTTGCGAAAAGTGTCCTTGCTCGAGTTCCGACTGGCAACGAGGATCGTAAGAAATGGATTGTCGCTAGGAAGCTCCTTCCAATGGGCCGGACCACGTGCGGAGAAGGAGAGACTTCGACTAGGCGGCTTTCTGTGTCTTGACCAGTAACCAAAACAGGAGTAGAACAGATTGTTGAAGGTAAGAAATGTAGTCCCCGAAATATATAGTATGTATAGTACTATATGTAGTTTCCTGTCTGATGCTCTCATTACTCGCATAATTCTTTAAGAAAAGAGTGTTGGTCGCACGTGAGAACCAATGTCTGAATGGTCACGATTAGAACCCTTACGGCTTTTGACTTGTATGTCGTAGTCATAGAGTAATAGAGATCCTTAGAAAGGATATCGGAGAGAATTTGGTCTTCTCCGACCAATGAGGCAACAATAGTATGCAAACCAGATGAAAAGACAGATATATAGACAAAATCATTCGTCGGAAAGTAAAGAAAATGCATCTTTATTAATAACTTGAAATAATAGAAAATACAATTATACAAAGAACTTACGCAGCTGGTGAATATTCTAAGAGTTGGACAAAACTCGCTCGTCTGACATAGTTAGTCGTACCGAACCAGGTCGGGTGACTTCGACCACAGTGTATGGACCTTCCCGTTTGGGACAAAGTTTATTGCGAATAGCCTTATTCTAAATGTGTTGTAGAACCAGATCACCTACAGCTAGGCTGCGAGGTTGCACCTTACGACTGTGGTACCTTCGCATGGCTTGTTGGTAAACCGCTGATTGTATGAGGGCTTGGTTTCGTCGTTCTTCAAGGAAATTGACGTCTTAAAGTCTTCGTTGAATCTGATCATTCTCATTGAAACAATCAGTACGAGCAGAGCCTATTTTCAGTTCTGGAGGAAGTGTTGCTTCAGCACCATAAACCAGAAAAAAATTGAAGTTTCACCGGTCGCACGACTGGTCGTGGTTCGAATAGCCCATAACACAAAAGGAAGTTCTTGAACCTAAGCTCCTGACCGTTTAATTAATTGGTCGAACACTTGGTATTTTATTCCTTGCATTATGATACTATTGGCCCGCTCTACTACTCCATCACCCTGTGGTTGAGCGATAGAAGCGAAATGCACTTTGATACCTAGATCGTCGTAGAATTCCTGAAAATTTTCGCTAGAGAACTGGGTACCATTATGTGTGATTATACAACTTGGTATGCCAAATCGTGTGATCACGTTTTTTGTGAGAAACCTCTTAGTGGCTTTAGTTGTTGTTTTAACAACTGGCTCGGCTTCTATCCATTTTGTAAACGTGTCAATCATGACGAAAATAAATTCGAAGCCCCCGGGTGCTCTTGGGAAAGGTCCTAGAATGTCTAGTCCCCAGGTTGCAAAAGGCCAAGAAAGAGGTATGGTTTGCAAAGCTTGTGCCGGCTGATGTAGTTGTCGACTATGAAATTGATATTGTACGCACTTTGTTACGAGCTATTTTGCATCATGAAGGGCAGTTGGCAAGTAGTATCCTTGCTTGAAGGCTTTACTGACCAATGTTCTGTAGGAATGATGTGCTCCACAGACTCCTCCATGAATGTCGGATAGTAGCTTAATGCCATCCATTTGAGATATGCATCTCATCAACATTTCGTGAGATCCTCGTTTATACAAGGAACTTTCAATCAGAATGTATGATTTGGCTTTTCGTCCTATACGATCAGTCTCTACATCATCGTCAGGAATAATGCCATGCTGAAGATAATTATAGATCGACATCATCCATTCTCTACCGTGATCGTGATAGCGCCAACCATCAACGATCTGTGGAGCATCCATGTTCTTAGGATCGATTTGTACGACCTCTAGTGGAACATGTATGTCCTTGGAAAGATCGACCACTGAGGGTGAATCAAGTTGCTCGAGAAAAACTCCGAGCGGAACAAATGACTTGGTGGAGGCTATCTGTGCCAACTGGTCTGCCAAAAAGTTTTTCTTTCTAGGAATGTGTTAGATCTAGAAACCGAGGAAGTGCGTTTCGAGTTTTTGTATTTCCGCCAGATAAGATGACATCTTGGTACTTGAGCATTGATACTCTTCCCGACTTGATTCGCTACTAGTTGAGAATCGCCTTTCACTAGTAATTTGTGAATCCCGAACGAACGAGCTACTCGGAGTCCTGTCAGTAAACCTTCGTATTCTGCCACATTATTTGTAGCAGGGAAGTTCAACTGGATGGCGTACTTGATGTGTTTGCCAGTAGGGGATATCAAGACAACTCCAGCCCCTGAGCCCTTAAGCATCACAGAACCATCAAAGTACATAGTCCAGTCATCATGGTGTTCGTACTCGGGCCCTTGGGTAGGTTCAGGGTTTGTCCATTCGGTAATCAATTCTTCTATTGCTTGGGACTTGATTGCTGTTTGTGAGATGAAATGGAGGTCGAATGCCCCAAACTCGACCACCCATTTTGCTATTCGTCCTGATGATTCTTTGTTTCCGAGGACTTGACCCAAGGGATATTCGGTTGGTACGATCACTTTGTGGGTCTGAAAGTAATGCCTTAGTTTCCTTGAAGCCATAAGGAGACCGTAGAGTAGCTTTTGCACCTGTGGGTATCGTTACTTTGGTCCGTGTAAGACTTCGCTTATGTAATATGCTGGTCGTTGGATGTTTTCACGTTCAACAACCAGCACACCACGGACTGTTTATGGCATTGCAGCCACGTAAATCAGCAATGTTTCTCCTGATCTCAGAGAGACTAACATTGGGGCACTCGTAAGGTACTTTTTAAGTTCTTCAAAGGTGTCGTCTGCCTGTTTAGTCCACTCGAAACATCTGTGTTTCCGAAGGAGTTTGAAGAAAGGGAGCCCTTTTTCTCCTAACCGTGCTATGAAATGACTTAACGCTGCTATATAGCCAGTTAGTTTTTGAACTTATTTCTTCGTGTTCGGAGGATGCATCTGGTCTATGGCTAAATTTTTTGCTGGATTTGCCTCAATACCTCTAGTCGAAATTAGGAACCCACGAAACTTTTCAGACGAAACTCCGAACACACACTTATCTAGATTTAACTTAAGGTTATGTCTTCTTAAGTTATTGAAAGTCTCGTGTAGGTCGGAAACATGGTCACTAGCGTTTATGCTTTTTACGACCAAGCCATCAACGTAGGCTTCCAGATTTCGACCTATCTGAGGATTAAAGGTTTTCTGCATCAACCTCCGAAAAGTTGCACCAGCGTTTTTGAGACCAAACGACATCTTAACATAGCAGTAAATGTCATATGGAGTGATGAAGAAAGTTTTCTCCTCATCTTCTTTACTCATGTTAATCTGGTGGTACCCTGAGTATGCATCTAAAAAACTTAACAACTTACACCCTGAAGTGGAGTCTACAAGTTGATCAATGCGTGGAAGGGGAGAGTCATCATTTGGACAAGTTTTATTAAGATCTGTGAAGTCAATACACATTCGCCATTTTCCATTGCTTTTTCTAACCATTACAGGATTGACGAGCCACTCTGGGTGGTCGACTTCACGAATAAACCCAGCCTTGAGTAGCTTGTCAATCTCCGACTGGATTGCCACCTTCCGATCAGGTGCGAAACACCGGAGCTTCTGCTTGACCGGTTTTTTTTGTCAAGCTGGAGAGCTAGCCTATGCTCGATCACCTCTCTAGGGACTCCGGGCATGTCAGATGCTTGCCAGACGAATACGTCCTGATTTGCTCGGAGGAAGGAGACGAGCGACTCTTCCTATTTGAGGTTGAGTCCTACCCCGACCAGTACCTTTTGGTCAGATGCATCAGCGTTTCTTGACCCAGACGGAGTGTTGACGCCTCCTTGGTCTAGTCCGAAGGCTTTGGCGCTATCTTTGGCCTCGAGTGCTTGAACTGCATAGGTGACGGGTTACTTTCCCTGGTCGAAAACTCATCGACCAGTTCTAAGGACTTCCGATCTCATGCATAAGCCATTTTGCGGTTTCCTCGAACTGTGATGACACCTTTCGGTCCTAACATCTTTAGACTCTAATAACCGTAGTGTGTAGCTATCAATAATTTTGCTAGAGCCGGACGGCCAAGGATTCCATTTTATGTGGTTTCGAAATCAACCACATCAAACGGAACCTTTTCTGTTCGGAAGTTGTCGGGTCTTTCGAACGTAACCGGTAGGGACAGCTGTCCTATCGGTTTAGCGGTAGAATCATTAACCATGCCGTGGAAGGCTTATTTCACAGGTTTCACCTAGGACCTTGGGATTTGCATCTCTTCCAATGCTCCCACAAACAAAATATTTAAAGAACTACCTCCATCTATTAAGACTCGATTAACTTTACAATTGTTAATAGTAGGTTCAACTACGATAGGAAACCTACTTGGCTGAGTCGAGGGGGTGGGGCAGTCTTCTTTGCTGAAGGAGATTACAGTTTCCGACCACCTGGATGGCTTCATAGTGATCGGAGACTCGGCAAAATTGATCTCTCGCTCCACGGCCTTCAGATGACGTCTGGAATCGTACGAGGAGGATCCTCCGAAGATCATGTCCACCATATGTTGTGGCTCCTGGTAGTCCATCTCTTCATCGCCATCTTTATCCTTCTTAGAGCTTGATTCTCCGAATTCTGTTATGAAGAGGAAAGGTCATTTGCCTGAGTAGTAATCTTCCAACTTACTTTGCCAGGCCCGGCAGGTGTGCAGATCATGCCCTGCCGCTTTGTGAAGTGGACACCACTTCTTACTTTTCTTGAAGTCACTGGCTAGAGGCATACCTTTGTTCTGACCGGTGAAATCTTTCTTGCCCTTGGTATATTTATCTGGAATCGCAAGGACTTCCTTGTTGTCGGGCTTGCGATTCTTCTTGTTCTTGAGAGACTTCTTGTCTTTCTTCTCCTGCTTCTCCCGATCCGACTGGGGATTTTTGTCCTCCCGATCAATGGCTTCATACCATTCGACCGTTCACTAGCGGCCGTGTATTTGTCTGCCATGTCGAAAAGCTCGACGGTTGTTCGTGGAGGATTTATTACAATATCCTCCATAAACTAGCGATTCCTCAGCCCTGCTTTGAAGGCCTGGATGACAGAAGATTATGCGATCTCTGGGATGGAATTCCGAACCTGACTGAATCTCTTAATATATTGTCGAAGAGTTTCGTTGGTCTTCTGCTTCATCCGATGAAGATCATCCACCTTTCCGGGGCGGTCGTATATCCCTTGAAAGTTGACGATCAAAGTATCACAGAGTTGCTTCCAAGTATAGATAGATCCGACCGGTAGGTTAAGCAACCACGACAGGGCAGATCCGTCAAGGATAATGGGCAAATAATTTTCCATTACGTTATCATTACCACCAACGGCCTTGATGGCGGTAGAATAAATCTGAAGAAATTCTAATGGGTTCTGAGTCCCATTGTACTTCTCGATGTTGGCTTGTCGGAACCTGTCCAGCCAACAAACTCTTGGAGACCTGCTGAAAATGCTCGGTATCTTGTAATGGAGTCGTGGCGCCTTCTCTGAAAAGGAGCCAGATTATAGTTAGTCGGGGATCGATTCCTCAGATTTGCATATCTAGGATCTGGTGTCCCAACTCGGTCGTGGACGTTATGATAACGCCTTTGACCACCTACTTGGTTCAGATGATGCATGATATCACCTGAATCAAGTACCATTCCTCTTAGCGAGGAGGAGGAGTGGCTGCTGTGAAGAGCCATCTTCCCTCGTGATTTCCTGGTCGAAACCTATGAGGGGGTCTTGGTGTTGCTCGATCCTCTGCATGACCATGTTGTCCTCTACTGAAAGAGGAGCGCTGGCACGAGGTCATCGTGTGACTTTGTGAATTCCTCAGCTCCCGGTACATTTCTATACGCCGCATGGTTTGTTGGAGGATCTCCGACACTTGACTTGCAAGCTGAACATAACCTAGAGTTCTTGCTAAAGCAGGGTCTAGATTATTCAAGATATTCTGAACTCGCTGCAGGTTTTGTATAGTTACCGAAGGTCGTAGCAATTTTTTGCTTGCAGTGGGTGTCCGATGAGTTGAGTTATCCCTCGACCTTCCAGATGGCCCTGCCTGATTCCTTACTCGCGTGGCGGTAGGAACAGGTGAATTAACTGATGCACGTCCATCAGTTCGGTTGCCTCCGGTAGTTGGTGCTTGAGCGCTCGTACCATTTCCACCAACAGGTGGTGGCGAATTAACCCGTGGAGGACTGTGCATGGCATCTCAATTGGTATCTCTGATTATATTAACTTCGTGGCGCCAACAGTGATCTTCCGAGGAACTCCCGTCGTAGCTAAGGGAGCGCATTCCAGTGCTTCTGCAAGGAGCTTCCACGATGGAGAGTGGTCGGAGATTACTGTCTTTGGTGGGCTTTGTGGTGGACTTAGCCTCATCCAGCGTATTGTCGATCGTATGCTGAGTTTTCCCATACCCACTTGGCCAGCGATCGGTGATAGCTTCATCGATACCCTTACCAGATGTCACTTAGCCCCCAGAATAGTAGGAGCCATTTGCGAATACTGGTCGCCAATGACAATATCGAGAGTATTTGGACTCTCTGTTGGACCGAAAAGGCGACTAGAGGGGGTGAATAGGAGCACTGTCTCTTTTTCACCTTGACCGGATTCAACACGATTTTCACTCCAATAGCTATGAGAGCTATGAAGATCAATGTATAGACATAGCGGAAGACTTGTATTGAATCTAATCAAAACCCCGAAGCAAAACAACCAAAAACTCAATTTATAAATAGTTGGACGGTCGGACCTCTCAACCCAGTGGTCTGACCTCTCCATGGGGCGGTCTGACCTCTCCAATGGGCGGTCTGACCTCTAGCCTAATGAACAGTAAAATCAACCCGAACTCAAAATTACAAGTTGGTCTAACTTTTGATCCACAACTCCAAACTTCATGAAACTTGAAACATACATTCTTTAGAATGTCAGGAACCTATTCCAATCAAAGATCATGAAGATCATTGCCAAAGTTCCGACCTTTTCCGTTTGAGTGAAGGTTGCTAAAAAAACCGGGCCAAATATGAAAATGGTGATTGAGAGGATTTCGTGAGAGGAATCAATCCATGATGGCTAAGGATGGTCTCCCATACACCCTAGCACCCTCAATCACAGAAAGAATCAAGCCAAAATCTCTCAAGAGCAAAACCCCTAAAATCACCCTTTCTTTTAGCAAAACCGGGGCAAAATCAAAGTTAGATCCAAAAGCTTGCTCATGAGTGGATGAAGATCAAGATGACCTTAGATCATACCCCATACATCCCAGCAAACAAGATCACAGTAAGATCCCAAATAAAAAACCTAAGAAACACTAAAAATCCCAAAGGCATTTAAGAGAGAGCAAGAATAAGATAGAACTCAACTTGGGGGCAAATCTTGCATGGATTGATTAGATAGATTGTATGTTTACTTGTAACAGCCCAAAATTTCAAATTTGGTTAAAGTTTAAAACTTATTTGAATTTGTGAATTTTCTGAATTTTAAAAGCTTTCCTTTAAATTATTTAAAGCCAAAACAAATTTAAATTCAAAATTCTATCACCAACTTTAAGTTGGGAATAATTTTATTAAGTCTAAAATGTCTCTAAGGATTTATGAGTTTTTTTTTGTAGAATTTTTGGACTCTGTTTGCTATTTTCTAAGTCTAAAAGGAATTAACAGATTATTTAAAATAGAAAACTAAAAAAAACCCTCAGAGTGCATGGGCGAAACCCTCACTCGACCCATTTCCTCTCAGGCTCGGCCTAAGTCGGCTGCTCAAATTTCACCACCACTTGCACCCGCCTCCTCTCTCTCCACCATCGGATGCCCATCCGAGCAGACGCTTCCACGCCTCCCTCTCTCTTCAAGACCGTCGGATGAGAAATCGACGGCCCGCGTCATCTTCTCCTCAAGATTCTTCTCCGGCGGTCAAGCCGCCTCCGCCATTTTCGCTCACGGGCGAAGCCAGTGGCTCAGCCGCTCCAACCTCCGCGTCCTCAAGACGTCGCATACAGACGACTCGGCGCCCCAACCGCCTCGCCCCACCTTCTCCCCCTCTCCTCATGCGGATTCCGCCACGTCGCCACAAGAACCGCCGCCACGATCTCCACTCGCTCGCCGCCTCGGACCTCCTCGCCCCTATAAAGGCAATCCCTGTAGCCCTCCTCTCACCGCTCACGCCGCACTCACCCTCTCTCTCTCTTCTGTGCTCGCTGGAATTGGGAATTCCGCTTGCGTCCCGGCTTGAAGCTTGATACGCCGCCGGAGCCGCTCCGCCACCGCCGACCACACCATCGTCTTCTCGCGTCGCTGCGAACCCCAGAGCACACCTCTCGCCGGGCGCCACCGGAACGTCTTCATCGCTGCCGAGCCCGCTCATGGCCGCTTTCACCTCGCCGCCGGCTATCACCGCCACCTCGGGTGACCAATCTGTGTGCATTGTGATCCTCGCAATCCCTCTTCCTCCTCGTGCCTCGCCGGAGCCCAACTCGCCGCTGCTCACGGTTCCTAGGGTCCGTCTTGCCGCCCCCGTCCAAGACCGACGTGGCCATGCCACGCAGCGCCAACGCGGGCGCCACCTCGGCCAGTGGACCAACGTGGCGGCCTACGTGGCGCCACGCCACACACACGCCACCTCACTCGTGAGCCAAGCGTGGACCAAGTCCATATGGACCTAGTCAGCGACACAAGGGCCCCAGCGTCGTAATTATTTTTAAATAAGAGGTTTCGTCTTACCGACGCCACCTTGCGCATTAAAAGATTTTCTTTTAGAAAAATAATTGGGAAATTGATTAAAAGGCGATTTAGGATTTAAATTGTAAAATTTATAACTTATTCATCCTAGCTCCAAATTAGATGTTTCAAATTGCTAAATTCTTAGAAAATTATTATCTAACTAAATAAAATATAATTATTCAATTTGGAGTTCATTTTAGTTCTGTTTTAGAATTTAGAAATTCATTTAAAATCCAAATTTAGATTTAAATTTGTAAAATTCATATCATCGATTTCCACTCCAAATTTATTGAATTAAATTTCTAAAATTTTGTAAAAGATTATCTAGCTTAATAAATTAAAATTTGTTTATTTGGAATTAGTTTAAATTGTCTCTTTTAAGTTAAAACTATTTAAATTGCAAATTTAGAATTTAAACTTGTAAAATTCATATCTTTTATTTCCTAATTCCAAATTTAGTGTTTCAGACTTATAAAGTCTTCTAAAATTTTATCTAGCCAAATAAAATATAATTATTTTATTTGGAGTTAGTTTAAACTATTGTCTTGTTTTTATTGGAATTTCAATTGATTGTCGTATTTTCACGCTTAGATTCTGACGATTTGGAATTTGATTCTTAGAAGCTTTAGAATTGCAAGACTTCAGCGAAGGCAAGTTACACTTTGACCATGTTGCACCTACTATTTTAAAGTTATTTAATTCAGTTTTAGAATTATTATTGCATGCGTATTTTTAGTCAATTATTTTAATACCTGTTTAAATGCTTAGCTATTCCAATTGTTATTGGATGGCCAATTTTGTATATTGAAATGCCATCCCTTGTCACCATAGGTAAAATTGTTTGGAAATGCTTAGCAAATGTTTAGACCATGATTTTAATTTTGGGAGGATTTAGCCAAACCATTACAAATTTGTGTAAACTTGAACCTATGGTATTGTTTTACCATAGAGTTATTGTAAAGATGGTTCTTACTAAAATAAAATCAAAAATGGTTTGGACTTGGGCGAAACGGATGAATGGTGGGTGCAGGTTTATGCACGGGTTTAATCTGGTTAGGATTAAAACCCAGGGTTTGATTTTGAACGACGCCCAAGTCAATTAAGGACCGGTCTTGGAGCCGATCTTGCTATGCCCTACCAGACCACCACTCGTCTTGTGCAGGCAAGACTTGGCTTAATAATTTGGGACACCTCGTAGATATTCGTGTCATTTTGTATGAGTGGGTGTTGGTTAGACAAGAGTCCCTTCGGCGCAAGAGGGGCTCCTGAGGATGGATAGTCCAATGGAAGCTTAAACCTTAGCGGGCATGAGTTCTTTGGGGTAGACCATTGTAACGGCCTCGTGATAATTTTTTGTCACACGCCTTAGGAAGCGTGGATTGGCCGACACAAAGAGCAAATTATCTCGTGTGGGTAAAGCCGCATAAACTCGCAGAGTAGAAAACTATTGAATAGCGCGTCATGATCATGGACATGCTAGCAAAGCCACTTTGAGTTAGACTTGTTTTTGGTTTTAAAATGAATTCAATCGGATGTTTTCGGGATGGTTAGTCCTGTGGGAAAATTAGGCGGTTAGCCATTGTGATTGGAGGATATCCATCACCTTTATTGGAGGTTATCCACATTATACATTTGTCATTAAAATTATGATTTTAAATCTTGTATGAAAATGGCCTTGCAATCTATTATGACTATTTAAATTCAAACTGCCGCTTTACATAAAATAACCCCGCTATTGTCCTTTGTTTACCCTATGCATGCATTACAATTCCATATTGGTGTAACTTTGCAGCAGTAGTTGTGCTCATGCTTGCTTTATGCAACAAAATTTCAGAGAAGACTATTATCGGGACGGTGAGGACACCGACGCTTAGGTTACGCACCTGCATTTATTACGTGGGCGGATCGCTCGCCTACTACTATCTTTTTACTTCCGCTGTGTTATTTACTCTTTTATTTGGCTTCATGCCCAATTGTATCGAACTTTGATTTACTATTAATGCAATGCGAGACTTGGTTATGTTATCATTTTTGTAACTGTGTACACCGGAAATCCTGGACTGGTGTATGAACACAGAGGGTTCGGGATCTTTCATTCCCGGGTCCAACATTACTACCACTCCACCATTGAGGACAAAATCTCAACACTTGTGCACTCAATCAATCCATCTCTCATGAACCCTAGCCTCTCCACTTTTCTCTCCTATCCCTAAATCACAAATTAGAGTTTCTAGAATCCAATGGTTGGGAGGTGCATGACCAACACCCTCCCCTATTTATAGTGGAGGCTAGCTTATATAAAGAAAATCCTAATGGGTACCCGCTAAGCCCACACAAAAAACGGGTTTCACTCACGCACGCTTTTCAAAGCATCGTCTTCATCTTCTCTTGACCTAAACCACTTCTCTTTGCGTCGTCTTGCACCGTGGTTTAGCCAAAAGCAATCAAGGCGGTATTTTGGTGAAATTACCAAAATACCCCTTCTCGACCTTTCTCCCAAGACCAAGACCAAACTTCATGAAGCAATCACATGCTTCGCCATGTGTAGGTTGATCAACGGCTCTCTTCAAGTCAGTAAGTCTCTCCCATCCGGTTCCCATGGAAACCACCATGGCACTTACACCGACCCCTGCGCCGCTTGATGCAACCCATCGCACCGAACTACCCGGTCGGTCATCCTTGTCCATTTTGCGCTATGCTTGAGTCCATTGACATTACCTAGCATCCTCGATTGTTCTGAACTTCAGCTCACCAAGCCTAGTCCCAATCATCCTCACCGTTGACTGTCGTTGATCTCCAAGCTTCCTGCGCAACAATAGACCAAGAATTTGATTCTGAAAACAAGTTCTTCGCAACTTGACCCACGTTAGTCAAAACATGCATCATGCAACACATATGCACTGAAACCCATGAACTTGACCTAACCAACAAACATCGCCGCCAAGCTGGCCGGCGAAAAAGTCAAAACCGATCAGATCGCCACCCATGGTCGGTCTCGACGCCCGCCTGGGCCTCGACCTTGCCAAAGAAGGGACTTAGCCAAATTTCCTCCCTGGAAATCCAAAACCTCTCTGAAAATTTCAAACGAATAGAACTTTTGACTCGAAGCTCTAAAAATTATGAGACCAAGTGCAGAAAAATCCTCTATCTTGCCTACACTCTCTATTTTTTTGGCCCGATCCAAAATTCAACAAACCTTTATGGCCGGTCAGACCGCCACCCTATTGGCCAAAGCCTAGGCCGGTCTGACCGCCTACAACTTGGCAGTAGCAGGACTTTGCTGAAAATGAGGGTTTCTCTAAATACCTCGACGCTACTGCCAATTGTTCAACACACTAAGTTTAGGATCATATTCACATGATCTCCACACTCTCTGTTCGCCGCGCTGGGCTCCCATTGTCGTTTCTGCCGGTCGGATTTACTAGGCTTGTAGAAGCGTTCGGACATTCTGAACTGGTCAGAACGAGCGGTTCCTCTAAGAGCGCTATTGTTGGTGGCGATGTATCCTCATCCATCCCTTCGATTTCGTCAATCTCTGTGATTGGTGAACCGGCGGAGGAGGAAGTCGACGATGACATCCTGTTTTCTTCCATGGCGCGGATGCACGCGTCTATGTCGAGATTGGAGTAGTCCGCCAAGTCGAACCAGTTTTTCTCATCCCAAGTCCCCGCCATATTCGCATGAGCGATAATGGAACAAAGGAAGTGGATGAGGAATGCTTGAGCGAAGTGATCTTTAAGAACTCAACGCCTTCTTCCCCACAGACGGCGCCAGCTGTCGACGATCGAGTCGCCGATCTTACAAAATGAAATGAGGAAAATGCAGAGAGTTTTTGGTAGAGAATGTGACTTTGACAAGACAGTGGACTAATTCTAATTATACTGAGCGTAGTACTTGCTATGCTATTAAAATCCAATCGTCTGTTGATCTTTCGAATTGGATTCGATCTCCTCCTTTACTACTTGCATTCTTCTTTAAGTAGTTGACGAAGTGGCGACAGTTACTCCTAGAAGTGGCACCTATTGGAAACGTCGCGACTGTCGGAGCGAGGCAGTGGTTGACCAAGTATCAACCGTTCGACGGTTGTGCATCTGTGAGACACACAACCGTATGGTGGTTGTTGTCAGTGTCTTTAGATTATGAAACATCACGTGGTATGGACCAAATATGACATGTGTGCCATTCATCACACGGTATGGAATATACTCGGAGTCAGATCCGGATGCCAGTACAATGCTTCTACGAGCGGTCATCTGGTCGGGGACTAGGTACAGGCCCTCGTCCGACCAGGGTATCCTCGAAAAAAACCTCTAGAATCCTTACGACCATAAAGGTCGTGATCCTTAGGGGTTGTGACCATGAAGACATATGGTCTTTTATTATGTATTAAAGTAATACATCGAGAGTTTAATCCTCGTGAGGAATTCTTTCTCACCTAACCGTGCTATGAAACGACTTAGCGCTGCCATACAGCGGTTACTTTTTGGACTTCCTTTTTTGTCGTCGGAGGGTGCATCTCATCGATGGCCATAATCTTTGCTGGGTTTGCATCAATCCCTCCAGCTGAAGCTAGGAATCCAAGAAGCTTTCCCGAAAAAACTCCGAACACACACTTCTCTAGATTTAACTTAAGGTTATGCCTTCTTAAGTTATTGAAAGTCTCGCGTAGGTCGAAACTATGGTCGCCAGCGTTGATACTTTTCACGATAAAGTCATCAATGTAGGCTTCTAGATTTTGACCTATCTGAGAATTAAAGGCTTTTTTGCATCAACCTTTGAAAAGTTGCACCAGTATTTTTGAGCCCAAATGACATCTTAACATAACAGTAAGTGCCATATGGTGTGATGAAGGAAGTTTTCTCTTCATCATCTTTACTCATATTGATCTGGTGGTACCCTGAACACACATCCAAAAAACTTAACAACTCATAACCGGAAATAGAGTCTACAAGTTGATCAATGCGTGGAAGGGGAAAGTCATCATTCGAACAAGCTTTACTAAGGTCTGTGAAGCCAATACACATTCGTCATTTTCCATTACTTTTTCTAGCCATTACAGGGTTGGTGAGCCACTCTGGCTGCTCGACTTCACGAATGAATCCAGCCTGAAGAAGCTTGTCGATCTCGGACTGGATTGCCTCCTTCCGATCAGGTGCGAAGCACCTTAGCTTCTGCTTGACCGATTTTTTATCAAGCTGGAGAGCTAGCCCGTGCTTGATCACCTCCTGGGGACTATGGGCATGTCGGACGTGTACCAGACGAATACGTCCTGGTTTGCTTGGAGGAAGGAGACGAGTGACCCTTCCTATTTAGGGTCGAGTCCTGCCCTGACCAGCACTTTTTGGGCAGACACGTTAGCGTTTCCTGACCCAGATAGTGTGTTGGTACTTTCTAGGGGAGCGCCTTTGTCGAGTGGTACCTCCTTAGTTTAGTCAGAAGGCTTTGGAGCTATCTTTGGCCTCGAATCCTTAACCTATATGGTAGGCGGATTAGTTTCCCTGGTCGAAAGCTCATCGATCAGTTCTAAGGATTTCCGATCACATGCACAAGCCATTTTTCGATCTTCTTGAATCGTGATGACTCCTTTTTGTCCTAGCACCCGTAATGCGTGGCAATCAGGAATTTCGCCAATGCTGGATGACCAAGGCTTCCATTGTATGCGGTTTCAAAATCCACCATATCAAATGGAATCTTTTCCGTTCGAAAGTTGTCAGGCCTTCCGAACGTGGCTGGTAGGGACAGCTGCCCTATCGGTTTTGCGGTAGAACCAGGAACTATGCTATGAAAGACATATTTCACAGGTTTCACCTTTGACCTGGGAATTTGCATCTCTCCCAATGTTCTCATAAACAAAATGTTTAAAGAGCTACCTCCATCTATTAAGACTCGATTAACTTTACAATTGTTAATAGTAGGTTCAACCACCATAGGGAACCTACCTGGTCAAGTCAACGGGATAGGGCAGTCTTCTTTGCCTAAGGAGATAGTTGTTTTCGACCACCTAGATGGTTTGATGCCAATCGGAGACTCGGCGAGGTTCCCTTCACGCTCCACAGCTTTCAGATAGTGTATTGAGTTGTACGAAGAAGATCCTCCGAAGATCATATCCCAGTGTGTTGCGACTCCCAAGGTAGTTAGGATCGCGATCCAAGTCTTAAAGTCTTACGACTCTACGAACCCACGACAGCCTGTCGATCCAAGTCTTACTGCCGATCCGATCCTACTCAAGGTCGGTAGGATCGCGATCCTACTCTTAGAGTCTTACGGTTCTCTGAACCCACGACGACTGTCGATCCAAATCTCACCGTCGATCCTACTCGTAGAGACTTAGGGCAATTTTTTTAGAGGCAGGCTTTGGCGATATTTTGTTTTAGAGCAAAATTTGTTGATATTAATTTCGAGAATGAAACTATAAATAAACAAGGAGCATGCAAAATATTGTATCGAAGGTGGTAATGCTAGTACAAATATCTATATTATGGCATGAGCAATCTTGAGCTTGATAATGATAAGCTCTTTTTATTCTGGAGTATGTCTAGCTACTTTTAAGGAACATGCAAGTGGTAAACCATATAACAATCATACAAACTTATAGTATAGATGTTAAATATGTGTATTTTTATAAATCCGTAGAATCGCCAATTCTACGATTCGATACTACGATTCGATCCTACCGGAGGCAAATCGATCCGACTCGGGATCTCGACTCTGACTACCTTGGCGACTCCTGGTACTCCATCTCTTCGTCGCCATCTTTATTCTTCTTGGAGCTTGGTTCTCCAAATTCCGTTACGAAAGGGAAGGAGCCTTTACCTGAGTAGTAGTCTTCCAGTTTCTTTTGCCAGGCTCGGCAGGTGCACAGATCATGCCCTGCTACCCAGTGAAGCAGACACCACTTCTTGTTCTTCTTATAGTCGTTGGTCGGCACTTTTGCCTTGTTTCGATCAGAAAAGTCCTTCTTGCCCTTAGTAGATTTTTCTAGAATCGTAAGGACTTCTTTGTTGTCGGACTTGCGATTCTTATTCTTGAGAGACTTCTTGCTTTTCTTCTCTTGACTCTCTAAGCCTGGTTGGGGATTTTTTTTTATCTTTTTGATCAATAGCTTCATACCATTCGACCGCTTCACTAGCGGCTGCATACTTGTTTGCCAAATCAAAAAGTTCGACGGTCATTCGTGGAGGATTTATTGCAATATCCTCTGTAAACCGGCGATTCATCAGCCCTGCTTTAAAAGCCTAGATGACAAAAGACTCTGTGATCTCTGTGATAGAGTATCGAACCTGACTGAATCTCTTGATATATTATCAAAGAGTTTCATTGGTTTTCTGCTTCATCCGATGAAGATCATCCTCCTTTCCGGGATGATCGTACGTCCCTTGAAAGTTGGCGATCAGAGTATCATAGAGCTGCTCCCAAGTGTAGATATATCCGGCCGGTAGGTTGAGAAACCACGTCTGGACAGACCATTCAAGGACCGTGGGCAAGTAATTTGCCATCACGTTGTCATTACCACCAGCAGCTTTGATGGCGGTAGTATATATTTGAAGAAATTCTAATGGGTTCTAAGTCCCATTGAATTTCTCTATTTTGGTTGGTCGGAACTGTCCGCCAACGAAGCTTGAATAACAAAAAACGCAGCTCGTGACTGCGTAATGGAGTCGTGGCGCCCTCTCTGAAAAGGAGCTGGATTATAGTCAGTTGGGGATCGGCTCCTAATATTTGCATACGTTGTATCCAGTGTCCCGATCCGGTCGTTAACGTTAGCATTACATCTTTGACCCCCTGCTTGGTTTAGGCGATGCCGAAGG
The DNA here is from genome assembly GCA_036346405.1 of Phyllostachys edulis. NCBI lineage: Eukaryota > Viridiplantae > Streptophyta > Magnoliopsida > Poales > Poaceae > Phyllostachys > Phyllostachys edulis. Next base: position 41,447,913 of record CM070555.1, on the reverse strand, counting down.
TCATCGGAACGAAGCGGTCGTTCCTCTTGATGAGGAGGAGGAGTGGCTTCTGGGACGAGCCTTTTTCCCTCGTGATTCTCTGGTCGGAACCTATGGGGGCTCTTGGTATTGTTCGGTCCTCCGACTGACCATGTTACCCTCTGCTAAGGGAGGATCACTGGGCGAGGTCATTGTGTGACATTTCAAGTTCCTTTGCTCCCGGTACAATTCCGTACGATGCATAGTCTGATGGAGGATCTCTGACACCTGCCCTGCAAGTTGGACATAGCCTGGAGTTTCTGCCAGAGCAGGATCTGGGTTATTCAGAATGTCTCTAACTCGTTGCGGACTTTGAATCGTTACCGAAGGTCTTGGAGGGTTTCCGCTAGCGGTGGGTGTTCGATGGCTCGAATTTTCCCTTGACCTTCCGGTTTGTCCTGCCCGACTAGTCACACGCTGTGAGGTAGGAACAGGTGAATTAACTGATCGACGTTCATCAGCTCGTTCGCCTCCATCAATTGGTGCTTGAGCGCCCGTTCCATTTCCACCAAAAAGTGGTGGTGGGACAAACTGTGGAGAACTTTGCACGACATCTTGATCGGTATCTTCGATTGCGTGAACCTCGTGCCTCCAGCAGCATTCCTCCGACGAGCTCCCATCGTAACTAAGGGAGAGCCTTCTAGTGCTTTGGCAAGGAGCCTCCATGACGGGGAGTGGTTGGAGATTACCACCTCTCGATGGCTTCGTGGTGGATTCATCCTGATCCGACGGACTGCTGGCCGTATGCTAAGTTTTATCATTCCCACTTGGCCTATGATCAATGGTAACTTCATTGACACCCTCATCAGATGTCGATTGGCCCTTGGAATATTTAGGAGCCGTTGGCGAATACTGCTCACCCATGACCGTATCGAGAGTACATTGACCCTCTGATCGCAGCGTCGGGGCTTAGGCTTGTAGAGGTGTTCGGACGTTCTGAACTTGTCGGAACGACCAAATCCTCTGCGAGCACCACTGATGGCAGTGGTAAATCCTCCTGCATCCAGATGGCCCCGCTGACCTCAGGAGGTGGCGATCCAGCAGAGGAGGATGACGACGACATCCCGTTGTCTTCCATGGTGCGGATGCATACGTCCATGTCGAGGTTGGAGTAGTTCGCCAGGTCAAACTAGTTTTTTTTCATCCCACGTCCCTACCATGTTCGCATGAGTGGTGATGGAGCGAAAAGAGTGAACGAGGAATGCTCGAGCGAAGTGGCCTCCAAGAAGTCAACGCCTTCTACCCCACGAACGGCTGCCAGCTGTCGACGATCAAGTCACCGATCTTACAAAATAAACAGAGAAAAATGGCAAAGAGTTCTTGGGAGAGAATGGAATTGCTATTTATTGCTATGAACTAGATCTAGGGGTGCCCTTGACAAGGCAGTGGACTAATCCTAATTACACCGAGTGTAATGCTTACTATGCTATTGAATCAGGCTTGAAACATGGATCTAATGCTAATTGCCGTGCTTCAATCTGATGCCCTTGTTCCTCCGTGCTCTATCTTTAAATAACCATAGAAGAGGTGAAAGTTGTTCCTGTAGAAGGCGCATGTTGGAAGTGACGCGTCTGGTCGGAGGGTCGGTTACAGTTACTAAAATAGTAACCGACCGTCAGTTGGTGTCTGTGAGACACTAAATCGTATGGTGGTGGTTGTCTGTGTCTTAGGTCCTTGAAATGTTGTGTGGCATGGAGCAACTATGACATGTGTTCCATTTGTCACATGGTAAGGAATATACTTGGAGTTTAATCCAGATGCCTGTTCATTGCTTCTACGAGCAGTCATCTGGTCGGGGATTGGGTACAGGACCTCATCCGACCAGGGTACCCATCATGTAACCTCTGAAATTCTTACGACCACAGAGGTCGTTAGCCTTAGGGGTTACGACCACGAAGACGTATGGCCTTTTATTATGTATTAAAGAAATACATAGAGGTTAAATCCTCAAGAGGCAATTAAGTTAAAGATGAAGTAATTAACCAATATGCTTCTGCCATCTAATTTAAATTGCAAACTTAAATTACAAGTCTTACCAAAAATATAATCTTGCCCAAATATCAGCCATCCTATCTTTAGCTCTAGATTTGAATCACCAATGGTATTTAAGAAATAATTAATGTTTCAACAGTTCGAAGCGCCACCTGAGGAGAGAACTCTGGTAATATATGGACTCCAAGATTGAATCAACGAAGTAAAATTATACTAATCGCATGTTGAACTCACACCCTAATCTCTCATGGTTAACGCTCATCAAATAATGCCTAGTGTTCTTTTGGACTCATATCTATCACAAGTCTAACCCAACTCATGGAACTTCCTTAATGATTATCCAATGATAGCAGGAACTCTTGAATTCAAGATCAAGCCATGACCATCCCCGATCGGCGATATATCACCATCTTCCAAATCCAAAGTGGAATGTCCCTACAAATGTTCCTTCGATCCTTCCTTGTTTTCCTCCCGGCAGAGTTTCTCCGTCGTTTTCCCCTTTTGCTCAAATATCGTTTGACCTTGTCAAACATCCCGCTTTCACTAAATCTTCTCTTATATTCTTGATCATCACAAAACTTAATTAAGCTCAATTGAATTTATTTGGACTTGTGAAGTTCTTTGGATTTATTTAGTTTTTCGATCATTTATCATGTAATTAGAAGTTGGAGTCCCGAAGAAACGACAACTCGAAAGGGATCAAGATTTAGATAAAGACGAAGACCAAGAATTCAAGACCACTGACTGAGAAGGCTTTGAGTAAGATCAAGGCCGCGGTAAATTGACCGAGGCGAGTCAATACTTTGATCATATTGAACCTATATTTTATGTAAATTATATTATTTTAAATTAGCAAATTGTATGCTTAATTTCTTATGCAAATGTATGTCAAATCCTTAAGAGGTAGTTACATACCTACTTGGTAATTAAATAATTATCACACCATCCTTGACAACTTGAGTTCCTTAATCCTTGTCACCCTAGATATTAAGTGGTGACTATACTAGCTATAGGTTGTACTTAAGCGACATGCTAGTCTTGTTTAAGTACCGGGGCATTAAATTCCCTAATCATCATCATTTAATCATAAAAATGATTTTGGGCAGTCATTCTGGGCAAATAACTAGAATGTTGAGATAATGTATTTTGTTCCTCAAAAACCCTATTAAACTGCTATTACCACATCTGGGGGGATGGTATGATGGTGGGTGCTGACGTAGCACGAGAGTGGTTGGAATGTGGTATGAACCGCCCGGATGACTTAAGGACTTAATCTTGTCATGATCTCCCATTGTAGAACAAGTACAACCACAAGTCTGTAAAATACAACTTGGCTTAGTGAATTTGTTGAACCTTGAAAGTCATCTCGCTGGAGGGGGAATGAGGTAGTGCAAGCACTGGATACGTTCCGGCTTGAATGGGACACCGATGCAAGGTGAAGTTGCCAGCTGTGCTAGTTGTTGTGGTGTAGTCCAGTTGCGCTAGTCGTTGTGGTGAACATCCCGCACAACGTATGTGGCCCACAGCCTATGGGAGCAGCCCATATGGGTGAGATAACGGATGGGGCGAGATAACTTGAAAGGTTACTGTGATAATCTCTCAACTACATGACCAAGGAATCATGCGGAGCAACGAGCTAATTGTCTCTTGTGGGTACAATATACAACTTCTGCAGAGTATAAACTATTTAAATAGTCGTGCCTACGGTCAAAGGCGGACATGAGAACTTACTAGAGTTAGTTCTATTTCAAAAACCTTTGTGGGTGGAATAAAAACATGTCGGGCTCACCTAGCCCTGAAATTGGATTTTTCCTGGGAGGTCGTACCCAGTGATGTTAATAGGTGGAGGTAATCCCAATTAAAATTAAGCATAAGGTGGACGTAACCTTCGCTGTTATTAAATATCACACAATTATTCTCTTTAATAAAATACAATTTGGTTAAAATGCTAAGTGATATGAAATTCTAATAATGATAATTGAAAACATTGCTTTAGCAAATAAAAGAACCTGAGCCATCCTTGTTAAGCCTTGTATGTATTATTAATGTATTCTATGTGTTGGCTCGCGAGTACGGAAGTTGTGCTCACTCTCGCTCTCCCCAAAACTCACAGAAGCTGTGAACCAAGCACACTGTGCATGTTTCGAGGATCCAGATGTCGATGGCCAAGAGCCAGGTCGCGAACCCCAGTTGGTTGTTTGTGGGCATATCCTAAGGGTCCCACAATTATGAAGTTTTCCATTTCCGCTGCCGCTTTTTATTTATTTTGGCCTGATCGGCCCATGAGTAAGTCCACTATTATATTTGCACTTTCGCATGACATGTTTTTGATGTTCAGTAATGTAATTGTGAGCACTACCTACTGATCCATGGAATAGTGCAATGGAATCACAGATGATTCTGGATTGATAAAATCTGGGTCCGACATCTATGCTGCAGGAAAATGCCCTGGCCAGTGAGTGATATGTATGGATCGATGCGCAGGCCAAGTCAAGTGATCGCGGGAGCCTGGTTCTCCATTACATGGTCACTTGTTCACTTTAGGAGACGTTCAAGAAAATGTGTTCAAGGGACGCTAAGGGCATCTAAAATAATTAGAGATAACATTGTCTCTAACATATGCTACATCATCTTTAAAGATAACATCTTCAATAGATAGTCTTTAGCACACTCTCCAACATTTATATTTTATAATTTTCCTTTGAAACGGGCCTACATGTCAACTAGAGTATATTAATGTATCATATCTTGTTTCGCGTGCACGATAGTCTCTTCAGGAAGAGACGACATGTGCTCTCTCTCCTTGCCCTCTCTCCTTCACGTAAGATTTTGTTAACGTGACATAGCTAAGAGACGACAATAAATACACTATAGGAGATGCCTAAGATGGATGAAGAATTTGGGAGCAGGAACTTCGGCGCAATGAGAGCCAGCCAACCGAGCGTCGTTGCTTTTGATCCTTTGGGGGAAAAAAGAAGGGCAAAAGCTGAAAGCCGGTTACTGCATATGCATGGTGGTGATATGATTCTGATCTGACGCATAGCATACTCATCATTTCATTCTCATCCTTTTCCTCCATCGCTAGAATGTAGCAAATTTTGAACACTATTGGCCCCATGAGACCACCCAAATTCCTAGAGTAGCCCCCCTAGCCGCAAATTCCAATTTTGGTCCCCCTCTCTCCTTCTGCTGCGGCCGGGAACAACAAGGGCACTCTTGTCTTCACAAGACGCAGCAGGTACTGGCCGCCCCCCGACAAGCAGAGAGGCACTGCCACCGCCCCCATGGCAAGCAGCCTCCCCCACCCCGGTGCACGCAAATCCAAGAGGAGAGAGAAAATTTATTTAAGAATATTTATTGGAGGAATTTCTAAATATAGAAAATGAGCTAAAAAAATTATGATTTTTTTGTGGACCCTCCCAGCATAGTGTAATTTCTTGTGTAATTTTTTATAATTTTATTAGTTATGATTTTTTTTCTCGAAAATTTATTTAAGTATACTGTTTGTAGGAATTTTCTAATATAGAAAATAAGGTCCAAAAATTATAATTTTTTTCTAGACTCCTTATACATTGTACTTAATTGTGTAATTTTTCTATAATTTTATATGTTCCGAAATTGTCTCGACAAAATTAAGGGTTTAGGTCTCGAAAATTAGGACGAAAGGTTTCGGAAATTAGGGTTACATGATTTCATGTGACTTGGAATGTGGGAAGTTTTCATTGTTCGCTCCCATGTTAACCAAATTGTGCTCATTAGCTTCCTTCTTAACCACATATAGAAACGTTTGATGGTATACAAAACTTGTGGGAGACATTCATCCCCTTGCAGTACAATGCATTTAAGAAGGAATAATATCTTGGTCGCTACGGTTCTTGATGACATTACTTCACTATGGTGGAGTTAAACTAAAGTACTTTATGAAGCTTGTACAGAATACAATTGAAGGGGCTGAGAACACTCGTTGTGATTATGAAGATGCCCTAAAACATTGAGGATTCGATGTCGGTGCGAATGGTTCTTTCTGAGATTCGACTAGAAGAGGCATACTTGCAATATAGGCTTGCTTTGATGGCTTAGCGGAGGCACAGAACCAGAACTATATTAGAGTCTGCGGACAGAAGCATGTTACACATGGTCACATGGCATGATGGTTCGGCTAATTGCCTTAGTCATCCTCGCTACTACTACGGTACACTACAACACAAGCATCTGGACTATGTAAGTATACATGCCTTTAGGGGATAGTAAAAAACATGGCGAGTAAGATGGGGGACTACTACGGAATGACCCGAACTACTGCGTGGACCAGGGCCATTTGCCCTTCCTTCTGAGCTCGGCGTTATACTCCTCGCCGACAGCCATGGCCTCGACTGCCATTTCCCTCCTTTTCTCGTGCTCCCTCTTGCGAGCCTCGTGCTCCCTGCTCCTGCACGCCTCGAGACGAGATTGTGTCTCCCGCCGGATACGCTCGTTGTGCTCGTCGTTGCGGCGCTCCTCCTCCCGTATCTCGCGTGCCCTTTTGGCATCCCACTCCTCGTAGTCGATTTGCCACTGGTCACGTGGGTGGATCTCTAGGTCGATCCACTTGCGGTAGCCACATAGTGGATCTGGGGACTACGGGTAGACGGGAGAGGTTGTTAGTACGTACTTTGAAAGAGAAATGGTGGAGGAACATACTATAAATGGTCCTTACCGGCTGTCGATAGTTGCTCGTGTCCCAAAGATGGTTGGGATAGTCATAGGAGTAGTTCGCACAACCCCAGTAATGCATACCCAGGCTGAGCCGCTGTTTGGATTTGAAGAACTTACATGTGTCCCTGCACCAATAGAGGGGCGACATCTCCACCTCTGGCGGGTGTTGCGGTGAAGGCTTGGTTGGAACATTCTGGTAGGGGTTGCTGCTACGGGGGGCGTCATTGCACAGAGCTGCCATCCTAGCACGCTCCTCTTGTTTGACCCAAGTCACAACAGCCCTTGCTTGTTCGTCCTGGGCCCCAGCAGCCCTTGCTAGTTCACTGATCTCGTTCCATTGCTTCTTCATCTTGTCCATCCCGGCGTGGTAAACCAAGCTCTGGTGTAGCGTTGGGTTTGGTTGTGTAGTGTTCTCTCCCATATCTCTTCCACCTCCTTTTATAAGCCACATGGTTGGCATGGTGTGGTTAAATTCATATGAGTAGCCTACGAGGCAGAGTGTTGTCTTGTCTTTCAGAAAAGTTGTTAGCGGCCCCCAAGAGGAATCGTCGGGTCACGTCGCTGCGTAAAGCTACCTCGTTGGGTTACGTCCTACTTTGCAGAGAGAAGTCATATCCTGCTTTGCAGAGTGCTATCTTTTCGGTTTAAAAAGCTGAAGAGACAAAGTGTTGTCACGTCTTACTTTGTAAAGGGTGGTCATGTCCTGCTTTGCAGAGAGAAGTTATGTCTTACTTTGCAAAGTGCTGTCTTTTCTGTCTAAAAAGCTGGCGATGCAGAGTGTTTTCACGTCTTATTTTGCAGAGGGTGGTCATGTCCTGTTTTGTAGAGAGAAGTCATGTCCTGCTTTGCAAAGTGATGTCTTTTCGTTATGAAAAGCTGACGAGGCAGACTGTTGTCACGTCTTACTTTGTAGAGAGTAGAGTGGTCACGTCCTACTTTGCAAAGAGAAGTCATGTCCTGCTTTGCAGAATGTTGTCTTTTCGGTCTAGAAAGCTGGCGAGGCAGTGTGTTGTCATGTCTTACTTTGTAGAGAGTAGAGCGGTCACGTCCTCCTTTGTAGAGAAAAGTAAATGTTCTGAAATTGTCTCGAACATTACAGATTTAGGTCTCCAAAATTTGGATTTTAGGTTTCGGAAATTAGGGTTTCATGAATTCCCATACAAAGTATTCATAACGGAATTAGACAGAGTCATACATGATACAGAGGAGTACAACAATGTCGCAAAGGCATACATCATCTAATGTAGGGATACACGACAGTTGATCCATGCGTAGATAATGTTACTGGTTTATTCTCATTCATGAAGGATTGCGATGCATAGATAAAGAGTGGACATTACAATCTCATTACAACTGAACTTCTACTTGGCAAGAACAGCAAATCATAGAAGAAAGACCACAAAACTAACTATCTTAACTAATTTCTGAAGCATTTTCACAACCCTTTCTATCCTTTCGTCCAGTCTTTTAAGTATATTCTCTTCATTTTGCATTGGTTGATCAGAGGGTCGAGCCACATGACAAAATGCAACAACACCACAGGTGTCTTCTTGCAAGGCAGCAATTTGTATTACTGTTGTAAGAATAATTCATCTATCATACTGATAGGGTCCGCCTTGAAGAAGACTGCATACTGAGATCACGTAAATGCGATTATACTCATAAAAAGCTGTAATACCCTCACTTGTACTCATAGTGTAGCTATCCCACGAGGGTATTTTAGTCATTTACAAAGCTTGGGAGCCTATAAATACCCCATGTATCCCTCCTTTCAAGGGATGGCTCTCTTGAGCAATAAAGAGACATGTTCAAACCGGTGAGTCCTCGGGGGCTCCTCTCAGGAGGTAACCCCTGCTGGCTCACCGACAGAGTAGGGCGGTCCTCTCGGACCTTCAACTCAGATAAATCCTCGTGTCATTTTTACTCTCGTGGACGATGGCCCGTCAGACGGCCAACGCCCACCCTCACTTGTGTTTGGTTTTACACCTACAACATTGGCGCCGACCGTGGGGACGAGCTAATCGATGAAAGGCTATGTCTCCTACCAAAATACTCTAAGTCCACGAAACCCGCTCCGGCCCTCGAGGGCAATGATCTCGTGGGCGACCCATCCGCTCTTTGAAGGAGCCCCACCAGCACCCTCATCGGAGATCGAGCTATCCACCTCGGGATGGCAACGCCCTACATGCCCCGGGCTCCCATGCGCATCCTCCTCCCTTGTGCGAAGTCGATGCGAGGCCCATCCATGGGCGCAGCAGTTCAAGGCACCTCGCAGCCTGTAAGGCTAAGGATTACGAGGCCAACCATCACCCCCGGACGCATGACGCTCATATGGCATGAGCGATGAAGGTTACATGGGGCTCGCCCTTCTAGCGCGCTCTTGTTAGGGACAGTCTGACATATAAATCTCAGATGGGCTCTCAAGACACTTTCCTCCAAGGATTTCACCCTCGTGGCGATAGGGCGTCACGACCTCCATGTCTCCCCTAGCAAAGTCCATGGTGGCACGGGCGCCCATCGCCCCACTATGGCAGCTCATGTCCCACGGATCTAGGGCATGAGCGACCACCCGTGGTGCATAGGGCGTCACGACCTCCGCGGTCTCCTCGCAAAGTCCATGGTGGCTCGGGCGTCCTGCCGCCTCCACCATGGCGGCTCATGTCCCTTGGACCTAGGGCATGAGCGACCACCCCGTCTTTGCGTAGGGCGACGACCTCCGCGGTCTCCCTAACAAAGACCATGGTGGCTCGGGCGTCCGCCGCCTCCACCATGGCGGCTCAGGTCCCATCGCCCTAGGGCATGAGCGACCACCTCGTGGTGCGTGGGGTGTCACGACCTCCTGGTCTCCCTAACAAAAGTCCATGGTGGCTCGGGCGTCCGCCGCCTCCACCATGGCGGCTCATGTCTCGCCGACCTAGGGCATGAGCGACCACCCCTGTGGTGCATAGGGCGACGATCTCCGCGGTCTCCCCTAACAAAAGTCCATGGTGGCCTGGGCGTCCGTCGCCTCCACCATGGCGGCTCATGTCCTACTGGCCCTAGGGCATGAGCGACCACCCTCGTGGTGCGTAGGGCGTACGACCTCCGCGGTCTCCCCTGACAAAAGTCCATAGTGGCTTGGGCGTCCATCGCCTCCACCATGGCGGTTCGTGTCCTACTGGCCCTAGGGCATGAGCGACCACCCTCGTGGTGCGAGGGTGTCACGACCTCCGCGGTCTCCTTGTAAAGTCCATGGTGGCTTGGGCGTCCGCCGCCTCCACCATGGTGGCTCGTGGTCCTACTAGACCTAGGGCATGAGCGACAACTTTGGTCCAGTACCAAGTTGATGGATGTGCTGAGGACTTGTCCCCCTTAGACTCCAGCCCACGCGCCGAACGACCTCTGGGTCCCCGCATGCCTAGTTCCATTGCTTCGCAAGGGTTAACTATTGTCATGCATTCCCGATCATAACAAAAACCCACATACGGGTAAAAGGGCTTCATTGCCCTCATAGTTCAATGCCCCCACGACTTAGCCTCGTGGGATTCACAAGATGATGTGCCCATGACTTCTTTGTCGTGGGCACACGCCTAAGGTGCCCATGAGTTAGCCTCATGGGCACTCTCCAAATCCACTAGGGGCTACCATCCCTAGTGGACATTTGGTGCCCCACGCCTTAGCCTCGTGGATCAGCAGATGTGCCCGTGACTTTCTTGTCGGCGCACGCCTAAGGTGCCCATGAGTTAGCCTCATGGGCACCTCCAAGTCCACCGGGGGCTACCATCCCTAGTGGCCATTCGGTGCCCCACGCCTTAGCCTCGTGGGCCGGCATGATGTGCCCGTGACTTACCTTCAAGATACACATGAGTTAGCCTCATGGGTGCCTCCAAGTCCACCGGGGCTACCACCCTCGTGGGCCATTGCGTGCCCCACGACTTAGCCTCGTGGGCACCCCTTCGATATGTCCATGACTCCGGTTTCATAGGCAGCTCAAATCATCTATCATCGACCGACTCGAATATCGATCAAGGACTATCATGCTCGTATAAGGCTACCATCTCAGAGATCTTAGTATCTGAAGCGATACGTAGCAACACTTCGATCAATGCTCATGTCAAATGAATGTTATCTTGCTGCAAGAAATAAGTGTTAATCATTCTCTCTTTCCCGCAGAGACGCTCGTGTTATCTGCCCGTCACTGCAATGTTTCTAGCTCGAACCGCGACCATTCTGAGGAGTTCTACTTCGACAACTCTCACCAAGCCACGGAGCAAGAGGAGGACAACTTCGCCTACATAGGCCTCACTTCGACGCGCCGCCCGTCTCAAAGGATATGCTTCAGCTTGGCGGCCTCGCGTCCAAGACTTCGCCTACTTAGGCATCACTCCGACGTGCCGTCCGCCTCGAAGGCTATGCCTCGGCTCGACGGCCTCGCGTCCCAGACTTCACCTACAAAGGCTTTGCGGCCGCGACGCCGACCCTCAAAGGCTATGCCTCGGCTCGGCGGCCTCGCGTCTGAGACTTCGCCTACTTAGGCATCACTCCGACGTGCCGTCCGCCTCGAAGGCTATGCCTCGGCTCGACGGCCTCGCGTCCCAGACTTCACCTACAAAGGCTTACCAGGACGCACACGGCCTCAAAGGCTATGCCTCGGCTCGGCGGCCTCGCGTCTCGAGACTTCGCCACATGGCTTTCTTCGACGCCGCCCTCGGCTATGCCTCCGCCGGGCGACCTCGCGCTCAAGACTTCGTCTACATAGGCTCGCTGACGACCGCCGACCTCGAAGGCTATGCCTCGGCTCGGCTGACCTAGGCCCAAAACCGCTTGCATAGGCTCGGCTGACCTTGGCCCGGCCTCGAAGGCTATGCCTCGGCTCTACGGCCTCTCATCCGCGACCGCCTATTGTGCTTCAGGCACGATGCGCCCCGCCTAGAAGGTCAGGCTTTGGGCTGGTCTTGTGTCTATGACCTTGCTCACAAGAAGTTTCGTTTTGATGCACCCCGCCCGAGGGTTGTGCCTCGATGGGGTGCCTCAAAGATTCAAGATTTCATCTTCGGATGGAGCAGCAAAAGCCACCCCACACGAAGGGCCAACGAGAAGCGTCAATTTAGTATCTGCCCTCACGTGGAGCACTCACGCGATATGGAGTAGAAAATAAGTTTAAGTCTTTGGGCACCCACATACCCACCAAGCCAAAATTGTCTAAGTCACGAGTGCCCTTGTGCATATTCCTCAGCTCTCGTGCCTCGCGCTGCACCGAGTCAAAAATTTGGCAAAGTCTCGAGCCCAGATTCCTGGTCAAGCTAGAATTTGGTCAAGTCTTTGGCCAAGCATATTCATCAACAAGATACAAGACCTCGGCATTCTTCTTTGCCCCTCGGGCGTCCTTGCAGGCACCCAAGGGGCAGGGGGCTAGAATGTTGAGGAATCCTACCAACTCGCCTCCGCACAAGCCCCCTCGGGCACCTTCATGACGACCGTGTGGCGCCGAGCCGCCAGTGGCGCCTCGTCGACATCGGGCCACCTTGCCTCCTCACGTGCCTTCGGTGCCCGCGCCGGCACCCTCGTGCGCGCCGTGTACCCTCGCGTGCGCCAGCGTGTCCTCGCGTACCCTCGCGGCGCCAGCGCGTGCCCTCATGCCCGAAGCCCTCGCGTGCCTTCGCGTGTGCCCTCACACCCAAGCATTCTTATTTGCCCCTTTGGCGCCCTTACAAGCGCCCAAGGGACAGGGGGGCTACATTGTCGAGGAATCCGACCACGTCCTATCGAAAATGATATATACTTCGACAAGTCCGCACAAGGGGTGACGGAGCCCTCGCCCGGGCGCATACCAACCCACTAGAAGTGGTTTGAGGCCTGTTGGATACTCGCACGCTACATGCACTTGTTACGCAGACATCCTTGACTACACCCGGTGCCCCGCGCTCTCGCGGCGCCCGGCACTGGATGTCCGAAAGTGCTCTGGCGATGTGCAGCCGGTTCTCCAAGACTAGTCGCCGATCATCGCCGCTTTCTCCGGCCGAGTCCTCGAGAAAAGAGAACATAGAAAGTTGAGTTTTCAGCTTTTGATCTTTGTATTATGCAGATTACAAGCTCAACCAAGACAAACGATCACATACATCCAGGCCTCATGGTGCCTGCGCCTGTCAGGCGCCAAGACTGGCGGCGCGCCCTCATGCAGACCTCGAGGCTCGCGCCATCGGGCCTTGGGGCCTCACGCCTCGGGACCTCGGGGCCTCGGGACCTCGAGGCCTCGCACCATCGGGCCTTGGGGGCCTCACGCCTCGGGGTCTCGGGGCCTCGGGACCTCGGCCTCGTGGCTCGTGCCCTCGGGGCCTCGGGGCCTCGGGACCTCGAGCCTCAGACCAGACTCGGGGCCTTGGGGCCTCACCCCCGAGGCCTCGGGACCTCGGCCTCGTGCCTTCAGGCCCTTGGGGCCTGGGCCTCAGACCTCGGCTCAAGACCCTGGGCCTCGGGGCCCTGAACCTCAAAGCCTCGTGCCTTCGTGCCCTTGGCGCCTTGGGGGCTCGGGACCTCGAAGCCTCGCACCATCATGCGCCGTCGTGCCCTCGGGGCCTCAAGACCTCGCACTCTCTGAGCCTCGGGGCTCTCGATTCTCGGCCTCGCGTCTTCGTGCCTCGTGCCCTCGGGGCCTCGGGACCTCGGGTCTCGTGCCTTCGTGCCCTCGGGGCCTCGATGCCTCGGGATTCTCAAACCTCGCGCCAGTGCTCTTCGTGCCTCGGGGCCTCGGGACCCTTGAAGCCTCGGGGCCTCGGGACTCGGGGCCTCGCACCCAGCCTTATTGTTCACCATCAAAAATAAACACATCATTCATACATGAACAAATTTAGTGCCACCAATCAAACTTCAACACACACACACTGCTATCCATTCTCCCCAAGATCCGGCGAGAAGGAAAGCCTGCCCGACCAAACCTTATGCCCCCGCCCCCACCTCCATGGCGGCACGGCGCGGCGACGCGTGGTGGATTAGGAGGAGCGCGCCGACGCATTTAACGCCCACAATCGCATCGGGCGGAGCGCGACCGCCTCGAGTGGTCGCGCAGACGCTCTCCGCCTCTCGCCGCCTCCCGTCCTTCTCCGCGAGGGCGGCTCTCCTCCGCACCACCACCTCGACAAGCTCAAGGCGAGGCCTATGACAATATCCGCAGGGCAAGGTCATCCCAGGTACGAAGCCTCCCTTACGCTCTCCTCGATGCCGAGGTCGCCACAGCCCGGGCGCCGCTAAGGTCAATGGCGCCACCGAGGTCCCCTACTCACCGACGAACGCCGACGAGGACCCCGACCTCCGCGTCACCGTCCATGGGCGAAGACGGCCTCCCCGCCCGCCAAGGACGCCTTCATCACCCAAGGCAAACCCCGGTCCTCGAAAAGATCCGGAGAACGTCGCCGCCATGGCTAATGGCGGCCCCGCCAAGGACGAGCTAGATTCCAAGAAGACTCCACCAAGGCGCTGCAGCTCTGGGCACAGCCACGCCCCTCCTCCCAAGAAGGAAGAAGGAGGAGGCGCCAGTCGGCGGCGCCGTGAGGAAGCGCCGTGGGAGGCCGACGGCGATCGAGCCAAGGAGCCTCTCCATGGCAAAGAATGGAGAGCAAGAAAGAGAGAGGCTTGTGAAGAGAAAAATTTGGGGAAGAAGGTGAATGGATAGAGCTAGAAAGTACCAGATGCTCATTCGGTTGAAAAGATAAGAGAGAGACACTCTATTGCCTTGGAGTCCACTACCAGCCACATAGGCTCACATGGAAAAAGCAAAAGCTCCCTATACAGCTCAAAAGGACAGCAATTGTATTACTTTGAAAGAAAGAAGTTGCTTCCTCACGTAAAAGAAAAGTAGAACGCAAAGACTAAGTCTTGTCCAACAGATAAAGGACAACGGATCCACAAAGGAGCTTTTGGTTCAGATTCGTCCAAGACCCGCCAGGAGCGCCTGGCAGATGACCATGTGCCCCTGACCTTGGCGCCTCATGGCCACGTCCTCGTGGCATCACGCCTTGCGTCCTGTGGCTCCTCAGATCTCTGGAGCATCCACCGCTTCGCGCGGCCCCGCGTGGCCCCTCGCCGGCCACCTCGCGCCTCTGGAGCTCCCTGTGCCTTCGAAGCGTCCATTGCGCGCCCTACGGCACCCCGCTCCCAAGTGCCCAGTAACACCTCGCGCTCTGCGACGCCCACAAGACCAGAGGAGCCTCGCCCGTCGGAATGCAACTACCTTTCAAAACCACTAGGACTTTTTTTGAAGTATCAACCTCGGCGTGAAAAGCACAATCCAAGACTACCCCTTTTGGCGTTCCTCCCGAAACACCAAGGGGCAGGGGGCTAGTGTTGTAAGAATAATTCATCTATCATACTGATAGGGTCCGCCTTGAAGAAGACTCGCATACAGATCACAGAAATGCAGTTATACTCATAAAAAACTGTAATACCCCTCACTTGTACTCATAGTGTAGCTATCCCACGAG
This sequence comes from Phyllostachys edulis, assembly GCA_036346405.1. NCBI lineage: Eukaryota > Viridiplantae > Streptophyta > Magnoliopsida > Poales > Poaceae > Phyllostachys > Phyllostachys edulis. Next base: position 41,432,752 of record CM070555.1, on the reverse strand, counting down.
GGGTATTTTAGTCATTTGTACAGGCTTGGGAGCCTATAAATACCCCATGTATCCCTCCTTTCAAGGGGATGGCTCTCTTGAGCAATAAAGAGACATGTTCAAACTGGTGAGTCCTCGGGGCTCCTCTCTCCGAGGTAACCCCGCTGGCTCACCGACAGAGTAGGGCGGTCCTCTCGGACTTTAACCTCAGATAAATCCTCGTGTCATTTTTACTCTCGTGGACGATGGCCCGTCAGACGGCCAACGTCCACCCCCTCACTTGTGTTTGGTTTTTACACCTACACAATATCTTGAACCATTGGTATAGCTTCATCAGCCCACTACCCAAACTGACATGTTGTGTTCTAGAAAAGAATTGCTGCTTCAAGTGAAAAAAACATGCAATTTCGAGTGGAATTCATTCGGGATGATTAGGCACAAGTTACCGTAAGATTTGAACACTTTATGAACACTCGGAATGGATTCGTTGGCGTATGTGAGGTGAACACATTCACTGGATCCCTGCAACGAGAGCAAACCAGGTGCTGCTGCAGTGATTCTAATTGTCTGCTCACTCGAAAGTTAGATGGGGCCGAAGACATCATGTTTAAGACTAGAAGAAAGGAGAAGAGTAAGTGAAGAGTGAGGTGAATAACAGCCAAAGCATCCATATATAGCCTGCAGCTAAATTGCAATTGGGTTGAGGGAGATTCGCATCCGCGAGGCAGTGGGCCCGAGGATGTATTTCCTTCAGTTGGTTCATCCTTAGCCTTATCTATCGTGTGGTACAATACAGTGTTAAGTGGATGATATTCTTTAATACTGTATTGTTGTTGGAAATATGCCCTAGAGGCAATCATAGAGATGATGATATTTCGTTGTATCCATGATTTAATAAATGTTCCTTGAATATTGCCTTTGTGTTGATTAACAAGTATGTGACTTGTTTGTGAAACTCTTCACTTGTATGGTTATTCTAAAGATTGTCCCTAATCAGAGTTCATGTGAGGACACATGTGAATGATGGATTAGCACATGTATCGGTTGATGACCATGTTTCACAGGTCATAGACATGGAGATGTCAAACCAATAATGTGGACACATGTTTAGAACATGGGGTTGGACCGACCCAACATGAGACATAACAATTATACTTATGGTTCTCTCTACACAATGTGTACGCCTTGTCCTTAGACCTGAGATTGTCGCATGTACTTGAGATGTGAATCGACCTACTTAGGGGCTATCAAACGCTACTCCGTAACAGGGTAGTTATAAAGGTAGCTTTCGGTTTGTCATGAAGCATCTTTGCGAGGCATGGTCACGAGATGGATTTGCCCTCTCTACCCGAGAGAGATATCTCTGGGCCTCGAGTGATCGGATCCGAAATGCATGGCCATGCTACTTAAGGTTAAGAGTTAACCTAGTAAGGATTCCAATCACAGGATCGAGAAAGAGTGGTCACTTGGAGCTCGACCGAATATCGTGAGGCAAAGGGATTGGCATGTACATAACGCTGTGATGGTTCGTCCGATATGATCTTTGTGTATGCGTTTAGGAGTTGGCACGCCTTGCTAGAGACCGCTACCAACTATTGACCAAGTATGTATACTGCGCCATGTCTAAACATACATGAACCTATAGGGTCACACACTTAAGGGTGAAGCCTAATTCGGATTGGATCCGAATTAGATCAAGCATTGAGTCCTAATGGGCCTCTATTAGTAGAAGCCCATTGTAAGGACGCCTATAAAAAGGAGGGCAAGGCGCATGTGTTTGATGATGAGTTTTTCGTGACACCATCAAACCTCGCCGCCACCCTCCCACGCCCTAGTCGCCGCGCGATCTAGTAGTCCGCGTGCGGCGACGCTTCCTCCCGTGACGTAGGATACCTTTGAGGTATTTGATCAGAAGCGTTTGGATGAACCGCAAGAGAGGAGTCAGACGGGACGCCGCGACGAGGACGAGGAAGTAGTACGACTACTCTACCCCGACGGTTTGATCGACTTAGTACGACTACTCGCCTGACGTCGTGATCAATTCCGCGACTTGGCCTAGTGGTAAGACCGTGATCTATAACTACAGTGATCTTGGTTTACGGGTAGAATTTTTATTAATTTGCGCTAGTGTAGCCTACCCGTGGCACTTCAATTGTACCACAGGCTAGATAAGCTTATATATAAACCAACAGAGGGAAATATAAGGCATGCAGATCGTATAACAACATACCATAGCTTGCACATTGTTATATCATCTGCATGCCAAATATTTCCCTTAGTTGGTTCATACACAAGCTTATCTAGTCTGTGGTATAATACAGTATTAAAGAATATTATCCACAATATACTGATAAATTAACAAAGAGTGTCTCGATTGCAATAAACCCACGCCCACGCGTGTATCATGTAATGTTTGTAACGCTTCAAATGTCGTTAATTTTATGTATGAACGCGTACACTGCAACTCCATTGGAAACCATAATTTCCGAAACCCGAATTCTGTTATGAGTACTTTGTATGGGAATTGATGAAATCCTAATTTCTGAAACCTAAAATCCAAATTTTCGAGACATAAATCCTTCATTTTGGAGACAATTTCAGAACACATATAAAATTATCCTAAAATGTGCCAATACGGCAAAAATTTCTAAAAATGCCACATGAAGAATTAGGTGGTAGGGCCATGGAAAGTTGGCAACAAATCTTTCATGCTCTATTATTGATTAAGGATGGTAGTTTTAAAATTTAATGTTTGAACTGGTTTGAACCGGCACAATCTTTTGTATATGCAGTAAGTATCTATTTATATGCACTTAAAGTATGTATTTATATGTATTTAAATGGACAAGATATGTTTGCAGGAAGGGTTTCTAATATATTCGGTTTAACACCGGTGTGGCACCATGAAGCATCACACATCACCCTTGCTGGTGGAGGCGTGTGAACGAATCAATCGGGAGTCGGGTCTTGAGATTCGGCACGCCATAAAAGCGAGCACTACGGGCAAGGGGGGACAGCAGCGACGGAGCGACATATGTATGGAGGAGGGAGTGTCTCTTACTTAGAGTAGTCAGAGCATCTATAATAGTCCACATCAGCTGTTACTAAGGGGTTGCCATATCAGCATTTAGGTGATGTGGAGGAGAGAAAGTGGGGAGAGAATGTGAGGTTGTTTCTAGATGAAGAAACTAGCAAATTGTTAATACCAAGACACAAGAAACAACCAAATACTCTATTGGAGACTTACTTGTTACCTAAAAACACGTTTTGTGGGTCCCACTGTCTTAAAGCAAAATACCCACCAGATCATTTGTGTATCCCGATTTCATTATTGATATCATAAATGAGCTAAAACATGTAGGCCACGAAGTTGTACTTCATTATTGATCATCAAGAATCATACATACTTGTAGCAATTAAAGTCTTAGACACAAGTTCAAGAAACAATCCATTGGAAGACTTATTTCTTTTTATTAGATTGAGTACTCTCTCTCTCTCCTCTTAGTAACAAGCTAAGAAACAAACTATTGTAGATGCTCTCATGTGGTACTAAACTTCTCACATTCCAAGTCACATGAAATCATGAAACCCTAATTTTTGAAACCTTTCGTCCTAATTTTCGAGACCTAAACCCTTAATTTGTCGAGACAATTTCGGAACATATAAAATTATGAAAAAATTATACAATCAAGTACAATGTATAAGGAGCCTAGAAAAAAAATAATTTTTGGACCTTATTTTCTATATTCGAAAATTCATACAAACAGTATACTTAAATGAATTTTAGAGAGAGAAAATCATAACTGATAAAATTCTGAAAAAATTACACAAGTAATTACACTGTGCTGGAGGCTAATTTAGAAATTCATCCAAAAAATATTCTTAAATGGATTTTCTCTCTCCTCTTGGATTTGCGTGCGCTGGGGTGGGGGAGGAGCTACTGCCATCGGGGAGGACAGCAGGTGCCTGCTGCCGTACTCGAGGGCAGCAAGTGCCCTGTTGCTGTTCCTAACCGCAGTAGGAGGAGAGGGGGGGTCAAAATTGAAATTCTACAGCTAGAGAGACTATGTTAGGATTTTGAGTGATCTCATGAGACCAATAGTATCTGAATTCCGAATGTAGCATGCATAGATAGTAGTGTCATTGGCTCATCAAAAGGATCACCAACTATTGTATGCTGCTGCACGCACTGCTTCCAGTAGGGAGAAGGCTCCAACTGAGTCAGAATATTCCTGACGATGATGCTTCCAAGTTCCAACCTCCCCTTCCTTTATCTGCCCCGTTTAGTCTGCACCCCAGAGGCCACACATGCATATATGCGACCAACATAAACAACCTACCTAGTGGATTCGCTATTTTTTTCATTTCTTTAAGGCCTTATTTACAATTGCAATAATTTTGGAGAAACGAGTGCGGCTTCTCTAGATTTTTAATTCGATTCCAACGTTCCTAACAAGGTCTAACAGTCGTTACGCAGCTTGCACAAATACATTCTTTCTCAATTCCATTTCTCACTACTTCAGTTCGATGTGAGCTAATCAGGGTCTAAATATTTTCTCCGTGGGCATGATGACGATGATAGTGGGCCGGTTCGGCAAGTTGAAGCATGGAAGAGTCATATGCTGCAGGATATTCTGCACGGCAACAGAAAAAAGGGAAGGAAACCTTCGTTGGTGGAGGCAATCATGGGCGGGTTCAAGCTGCTCCTGCCTCTGCCTCTGGTTTCTGACTAGGCTCCCACCGCTCAAAGCTTCCATCGTTCGTACTTCGTAGACTTCCTCTAAAGTTGCTGCACTTACGATGCGCCGCTTCCACTAGCAAACAGAGTGCCATGTACGTTATCCCACCAAAATTGGAACGTCTTATAGCATGTACAATGGACTTATGTCAACTGTCTATAGTCATTGTCACGTAGGATTTTTGCTGACGTAGATGAAAGAGAATAAAGAGAGAGAAAGAAGCTGTCTACAATTATGTAGTCGACTATAGCACAAGAAACAAGAAAAACATTAAAGTTTGTGTGTGCTATAAAGATAACTAAAAAGACAACATCCGTCTGTACCATTGTATGAGCTATCTTTAGTGTTGTCTACAGGTGACATGGAGAGTTGTTATAGACAGCAGCTGTCTATACTATTATACATGCCCTTAGCGCTTCTTGTTTGCTTTGTGTTCCAGAGGGATGCACGGGAGGAACTATGTCATTTAGATCAAGGTAAGAGACGACGTCTAAACTTAGCGACTGCAACCACTCAAATACCGTGTACCAAGTGCTTTACCACCGTAGCACACGGTGTCAGTGTGTCACTATCCAGTGACGGATCTACCAAGGTGCGTGAGGCGGGTTGGAGCACCGGTTCTACTCACCACACTCTTGGTACTCTTAGGCCATGTACAATGGGCTGATGTAAGCTGTCTATAAGTATTACCATATAGAATTTTTGGTGACGTGGAGGAAAGAGAATAAAGAGAGAGAAAGTTGATGTCTATAATCCTGTAGTCGATTGTAGCACCAGAACCAAGAAAAGCATTAAAAGATTGTGTGTTGTCTACAATTCTGTAGTCGACTATATCATAACAACTCATTGTATAAGCTGTCTTTAGTGCTGTCTATAGATGATATAGAGAGTTGTTATAGACAGCAGCTGTATGTACTATTGTACATACCTTTATAGGACTTCTGCTATGATTTGTATCACTAATCTAGTTAATTTTATTTTTAAAATTACTACTTGTGAATATTTTTTGGATTTTTGGAACATACTATTCATTATTAAGACACTATCTTTAGTGTATTTACTATTTTAACTTTGTTACTCATCAATTTGAATTACACATAACATGTAAACATGTGTTTGCTAGGCTCGCATGATGATATCCCTGTGTTGCCCTGCGTGCACTAAACACACAAACACTCACGCAAAAAAAAAACACTATAATCGATGCGAATGCCCCATTTACTTCTAGTACTAGCAGGCTATGGTACATACGTACTCCTATATGGGCTACGTAGGCACTGATTTTAAATATAAGTTGTTTTGGAAATTAAAACGGTATCTAAAACAACACTTTAACCATTAATTTCTACAAAAATATGCTGCTTCAAATAACACTAAGTATATATTACGATGGATCTAGTAATACCACTTTTCTATTATTAATCTTGATAACTATTTATACATTGATGATCAAGGCTAACAATATTTGGCCGACATAAATTTAAAACTACTTATGTTTGAATTAGGAGGTAGCAGAGAATATTGTACTATTAGGAGGGAGGAAGAATGCAGTAGCAAAACCGAGGATGTGACCTCCCCACTTTCCCATCCACAGTAGAGAGGCGACCCCGAACACCTCGTCTCCATCGATGAAATCACCCTCCCCCCTCCTCCAGCGACTCAGTTGGTGTCAGGAGGAGAGGGGGACCTGTTTCTCGTCGGGCGGCCTGTGTATAGGTACAAGTTGGTAGGTTTAGTCCTAGATGTCGCCTCCATTGAGGTCCTCGGCGGATGGCGAAATAAAGTTTGCCCTCTTCTTCTCTGGCGCCAGAGGCGGGAACGCCATCTTCTCCGGCGAGGAGGGAAGGTATTTTGTTTCCAACATCTTCGGATCGATTGACTGTAGTTGTTGGATCTTGAGTCCTTGTGCTTGGGGTTTTTGTGTGATGGGTCGTTGGGTGCGGCTTGCTGCGTCGGTGGCGCCGTTCTCGGTTAGCTGAAACGGTGGCGCCGGTTTGGTTTTTGGGCCGTCGGTCTTGGCCGGCTGAGACGGTGGTGTCGGTTGTCTTTTCTGGGAAGACTACGGCGGTGGCCCGGTTGATATGCTTTCATCGGTTCATCGGCTCCAGCGTGGGCCAATTGTTGCAGCGAACAAAGTTTATGGGACCTCCGCCGGCTTCATCAGGTGTCGTCACAGCGAGCCTCGGCACTCTCCTTCTCCAGTTACTGGAGCGGTGGATCGTTGGAGATGCATCGAGATTGCGCTGTGTGCTAGAAGGAATCCTGAGGCTTGCGTCGTAATTTTGGTTTAATGCAGGGTTCTTTCCGCAAAAGCAAGGGACTTGTACTGTTTCACTGTACCTTACTGTTTCCCTTAATATAAAAGGCCTTGAGGCTTCTCTCGCAAAACAAAAAAAATGGAGGGAGGAAGAGCACAAACTTTTTTGACCCCACCTCCACCACGCTCGAGGCGCCGCTTCCAGGCTAACGCAAAAATACAAAGCGCCTCTTTTGGAAAGTAGTGGGCTGGCGGGGCCCGACGTGACTTGACTTGACTTGGGTATCATATGGCCATCGCTATTGGGTTTGGACCTCTCTATTCACTTTTCTTTTCGTTTTTCTCTTCTTTTTTATGAGAAAGAAGGATTTAATTGCTCACTTCGGAAGATTTGGATGAAGCTAGGAACGAATCAGTCTGTCACTTTGCCAATTCACTGCGTTATGCCAAGGACTATTACATTTACATGCGTTTATGAAAGGATTAAAGCACCTTTGCCAAAAAGGAACTAAGCCATTGTCCATTGATCATTGATATTGGATTAGCTAAGTAAAACGTATGGTTGATATCTCAATTGCAAAGTTACAATATGATTTGTTCTTGTTTGTAGGGACGTTAGCATCCGTCCCCTATGCAAGCATGGCTCAAGTTGATCTAATATGGCTAACCGAAATAACATCTGAGCTGACAGTCTGCCGCTGATTTTAGCAAAGAACTACTCAGCTGCAGGTGTAGCAAGAAGTACAACAGGAGAAGTAGTAGTAGAACTTTTTGGAGACTAAGAGCATGTACAATAGTGTAACGTCAGCTGTCTGTAAGACTTATCATGTAAGACATTAGATGATGTGGATGAGAGAGAGAGAGCATAGAGAATTAGGTTATCTCTCATGCAGTAGTCGATTGTAACATGAGAAACAAGATATATTATACATGAAAGAGTTGTCTATAGAGACATGTAAAAAGACAACCCATTGTATAAGCTGTCTTTAATGCTGTCTATAGATAACATGGAGAGGTACTATAGACAGCAGTTATCTATACCATTGTACATGCCTAAAAACACACAGCATATACTATCGATCCGTTGCGCATAAATTCTACGAAACGTGTTGCGACGCGCTGTATTAACATGTTTTCATGTGCTTAGGAATGGATGAAGCTGTGTCTCAAAAAGAAAAAGAACCGAAGAAGAAGGAGAGGATGAGTCGCCTTCTGGTGTGCAGGCCGCGATGAATTTGAAATTTTGTATACGCGGCAGCTAACGTCAAGTCATCTTCCTGGAAAAAGAATGAACAAATCCATATAAATACAAAGAACGGGTAAATAAAGGCATATTTGCTCTGAGATCTATATTTTTTTCACAATAAAAAAATAAAAATAAATCATAGATCGGTAGAGAAAGAGAAGGTTCTAATTTATTGATATTTGTTCAGGAGCAAACTAGAGTTTTCTATCCACCGACTATCATTACATCCCTCCTGATTGGTAGCAATCTGGGATGACACTTCGAGGTAGAGCAGGTACAACCTTGGAGGAGGGGAGGGAGGGAGGGAGGGAGGATGTTGGTTTAGTAGGCCTATGTTTGTAAACCACACGATGTTAAACTGAGACGTGAGATGGAAGACTAGACATTCCCATGTTAATGGGAGGAAAAAAAATATATGCGTCATTTGTTTGATAGATCTAGATTATAAATGTTAATCAGATGTAAGTTAGACGATAGTTCACAAGGTAAATACAATTGTATTTAAGATATAAAGATATATATATATATTATATAGTATTTACCCGAACCGTTGGGCTTCGCCGCTGGTTTCTGCTACCTATACAGTTGTACTACCACACAAACCATCTAATGTACTTCTGCACTGTCTGTTCTGCTCCTTTTTTTTATTCCCATCTCTTTAATTTAAGGGCGAACAAAAGTTCACTGTATACGTGTCGATTATGCATGCAACTAACGGTACAAGTCATGTAGAAGTTCGCCCTGTGCCACAAAATTTTACATCAAGCTCCTCACGAAATGCATGAATTAATTTTGTACTACCGCAAAAGGCACATTTCTGATTACTTTGAGCAAGTCTGGATCAGTATTGGATGGTTAGTGCTCTGTGACTCATTGCTGAGGCTTGAGAGAGAGAGAGAGAGAGAGAGAGAGTCGTTGTCGATGTGATCTCAGATAGGATTATAGAACTACGTATTTCAGAGAACAGAAATCAACCAAAAAAACTGCGTGAAAAGTAACAAGCGAAAACGATCGAATCGAATCGAAGGCAGCCGAAGCCTCGCGCATTTATCGAAGACGGAAGCTTTGCCAAAACAAACCAAGCATCATTCACTTCACAGATTTCAAAGCCGCCGGGCGCTCAAGCTAGCTACCTCACCAAGAAACTCCTCGCTCTTCTGCTCACAGCCAAAAAAACACAGGAGAAATCCTAGAAATCAAACGAACAAAATTGGCCCCGCGTCCTCGCCACACGGGTGCTCGCGCGGCGCGCCTACGCCGCGCCCACCTTGCCCGCGTCGCCGGCGCCCGGGGCGGCAGGTGCGAAGGCGAGCGGCTTGGCGCTGGCGAGGAAGGAGGGCGCGTCGTCGCCGGCCATGATCACGACGACCTTGGGCTCCCTGTCGAGCGGCACGAGCACCCGCACCGACGCCTCCTCCGCGCCGTTGCTCCCCCGCCGTGACGACCCAGATCCCGGCTTGCGGCACGTGCAGACGAGCACGAGCAGCGCCACCACGATGAGCCCCATCATCACCGCCAACCCCGTGAACAGGTACGGCGTTGGCGTCCTCCACAGCCCCGGGTGCCCGCGCGGCACCATGCCCCCGGCACCACCCCCCGTCAGCGCCATCCCTCCCCTCGCGAGCCTCATCTCCCTCCCACCTCCTCTCTCTCTGCCGTACAGAGTTGTTGTCACCGTGGCTGTGTACCCGTGAGGCTGAGTATGGTTGGTTGGTGTTGCGACTGAGAGGAGAGGGGAGGTATATATAGGGGCAGGGAAGAGAGGAGTACTAAGGGCATGTACACTATGAGATGCTTTAAATATTTTTAAGATATTGAGCTGATATCGATTTAAAAAGATGTTATGTAAGCATTTAAGGAATTGAAATTTATTTTTCTCCAATGTATTGATTCAATTCCTACTAATAACTGAGACCCACGTTACATTAAAAAATCACAAAAAAATAATATCCTCCCTCAACTGCACTCTCTCTCTTTCATAACTGGGCTCATATGAGTTGTTTAATGCTTTGAATCGACTCATATGTAGAGTCCAGTTCCAAGATTTTTTTTTGTTGGAATCGACCCCTCCAATGTATTGAATTGATTCAATATCTTCTCTTTCCTTCTTTGTACCGGCTAAAACAACACATTGGAGATGATCTTATATACAAGTGCTTAAAGAAAGAGAATATAGCCACGTCATCAAGTACTATGTGAAAGTTATTTTCTTCAATGCAAGCATCTGTTTTGTAGGTGCTTAGATGATTGTATTATCTATTAATTATATATAGTCATATACATAAGCACCTCTTAAGTACCGGTGCCTAATCAAGCATCGATGCTACAAAATAAGCACCTTATTTGTCCTACGTGACAAGAAAAATTAGTTTTTTTTTTGCTAAATACCTATCTAAGCATCTGCATTGTACATGCTCTAATATACAGTATACAATCACCGGTGTGTAGATGAGAATGTGGGTTCAGTGAACCTAGCCGTGTGATTATGGGCTCGCTGGATCTAGTCCAAGAGTTGTGATCTGTAATTAGGGTTGAAAACGGGACGAATAGTTCCCGCCTAATCCGATGCTGTATCCGGAAAAAAAAACTTATTAGGGTATCATTTTTTTGCCTCGATTTGCATTCGGTATTTATCGGTATCCATATCCGAAGAATCTTATGGAATATGAGTTAGGATATGGAAAGAGCAATATCCGCTCTGTATCCGTATTTTATAGGATATCCGAAAAAAATGACTATCCGAAAAAAATGACTATCCGATAAACATCAATATCCTTTAATATCCTCTATAGTTTTTCTAGTCATTGACTAATATATAATATGAATTTACATTTGATTATGTTTATGTTGTTAAGTAGGATAAATAACTCTTTAATAGGTAGTATAATTTGATACTTTTGTTGGTGAAGTTGGATCTTTTCTTTATGTGTACTCTATCCGACTCTATCCGTTAAGTTATTCGTGACCAATTTGAATCCAATTCGCATCCGTCACGTGTCTGTATCCCAAAAAATCTATATTTGTATCCGTAACCAGGGTATATGTATCCGACTCCGAATCCGCGGTAAAAATATAAGTTATGATATGAAAAGAGCAATATCCAGCCTTATTTGACCCGTTTTCACCCATGTCCCTAATACCGTTTGCTAGCTGCTACTACCAGTTTCTTTTTGTTAACGATCGACGTGGCGGCCGACCCGCGCCCTGTGAGGTGTAGTACGTACTTGTCGTGACCATTGGTACGTACGCACGTACGCTGCAATTCTCTTTTGCCGTTCTTTTGTCCATCTTGTTGGTACTACTATCAAACGTACACTAGAGGTACCGACCAATTTGTATGAATCCATCATCCATGCGTCTCAATGAACAACAACCCAACACGGTTGATAGTCGCCGTCGGATCGATCGATGGCACCACTAACCCCACACACACACGGGCACACGGCACACATGCAGCTAGATGAACAAATCAAACGTAATTCTTCACATACACGTGAGCCGATCCATTGGCCGACGAGCTTAGGCGTACGCGTCAGCAGCCCGGGAATGAGCTGGCTGGACGCGTTTCCGAGTCGCCGCATTCATTCCTAAAGGCTAAAGCTAGGAGTAGTGTGGAGAGTTCTCGCGGACTAGCTAGACCGCACGTCGAGCATGCAAAGCAGTTGGCTATGGCTAGCAATGCCCTGGACGCAAGCAGCGGAACAGGGTACCAGTCGGGGCCTGGTCTCTGATGAAGTTTTTTTTTATATAGTTATTAATTTGTTAATGTAAAATAATAAAATATTTATATTTGAGATCATTCAATATTTAATTATCACTATGCCGCCCTCTAGGTAAAAATTGTCTGGCTCCGTCGCTACACGCACGCTCCCTAGCTAGCAATGGTCTGGAGGCAAACTCCCCGAGTATGTACCTGCACTGCACGTACAAGCAAGCGCGTGTGAGCTTCTATCGTAAGCCGCTCAATTATTTCGCCATCCACAGCTGGAATTTCATTTCCAGCTGCGAAGGTCAATAGGGTCATGGTGCAGGCATCCATGCTGCCGCACACCTACGGTTGCTGGCCTGGGACATCCTCTCTTCGCTACCTGAAATTAATCTCCTCAAGAGATATCATGCGTACCGTGTATATCCTCAATGGAATCAACTGACCAGCAAAACAGAAAGAGAAGAGCATGCGAAGAAGAAAAAGGAGCGAGCGCACAAAAACCGACCGTCGACATCGCACGGCCTGGTGGCGTCGATCGATCGGGCTCAGTGTCGCCATTTTTTTAAGGCCAAGTGGCCAAGTCAAGTCAGAAACGATCCATTGCATTCATTCCACAGATGCGGAGAAGAAAGGGACAGAGAGATCGAAGACGTCGTCGTCAATTCGTGGAGTAGTAGTTTTGAGCCTTTTGTCTAGGGATGGCAATAAGACGTGGCTGACACGGTAATGCTCACTTATATCCATGCTTGCCTGCCCAAAACTCCTCACGGGCAAGCCCACGAAGGCTGACGGACAGGAAATCTTGCTCATACTCGTCGACCATGGGCATACTCGTGTGCCCGCTACACGCCCACACCTCATTACAGTTGGGGATGGTGGTGGCGTCGCCAGGCGGGTGGACAGGGGTACGAGGAGGGAGATCCAGAGGAGGAGAGGAGGGCACGACCAGGTGGTGGAGGATGAGGACGGTGAGCAGGAGGCGACGGCGGGCGAGGTGAGAGGGATTGGGGTTGGGGATGGTGGCGACGCAGCCGGGCGGGCGGACGGGGGCATGAGGAGGGAGATCTAGAGGAGGAGAGGAGGGTGCGGCCAGGTGGTGGAGGACGGGGGTGGTGCCCAGTGAGCCCTCTCCGGGGCGCAACCCTATCCTCAACCTCCCCTTCCCTGCCCGCTCCCGCCCATCCCCTAGCCAGGCCAGGCCCCTGCAGTGGCGGCACCGACGCGCTAGATTTGAGGTGGCCTTCTGCTTCCCTGACAGCCTAGACCTCGATGGCGGCGCCGACGGCAGGGGCTTCGATGAGATCGCCTCTAAGGATGACCTCTTCTCCACCTTCATGGACATGGAGAAGGCCCCGACGTCGACTGCGATCGCACCATGGAGACCTCCTCGCCATCGTGCCCCACCAAGTACCGCCACAGTGCATCCTTCGACGGGTACGCCATGGGGGAGGCACGGGGAAGCAACAGGATGGCGGCAGAGGGGGCGTGTTCTTCGAAGTGATGGAGGCCAGGAAGGCCATGTCCTCTGAGCAGCAGGATGGAGGCGGTAGCGGGTGGGGGTGGTGCAAGCTTGAGGCCCTGCGGGAGTAGGGATATTGGGGATTGGGGTTGGTGATGGTGGCGGCTGATGGAGTGACCGAGTGATGGGGAATGGCCTGTCCAGAATGGGTATGTGAATTAGGGTTTCCTCAGACCCACATGTCAGTATGAGTTAGCAGATAAGTGGTGCAACGGGCAAGCTCACCCATGCCTGCACCAATTTACCCGATGGGCAGAGGATTGCTCTATTTTCCTGTATTTCCATACCCGTGGACAAAGAAAGCCGTCCATGCTCGGCTCCATTAGGACATTTGACCGTAGGCATACGAGTAATCGGACACGATTGCCATCCATACTTTTGACACCACGCATACATATCCACTCGCGCGGACTGGTATTAGTGTTTATGGGGTTCGCTTCTTTGGGAAGATTCCACTGCACGGGCGCGCTGATCAATTGGCTGGTGCTAATGGTATATGGCCCAGGCAAAAGTAGGGGAGGATTAAGCTCGACTTTATTAAAGTTAAACCGGATGCTTAAGTTTAGCATAACCATCATGGAAGATGAGAGAGAAACAAAACTAGTAGCTCTTGAGTTCATCCGAAAGTAACGAATACTACTAGCTCCGACTCTTCGTCCGAAAGTTAATGAGGTTTCCTGGATTCTCGCATCACTTTGCCAGGAACTGTCATATCCCTGCCTGGAATACAACAAGAATAAATTATGTGTTCTAAACAGAGCATACATGGGTCAAGAGAGGTCTGTATCCTCTCTAATAAGATATTAAAAACAAAGGAAAGAGGAGGAGCCCTCTGATCCAAGGATAAATTCACGCGTTCATACGTCTCAACCTGTCCTCTCGAAGCGGGAGAAAGGATGTATATTACAAGTTGTGTTTTTCAGATACAGCAGCTGCGGATTATGGACTCTACATAGGTGTATGTAGTACAGAAAAAAAAAACATGAAGTGAATACAGTCACTCTCAGGACGATTCGATTGGTCGCTGCGATGCGGTGGCTCGATCGACCGGCAGCACTGCGCAAAACTACAGTGAATCACACTATTCATCCCTGTCACGTTCGACCGACTGCGGCGCGGATATGATGAGGTCAACATTAACAGTACGATGGCTTCAGTTGATACGTGCCGTTTCGCAGGATCGTTTTGTTCAATTTGCGGCGGAATTTTTTACGTGATAATGTTAGTCCGGTTACCGACCGTCCGACGCGTTGGAGGAGGAGCCGGCCATCGCTGGTTCGTCGGTGAAGTCTGCGCACGGGCAGCGACGGTCGGGGAAGAGGAAGTCGGTGACGGCGGTGAAGATCCGGCGACGGGGACGGCGATGGAGCTTCCCGCCGCTGACTGCGCGTCCCTCTCTAGATCGGTCTAGGGTTTATCGGTGGGGAGTTGCAGCTCAGGCCAACCTCGTAAGTCGAGCCGCCGGCCCCCACCCTCTATTTATAGCGCAGCGCGACGGGGGCCCATCAGCCAGTGTTAGGGCTGGACGCCCCCGATCAGGGCGCGGATCAAGGCCCGATTAGCCGTTGGGCTAATCGGCTGAGATCAATCTAACAGATAAATGTGCCCGGCCCATCACTGTATCAGGTGCGGCACTTCGCTGATGCGGTGATGATTGGCATGTGTGGCTGGTGGCGTGATGTGTACGGCGTTTGCCAGGCATTGCGTCTTCCACGAAAGGGAGGTGGGAAAAGATCGAGGCAACATGGCATGCCTGAGTGTGATGGAGCACCAGAATTTGTTTTTCTCCGATTAGAAGAGAAACGCCGCACACACATCATGGAGCACCAGAATTTGTTCTTCTCCGATTAGAAGAGAAACGCCGCATACACATCACCATGTACATAAATCACGAGCACACATGAAGTGTCTCCTTAACACACAAATGTATTGCAGTGGCGGATCTAAAATTTTCAGGTTAGATATTCGAAGTTACAAAAATATTGATCAATATAGAACGTGCAGATCTATAGACTACAATTAGTAATAATGAAAGTACTAATTGTTTGTTCGAGATGGATGATTTCTTCTGTCTCTTTCTGGCTCTCTCCCACAAGGATAGTAGCCTTCCGATCGATCGATGGCACCAATAACCCCACACACACACGGGCACACGGCACACACACATAAATCCACTGCTCGTTGCATGCGTATGTGCATGCTCCGATCGATACACCACAGTACCACACAACTCCACAAGGACATGCTACTAGCTAGCTTGTACATAAACGCATAAGCCTTCTTTTGTACTAGCAGTAGTACACTACGCTACTCCACACAGCTAGATGAACAAATCAAACCTAATTCTTCACATACACGTGAGCCGATCCACGGCCGACGAGCCGGGAATGAGCTGGCTGGTCGCGTTTGCGAGTCGCCGCATTCATTCCTAAAGGCTAAAGCTAGGAGTAGTGTGGAAAGTTCTCGCGGACTAGCTAGACCGCACGTCGAGCATGCAAAGCAGCTGGCCTGGACGCAAGCAGCGGAACAGGGAACCAGTCGGGGCCTGGTCTCTGATGAAGTTTGTTAATGTAAAATAATAAAATATTTATACTTGACATCATTGGTAATTTAGTTATCACTATGTGACCGCTCTCTAAGTAAAAATTTTCTGGCTTCGTCGCTAGACGCACGCTCCCTAGCTAGCAATGGTCTGGAGGCAAACTCCTCGAGTACGTACCTGCACTGCACGTACAAGCAAGCGCGTGTGAGCTTCTATCGTAACTCGTAAGCCGCTCGATTATTTCGCCATCCATAGCTGGAATTTCATTTCCAGCTGCGAAGGTCAATAGGGTCATGCTGCATGCGTCCATGCTGCCGCACACCTACCATTGCTGGCTTGGGACATCCTCTCTTCGCTACCTGAAATTAATTTCCTCAGAGATATCATGCGTACCGTGTATATCCTCAATGGATTCAACTGACGAGCAAAACAGAAAGAGAAGAGCATGCGAAGAAGAAAAAGGAGCGAGCGCACAAACCGACCGTCGATATCGCACGGCCTGGTGGCGTCGATCGATCGTGCTCAGTGTCGCCATTTTTTTAAGGCCAAGTCAAGTCAGAAACGATCCATTGCATTCCTTCCACACATGCGGAGAAGAAAGGGACAGAGAGATCGAAGACGTCGTCGTCAATTCGTGGAGCAGTAGTTTTGAGCCTTTTGTCTAGGGACGACAATCAGGTGTGGCCGATACGGTAATGCTCGCTTATACCCATATTTGTCTGCCCAAAACTCCCCACGGGCAAGCCCGCAAAGGGTGACGGACAGATAACCTCCCCATGTTCGTCGCCCATGCGCATGCCTGTGTGCCCGCTACCAGGGTTCACAATTTAAGTGAGATTTCGCCAAAATTCCCGAAATTTCGTTCCTTTCGTTGGGTAATGAAAGAAACTCAATTAGTTCAAATTGTTTCGTTTTGGTTGTGTTTGGATGAAATTTGATGGAATTTGAAGGAATAAAGTGAGTAAACACTAGTAGATAGACAACAAACTGCTGCTAGCTTGGTGGCGAGGCCCGCTTGCTGCTATTGAAGCCACCAGGGATCGAATCTTAGTTGATGCAATGATTTTTGCAATTATTTTAAATTTTAAATTCAAATTTGATTCAAACCAGTTTGAAAACCCACCGAATTTTCGGTGATTTCGGTTAATTCGGCCCCAAACGATTTTTTTTTAAAAAAAAAATTTGTTTCCCTGCCCGCTACACACCCACACCTCATTAGGGTTGGGGATGGTGGTGGCACCGTTGGGCAGGAGGACAGGGGCATGAGGAGGGAGATCTAGAGGAGGAGAGAAGGGCACGACCGGGTGGTGTAGGGCAGGGACGGTGAGCAGGAGGCTGTGGCGGGCGAGATGAGAGGGCTTGGGGTTGGGGATGGTGGCTGCGCAACTAGGCGGGCAGATGGAGCGTGAGGAGGGGGATCTAGAGGAGGAAAGGAGGGCGCGGCCAGGTGGTGGAGGGCGGGGGCGGTGAGTCGGAGGCAGGGTGGGGGGCCACTACTACAAAAAGGATAATACTGGACGTCTCATCACAGACGGTTGACCAAAACCGTCTGTATTACTTGCAATCACAGATGGTTTTGGTTTAGATACTGTCTGTGTTACTAGCTGCGCTAAAATTCGTATATGAAGAGGTAATATCACAGATGATTTACAATTAAAACCGTCTGTGATACATATCACATACGGTTTTCAACAAACAACCGTATGTAAAACCTCACTGCACGGTTCTTAACAATAACCGCTCGTGATATTATTATATATCACGACGGTTTTTGTTATAACCGCTCGTGATAATAGATACTTCACGACGGTTTTAATTATAACCGCTCGTGATAATATCGCTTCTGACTCCCGCTGAAGCCCGATGAGTTTCTTCATCGCCAATGCGTCTCTTCGTCGCATCAATGCCGCTTTGGCTCCCCGATGTGTCTCTTCGTCTCACGCTCCGAATTTATTCCTTATTTTATAAAAAAGATCATTCGCCATCGAAGATGTTCATCCCCACATATAACTCTACTACTTCTAAAAAGGCAGAAATGGCTGCCTCTTCTGTTTCCTTGTCGCCGGCATTGATGGCCTACCTAGCCGTACTGTACAAGCACCTCTTCGGTTGTACGTTGACGGATGCTGCGAAAGAACACTGTTTCAATAGTGTCTTCACTCCTCTGTCCGAGGATTTGCTGGAGCAGGTGACGGCCACCTTCCGCCGTCTTGACATCCTCCTCTCGCCACGCCTTCGGGTGATCTTCCGCCGACGAAGTTTACCGCATCATCGACGTGGTTCTCCACAACGACGTTGTACGTCTCTAGGAGACTTGCCGTTACTTGGACTGCTTAATTGAGGTGGTGGGCGACCGAGTCGACCAGGCCAAGACCCCTCAAGAAAGGGAAGAGAGCCTATGGGCTCAATTCTTTTTGATTCAATAGTCCGAGGGTTTTTGGGAGATACTCGAACGAGCGCATTAGCTGGTGGACGCATTTCAGGCTTTGTTCGATCACGAACCATCCGACGCTGACGCCGCCGCCGCCGCCTACGAAGTATTGAAGACGGAGATAGCAGCCTATCTCTGCCACCAGAAAAACTTTGTTTATTTATATGTTTCTACTTTTTTTAATCTTTGTAAGAAGCGACTGGCCACTCTGTTTGGCCATATGAAAATTCCAAAATGAAAAATATATATATAGTTTGGAGGTGAAGTTACTATATTAATTATATGTTGAATTATTACTCTATATATATATATATATATATATATATATATATTACTCTCTCTCTCTCTCTCTCTCTCTCTCTATATATATATATATATATATATATATATATATATATATATATATATATATATGTATGTGTGTGTGTGTATCATATATAGTTAAAGCAAATTTTTAGTAGTATTTAAATGACAAAATTGACATATAAATATATAATTTCTTCATATCATGTAAGTGTATATACATGATAATATACTTGAGAACGGCCATATCACAGATGTTTCATCACGGATGGTTCTATTATAGAACCGTCTGTGATAACTATCACTGACGGTTCCATAATAGAACCGTCTGTGATAAGTCTCTTTATTAGTAGAAGCCCAGCCGCTAGGGTTTACGGCCGCCCTAACTCGTCACTCCCAATAAGACTTACTCTCGTCTGCTCCTCCCACCTCGACGCGCCGCCGACCCGTCGCCGTCACCACGGGCTAGACACCACTCAGACCGCACAAGACACTCAGACAAGAGGAGTGTTTTATGTAGTGTCGTGGTCATGCCACAACTACGGTGACACCAGCACCCAATCCACTACGCCGCCACCTGCACCTACTGCCTGCATGCGTCCATGGCTTGGTTCTCCAGCGCGACCCGCGCCTACTCGACCTCCTGTGTGTATGTATATGTGTGTGTATATATATGTGTGTGTGTTTGTATCATATATAGTTAAAGCAAATTTTTAATAGTATTTAAATGACAAAATTGACATATAAATATATAATTTCTTCATATCATGTAAGTGTATATACATGATAATATACTTGAGAACAGCCATATCACAGACGGTTCATCACGGACGATTTTATTATGGAACTGTCTGTGATAACTATCACTGACGATTCTATAATAGAATCATCTGTGATAAGTCTCTTTATTAGTAGAAGCCCAGCCGCTAGGGTTTGCGCCCGCCCTAACTCGTCACTCCCCAGCGCACTTACTCTCGTCCGTTCCCCTTCCCACCTCGACGCCGCCGCTCGACCCCGTCGCTGTCACCACCGGTTGTGACACCACTCTGCATTGCACAACACACTCATACAATAGGAGTGTCTTATGCAGTGTCAGGGTCGTGCCACAACTACGGTGACACCACCACCCAATCCACTACGCCGCCACCTGCACCTATTGCCTGCCTGCGTCCATGGCTTGGTTCTCCAGCGCGACCCGCGCCTACTCGACCTCCTGCGCTCGGGCCTTGGCCCTCTGGCTATGCTTTCTCCATCCTCCCTCTATTCTCCTCTCTGTTAGCTTAATGTCTTTTGTTGAGTTTGATTTTTATGCTTGAGCCTTAAGTTGTGTCCTTATGTTTGTGTGATTTATGCAAGGTGAAGGAGATGGATGACCTCCGCCGCCGTGGTTGCGCTGTACTGAGGTATCACCCTACCTTACTCCCTCTCTGTCTCTACCCCCCCTGCTCTGTGATGAAAATGGCTAGTGCTTTGCGATGGATGTCGAGGGCTACTACTGGTGTGGTGGGTTTGGCCACCCTTGGTCTTGCTGTCTTGCTATTGAACTGCTCAATAATGTTAATAGTCTTATGCTAAAATTTAATTGATAATTAGTTCATATTAATAGTCCGCTTGCTCTATGATGTAATGATGTTAATAGTCTTATGCTGAAATTGAATTGATAATTAGTTCATATTAATAATCCCCTTGCTCTGTGATATAAACTGAGGACTATTGGTGTATGTGCATTCTTTGCATCTTGCTTAGTTTATGTTGTGGGTTTAGATTGACAAAAATGAATGTGGCAAAATGGTGGGTTTGATTAATGCTCTCTGATGGATACTGAGGGTTATTGATACCGGTTCTTTGTGTTTGGTTGGCTTATATAGGATCGATGTGGTTCGGATGGGGCTTGGCTGCAATTAACTTTTCAGATTTGTAAAGGTTAGGTTAATTTGTAATCATGTTCATGCTAGTCAAGTTCTCCTCCCTTGCGTCCCAGGTACGTATACGTCCTACCATTCTATTCCTGATCTTTTCTCTATAAAGTCTCCAAGCAGTGGCTGCTTGTGTCTTTAAAACCGGCTTCATATATATATTATATATATCATTCGTAGTCTCCAGCCACTTTCGGGGGGTCGTGAGGAGGTTACTCTGACTGGGAAGTGGCTTCATGTATCATCAATCAACTATTACTTGATGTCAAGTCCAATTACCTATCGACGACATCCATGTAATTGTATGTCCACGCGCTCTCCTTGCAGCCGTACTTTTTGAACTTGCAGGCTCGATGAGAGATTGTTTATGGCAGCTGTCTCATCCTCCTCACGACCCCTCGAAAGTGGCTGAGGAGCCCTCTGATGTAAGGATAAATTCACGCGTTCATACGTCTCAACTTGTCCTCTCGAAGCGGGAAAAAGGATGTATATTACAAGTTGTGTTTTTCAGATACAGCAGCTGCGGATTATGGACTCTACACAGGTGTATGTAGTACAGAAAAAAAACATGAAGTGAATGCGAACTAATTCAATTCCCTGCACCCAATCAAAGATGGTTGAATCTGAAAAGGAACTGATGAGATCAAAACTCAACAGATGCACGCGGTACACGCCACCATATGTTCCTGTTGAAACACTCATGCACGCACATTACTTCGCAACATGCATGATGTTCTCGCCCAGGGTGGCTAGTGGCAAATACTTGACAATTCCATGGTTCGTTGCGTACGGCGAAAAGAAGCAGCTCTCAGTGCCCGATCTTTTGACAAAATCGAAGAAGCGTCACTCTCAGGACGATTCGATCGGTCGCTGCGATGCGGTGGCTCGATCGACCGGCAGCACCACGCAAAACAACAATGAATCAGGTGCGGCGGAATTTTTTACGTGATAAATGTGCCTGGCCCATCACTGTATCAGGTGCGGCACTTCGCTGATGCGGTGATGATTGGCATGTGTAGCCAGCTGGTGATGTGATGTGTACGGCGTCGCGTCTTCCACGAAAGGGAGATGGGAAAAGATCGAGGCAAAATCGGATGCCTGGGTGTGATGGAGCACCAGAGTTTGTTTTTCTCCGACTAGAAGAGAAACGCCGCACACACGTCACCATGTACATAAATCACGCGCACACGTAACGTTCGTCTCCTTGACACACACATGTATCGCCTGATCTAAAAAGGTGTTTCTTGTTCTCTTGTTTGCTTAGCAGGTAGTACTACTTAATTTGTTGGTTTAGTAGAACCAAGTTATAAGTTTTTAAGAAGTTCAAAAAAAAGTTGTACGTTTTTATTTTTTTTTCAAAAATAAAAGGTGTTTTTAAAGACTAAAAATAAAAGGCAGAGAAATTGTTAAATTTCGTTGCCACTACACCTAAATCGTGTGCCTTTCTTTTGATACAGTGAAGTCAGGAGCGTTGAAAATTAATTTTAACCTGAATAAAATATTAAACGTACTTATCATTTTGTTTCTTTCAATATCATGAAAGTCCACCTACAGAGGTAATTATTTTGGTGGAAAGGGGCAGCCTCGATCGTTGGCACTCGGCACCACGACGGGAAGTGATACGGCCTCAAGAGCTACCACAAAGTTGGTTTCTATTCCCAATTTGCAAACTACTACTAATCCTCAAGTTGGTGCTGTTTTACATAGAGAAGGAAAGAAGATGAACACCACTGTGGCCAAGAGGGAGGTGTGGGAAGAAGGCCAAGGAAGGAAGGCCATATATGGTGTGAAAACCTTAGTTCATGCGGCCGGTAGAATGCCGTGGCCGACGGCGTCTCAGAAGAATACCTTAGCTGGCCAATGGAGAAACGCACCAGTGCGTATGAAGAATGCATGTGGGTGCAGTTCACGCGGCACGCGAGGGGAGCAGGGGCGGACACATGACAAAAATTGAGTGGAGACACTGTATACACGCAAGTTAAGTTACACAGTTGAAAGTCTAAATAACATTATGTAGGGATATACTGATTTTGGACTTGTAAGAGCACCAACGGCGGGAATTAGTCCAACAACATTGTATGCCAAAATTGAGTATGTGCCAGGCTACCACTTAGCCCTGTATGAGTCTGCCCCTGGAGGGGAGTGTGCATGCACGTGTGCATGCTGCACCGCATGGGGGCCTGCCTGGTGCGCGTGCACTCGGACGCGTGAACCATGAGGGGAGTTGGAGCTGCTGGGTACGTGAGCAAGAGAGCGAGTAATCATACTTTCCTCACCCCTTCTACAGCACAAGAGCGGCTAGTGAAAGACGATCTCTCTGCCTTGGTGCCCAGTGGCTTAATCATCGACACCCTCGCCTCCGGCAGCCTCTCCGGCGCCGGGAGGGGAGGGGGACCTGATTCCCCGAGCGTTGGTGGCTCTGTTTATACTATTATTAGGTAGTACTACTAGTATCTAGGTTGTTGCCGCCGACATCTCCAATGGCGGCATCCCCCGGCGTCGTTCCTCGGCTTCGACAGATGAATAAGGACTTCATGCGGCTTCAAACAAAGTTTTCGGCCCTCCGCCAGCATGCGCAGGTGACATTGTGGTTGTGCTGTTGGCTCCTTCTTCCTGCTCCGATGGAGATGGCGAAGGTCGGCGGCGACGCGGCGGCATCAAGATGAAGACGAAGGCCCTGGGTTTATTTGTTGTAATCTTTTGTCTTGTAGGGGCATGTGTGCAATATTTGGGGACAGTTGTCCTTGCCTGTGTGTAAAACTTTTATCTCATGCATGGGCTTTGCCCCTTTCGCAAAAAAAGAGAGCGATTAATCAAGCCAGGAGCGCGGCATCTTCCTGGGTTCTATTTTTATCCGAATAGCATGAAGAGTCCGAGTCCAACTCTGCGTTGTTTTGTCGTCGAGTCTGTTATTTATTTATTTTGAAAGTTAGTAGGAAATTTTAATTCGAGTGCATGTAATCTTCTTTGAGTCGGTTTGTGTTAGTTTGACTTAGAATCACGAATGGTGTTTGTAAACGGACTGATCCAAGTTGTAGACCAGGATGGAGTCGGAGTTGGTGCTGAGTCAGTTGTACAGCTGTATAAAAGGCTAGGCCGGCGCACATGTACAAGTAGACGTTTTTTGCATTGAGAAAAAACCCAGAAAATCACCAAGGTTTAGCGTGTTCTTTCTTGCGAATTCCGATCTAGCTAGGTTTTCGTCGTGAGGGCGTAGGCTTCTAGCTGAGGTGCTGGAGTTTGCGAGTTGGATCACCGGGATCCCTTCCTTTTGGTTCGTGAGTTCCTGTGCTCTGGGATTGAAGGATCAACGGGGTTTGATTGCTTACAACCTAATCCCTTTATCTTAATTACCGCTGATTGCTTGCACCGAAAGGGGTAGAATGATTGTGCTGCTGTTCGGTTGGTGAGAATTACTCGTTCTCTGATTACCTAGCTTTAAGGGTGGATAATGAGCCAGCTGCTCGACTGGTCAAACTCGTTAATGAACACGACTCGAGTCGTTAAACAAACGAGTAAAAATATTTGCTCGGCTTGTCTCGGTCTAAAAGCTCGAGCTGGTTCGTTTGGCTCATTATTAACAATTGCTCGGTTGCCGCTCCAATGCATATGGAGGCCGGAGGGGTTAGGCAAAGGCCGGACGCGGATGGCTGACTAGGTACACGGGAGGCGGAGACAGATGGTCGCCTTCACTGCGTTGGACCGACGTGCACTACACAAGGGAGGCCGAGTCCGGTGGGGCGAACAACCAGCTGGGAGGCGGAGGCGGAGGCGGGAGGTCGAGTCCGGCGAGGCGGACGGGAGGTGGAGGTGGGAGGTCAAGGCCGATGAGGCGGACAGGCCGACACAGGCGGCGCGGCGCTGTGTGAAGCTCTTGGACTAGGGTTGCAGTCTTGCGGGTTGTTCCGCCTCTGCCTACTCTTGGACTAGGCTGCTGGGTTCTTGTTGGATTGGAGGCTAGAGCACTTGTTGGGTTAGCATAGTTTAATTGAGTTAAACAAGCTGCGAGTGAGCTGGCTCGAACTCGGTTCGTTAACGAGTAGAAATGACTATGCGGCCCGAGTCACTTATGGCACGAGTTCAAGCTGGGTCCTTAGTAAGCCGAGCTGATATGCGAGTTTCGAGCTTGTTTTTTACGTGCACTAATATATTAGTTGGGCCGCATAGTAAGTAAAAGCAAGTGTCAAGCATCAAGCTCAAGATTTCACGTTCCTTTTGACCTCCACGTCGTGCTATCTGATCGCCTCAACGATTTGATCGACCGGCTTGCGGGTGTGCGTGCGTGCATCACGCTGTCGCCGCGTACGTAACTGCAACTTTTGCGAGACGTCAAAAGCCATCACACTAGTACAGTGCAGAATAGTAGATTGAGGGACTTCTTTCTTCTCTTTACTTCTCTTTTTAAAATCACGAACAACGGTTGGAGGTCCCCTTCTATATATAGTCTACAGGAGATGAGGAGCTCATCATGGGCCAGGTCTGTAAGGCCTGAGCCCAGATTTCTTAACACTCCCCCTTGGACACTCATCCGTTATGTTCATATCTCGTCAAAATTCCATAAAAATCCAGTGAAATTTTTTTAGAGAAAGAGCACATGAATCACGTTCTGTTGTGCTGCACGAATTACCTCATTAAAAAATCTTAGCCAAGAAATTTCAAGAAAACTCGTCAAAGGGAAAAATAGTACAATCCACAAAATTTCATTTAATCTCCAAGATTTATCATTTGGGTACTCGATCTTCGTGATCAAGTTTCAATAATGAGTTCGTGAAGATTCTCCACTTGAATTCTGCACTTCTCTAAGCCTCATCACTCCGATTCCACGTATGTGTCTTTCATCAAGGGGTTGATTTCCTCCCCCTAATGACAGGAAACTATCATCATCAAATATGCTATAAGTGAAGCGGGTTGTATGCAAATCTCGAGTCATGGGGTCCAAATACCTGATTATAGATGTTGTATTATAACCAACGTATATCCCAGACTTTCGGAGAGGGCACATAGCAGTTCGCTGCGGTGGTGGTATAAGCACATAAAACCTTGCAATCAAACCTGTGAAGATGAGAAATTTTCGGTGCTGACCCTTACGCTAGTTGTATAGGTGAATGGATGTTATATGCCGACGGTCAAAAATTGATGAGAGTTGCTGCGTGCAGGACTGCGTGTCTCCAACATGTAGTTGGTAAATTATAATTCTGCAAAAACGGTCGAGCAAAAAATTTAATTCTTTTAATTAATGCCTCTATTAGTCCATTCTGGGTGTGGACATGCGGTACAGAGTGTTCAACGGTAATTCCCATTGCCATGCAATAATCATCAAATGCATTTGAAGTAAATTCTCTAGCATTGTCCATTCTGATGGACTTCACATGATGATCAGGAAAATTATTCTTAATTTTATTTATCTACAAGATCAGCTTTGCAAAAGCGTGATTTCTCGTAGATAAGAAACATACATGCGACCATTTCGAGGAAGCATCGATGAGCACCATAAAGTACCTAAATGGCCCTGACAGAGGCTGTATAGGACCGCAAATGTCTCCCTGGATACGGTCTAGGAATGTAGGGATTTCATCCTTTACTTTCAGAGTGGAAGGTCTAGTGATTAATTTTTCGGTGGCACATGCAGGGCATATAAAATCTTCCTGATTCGGGAAATTCTTTACATTGATATTATGTCCCTGAGAATTATTAATTATATTTCTCATCATCCTAAGACTGGTGTAACCTAATCTATCATGCTAGAGACAGAAAAGTTCAGAGCTTCTAAATGTGGTTTTCAGGACAGTATAGGCTGTAGGTGCCTTAATATTAGTGTAGTATAGCACAGTTTCGTATGAAGGAAGTAATTCTAATACTCTTTTTTCACTTTCTTCTCACTTTGTAATGAGCAGATATTCCTTATCATACTCTTCTTCAGTCTCTATGTGGAAACTGTTAGCGCAAATATCCTTAAAACTTAGAAGAGTTCTAGTCGATTCTGGGTACAACAAGACTTCTTCAATGACCAAAGTTGTGTCCATTGGGAGTATAATTGTGGCTCTTCCTGAGCCTATCATACAAGTATCGCTACCTGTGATTGTCGTAAGACTAGTAGCATTCTTGCTGATTGACTAAAAAATTTCGTTTATCTCAAGATGGTATTTGTTGTGCTGCTATCCGCTAAGCACACTTCCTCTATAGGGAGCCACACACGTTCTTATATAAAGTATTTATTAATATGAGGTAGGAAGGAATCCACACATAAATAAAATACTCCAAAAACAGAACATAACTTGCTATTATAAATACGGAAAAAATTAAGCCTAGTAGGACTCATCATAAGAATTTAATTCTTTGCTCTCCTAAAGCTTACAACCATTATTCAATAATTCAATGTTCCAACCATAAACTGCAAATGACTATATATATATATGCGTGCACTAGATCGAACAGTGAAGTACGAAGAAACTTCTGGCTAAATCTGCTCCATGTCCATCTTATCCACTTTGGCAACTACAACTACGGCCGCTACGATGTCCAAAGAAGGAGTGATGGGGGTTGCTACTGGACTGTCCACATTCATGAGTGCAACCAATAGCTATGGATCATCTGTGCCTGCAATAGCGAGGTGTGCCTCATACTGTCCTTTGCCCTTCTTCTTAGACTGGAATGCATCAATGACGTGCTGCGGCTCACAGCAAACCTGTGACCAATGCCCCCATGTACCACATTTGTAGCATCCTTAGTCCTGCTGGCTATAGGGCTTGTCATTGCGCTTCTTTTGTCCGCCCTTCTTAGCTTAAGCATTTGGCTTGGCATTGCGACTCATGACCTTACCCTTCCTGTATCTTTTCTTTGAGTGAGGCTTCCTCACTTTGCAGCTGCTAATATTGGCTTTATGGCCAACATTGCTACTAGAAAGTGGTTGGGGACTATTTAATATATATATATATATATATATATATATATATATATATATATATATATATATATATATATATATATATGAAGCCGTTTTAAAGGCACAAGTACCACCGCTGGAGGCTTTATAGAGAATATGTATTACAGACGGTTCTAAACACGAACCGTCTGTGATAGTCAGATATCACATACGGTGCTGAGTTAATAACCGTCTGTAATAGCATGCATCACTGACGGTTCGAAAACCGTCTGTGATGACCTCATGTCATCACTGACCCATAAACTCATACGGTTCCGAAAACCGTCTGTGATGACGTTTTTAAACCATCTGTGAAGACATTTTCTATAGTAGTGGGCAGTGCCCAATAAGCCCTCTCCAGGGCGCAACCCCATCCTCAACCTCCCCTTCCCTGCCCGCTCCCGCCCATCCCCTAGCCAAGCCAGGCCCCTGCAGTGGCGGCATCGATGCACCAGATTTGAGGTGGCTCCCTGACAACCTAGGCCTCGACGGCGGCACCGACGGCAGGGGCTTCGATGAGATCGCCTCTGAGGATGACCTCTTCTCCACCTTCATGGACATGGAGAAGGCCACCGATGTCGACCGCGATCGCGCCATGGAGACCTCCTCGCCGTCGTGCCGCACCAAGTAAAGCCACAGTGCATCCTTCGATGGGTTCGCCATGGGGGAGGTGCGGGGAAGCAACAGGATGGCGGCAGAGGGGGCGTGTTCTTCGAAGTGATGGAGGCCAAGAAGGCCATGTCCTCTGAGCAGCAGGATGGAGGCGGTAGCAGAGGGGTGCAATCTTGCGGCCGTGCAGGAGTTGGGATATTGGGGATTAGGGTTGGGATGGTGGCGGCTGATGGAATGACCGAGTGATGGGGAATGGCCCGTCCAAAATGGGTATGAGAATTAGGGTTTCCTCAGACCCACCTGTCAGTGTGAGTTAGCGGGTAAGTGGTGCAACGGGCACAGGTGGAGCTCACCCATACCTGGACCAATTTACCCGATGGGCACAGAATTGCCCTGTTTACCTACATTTCTATGCATGTAGGCAAAGAAAACCGCCCATACCCGGCTCCATTAAGACATTTGACCGCAGGCACGTGACTAATCGGATACGATTGCCATCCATACTTTTGACATCACGCATACATATCCACTCGCGCGGACTGGTATTTGTTGATCGTGTAAAACCGAACACAAGTAAGAGGACGGACGTCGGCCGTGCTACGGGCCTACGTCCACGAGAGCGAGCGTAACACAAAGGTTTAAATAGGTTCGAGGGTCCGGGAGGACCGCCCTACTCCTGTCGGTGGCCTGCGGGGGTTCGAGAATCCCTCCGAAGGCTCACCTAGTGACTTGCTTCTATGTATTGCTCAAGAGTTCTCCCCTTTGAAGGGAGGGATACAAGGGGTATTTATAGCTCCCAAGCCTGTACAAATGACCACAACGCCCCTCGGGGGTTGGCTACTCCAAGAATACAATGGGGGTATTACAGGTCTTTTTACTGCACGAAGCGGGATAGAAATGGTCTCTGCCGGGTAATTACATTTCTCGATCTGTTAACCGGCTATTCTTCCTATGGAGTGGGTCCCACTGATAAGAGGATAAAATATTCTTCCAACAGTAGCCCCCCTGTCCCTAGGAGTTTCAGGGGAAACACCAAAGGGACAGTCTTTAATTGTGCCGTTCGGAAGAGGTCTTTTGCTCTTTGGCCTTGATAACATGGACACTCATGCTTGGGCGTGAGGGCCAGTTGATCGCTCCTGTTCCTAATGGGTGTACTGCGTGTGCGGTCTGCCCTGCAATAAATCACCAAAACAATTAGTGCAGCGCCAAGACGGTTACCGGCCGGCTTGGCACCACCTGACATGTGCCCACATTGCGGCGTCCTCCCCGCCAACAAGCGCAAGCACATGGCACCCCATGGTACGCGGCACACAGCCTCCATGGTACGCGTCTCCGTTGCACAATATATCCTGCGCGCAGTAGGCAGGCAAGTCTGGCCAGTCTTCCTTTAAGACGTGGGACCCTGCCGTCCTGTATATGAGTTGCTTTATACATGTGGGGAGGCAGGCAAGCCTTTGACCATCAACTCTCTTCCACCGAAGCCTGCTTGGCTGCTCCTTTGTAAAGAAAAAGGAGGAAAACTCCACTCATAGAGGCTCGGCTGGGCGGAGTGATCCCATGGCGAGCTGCTGAGGAGAGCGCAGGAGGGCGAGTCGCTGAGGAGTGCGCGGAAGCAGGGTCTGGCACTGGCGCCGGGCTCGGGGTGAGTGAAGCAGGCATTGGCTCGGTTGGCGTTATCTGGGCGAGGCCGGTGCCTGAGTCGGCAGGGGCGCAGCCGCATGTCCATTACCGGCGTCCGCGAAGAGCGCTGAAAATAGCGTGCCGACCCTGCAAAGCTCTCGCCACCCGACGGACGAGGCCTATATAATCCCTTGCTAGAAGTCACTGTCTCGTCCGTTTGTGGTAACGCCGAGCTAGGTGAGTAATTGCTCGTTCCTCAGTCGAATCCATGACTTCTCTTTTTCTCGCTTGTTTGGTCGTGGGCGACAATCTTTGGGCGCCAGACGGCGGCGTGAAGCGACGATTGGGGCTTGCAGGAGTGCGGCGCGCCACCAGCGCGCGGCGTTGGCGGCGGGGCACGGGGCATTTCGCTACCAAGGTGCTCGGCAGAGCGCTTAGCGCGTGGGTGTAGGGCGGTGCCAGAGCGCTAATGCTTGCTACGATTTTTGCCAGGGCGCTCCGATTTGTGAAAGCAGAGCTTAGGGCCAAGCGGTGCTGTATACCGCTGCGCCACGATTCTGCCAGGCGCTTGGGGCGAGTGCGGTATTGCTGTATGCCTTCGATTTCGCCAGCACTTGGGCCCTTAATATGCAAGTGTCCACCACATCCTATGCCCTCGGCATGGTAGCACATTGTCTTCTTTCGCCATTGCATATCACAGAACCTTGCTATTTACGATCTAGTTGGAAAAAACTGAACTTGAATGTCGATATCCTGTGCTTCCTTTCAAAGCAATGCCTTATATGAACTGTGTGAGTCATGGACAACCATGGGATTTTTCGCCAGGGCGCTTGGGGCCAAGGGTGCCAGGGCGCTGCGTGGGCGTGGCCGCTGTCACGGACAAGGTGCTGCGAGGGCGCCAAAGGGACCGCGAGCTGGGCTCGGGGAGCTGGGCGCTGCAAGGGCGTGGGTGGCCAAAGGCCGGTCACGAGGCGTGGGGGCACAGTCCGTATTTGCTTGTTTGCTCTACAGGGTGCACGACATACTTTAGTCAATTTGTGACAAGCTGTGATCAGCAGACAGTGTGTGTATGCTGAATAATATCCCATGGCTGCGTCTGCGGGTGTATGCTTAGTCATATCTGTAACTTGACTTTCTCAAGCCATGCAACCATAAGTACAGTTGATCTGCTTTACTTCTCAAGACTTGAGATTTCTTTTGGGTAATTTAATCTGCATCCTTCCGATGTCGATTCGCATGGCTTTGTTTCTTGCTCATAGCTTCAAAGAACCATGTTGCCAATCTCGTAGTTATTGCTAGCACCAATCGCATCAATGTCGGCATGCTCACTATCCTCACTGTAGATATCAATAGAGAACTCTTCTTACATCTTACTTAATTTGGATGCCCGGATCTAAATCTATGTGTGTGTGCCCTTGGCTTTGTCGGTGTCTTTTCCAAGCTTCATTTTTTTTTGACGGCTACAAGCAATGGCGTTGGCCCGGGCTTGAGCCGACCACCCTCGCGACACCTCCAGAAATGAATACAATCCGACAAATTCGAACGTCACTCGGAACAGCGGCTGAAAAATATAAGTGGTGGATGGCCTTATGGCCACGAGGCAAGTAGGATTTTTGGGAGTGGTCTACTCCGTTGATGTCGGCGCTAGAGAATTTGTCTCTTGTATAGTTTGTGTGTATATTGATGTTCCTTCGTGCAGTACTTAGCTATGATGTTCCTTCGTGCAGTACTTAGCTATGATGTTCCTTCGTGCAGTACTTAGCTATTTTCCGTATTGCTGGTGTTGCAGGTTTTGCCCGTTTTGCCGCCATGACCAAGGACTGTGACCTTTTCTGCCGGGGGTGGGGGGACAAGGACCGAGCCAAGGTGGCCGGGACTGACCCACCACGCGATGATCTTGATGAGGAAGTCGATTTCCTTGATGACGGTCCTGACGAGATGGCTCTTGTGGGAGTCGAGCCTTCCTCCCTTACTAAGGCGGAGAAGGCAGCGTTGGTGGCACTTGGGAGCCACCTTACGCTGAGCGACGTCCGGTGGCCGGAGCCGGGCGAGCGCCCCTACCCCCCGAAGGGATACACCGTTGCACTCAAAGCTTGGTTCGAGGTCGGCCTGGGGCTTCCGATCCATCCCTTCGTCCGGACTCTTGTGAAGCACTATCAGGTTGAGCTCTCGCACTTCTCGCCTAACCTTCTTGCTAGGGTGAGGGTGTTCTTGTGGCTGTGCGAGACCGCAGTCGAGGGCAAGTGTCTGATGCCTCATCATTGTGACTTTTGACTACTTCTTCCATCTCCAGCGGTCGAACGGGAGGTTCGGACCGCTAGGCTCGCTGGTCTCGACTATTCAGCACCCAGGTGAGTATCCTGTTCATGCCACCAAATACAACTGGAGTCGTCCCGGAAAGAAGTGGTTTTACTTGAAGGTGGAGGGCTTTTCTACACCGCGATCGGCCCAAGATTACCCAGGACAGC
Organism: Phyllostachys edulis; assembly: GCA_036346405.1. NCBI lineage: Eukaryota > Viridiplantae > Streptophyta > Magnoliopsida > Poales > Poaceae > Phyllostachys > Phyllostachys edulis. The sequence goes on along the minus strand of CM070555.1, from coordinate 41,400,489 downwards.
TATCCTGAGATTCCTCCTCTCTCTGATGCTGACTGGGAGTTTGTTCGTGCTACATCCGAGGTCCGCAAGTGGAGCGACGTTCGGGACTTGATGAAGGAGATGACCCTTCTAGGTGTCAGCCCTTTGATCGACAAGAACTGCGACTACTTGAAACTTTCCAAGAGCAAAGGTAGGCACGACTTGGTCAGTCTTCTTATTTACTTGTGGTTTGTGCTTGATTCAACCTTTGAATTTTGTTGCAGTGCCAGTGCGCTCTCCCAAGAGGGCAGTTGAGGAGGCCGACTGGATCCTCGGGGAGATGACCATCACCGAGTACGAGGCCCTTGAGGAGGTTGGCATCTTCGATGGTCGGGGGTGTAACAGCATTGCCAACAACTTTAAGTTGGTGATGCCTCCCAGGGGCAAGCCGGTCCCTGATCCATCGAAGAGGAAGAAGGTCAAGGTGTTGGATCTGGATGGCTCTGCCAGGGACCCTCCTCGAAAGGGTCAGCTGACGACGAAGCCTTCAGCTGCAGGAGCAAGGCTTTCTACTGTAGGAGCGAAGTGTCTCTTGGCAGGTGACTCTGGTCATGGTGCTTCGAAGATCAAGACGTCCCCCTCGGCGTCCTCTACCTCCTGCTGCCCCTGGCCATGCTTCACGTGGGGAGAAGCCTCAAGATTTCCGGGCACTTCAGAGATCATCTTTGCAGAAGAGGAAGAGGGAGCCTTCTAGCGGTGTTCATGCCACTGAGCCCGAGCGCAGGGTTGCTGGGGGGCCTCCTCAGAGCCATGGGACTTCTCAGGCCACATCCTCTTCTTCAGGCCCTAGCTCTGCATCTCCCACCGGCTCTAGCTCGGCCAGGTCCTTTGTTCGCGGAATGGAGGAGGAGCTGGAGGAGGGAGAGTTAGGCTCGACTCCTCGAGGTGGCTCGGAGGCACCCGTCATCCAGTATCACGATGCCTTCGACTCCCTCTTCGGTACCAATGAAGGTTAAGCGTATTTTTTATCTTTATTTATCTTTGTTCATTTGTTGCTCATTGCCCACTAATGTTTTCTGTCCGTCGCCGATGTTCGAGGTAGGAGCACTGATCGGAGATCACGGGGATGCTGCCCAAGGTTCAGGGCCCAGGAGGAGAGAAGGCCCTTCCCGGCCTTGAGGTTCAGGTGCACAAGGACCGTGACGAGGCTGCGAGTTATTCTTCCACTGAGTTGCCTTCCTACGCTGTCCCGCTCATTGATGACGATGATGCAGCTGCACAGATTCGTCGTCTCATCGAGGGGCGTGTTGACAAGTACATGGCTCGTTTTCGCGATACGCGAGACGTTGGAGAGTTCTCCCAGCTCCTCAAGGATCGGCTGGGTACCGCTATAAATCTCTACTTCCAGGTACTTTTACGGTTATTACCTTCCTCTGCCTAATACTTACTTTTCAATCATCCTCTAACACTGGTATTTCGCATGCTCCTTGCAGGCCATTTTCATCTCTAACATCATTAGGGATGAAGCCCCCCGCATTATTAAGGAGATGTTTCAGGAGGCGGCAGCTGAGGCTCGGCGGAGTGCCCCGCCGTTGGATGATGACAGGTTGAAGTTAGCAGAGGAGAGGCTGAAAGCTGCAGAGGAAAAACTGCGAATTGCTGAAGATAAGCTGAAAACTACTGAGGAGAAGTTGAAAGTTTCGGAAGAGAAGGCTAGAGTCATCCGCCATGTGAATGTGAGCTTGGAGGAGGACGTGACCAGTCTGGCGGCAATGGTGAATCACTTCTTGAACTCCAGGAGATCACCGTAGGCTACAGAGGTCCTTGGAGAACTTAGGAGCTAAAGTTGCTCCACCCCATCGAGGTGACGAGGCCAGAGGTGTGGGTTCCTCTCCTTGGGGAGCGAGTCCGTCTGCTCGCCCAGACTGCAGAGGATCGGTGCCAGTCCTTTGCAACAGCAGCTTTGACAGCCGGGGCCCTCGCCATTTCCCATCGTTGCGACGGTTCAGGCAAGGAGGCGGTGCGCGAGGGCCTACGTGGCTCCTTCACTCCTGAGGTGAAGAAGGCGTCCCCAGAGGAGCGAGCCATGCTGAGGCCTCTTGCGGCAGAGTTTGTGAAGAGCGTCGCTTCATCCCTGGCCCCGAGAGTTCACGTGCCTTCCCCAGCAGGCGGCGAGCGTGATGCCCCAGCTAGCGTATGATTTCTGTTGACATGTTCTGCTCAGTATAGACTTTGTAGTGATACCATGCCAGGCTGCTTAGTGTTCTATTTTTTGTAGATGAGTTAGGCCTGAGAGCCTATGCAGCCCTCCGTAGAAGAGCATGGTCACATTTGCATTTCCCTCTATTATGAAAATGTTATGACGATGCTATACTTCATTCGGGGCATGTTTAAGAAGGTGGCGGCATCAAATATAAGCGGTCTTGCGTGGAGGGCGGCGCTGGCCCATCGAACCCGGCCTTATCAGGATAGCCCGCGGAGGGTGGGTGGTTTAGCGTTAGGTATGATCGTCGCGAGGTGCTTCAATCCCCCGATAGGAAACCGCCATAGCAGAGACCTTGCTTATGAGGCCTTCAAGATGCGGATGTAATAAGGAACACTCAGGCCCACCGAGAGGCATGCCTCTCGGGACTGTAAATGTTGTTGGCTTGTATTATTGTTTTGCTCGAGGTATATGTTCCCAAGGGATATGAGCGTCATAGGTGCGGCCGGCCTTTGCTAACGTTGGAGCAAGGCGAGTGACCCGGGGTCGTTTGGTAGCAGAGCCTGGAGGTGAAGGGGACTAATCCTTAGCACATCCATAGACTCGGCGCTAGGCCCAAGCCGTCACTGCGCCTGGGTCGATGGGGACGAAGTCGCCGAGCAGAGGCGGCGGACGCCCAAGCTGCCTAGGACTTAGTTAGGGGAGACCACAGGGGTTGCGCGCCCTACACACCATGGGGGTGACACCCCTTGTAAGGGAAGGGTCAAGCAGGACTTATGAGATTATTGGGTAAGGACAGCTCCTTAACAGCAGCGCGTTAGGAGCAAGTCCTTACAGTTGATTGTAAGCGTGCTGGTTAGACTATCTCCTGAAATGGTGCAACCTCCTGACAACATCGTGTTGGAGGGTGGCCTTTCAACAACAACGTGTTAGAAGGCAAACTTTTCAATCACCGACGAGCATGTATTTGGGAACATACACACAAAACAGGCATGTCCCTTAATAGCAGCGTGTTAAGAAACTACCCTAGAATCGTGGCCCGCCCCTTAACAGCAGCGTGTTAAGGGACTATCATGAAATTGTAGCGTAATTGCATATATAGAGGGATCATGCCGGAATCTCATGTCTTCATTTCATTGAGCAAGATGGTGTTTACACTTTGATAGGTGCCGCGAAGGGCATAGAAGAAAGTTTTGAGCGTAAAACTTGCGGAGCTTATCCGCATTCCATGCATGCTTCAGCTGCTTGTCTTCCAGGGTAGCAAGTCGATAAGCGCCTGATCCTAGGACTAAGGAGATGCGGTAGGGCCCTTCCCACTTGGGGTGAAGCTTCCCTTGAGCCGTCGGGTCAATGACCCTTTTGAGGACAAGGTCGCCAAGAAGAAAAGCACGTTCTTTCGCCCTGCTGTTGTAGAACCAGGCGGCCTCCTGCCTGTAAGCGGCATGCTTAAGGAGGGCTTGGTCGCGGATCTCCTCAACAAAGTCCACCTCAATCCTATGGTTGTCCTCATTTTGGGTGAAGCTAACAGGTGATGGCCCTGAGAGCATTTCCACTCGGAGGGAGCGGTGGTGGATTTCAGTAGGGAGGACAACTTCGCCCAGACACAAGCGAGAGCGGAGTTCTCGATTGGCACGACTAGGAGTCTTATGTAATCCCCATAGGACGCTGAGGAGCTCCTCCGCCCATGTTCCTCGCTTGAGGGCACTTGCCTCGAGACGACGTCGTATGCCTTGCAGAATTAGCCCATTAGCTCTTTCCACAGCCCCGTTGGTTTTTGGGTGAGCCACCGATGCGAAGCAAAGGGTGGTCCCGATGGAGTCGTAGAAATCCTCAAGGAGGAGGCATCAAACCGAGTACCGTTGTCCTTTGTGAGTTCTTTGGGAACCCCGAAGCGACACACAACATTCTTCCAAAAGAACTTCTGTACGGAACGAGATGTGATGGAGGCCAAGGGTTCTGCCTCCACCCACTTGGTGAAGTAATCCACTGATACCACCACATGCTTGTAGCCCCCCTTGCCTGGTGGGAATGGCCCGAGCAGGTCCATTCCCCACCGGGCAAACGGCCAGGTGATCGGTATGGTGCAAAGAAGGTTAGCAGGAGCGTTGTGGTTGGCTGCCGTCCTTTGGCACCCCTTGCATGTCTTGAGGATGTCGAGGGCATCTTGCACCATCGTGGGCCAATAAAAGCCCTGACGAAGGGTTTTGGCTGCGGTTGCCCTTGGGGCAATGTGAGAGCCACAGAGGCCCTCATGCACATCAAGGAGAAGAGAAATGTCTTCTTCTCTTGTGACACACTTGAGAAGGGCGGATGCTCCACGCTTGTAGAGCTTTCCTTCAATGATCACGTAAGCCTTGGCTTTGGAGTGTAGCCTACAGGCCATTACTGCATCCTCAGGCTCTTCTTCTCCCTATATGCACTTGATGATGGGAGTCATCCAGGAGGGAGGAAGGACCGAAGTCTCGTTGACCTCTGGGGGTAGTTCGGGATCAGCCACTTCTTCCACTGATGGCGTTTTTAATACTTCAAAGAAGACTTCTGGAGGAAGGGGTTCCTGAGAACCTGCGGCACGAGCTAGTCGGTCTGCTCGGTGATTATCTCCACGGGGGATCCGACGAGCTTCAAGTCCGGCAAAGTGGCATTCCATCTTCCTCACTTTGTCCAAGTATTTGCCCATTTTTTGATCGAGGCATTGATATGTTTTATCCATCTGATTGACAACCAACTGGGAATCCCCTAAGATGAGGAGGTGTCGGACGCCCATGGCCTTAGCAAGGCGTAGACCCAAGAGTAATGCTTCATACTCGGCCACATTGTTTGTGGGGTTGAAGGATAAGTGGGCCGCGTACTCAAGTGCCTTCCCTTCCAGGCTTACTAGGACGACACCTGCACCCCCTCCTGCCAGACGCTTGGACCCATCAAGTATAACGTCCAATGCTTGCTAGGGGTGTTTAGGGTGCTTCTTTGGTGCTTCATGGTCGATCGGGAGGAAGCGATCCATTCAACCACGAAATCGGCAAGGATATGAGATTTGATAGAAGTCCTCCCACGAGCTTGAGAGAAAGGTGCTAGCTCAAGTGGCCCATTTTGCTATCCTTCTGTGGCCTCTTTGTTCCTCATCACCTCATTGAGAGGGTAGCTTGTTGGAACAGTGATAGAATATCGAGTAAAGTAGTGACGGCTTTCTTGAAGCCATAAGCGAGCATAGCATATTTTCTCTATTTCATGTACCTTGTCTTTGCTTTGCCAGGTTCACGACATAATATACCGGTGTTGAATTCCTTCTTTTTCCTTGACTAGGGACGGCGCCACTGCGGCGGGGGTTGTAGTGAGGTATAGGAGTAGCACATCTCTGGTCTTGGACTTGTGAGGAGTGGAGGGTGCCGCTGTAGGCTTTTAGGTTTTCAAGGCCTTCGGGCTTCATCGGTCCATAGGAAACCTTCAAGCCTCACGGAGAATCTTGAAGAAGGAAGGCCCTTTTCCGCCGAACGTGACAGAAGCGCCCGAAGTGACCATGCGCCCATGGTATTTGGGCGTCTTTGGTGGAGCGGGTGGTTCCATGTCAAGGATTGCGCGAATTTTTTTAGGATTGGCTTCGATCCCCCGCTGTGAGACCAGGAACCCTAGGAGCTTTCCTCCCTTTACCCTGAAGGCGCATTTTTCGGGGTTTAGTTTGACACCGAACTTGCGAAGGTTGGCGAATGTCTCTTGGAGATCTTCAATATGCGACGAAGCTTGAATGCTCTTTACGACAGCATCATCGACATAAACCTCCACATTGCGTCCTAGCTGGTCCTTGAGGATGAGATAGGCGAGACGTTGGAAAGTGGCTCCAGCATTCTTCAACCCAAAGGGCATGCGCAAATAGCAGAAAGCGCCTACAGGGGTGATGAACCTTGTTTTTTCCTCGTCTTCTTTCGCCATGTGGACCTGATGATACCCTGAGTATGCATCTAAAAAACTCATGAACTCACACCCAGCGGTGGAGTCAACGAGTTGGTCGATGCGCGGGAGTGGGTAATGGTCCTTCGGACATGCTTTGTGAGGTCGATGAAGTCGATGCACATGCGCCACTTGCCGCTAGACTTTTTTACCAAAACAGGATTAGCTAGCCATTAGAATGCCGACCTCCCAAATGAGGCCGGCCCTTGAGAGCTTGTCAATTTCATCTTTAATTGCACGACACCGCCTCAAGAGAGCTTCTAAAGCTTTTGCTTTACCGAGGGCATCCAGTCTCACCGCGAGGTGATTTGGATCACCTCAGGAGGATGGCCATGTCGGCGGTGTCCAAGCGAACACGTCCAAGACTGGATTTTAAGAACTTCACGAGCTCTTTCTCCACTTCGCTGGGGAGATCGACCCGACTCTAAGAGACCGCGGGTCATCTTGGCCGAAGAGTTGTACTTTGTGCAGTCCCCCTCGAGCGAGGCTTGAGACAAAGCATCTCCCAGGGGATCGTCCTGGCGTTCCCGGTGAGAGAAGCGAGCGCGCTCCTTCGTGCTTGGCTCCTTAGTCTCGAGGAAGTTGATGTCGCCGGAGTCAGTTGCCGCTTTGTGGTATAGACGGCGAGCTAAGTCTTGATCGCCCCTCACGGAGATGACCCCGTGAGGGCCTGGTATCTTTAAGCACAGGTAGTTTTGATGGACCGCCGCGCAGAAGCGGTTGAGAGTTGCTCTTCCCATGATAGCATTGAATGGGGACTCGATGTCAACGACATCGAACTGGCAACTTCGCGGTGATTCTCCTGTGTTCCAAATGTCATGAGGAGCTCGATCCTCCCAAGGGGTTGAATGGATTTTCCTGGTACGAAACCAGTGAGAGGCCGATCGGATGGCAGCAGGATGCCATGATGATATCCTCCCCGTGACTCCCATAGTTCCTTGAGTGCACGTAAATAGAGTATATCTGCAGAGCTTCCTCCGTCGACAAGGATGCGGGAGACCTCGCAATTGGATATTGTGGTGGTTAGTAAAAGGGCATCATCATGAGGGAACCTTAAGCCCTTTGCATCCTCAGCTGTGAAGCTATGTGGAATATTTGCCCACTTGGGAGGGATGCTTTGAGGAGCCACCCCTACGACATTGACCTCCCGGGCGTACTCCTTTCGTTGGCGCTTTAACGCATGCCCGGAGGCCGAGCCCCCTATTATGACGTTTATTTGTCTTTGCGGTGCTTGAAAAGGGAGTTTGTTCTCGGCATCCTGCGGCTGCTGCCCGGGGGGTAGATCACCAAGGGCATGTACTGGGGGCTGTGGAATTGCTTGAAGAGGCATCGCTTCTGCAGCCGTGGGACGTGATGGCGACGCGTGGCGCGGCTCAGGGCCGCGTTTGAGAAGCTTCGCTATTTCAGCGGCATACTGGCGGCACTCATTTGTATCATGCCCACGCATCTTGTGGTAGGCACACCAGCGTTCGTCTCTTTGATTTGGGTCACCTCTTTTTTCATTGCGGCCTTCACTGGGCGCCTCCGATGGGCTTTAGGCCCCAATTCCTTCTTGGGTCCTTTAGTGGAGTTGCCCCACGCCTCCTCGGAGGTCGTCGGTCATGACGAGGACTTTGGAGTCGCGTCGCTCCACCGGATTGATCCCTCCGGTCCTTGCCCTCTTCCGGAGGAGCCTTTTGACCTCCTCCTGTGGGAGATGCTTTCATCTTCTTGGCGAAGTCCCTTCTTGGCAGTCATCTTCCTCCCCGGCGTATTTTTCCACGACCTCGAAGGGCTCATGGGTCGCGTCCTCGGGATCGCTCCCAAGCGCGCGATTGAGTTCTCTTGGGAGCAGCCCTTCCTTGCAAGCATTGATGACTGTTGAGTCTGGGGCATCTGCGACTTGGTTTCTCACTTTGGAAAAGCGCTTAAGAAATTTTCTTGTGGATTCACCCTTTTGTTGCTTGACAGTAAAGAGCTGGTTAGGGAGCATGGGGCGCTTATAGCTTCCTTGGAAATTTGCGCTAAACTCTTCCCTCAGCTGGTCCCAAGAACAGATGGAGCCTTTCTTTTGGTTGAAGAACCAGGAACGTGCCGTTCCGGAAAGGCACAGCGGGAGGCAGTTGCACATCTCTACTTCTCCACCCCCTAGCCCAAATCGCCGTGGAGTATACTTCCAAGAATTATATGGGGTCGAGTCCGCATCGTAAGGCTCGAGGTTATTTGGCGGAACTTGATCGGAAAGGAGTTTTGCAGATGTCTCTTGTGAGAGATTCCGATCTCCGGACTCCCTGTCCCTTCGTGCTTTCGCGGTGATGGTGATCGCTGCATGCACGACGACGGCGATGGCGAGGCTCTCTGAGCTAGAAGAGCTAGATGCCGCCGGTGGCGGCGATGGTCGAGCGATTGGCGAAGTTGGAGCGCCAGACCGACTTGCAACTTGATCCGCGGGAGATTAGTGATTCAAGATCCATTTCTTCGTGGCGGTGGTGACCGCGCTCCCAGCGGATCCGACAGGCACGGGACACGCTGGTGCCCGCAGAGTACATGCCCTTCGACCGCCTTGGCCACGGCCTCCTTGATGTGAATCCTCACGCTTGACGAGTGCACTTGGGTCATGACGGTGGAATGGTCCTTCACTCAAGGTGCTAGAGGGGCACCGGGGAGCAACTTTGGCCTCACGGGCTCCCTAGTCGCCCCCGGCCATGTGGCACCTTGAGGAGGGAGCCCAAGACACATCGGGGAGCCGACTCACCATCTTGGTCTGACGTATTGCCCAGGTGGAGGAGCTTGGAGGGGAGGTCGCAGAGCGCCCGTTCTAGGGGGTATGAACTCAGGCCTCGGAGGCTGGGGCGACGGGATGAATTGCAATGGAAAGGGCTGAGCTCCTCCCCATCCAGAGTTTGGCGGGTGCATTGGCCAGTAAGGAGCCCCGCTCATCACCGCCGCGTGGCCGAGTGGAGGGAGGTTGTAAGGATGTCCCCCTGGCCCTCCTCCGAGGAAAAATCCCCGCGCGGCCGGGTCAGAGGCCACTTGAACTCAAGGCGGTCTTTGGGAGCGGGAGACGGCCGAGGGCAGCCGAGTACGATACGTGGTCATCATGTAGTCCACCACCTGTCTTGCGGTTGTCTCCACCATTGCTTTGCAATCAGCGGCGTCGAGCCCCCCCAGGAGCGGTGGATGGCCCTGGAGCTTCAGCAACATTTCGAGCCTCTTGCCTTGGGCGGACACGCGCCGGTGGTGCAATGGAGGTGGGGATGCTGGCAGCAATGAATGCGCAGGACGTTGTCTGCATCTCGGGATGAATAGCTTCGATCTCCGAAGATAACCCATGCCTTGGGCTTCTTCGGGGAACGGACCGGTCGTCCGCGGGCTCCCTATGCTCTGGAGTGAGAGGAGGTCTCGTGGACTTGGAGTACTTCTTGGTAGGAGCCATAGCCTTCTGTTGATCAGCTATCCTCCCCACGGTCGGCGCCAATGTTGAGCGTGTAAAACCGAACACAAGTAAGAGGGCGGACATCGACCGTGCTACGGGCCTACGTCCACGAGAGCGAGCGTAACACAAGGGTTTATACAGGTTCGAGGGTCTGGGAGGACCGCCCTACTCCTGTCGGTGGCCTGCGGGGGTTCGAGAATCCCTCCGAAGGCTCATCTAGTGACTTGCTTCTATGTATTGCTCAAGAGTTCTCCCCTTTGAAGGGAGGGATACACGGGGTATTTATAGGCTCCCAAGCCTATACAAATGACCACAACGCCCCTCGGGGGTTGGCTACTCCAAGAATACAATGGGGGGTATTACAGTCTTTTACGGGTACGAGCGCGGGATAGAAATGGTCTCTGCCGGGTAATTACATTTCTCGATCTGTTAATCAGCTATTCTTCCTATGGAGTGGGTCCCACTGATAAGAGGATAAAATATTCTTTCAACAGTATTAGTGTTTATGGGGTTCGTTTCTTTGGGAAGATTCCACTGCACGGGCGCGCTGATTAATTGGCTGGTGCTAGTGGTATATGACCCAGGCAAAAGCAGGAGAGGATTAAGCACGATTTTATTAAAGTTAAACCGGATGCTTAAGTTTAGCGTAACCATCAGGGAAGATGAGAGAGAAACAAAACTAGTAGCTCTTGAGTTCATCCGAAAGTAACGAATATTACTAGCTCCGACTCTTAGTTCGTCCGAAAGTTAATGAGGTTTCCTGGATTCTCACATCACTTTTGCCAGGAACTGTCATATCGCTGCCTGGGTTCTAAACAGTACATGGGTGATGGGTGAAGAGTGGTCTGTATCCTCTCCAATAAGATTAAAAACAAAGGACGGCGGAAGAGCCCTCTGATGTAAGGATAAATTCACGCGTTCATACGTCTCAACTTGTCCTCTCGAAGCGGGAAAAAGGATGTATATTACAAGTGGATAGGTGTATGTAGTACAGAAAAAAAAACATGAAGTGAATGCGAACTAATTCAATTCCCTGCACCCAATCAAAGATTGTTGAATCTGAAAAGGAACTGATGAGATCAAAACTCAACAGATGCACGCGGTACACGCCACCATATGTTCCTGTTGAAACACTCATGCACGCACATTACTTGGCAACATGCATGATGTTCTTGCCCAGGGTGGCTAGTGGCAAATACTTGACAATTCCATGGTTCGTTGCGTACGGCGAAAAGAAGCAGCTCTCAGTGCCCGATCTTTTGACAAAATCGAAGAAGCGTCACTCTCAGGACGATTCGATCGGTCGCTGCGATGCGGTGGCTCGATCGACCGGCAGCACCACGCAAAACAACAATGAATCAGGTGCGGCGGAATTTTTTACGTGATAAATGTGCCCGGCCCATCACTGTATCAGGTGCGGCACTTCGCTGATGCGGTGATGATTGGCATGTGTAGCCAGCTGGTGATGTGATGTGTACGGCGTCGCGTCTTCCACGAAAGGGAGATGGGAAAAGATCGAGGCAAAATCGGATGCCTGGGTGTGATGGAGCACCAGAATTTGTTTTTCTCCGATTAGAAGAGAAACGCCGCACACACGTCACCATGTACATAAATCACGCGCACACATAACGTTCGTCTCCTTGACACACACATGTATCGCCTGATCTAAAAAGGTGTTTCTTGTTCTCTTGTTTGCTTAGCAGGTAGTACTACTTAATTTGTTGGTTTAGTATAACCAAGTTATAAGTTTTTAATAAGTCAGATCTGTGTTCCACGGATCTGGGTTGGATCCGACGGATTTGCTTTGTCTCTTTTGTGGCTCTAGCTGTCCTCCTTTTGAGACTCTGTTGTCTGGGCTGCCGTCTCTTTCTCTAGGGCGACATCACCAGTGGCTGCTCCTGGCTTGCCAGTGGAGGTGCTCTGGTCGACGCGCGTTCGAAGACTTACCGACTTCGTCCTGGCTGCAGAGCTCTTCATGCGGCTTCAAACAAAGTGTTCAGCCCTCCGCCAGCATACGCAGGTGACGTTGTGGTTGTGCTGTTGGCTCCTTCTTCCTACTCCGGGCTGCGGTAGCGGAGGTCAGCGGCGACGCGGCGGCATCAAGCTAGACGAAGACGAAGGCCCTAGGTTTATTTGTTGTAATCTTTTGTCCTGTAGGGGCATGTGCAAAATTTGGGGATAGCTGTCCTTGCCTGTTTTGTGTGTAAAACTTTTATCTAATGCATGGGCTTTGCCCCTTTCGCAAAAAAAAAGAGACCGAGTAATCAAGCCAGGAGCGCGGCATCTTCCTGGGTTCTATTTTTATCCGAATAGCATGAAGAGTACAAGTACAACTCTGCGTTGTTTCGTCGTTGAGTCTGTTATTTATTTATTTTGAAAGTTAGTAGGAAATTTTAATTCGAGTGCATGTAATCTTCTTTGAGTCGGTTTGTGTTAGTTTGACTTAGAATCACGAATGGTGTTTGTAAACGGACTGATCCAAGTTGTAGGCCAGGTTGGAGTCGGAGTTGGTGCTGAGTCAGTGGTACAGCTGTATAAAAGGCTAGGCCGGCGCACATGTACAAGTAGACGTTTTTTGCATTGAGAAAAAACGCAGAAAATCACCAAGGTTTAGCGTGTTCTTTCTTGAGAATTCCGATCTAGGTTTTCGTCGTGAGGGCGTAGGCTTCCAGCTGAGGTGCTGGAGTTTGCGAGTTGGATCACCGGGATCCCTTCCTTTTGGTTCGTGAGTTGTTGTGCTCTGGGATTGAAGGATCAACTAGGTTTGATTGCTTACAACCTAATCCCTTTATATTAATTGAAATAACCTAAAATTTCAGAGTTTTCAAAATTTTTGAAGCTTTTTCGGTTTGAATTCAAAACTTACCCAATTCGGAAATCTTCTCTCCAAACTGCTTTCCTTTTTTTGGCCAAATCCGCTTTCCCCTTTCGGCCGCGTAATCTTCCCCGGGCGCCTCCCCGTTCTTCCTCCTACACGACATCATCGCCCGGTCATCACCTCCCCTTCGTCACTGCTGACGAGGATTAAAACCTCTATGTATTAATTTAAATACATAAAAGACCATACGTCTTCATGGTCGTAACCCCTAAGGCTAACGACCTCACTGGTCGTAAAGATTCCAGAGGTTACACGATGGGTACCCTGGTCGGACTAGGCTTCGACTAGGTAGCTGCTCGGAAAAACTATGAACAGGCACCCTTAACCGTATGATGAATGGAATACGTGCAAAACGTTCCATACCATGCGATGATATACAAGACACTGGCAATAAACCACCTTACGGTTAAGGTTCTCACAAGTACTTAACCGCAAGGTAGTTAGCGCATTGTTAACTACCTTAAACCTCCGACCAGTCGTAACGTTTCATCAGGGACGCCTTCTCCAGGAGTAACTGCCGCCTCTTCGGGAGTTATTTAATGGTGGAACGCAAAAGACGAGGAGACAACATCGAACAACAGAAGGCAACTCAGAAGCCAAAGGTAGAGTATTCAATACATTCGTGTAACTAGAGATAGTCCCTAGTCAAGTCTTGTAATCCTAGTTCATATTAATAAAGAGCCCCATTATCTTCCGGATACTCCACGCCATTTTCCTCTTTTTATTTTCAGAAGATCGGCGACTCGATAAATCGGCGATTTGGCGCCGTCCGTGGGGAAGAAGACGTAAGTTTCCTGAAGAAACTCTTCGCTCATACAAATCCTCACCCAAGTTCCTGCAATCGCTAATGCGAATATGCCCAGAGTTTGGAATGAGGAGAATTGGTTCGACTTGGCGGACTACGCCGACCTTGATATGGAAGGATGCATCCGTGCTATGGAGGAAAATGGCAGATCATCCTCCTCTTCCTCCTCCGCCGGCTCGCACGTCGCCGGCGATAGCGAGGTCGACCGGATGGACGAGGATGCGCCACCATTACCGGTGGCGCAATCAGAGGAACCAACCATTCCGATCAGCTCGGAATGTCAGGGGACCTCTTCAAGCCCGGTCTTTCCGACCGGCAAAACAGGTGAAGAAATTTCAGCACCACCACTCAAAAATCTCTATACCCTCGATGAAATCATGGCTGAAAGATATTCTCCTACGGCTTCTGGCAATTCCAAGAGTCACCGACATCTGGTAATGGTGTCGATGAAGCCTCCACTGGTCGTAGGCCATGTGGGGATGATCACGCTCAGCATACGATCGGCAGTACGCCGAATCAGGCTGAGGAGACCTCAGGAGGTGATCATTTCTGACCGCTCTCCGTCGTGGAAACTTCTGGCAGAAGCACTGAGAAGCTCTCCATTAGTTACGATAGAAGCTCATCGGAAGATCGGTGCTGGAGGCACGAAGTCAACGCGATCGGAGATGAAAATCAAGATACCCTGCACGGTCCTACATTCTCTACCACGCCATCACGTGTTGTTAGAAATGATCCGGGCCATCAGGCACCAACTTCCGGAGTCCATGGAGCTGATCGACGTCCATCAGTTATCTCGCCTGGCGTTGCCCCACCTAGGGTAACTGATAGGATAGATCAAATCCGAAGGTCGGGGGAGGGTTCAGTCTGCGACACCCACGACCAAGATGAACCCCCGAGACCTTCGAATAGCATCTAAAACTTGCGACGTGTTCAAGATATGTTAAATAATTTCGATCCTACTTTAGCGGAACCTGTGTTTTGTACAGCTCGTGGGTCAAGTATCCGAAATTCTCCAACAAACCATGCAGCGCACGGAAGCGTACCGAGAACCTAGGGTTTCAGGGAATTTCTCCAAATCTATACCACCGCCATCAGAGCTGCTGGAGGCGATGAAAATGTGATGGCCAACTATCTACCTACCGTGCTCGAAGGGTCTGCCCGGTCGTGGTTGTTGAACCAACCGGTCGGATCGATCTATACTTGGGAGCAACTCTGTGACCTTCTAATTGCAAATTTCCAGGGTACGTACGACCACCCTGGGAAGGAGGATGATCTCCACCGAATCCGGCAGGGTTCTGATGAGACTTTACGTCAATACATCAAGAGGTTCAGCCAGGTTCGCAATTCTATACCCGAGGTCGCAGAGTCATCTGTTATTTAGGCTTTCAAAACAGGTCTGAGAAATCGGCGGTTTACGGAGGACATATCAATGAACCCTCCAAGAACAACCGTTGAGCTTTTTGATATGGCGACAAGTATGCCACCGCTAAGCGAAGCAATCGAGTGGTGCGGCCATTGATCGAAAGACAAGATTCTCATCCGGCCCGACAAACCAGAGAAAAGAATAAGAAGTCACTCAAGAAGAAAAAGAACCGCAGGCCCAACGACAAGGAGGTCCTAGCCATTCCTGATAAATTCATGAAGGGTAAGAAGGACTACACCGGTCGGGGCAAGACGAAAGGTCCGACCGAGGGATTACAGAAAAAGAAGAAGTGGTGTTCACTTCACCAGCAGGCAGGGCATGATCTGCGCACTTGTCGAGTCAGGCAAAAGAAACTGGAGGATTATTATGCAGGTGAAGGACCATTTCCCACAATACAAGAACCGGAGAAACGAGCTGCAAAAAGGACAAGGATGGCGATGAAGAGATGGAGTATCAGGATCCCCAACACACAGTCAACATGATTTTTGGATGATCTTCTTCATACGAATCCAAGCGTCATCTGAAGGCCATGGAGCGGGAGGTCAACCTCGTCGAATCTCCAACCATTATCAAACAATCTAAGTGGTCGGACATCGCAATTTCCTTCAGCAAAGACGACTGCCCCATTCCTTCGACTCGACCAGGTAGGTTCCATATTGTTGTTGAACCAACCATTAATAATTGTAGGGTTAATCGAGTCTTAGTAGATGGAGGTAGTTCTTTGAATATATTATTTGCGGGAGCTTTAGAAGAAATGTAGGTCCCCATGTCAAAGGTGAAACCGGTGAAATATGCTTTTCATGGCATAATTCCTGGCTCCACCGCTAAACCGATAGGGCAAGTTTCCCTACCGGTTACGTTCGGAAGGCCTGATAACTTTTGAACGGAAAAAAATTTCGTTTGATGTGCTAAACTTTGAGTCGCATACAACGGAATTCTTGGTCGACCAGCATTAGCAAAGTTCATGATAGCCACGCATTACGATTATCAAAGTTTGAAAATGCCAGGGCCAAAGGGAGTCATCACTATTTGGGGAGATCGAAAAATGGCTTATGTATGTGATCGAAAATCCTTTGAACTGGTCGATGAACTTCCGACCAGAGAGGCTAATCCATCTACCATGCAGGCCAAACACTCAAGACCGAAGGTAACACCCAAACCTTCCGACCAGTCAAAAGAGGTATCACTCGACAAGGGCACTTGTCCGGACAGCGCCAAGTCACTACCTGGGCCAGAAAACGCTGGCCCACCTGCTCACAAGGTTCTGGTCGGAGCAAGACTCAATCCTAAATAGAAAGAGTTGCTCGTCTCCTTCCTCCGAGCAAATCAGGACGTATTCGCCTGGAAGGCGTCTGATATGCCCGGAGTCCCCTGGGAGGTGATCGAGCACAGGCTAGCTCTCCAGCCTAAAAAGAAACCGATCAAGCAGAAGCTACGGCGTTTGCACCTGATCGGAAGGAGGCAATCCAGTCAGAAATTGACAAGCTTCTCAAGGCTGGATTCATCTGTGAAGTCAACCACCCTCAGTGGCTCGCCAACCCTGTAATGGTTAGGAAGAATAATGGGAAATGACGAATGTGTATCGACTTTACAGATCTTAATAAAGCTTGTTCGAAGGATGACTTTCCCCTTCCACGCATTGATCAACTAGTAGATTCTACCTCTGGGTGCGAATTACTAAGTTTTCTAGATGCGTATTCAGGGTACCACCAGATTAGTATGTGTAAAGAGGATGAGGAGAAAACTTCCTTCATCACTCCATGTGGCACTTATTGTTATGTTAAGATGCCATTTGGTCTCAAAAACGCTGGTGCAACTTTTCAAAGGTTGATGCAAAAAACCTTTAGTCCGCAAATAGGTCGAATCTAGAAGCTTACGTTGACGATCGGTCGTAAAGACCACCAACGCCGCAATCACATCTCGACTTACAAGAAACTTTCAACAACTTGAGAAGGCATAACCTCAAGTTGAATCCGAAAAAGTGTGTGTTGGAGTTTCATGGAAAATTGCTCGGTTTGCTAGTCTCGGCTAGAGGTATTGAAGCAAACCCAAGAAAGATAGCGACCATCGACCGGATCGTCCTCCGACCACGAAGATGGAAGTCTAAAACTAACCGGTCAGTATGACGTAGCTAAGTCGCTTTCATGGCAAGGTTAGGGGAAAAAGGGATACATTTCTTTAAACTTCTTCGGAAACATGGGAGTTTCGAGTGGACTAGAGAGGCAAATGATGCCTTTGAAGAACTTAAAAAGTACCTTACAAGTGCCCCGGTTTTAGTCTCTTTGAGACCGGGAGAAACACTGATAATGTACGTGGCAAAGAACACCACAAACAAGAAGCGGCATCGGTTGAGAAAGGATAATATCCAACGACCAGTTTATTACGTAAGCGAAGTCTTACATGGACCAAAGGAAATATACCCACAGGTACAAAAGTTGCTCTATGGTCTCCTTATGTCTTCAAGGAAGCTAAGGCACTACTTTTAGGCCCACAGAGTGGTCGTACCAATTGGATATCCCCTTGGTCAAGTCCTTGGAAATAGGGAATCATCAGGACGAATAGCAAAATGGGCGGTTGAGCTAGGGGCGTTTGACCTCCATTTTATTTCACAAACAGCAATAAAATCCCAGGAAATAGCAAAATTCATTACCGAATGGACAAACCCTGAACCCACCCAAGGGCCCGAGTACGAACACCACGAGGAGTGGACAATGTACTTTGACGGTTCCTTGATGTTAAAAGGGTAGGGGGCTGGAGTGATCCTGATATCCCCTACTAGCGAACACATCAAGTACGCCATCCAGTTAAATTTTCCAGCCACAAATAATGTGGCAGATTATGAAGGTTTATCGGCAGATCGCGCTCGTTAAGCTCGGGATTCGCAGACATTAGTGAAAACGATTCTCAACTAGTAGCGAATCAAATAGGGAAAGAGTATCAATGCTCGAGTACAAAGATGTCATCTTATCTGGCGGAAGTACGGAAACTCGAAAAGCACTTCTTCGGTTTTCAGATCCAACATATTCCTAGAAAGGAAAACTTTCTAGCAGACCAGTTAGCACGGATGGCCTCCACGAGGTCAACCGTCCCGCCCGGAGTTTTTCTCGAGCAACTCCATTCACCCTCGGTAGTCGAGCCTTCCGAGAACATACATGATTCTTTACAGGTCGAACAAACCGATCAAAGGAATATGGATGCTCCACAGGTCGTTGACGGTTGGCGCTGTCACGATCAAGGTAGAGATTGGATGACATCGATCTACAATTATCTTCATCATGACATAATTCCGGAAGATGATGTAGAGACTGATCGTATAGCACGAAAAGCCAAATCATACACTCTAATCGAACGTACCTTGTATAAACAAGGATATCATGGAGTGTTGATGAGATGCATATCTCAAACGGATGGCATTAAGTTGCTGACCGAAATCCATGAAGGAGTCTGTGGAGCACATCATTCCTACAGAACACTGGTCCGTAAAGCCTTCAGGCAAGGATACTTCTGGCCAACTGCCCTTCATGATGCAAAAGGACTTGTGACGAAGTGCGTACAATGTCAGTTTCATAGCCGACAAATACATCAGCCGACACAAGTCTTACAAACAATTCCTCTTTCTTGGTCTTTTGCAACATGGTGACTGGACATTCTGAGACCCTTCCCAAGAGCACCCGGGGGCTTCGAATGCCTTTTCATCATGATTGACACGTTTACAAAATGGATCGAGGCCGAGCTAGTTGTTAAAACAACAACTGAGGCAGCTAAGAGATTCCTCATGAAAAATATTATCACATAATTTGGTGTACCTAGTCGTATAATCACAGATAATAGCGCCCAGTTCTCTAGCAGTCAATTTCAAGAATTCTGCGATGAACTTGGTGTAAAAGTTTATTTTGCTTCTGTTGCTCATCCGTAGAGCAATAGAGCAGTTGAGCAAGCTAATGGTATCATTATGCAAGGGATCAAACGCCGAGTATTCGACCAGCTAATCAAACGGTCATGAGCTTGGGCTCAAGAACTCCCGTCTGTATTATGGGCCGTTCGAACCACGACCAGTCGTGCGACCGGTGAAACACCATTCTTTTTTGTTTATGGGGCTGAAGCCATGCTTCCTCTAGAACTGAAAATTGACTCTGCTCGAACTGATCGTCTTAACGAAAACGATTAGAATGAACGAAGACTCAACGATATCGATTTCCTTGAAGAACGACGAAACCAAGCCCTTGTACGATCAGTAGTCTACCAACAAGCCATGCGAAGGTACCATAGTCGTAAGGTGCAACCTCGCACCTTTGTCAGAGGTGATCCGTTCTCGAAAAATTCGTAACCAAGCAAATCGCAATAAACTTTCTCTCAAGTGGGAAGGTCCTTACACTGTGGTCGAAGTCACCCGACCAGGTTCCGTACGACTAGCTATGTCTGATGGGCAAATTTTGTCAAATTCTTGGAACATTGATCAATTGCGTAAGTTCTATGTTTAATTATTGTTTACATTCTTTCAATTCTTTCAATTTCAATAAATACATTTATCCATTAAAAAGTAACCTTGCTTATATATATATATATATATATATATATATATATATATATACCTATAATTTGGTCGCTCATGATTGTTAATTTAAACCGGCCTGAGAAGACAATTTTCTCTCTGATATCCTTTCCAAGGATGTCTGTTACTCTATGGCAACGACTTCTAAGTCTTACGTAGTATTGGTCCTAGTCGTGCGCATTTTTTTCCACGCGCGACAAGACTCTTTTCTTAAGGAAATGTATGAGTAATCAGAGCATCATACAAATAACTTTCCATACTGAATGATATGCCTAAGATTATGAAGATTATATTTCATTATTTCAAGATTCTGCTCTGCTCTTGTCTGGCTACTGGTCGGAACACGGAAAGCCTCCTAATTGAAGTCTCTCCTTTTTCACATGTGGTCCTGCCCACTGGAAGGAGCTTCCTAGCGACGGTTCTTTTCTTACGATCCTCGCTACCGGTCGGATAGAGAGCTTGAACACGTTTCATGAAATATGTTATATGATTTCAGATCTAAGCATTCCTTCCGACCAGACTTTAGGATAATAGATATAAACAAAGTTCACTTGTAATTTGTTGCATTCATTTTTTGCATTTATTCTTATGTCAAATAACAAGGTCTTTTATCCGACGATGTATAACTTTTGATTGGTATTTCAATCATGACAAACAAAGATCTATAACTAGACGAAGTCATAAGTTGGTTCTGACCACAATGATTTCCTAGTATTGCTACGATCCGTTTTGACTTCATATCGGCACATACCTTCAAAACGATGGTTTCAACTTTCATTCTCTTTCTTGGCTACCTGCTTGTATAGTAAAGTTCTTCTACTATAAAGCAGTCGGGGGCTAGGAAGTGTATGAGAATTTTTTTTAAAAAAAAAGAGAGTCAAACAGGATAAGCAAAGGCATTGTTAATGACTTAAAAGGTAAGTTTTATATATTTTCAATATTTTTACATTTTTTTTGCAGGTGCCTACTCTAGAAATACTCCCAGACTAATCACTGCTTGATGGAGATCCGACCTCCATCTCCTCTACAACTTTATCTCCGAGTGGCTTGAGTTCTTCCACGAACTTGGTCGCCTCCTCAGGTGGGCAGTTGAAGTCATCTTCAACAGCTTGGAGATTAATGCAGGGGTCGGAAGCTTTAAGTTTTGCCAAAACAAAACTAACTCCACTAGCAACGCCTATTTTCATGGCCTGGGCATAGTTCTTCCGAGTAGTCTTGAGCAGAGTATTAAGATCCTCTAGAAGTTGACCCAAGTAGTTCATTTTCTCTACTGAATCTCTTAAAGTAGGAAGGCTTGATCCTGATCCCATATCAAAGATCATCTTGTTCAAAAATAGAGTCTTTTCATCTAGACTTTGAACGAGAGCCGCCTCCTTGTCTTGCTCAAATTTCAGAGTTTTTTTACTCTGTCCAAAACTTGTTTTTGCTCTCCAAGAGTAAAACAGGTGATAAACACAAAAATAATTGGAGGAAGATAATAAGTTCTTGTTAAGTTCTTCCTTGCTGGTCGTCGCTTCGGCAATCGACCAGTCCTTAGCTTTGATTTCTTCTTCAAGCAGAGCTGTCTTGGCCTTCTCAACCAGGATCTCTTCTCTTATTTTCTCTAAATCTATCAAATATGATAAGGGAGAATAATTAGCAAAGGGAGAAGCGTTGAAGAAAGAAAAAGGTTAAGGGGAAAAGTTTTTACTTTCTAATTCGGAGTGTTTCTGCTCCAAGTCTTTAATCCGCTGGGTCAGTCCTCCGACCACAGCAAAATTCTCGACCATGTGCTGCACAAATAGCATTTTCCTCTTTAAAAATTATCTATAAAAGATTTTTTTGGAGAGACAATGAAACTGGTCGTAGATACTTACCCGGATCGCCAAATCATTATATCCGCCAAATATTGAATCAGGATGCATTTTGATTTGATGATCCGATATTTTTACCCATGCCTCGTCAAGCTCCTTATCCTCGATGAATCGGGGGTAAAAAGGGAACTTGTCAGGTTGAGGAGAATTACCAACAATGGTCGGAACCTGTTGAGGGCCTTTAAGGGCATCTACCTTCGCGGAAGAAGTTAGAACCACCAATGGTTCCAACTCGACTGTTAGCCCTGGAGCCTGCTCGGGGGCTTCTCTGACCACTATTTCCTCAGGAACTCTGTCTTGGGAAATGGTCTGCTCATGGACCTCTTCAAGTACCTGGTCCTTGGAAGGAGTCTGGTCGGAAACGACCGGAACACCAGAGGACCTATACAAAGTAAAGAAGGGAAGTTTAAAAGACATCAAATCATCAAGAAATTATTAGAAGTATGCGCTTATACGACCACTTTCATTTGAGCGTACCTAGTTAATTTCCGAGATTTGACTTTAAAACGCGGAAGAGTAAAATCTGTACTGTCACCCTTCCTTTTCTTTTCTTTCGATCTTGCGGTTTGAACCGCGAATTGGCAAATCCGTTGCATCATCCAACAGATGTCGGAAGTAATGCCCTCGATCGGCTCGTCAAAGATTACGCCCTGACCATCCGGTCAAGCGGAGTGGTTTCACCGACCTCGGACAGCTTGTTCGATAACAATCGTCCGTTCGTCAACGCCGATGTCAGGTTTAGCGACCTCGTAGTCGCAAGACCGGTGGCCTTGACCTTCTCCACCTAAACCAACAAATGAATTTGGTTAGGTGATGAAATCTTTATCTAAACTACACACACACACACACACACACACACACACACACACACACACACATATATATATATATATATATATATATATATATATATATTCCTATGAAATGTTCTCATTACCTCTGGAGATTCATCTTCTTCCAAATGCATCTCGGGCACGAATCGTCGGAACAACGGTGGGATGTTTAGCCTCACCGGTTTGTGTGATTCGCAACCCGACCAACTACTTAAATAGAACATGATAAAAAATTTGATCGGAGAATATGTATTCATGACAAAAGAAATTTTTGATTGTTTGCCTTAAGCCTTGTTACTCTCTCTTCAGCAGGAACTATTGCAAAGATCTCAGGGAATCTAGCCTTTTCTCCAAGCTCCCTTGCATAGATCAGCCTGATCCGTTCTCTAATTTCCTCAGGGGAAAGAGCTTTAAAAGAGAAGGAGAGAAAACAAAACATGAACAGGTTTTACGGTAGTACATTAATTAAATGAAAATACTGGTCAGAGTTTATCTCAAAAACTTACCACCTCCTGAGATAGCTTCATCACGACCAATGGACCAAATCAGGGAGTGAGTCCGAAGCTTCAACGGACTAATCTGGCGCTTGGTGAAGTCCCTCACCACGTGCCAAGAGGTCAAGCCCTTGACTCGCAGGTCGTAGATGGCATCCACCCATCGTCCGACCACTCCTGTCTTCTCCACGGTCTTTCTCCACTTGGGATTTTCATTTGCTCTCATCCCGTGAATCGAGGTTATCATCCTCGTGAACCGTCATATAGAACCAGTTCTTCTTCCATGACGACCACGAGGACTTCGAGTACATATGAATGTACTCATTGGCCTTCCCGTCGTGAAGGCGCAATGTACATTCTCCGGGAGTATCCGTGGTTTTCCCCATCACCATTCGGTAGAAATAGCTGAAGAGCCTCAAACTCGGAGGCACTCCCAGGTATGCTTCACACAAATATGTGAAGATGCTGATGTTGGCGATGGAATTTGGAGCCAAATTCACCAATTCCACCCCGTAGAACTCAAGAACACGGAGAAGGAATTTGTGTACCGGCAATCTCTACCCGCATTCGATGTAGGTGAGGAAAACAGGGATTTTCTCATCTTCGCGGCTTGAAAAATGCTCTCCAAATGCCGATCTCCATCTGATCAAATTTTTGTCTGGGAGCATCCCAATCCTTTCCAACGATTCAAGTTTTTTCTTGCTCAATTCCGAAGGCAACCACTTCGTGATTTGCTCTGACATGATGAAAATCCTCAAGGATGAGTAGTGGACGTGGGAGATTTTGTGATCGGAAGAACAAGAAAAGAGGACTAAAGATTTTTTTCTCGACAAAGGAAATCAGAAAGGGGATTTGGGGGCATAAAAACTCCAAAAGGTCTAGCGATGGGGATTTTATAGCCCTAGATCTTTAAATTACGATCGGAGGTTATCCACAAAAGTCTGAACGGCAAAAAGCTTCTTTTTTCACCCAACGGACAAATGAACTCTTCAGTTCCCAAGGCAAGTTCTCAACTTTAAAATGAACACAAGCCACCTCGAATGTCACGGCATTAAATGGGGGTCTGCCCGATACAAATTCATCGGAAGAAGGTGTTCACACGACCTGTTCATTTAAAGTTCGGGGGCTAGCTAACGAGGATTAAAACCTCTATGTATTAATTTAAATACATAAAAGACCATACGTCTTCATAGTCGTAACCCTTAAGCCTAACGACCTCACTGGTCGTAAGGATTCCAGAGGTTACACGATGGGTACCGGTCGGACTAGGCTTCACCGTAGTCTTCGGAAAAACTATGAACAGCACCCTTAATCAGTATGATGAATGGAACACGTGCAAAACGTTCCATACTATGCGATGATATACAAGACACTGACAATAAACCATCTTACGGTTAAGGTTCTCACAAGTACTTAACCGCAAGGTAGTTAGCGCATTGTTAACTACCTTAAACCTCCGACCAGTCGTAACGTTTCATCAGGGACGCCTTCTCCAGGAGTAACTGCCGCCTCTTCGGGAGTTATTTAATGGTGGAACGCAGAAGACGAGGGAAAAACAGCGAACAACAGAAGGCAACTCAGAAGCCAAAGCAGTAGCATTCAATACATTCGGTGTAACTAGAGATAGTCCCTAGTCAAGTCTTGTAATCCCAGTTCATATTAATAAAGAGCAGCCCCCATTATCTTCCAGGATACTCCACGTCATTTTCCTCTTTTTAATTTCGTTAGATCGGCGACTCGATCGTCGACAGTGTGGTAATTAATGATAATCATATTGTGGAACTAACATTTTCCATGAGTTGGATAAGCAGGTTAGGTTCCATGATAATGAAGACTTAGAAGGACATCATGTGAGGATTATCATCAAGTCAAGAGGATTCCATCTTGTGTTGATGGAAGTCAAGTGAAGGAAATTATCGTGTGTCGATGATATTCAAGAAAAGGAGATGATCATGAGTTGATTATCAAGTCAAGTTTCTAGAAGAAGAGAAGAACATCATGAGTTGATCATCAAATCAAGTGAAGACCCATCATGTGTTGATGGAGGTCAAGTGAAGAGTGCATCATGTGTTGATGCATATCAAGACTCGGGATGGAGGATGTCATCATGTGTTGATGAGCATCAAGTCAAGATCCCGAAGTGAATCTTCATCATGTGTTGATGAAGATCAAGTGAAGAACTCATCATGTGTTGATGAGCATTCAAGTCAAGAACCCGGACTTGAAGTGGGGATGTGCGTCATCAAGCTTCAAGTGTTTGCGCAAGGCAAAGATATGACTAGCTAGGGCTAAGGATGTGTTCCTAGTCTTTTACCAGTCTCGGTGTTTGGTTGGGAGACCGGATTGCTAGTATAGGTTGCCGTACTATTAAGAGGGGTCTTTAACAGTAGCTTGAGTTAGTCATGTGTTGATAGCTCATTATGTTTGCTCTAACTCACCTTAACGTGTTGCCAATATTTACGAATGTGTTTTGCAAATAGTTGTGGCTCATGGATAATCCTTGTAGCATGTGACTTTGGTTTGCGAATGTGTTTTACAAATGGTTTAAGTCCATGTACCTTATTCCTTATAGTGTGATTCTATAAGTTAGCAAATGTGTTTTGCAACTTGTTGAGAATCGCACTTGAATCCTTGTTTGCATCGTGTGTCAATTTGGCAAATGTGTTTTGCAAATTGAGTTGAAGCGGAGTGCATTTTGTGGCTTTGATTCTAAAAGTTAGCAAATGTGTTTTGCAACTTGTTGAGAATCTTGCCTTGTGGTCGTGTTTGCATCGAGCATCAAATTGGCGAATTTGTTTTGAAATTTGAGTTGAACCTCATGCAAAATCCCTGTTTTCCTCTGTGGTGCGGTCTGACCGGCCGCCGGTCTGACCGGCGGTATAAGTGAGGATCGACCACCTTTGAGTCAAGCGGTCAACATTTTCGAGAGCGACTTTTTGGAGATTTGGTGTCTTGGTCGACCGACGTGTGTCATGCTTCGATCGGCCAAATTTGGCCGGTTTGACCGGCCATTGGTTGGCGGTCAGACCAGAGGTCCTCCAACGGCTATTTTTCTAACCGTTGGAGGGGGTGCGGTCTGACCGGGCGTATAACGTCGGTCTGACCGGTCTCGGCTAATTTTTCTGGAATCTTGCCCCAACGGCTAGTTTTTGTGTGTGGGTTGTAAATACCCACCTTGGCCGTGTGAGGGAAGGTTGCTGGTGCCCCTAGACATTCTATTGAGCAAAGAGCAAGCCCTCTACTCTCATTTGTGCATGTGTTGCACTTAGTGAGCTTGAAAGGCAAACCCTAAGTGCATGTTTTGCCTTAGGTAGTGGATTGAGTATCCATTTGAGCTTAGACACTTGATTAATTCAAGTGAGAGTTCTAGA
The DNA here is from genome assembly GCA_036346405.1 of Phyllostachys edulis. Lineage (NCBI taxonomy): Eukaryota > Viridiplantae > Streptophyta > Magnoliopsida > Poales > Poaceae > Phyllostachys > Phyllostachys edulis. The sequence continues at coordinate 41,374,762 of CM070555.1, read as the reverse complement.
CTTGTTACTCTTGGTGTTTGCCGACACCTAGACGGTGTGGTGGCGTCGTGCGTCGGTGATCTTCTCAAAGAAGCTTGTGAGAAGACCCGAGCGATTTGTGAATGGTGTGGTGCTCGCCATCTCCGGAGTGGCGGAAAGAGCAACCCTAGTGGAGTGAGGTGTTGGTTCGGTTTGGAACTTGTCCAAGTGGTTGGACTTACCTCGGAGGCGGGTGCTCAATTCGTGGAGCCGGTCCAATTAGTTTGGGCTTGCCTCAACGTGGATTAGGGGAGACCGGCAAGTTTCCGAACACCACTGTAAAACATCGACGTGTCAATTGTGGTTTGCATTCTTGTGCCTTACTATTGCATTTACATTCATTGTGTATGAATGCTTGCTTTACCGTGTGCTATTTACATTGATAAAATTGAATAGCTTACAAGTCTTTGCTTAATTGTTATATTTGTCAATAGACTTGTATTGTTGGTGCACTTAGATGAACCTAGTTGTTTTAGGCTTTAATTGTGCAAAACCTTATTTGTATTAGTTTCCGCATTAGAAATCGGTTTTAGCCAAAGAAGTTTTTAAAACGCCTATTCAACCCCTTCTAGTCGGCCTCCTCGATCTTACACTCCCTCACCGAAGCTCGCTGGCGCCGAGCTCCTCCGCCACTCCTTTCGCGGCTCACACCGCCATGCCACCTCGGACCTCCCCAAGTACCCACACCACCACCGCTCGAACTCCTCTCCACTCATAGATTCTCCCTCACCCCTCCCCTTAGTCGGAGCGCCACTGTAGCCCCGCCATGCTGCTCCCTTGCTCTGGCCGGCTGCCACCTACACTGCTACCCCATCACCGAACCCCTTCAACCCCTCTAAAGCCCCAAAATGGAACCTTTCACATCTCACTGATACTCACCTCACCCTACCCCGCCGCCGTTGACCATCACCACCGCCGTGGGCGCCGTCATCGCTTGACTCGGGTGTCTTGAGCGACTTGGCCTTCATTGGCTCGAGCCGCCAATGGCCACGGCCTTAAAAACTTGGACTTTTGGGCCTATAGGCCACCACAGTAATGGGCTAGGCCCATTACTGTTCATTCCTTCCGGCGTCTATACTGTTCGCTGCACAGCAAATGGGTTTACTATTCATCAACCGAAAACCTAATCACTGTTCATTTGTCAAAACAGTAAACCCTAATTACTAGTAAATAACCCAAAATAGTAAATCCAGCTACTGTTCAAATCCAGTATTTGTAGGTGTTGGAATTAATATGGGCTAAGCCCAAATATTATATTCTAATTAATTCCTAGTAAATCTCAAAGGCCCATGTGCAAGTGCTAAAAATATTTAGTCCTACATGGAGGAATTAAGGGGAGTGACACCAGTTTAAAAGGTGGAACGTGGTAGCCCCTCTTGTGGAATTGGAAAGAGACAACACACGCGCGTGCTCGCTTGCCTCGCCGAGCCGTGTGTCGGGGGCGGGCGCAATTTTCTTTATCTATTCGAAAATCGAAACGCACTGACATTGAGGGTGACTGTTGGTCTCTAGTCTCTTTGTTTTTGGCCATTAAAAAGAACAGAGTGCTGGTCCTTGATGGTGACTGTTGGCCTTTGGTCTTCTAGCGACTGTCCTTAATGGTGACTGTTGGTCTTTGGACTACTGGCGACTGTCCTTGATGGTGACTGATGGTCTTTGGTCTTCTGGCGACCTTTGGGCTCTATCTTTTGGCTATATAAGGAGACTAAGAGAACTGACTCTGGTCCGAGTTTTTCCACTTCCATAGTTCAGAAATTCCACAGTGCTTGTTGCTGTCTTTGGCGATCTCCATCCCAGCGAGGTGTGTGTACGGTCGCACCCGGGAGAGCAGGCCTCCGGAACCTCGTCCTTGAAGGCTTGCACGAGCGAGGACGAATAAGGTTTTTGGGGAGCGTTCGCGCGACTGCTCGCTGCTACGTTCACATCAAGTGGACGACTACGACTCTCTGCTACGTTCTACATCGACTACACGACTCTCTGCTACGTTCTATCTCAACTTCACAACTACGCGACGTCCACTACATCATAACGAACAACGACATTATCAAGAATTCTGGCGCTACTTCTTCTTCTACTGAATCTGGGTATGTTACTTGGTTTACTTTACTATTTGTTGTTGTGATGAACGCTGAGATAGATATGCTAGTTTCTGTCTTTCTAGAAATTAGTATGCCTATAGTGTTCATACATACCTGCTTTGTATTTGTGAAAATAGCTAAAGTATTTTCCATATTTTATCTAGCTTATTTCTGGATTAAAGTAATTCGAAAAATGCTTATGTACTTAACAATCCAAAAACCTTATTCTAGGCATATGCATTTTTCACCAACTGGCTTTGCTGCTGCGCTCAAACCCTCTGAATTCGATGGTGCGAATTACAAGAGGTGGCGCACCAAGATGGTGCTTTGGCTAACTGCCAGTCTGCCATGAACGTTTTCCATGTGGCAAACGACAAGCCTAAAGGAACACTTACTCCTGAACAGGAGCAAGAGTTCGAGGCTGCTAATAACCTTTTTAAAGGTGCCGTGGTTAGTGTTCTTGGTGAGAAGTTAGTCGATGCATACATGGTGATTAAAACTGGAAAAGAGATGTGGGATGCACTCGAGGCCAAATTTGGGGTTTCGGATGCAGGCAGTGAATTGTATCTCATGGAGCAATACCATGACTACAGAATGGTTGATAGCCGTTCTATAGTTAAACAGGCTCATGAGATACAATCTATGGCCACAGAACTTGAGTACTTCAAGTGTGTATTACCGAACAAGTTTGTCGCAAGAGGGATTATTGCCAAACTTCCTCATTCTTGGGGGAATTTTGCTACTTCTCTGAAACACAAGAGACAAGAGTTTTCTGTTGAAAACCTCATTGGGTCTCTTGATGTTGAAGAGAAGGCGAGGGCAAAAGATACACACACTAGAGGTAATGAGGGACATTTTAGTGCCAATATGGTACAGAAGAAGAATGTCCAAACTCAAAAGTTCAAAGTCAAGAACAAGAGTGCACAAACAACAAACTTCAAGAAGAAGAAGAAGAACACAAAGGAGAGCCTTTGCTTTGTCTGTGGTGAACCTGGTCATTGGGCCAAGGATTGCAGCCAACGCAAGGGTGGGAAGAATCAGCAAGGGCATAATTCCAAGTTTGCCAATGTTGTTGTTGGTACTACTGAGACGGGAACTTCAGGGTATGGTAATTTACCTACTGTTCTTTCCGTATGTCAATCTACTGATTGGTGGATAGACACTGGTGCTAATATATATGTGTGTGCCGATATTTCATTGTTCACTTCTTACCAGGTCACTCGGGATTCAGCCGTTCTAATGGGGAACGGGTCACATGCCACTGTTCATGGTGTTGGCCTGGTCGATCTGAAGTTTACTTCGGGGAAGATTGTGCAACTGAACAACGTGCATCATGTGCCATCGATCAATAAGAATCTCGTCAGTGGATCTCTTCTGTGTAGAGATGATTTTAGATTGGTATTTGAGTCCAATAAATTTGTAATGTCCAAGTGTGGACAATTTGTTGGTAAACGCTATGTGTGCGGAGGCTTGTTCCGCCTATCTCTTTCAGATTTATGTAATAATATTGTGAACCATGTTTGCAGTAGTAATGAAACTACTATTTGGCATTCACGACTTTGTCACATTAATTTTGGTTGCATGACGCGGTTAGCCAGTTTAGAGTTAATCCCGAAATTCACCATTGCCAAAGGTTCTAAATGTCAAGTTTGTGTGCAATCAAAGCAGCCTCGTAAGCCTCATAAGGCCGCGGAGGTAAGAAACTTGGCACCATTAGAACTCATACATTCAGATCTGTGTGAGATGAATGGTGTGTTGACAAAAGGTGGTAAGAGATATTTTATGACTTTGATTGATGACTCTACTAGGTTCTGTTATGTGTATCTTTTGAAAACTAAAGATGAAGCTCTTCACTACTTTAAAATCTATAAGGCGGTCGAGAACCAACTTGAAAGGAAAATAAAAAGGTTAGGTCGATCGTGGTGGAGAGTACTTTTCAAATGTGTTCAATTTATTCTGTGAGGAACATGGTATAATCCATGAGAGGACGCCTCCTATTCACCCTACCAAACGGGTTGTTCTTTGAAAGAAAGAACCGCACTCTAAGCGATTTGGTTAACGCCATGTTAGACACAATGGTCTTTCCAAAGCATGGTGGGGGGAGGCTATATTGACTTCATGTCATGTCCTAAATAGGATTCCCACAAAGAATAAAGAGATAACCCTATATGAACAATGGGAGAAGAAAAGACTATCACTTTTATACTTGCGCACTTGGGGTTGTTTGGCGAAAGTCAATGTGCCAATTCCTAAAAAGCGTAAGCTTGGACTAAAAACCGTTGATTGCGTCTTTCTAGGCTATGCTCACCATAGTGTTGGATATAGATTTCTAGTGGTGAAATCTGGAGTACCTGACGTGCATGTTGGTACAATTATGGAGTCTAGAGATGCTATATTCTTTGAGGATATTTTTTCGATGAAAGATATGCCTAGTTCATCAAGTCAGGAACCTGATACAATTCCTGAACCTGCCATTCCAATGGAATATTTTGAACAAACCCTTGAGCAAATTCCTGAGGAGGAAGACAATGAAACTCTAAGGAAGAGTAAAAGACAAAGGACTGCAAAGTCTTTTGGTCCTGATTTCATTATGTACCTTGTGGATGATACTCCAAGTATCATTTCTGAAGCGTATGCTTCTCCAGATGCGGAATACTAGAAGGAAGCAGTCCGTAATGAAATGGATTTCATTATCTCTAATGGAACTTGGGAGATCACTGAGCGTCCTTATGGTTGTAAACCTGTAGGATGTAAGTGGGTGTTCAAAAAGAAGCTTAGGCCTGATGGTACTATCGAGAAGTACAAGGCATGGCTTGTGGCCAAGGGTTATACCCAAAAGGAAGGCGAAGATTTCTTTGATACTTATTCACTGTGGCTAGATTGACCACTATTAAGTACTACTATCTCTGGCTACCTCACACGGTCTTCTCGCTCATCGATGGACGTTAAGACGGCTTTCCTAAATGGAGAGTTGGACAAGGAAATTTACATGGATCAGCCAGATGGATTTGTAGTAGATGGTCAAGAAGGACAGGTGTGCAAGTTGTTGAAATCTTTGTATGGTCTTAAACAAGCACCTAAGCAGTGGCATGAAAAGTTCGACAGAACTTTAACATCTGCAGGCTTTGTTGTGAATGAAGCTGACAGATGTGTGTATTATCGCCATGGTGGGGGCGAGGGAGTCATTCTATGTCTATATGTTGATGACATATTGATTTTTGGGACCAACCTTAATGTGATTAAGGAGGTCAAGGATTTCTTATCTCAGAATTTTGAGATGAAAGATCTGGGAGTAGCTGATGTTATCTTGAACATCAAGCTGTTGAGAGGTGATGATGGTGGGATTACATTGTTGCAATCCCATTATGTGGAAAAGGTTTTGAGTCATTTGGTTATAACGATTACAAACCGTCTCCAACACCTTATGATCCTAGCGTGTTGCTTAGGAAGAATCGGAGAATAGCCAGAGACCAATTGAGATATTCTCAGATAATTGGTTCACTCATGTATTTAGCTAGCGGTACCAGACCTGACATCTCGTTTGCTGTGAGCAAACTAAGCTGGTTTGTTTCCAATCTGGCATGCTCTTGAGAGGGTAATGCGCTACCTAAAGGGTACTATGAGCTATGGTATTCATTATACCGGGTACCCTAGGGTACTGGAGGGTTATAGCGATTCAAACCGGATATCTGATGCTGATGAGATAAAGGCCACAAGTGGATATGTCTTCTTACTTGGAGGTGGCGCTGTTTCATGGAAGTCTTGTAAGCAGACCATCTTAACGAGGTCAACAATGGAAGCAACACTCACAGCATTAGATACTGCCACTGTTGAAGCTGAATGGCTTCGTGAGCTCTTGATGGATTTGTCGGTGGTTGAAAAACCAGTACCGGCTATTCTGATGAATTGTGACAAGCAGACTGTGATTGTCAAGGTGAACAGTTCTAAGGATAATATAAAATCATCAAGACATATGAAGAGAAGACTGAAGTCTGTTAGGAAAATGAGAAACTCCGGAGTAATAGCTTTGGATTATATCCAAACAGCTAAGAATCTGACAGATCCCTTCACAAAGGATTTATCACGAAATGTGATAGACAATGCATCAAGGGAGATGGGTTTGAGACCCACGTGAGTTATACCATAGTGGTAACCCATCCTATGTGATCGGAGATCCCGTGAAGTAGGATTGGCGAAACAAGCTATTGGTTAACTGGGAGGAGAGTACCTTTATAGACCCACTCCATTGGAGATGCAATTTCTCCTAAATCTATATGGCAAAGTTGATTTTTATCTTAATGTGTTCGTGGCTTGTTAAAGTAAAGATGTCAGCCCTACTGAAAGCGATCTTGAAAGAACACACCTATATAAGCCCGATCGCTAGTCACAATGTATGAAATAGGGTAATTTCTAGGAAGCTCATGAATAGGCCAGGAGTATGACTTATATGCTCCAACTCGCGGGGATGCCTGTCAGCCTAGTATCAAGAAGGACTTAGTGAAACTTATTCACACAAAACTATCAATTCAAGGCTTAGTCTATTGTGCGATTGTGAATAAGTGTAGCTTCGTTCAGTGGATGTTCAACCTAACCGGTCTCCATCAAAACACCGGTATATTAAAACAATATGTGGATCAAGGCATTTGACATGTGCCCTTGAGATCTGGTGGGGATTGTTGAATTAATATGGGCTAGGCCCAAATATTATATTCTAGTTAATTCCTAGTAAATCTCAAAGGCCCATGTGCAAGTGCTAAAAATGTTTAGTCCCACATGGAGGAATTAAGGAGTGACACGGTTTAAAAGGTGGAACGTGGTAGCCCTCTTGTGGAATTGGAAAGAGACAACACACGCCGCCGCCGCCGAGCCGTTGCGTGCGCGTGTGATGTCTTGCATGTACAAGCGTGTTTCAAAAGGGCGCAATTTTCTTTATCTATTCGAAAATCGAAACGCACTGACATTGAGGGTGACTGTTGGTCTCTAGTCTCTTTGTTTTTGACCATTAAAAAGAACAGAGTGCTGGTCCTTGATGGGGACTATTGGCCCTTTGGACTACTGGCGACTGTCCTTGATGGTGACTGATAGTCTTTGGTCTTCTGGCGACCTTTGGGCTCTGTCTTTTGGCTATAGAAGGAGACTGAGAGAACTGACTCTGGTCCGAGTTTTTCCACTTCCATAGTTCAGAAATTCCACAGTGCTTGTTGCTGTCTTTGGCGATCTCCATCCCGGTGAGGCGCGTGTACAGCCGCACCCGGGAGAGCAGGCCTCCGGAACCTCATCCTTGAAGGCTTGCACGAGCGAGGACGAATAAGGTTTTTGGGGAGCGTCACATGATCGTCATTGCCACGCGTCTACATCAAGTGCACGATCACGACTCTCACACGTTCTACGTCGACTACACGACTCTCTGCTATGTTCTATCTCAACTTCACAACTACGCGAAGTCCACTACATCATGACGAACAACGACATTATCAAGATTTCTGGCGCTACTTCTTCTTCTTCTGAATCTAGGTATGTTATTTGGTTTATTTTACTATTTGTTGTTGTGATGAACGTTGAAATAGATATGCTAGTTTCTGTCTTTCTAGAAATTAGTATGCCTATAGTGTTCATACATACCTGCTTTGTATTTGTGAAAATAGCTAGAGTATTTTCCATGTTTTATCTAGCTTATTTCTGGATTAAAGTAATTCAAAAAATACTTATGTCCTTAACAGTAGGTAAATAGTAAAATCAATACTATTCACTATCCGACACTCTTTCATCCGAAACCTTACTTCGACATTTTATACTCTTTCACTACGCGCATGCCGTGGTGGGTTGGGAGGAACGGAAGAACATCCAGCAAGCAACTAGGAAGATGGGGATGGGGTGGGATTTAGGGATGGAATGGACCAGAATGTATGACTCGTGTATGGAGCTCTAGCGTTTTTGCGTGAGCGAGCATGTGGTTAGGAGAGTGGATTGCCAGAGGTGGAAAAGATACTGTGCTTGGGAGAAGTTGATCGAGGCGGTCAAAAAAAGACACGATGGTAGTAGATGAGAAGTGAATGTCTAGAATTCGTGTGATACGTTTTCCTCGCTCTCCGTACGCCTGTATCCTAGCGTTTAAAAAGAGGTTAAACGAGTAAAAAAAAAACTCCGGCACGCACCGGCGCCGTGCCAGGCCGCAACTGGCACGCGCGCAATCCACCGCGCGTCCGCACTGGGCTGCAGCAATCCCAGGAATCCACCCCTCCTCGGCTCCTCGCCTCGTCCCGTACCAGGCCTCGCGGTCAGCCCAGCAAACGTCGCGCGGACCTCCTCCTGGGCTGGGTCTATGCCACTTCCCCGCTCGGCCGTGAGGACACACTGTGGACTGTGGTGGGCTGGCACGACTGTGGTGGGCCGCTTCCTCGTGCCATGGTGCTTTGGTTTTGGGTGGAGTACACGCCTTTTTCGATCCACATGCGCGCGCGCAGCTGGGCCTTAGCCCTTGGAGCCAGAAAACCGGTGATTGTTCTCGTCCCGATGCAAATCCGACCGTCCGATTGGCCGAACCGCAGCACGCGCGCGACTACGGTGCGCGCTAGTGTACCTGCGGTCTATCAACGTATGACACGTAAGTTCAGCGCGCAAAGCCTAGATCCAAGGTCGCGCACCCTCGCAAACACACACCTTATCTCTCGAGTTGTACCAGCGGCCGCCGGGAGACCGGAGCCCCGCCGCAGGCCATCCTCCCCGTCGCCCCCCCTTCGCGCGCCACGAGTCGGCCCTCGCTGGGATAGAGACCTTCGTCCTCGCCTCAGGTCAGGGCCCGCCGCGTCTTCCTCTGCCGGGAGCCCTGCCACCGGCCGCCGTCCTCACCTCGCGCCGCTGGGAGAGCCCGACGACCGTGAATCGCAAATCCAACGACGTTCCCAGGTAATAATCGAAGTGCCTGCTTTGCAGAAACGAATTTAATTGGTTATTTGATTTTGTTCGTTCTATCTGTGTGCTGTTGTCATGATTATTCCAAAAATCAGGCAAACCAAATCGTAGAACTGAACACCAGAAAGATTCGTTTTTTACCATTTGTTGTCACTGTTGCACTGCATGGCTCCTCGCATTCGTGTTCTGGCCTTTTGATTCGGCGGGTGTTTTGGTGCTTCGCGGACGGCGCGTGTACGAGCGATTTTCTTGCTCGGAACAGATGTCCGGGCATCTTTCGTTGCCGCACCTAGTTGAGTTGTGAATTTGGTAGTCTGGCAGGAACTATGTGATTTGCTCTGCCCCGAATTCAACTAATTTATGCCTTTTATTTCCACAAACTGAACTAACATGGACTCACGGTACATATCCTTCTTTCCATAATTGAGAAAAGGGAGCAGGACTGCATGCTAACAGTTCAGCTATTATGCCTGAATACAGACCTGAGCAAATCGCATACTTCCTGCATCATGGAACTAGAAATTAACAACCCAATTAGGTCGCTTAAACCTCGTGTACAGCCCTGAGTTCCAGACCACCCACCAATTTGATCATACTTGTACACATCAGACCAGCTAAATCGACCTTTCGACATTACTTAATCGGGTTGGGTTCCAGACTGACAGGTATACCATTTACAGCCTTGTAATTCTTTTCGTATGGATTTTCCAACAAAAAATACAAGGGCCTGATCATCAAAGCCTTGAGGTACGTTGTTTTGCTGGAAAAGTCTTATAATCTTTAAAATGCTCAAATAACCAATTGCTGAGTAAACTTTGCCTTTTTACCTAGGTTAATTCATTTGAATTCATTTTCTTGAAAATTTCGCACAAGTTCTTACAAGTAGCCTAATTGTTGGATTCATTTCATCTTGTTATGAAGCAGACACTCATGGGGAAGGGACAAATCGTGGCTGTTCTTCAACTAGGTGGAGAATTCACCACAGATGCTGATGGGCATATGTCCTATTCTGGTGGAGAGGCACATGCAATGCTTGTCAAAAGTGGTTGGACTTTTAGTGCATTTAAGCACGAGATATCTTCGACGCTTAACAATCTCAAGCTCGACCAGTTCGCATTCAAGTATTTCCTTCCAAAAAATAACAAAACCTTGATTTCTATTTCCAATGACAAGGACCTACATCGCATGGTTGAATTCCATGCAGAGTCGGAGACTACATACATTTATGTCATGAAGAAGGTTGACAACAGGTACTTGTCTGACTGTCATAAATTCCTTGTCGATTTCATTACCAAATTGACACAAGACATCTATGCAGGGCAAAGAGTGTTGTTGCTGACTCGGGCACTCCTGTAGATGCCACTGCAATTGTGCCAATGACTCAGGATGGGTCTAAGAGACAAAAGGTCTGTGCCAGTTGGAAGAATGTGATCGCTGGTGTCGGTCAAGTGTTTGAAGGTCCTAAGGATTTCCGTGATGCCTTGCATAAGTATGCCATTGCACATAGATTCCATTACAGATTTATAAAAAATGACTCATCTCGTGTGACTGCGGAATGTACTGGTGAAGATTGCCCATGGCGAATACATGCTTCCAAGTCGCCTGCCAAGAAAGAATTCATGATCAAGAAAATATCTGAAAGCCACACCTGTGAATCAGAAACAGTCAAAAGTCATCGTTTGGCGTCTCAAAGATGGGTTGCTAGTGTTATAAAAGAAAAGTTACGTGATAGCCCAAACTACAGACCAAGAGATATTGCAAATGATCTCCAACAGGAGTATGGATTATGCCTGAACTACTCACAGGCTTGGCGTGGAAGATCAATTGCCCAAAAAGAACTTTGTAGCTCACATGACGAGGCATGCAGTCAGCTACCTTGGTTTTGTGAAAGGATAGTAGAGACAAACCCTGGAAGTGTGGCAACAGTGGTGGCTTTGGAAGATTCAAAATTCCGTTTCTTTGTTGCATTCCACGCATCGCTTCATGGTTTTGAGCACGAGTGCAGGCCACTCCTTTTTCTTGATGTAATATCTACAAAACCAAATAAGCACTGGAAGCTACTGGCTGCTACTTCGGTTGATGGGGAAGGCGATGTGTTCCCAGTTGCATTCGCTGTAGTGGATGACGAGAGCAGTGACAATTGGCATTGGTTTCTCGAGCAACTAAAATCTTCATTGTCAGCATCTCGTGCCATAACATTCATATCAAATGGGGAAAAGGGACTATGGGATGAAGTACCTTTGGTTTTTCCTGACAGTCATCATGGATACTGTGACGAGTATCTTATTGAAGAATTTAAGACACAATTGGACGATGCATGGACTGAAGAAGTAAGAGATGCCATGGTTGAGCATCTTAAGAAGGCCATATATTCATGCACAGTTGATGAGTTCAATCAGTATATCGAGCTAATCAAAGGTGAATCTGACAAGCTTGCTGAATGGCTTTTGGAGATCAAACCTGAGCGGTGGTCAGATGCCTTTTTCAAGGGGTCACGGCTTGGCCAGTATTCATGCAATATTTCTAGCACTGTTGTTGAGTGGATCCCTGCCAGATATGAGCTTTCAGTTGTGCAGTTGGTTGACACGATAAGATGCAAGCTCATGGAGATGATGTACACACGCAGGGAGTCTTCCAATGCATGGACTGAGGTATTAACACCTTCAGCTAATCAGAAGTTGCAGGAAGAAGTGAGCAAAGCCCACACGCTCAACGCCATCCCCATAGAAAGTAATGGAAATGGTAATGTGTTTAAGGTGTGTGATGACTCGGTTAATATTGTCAAAATTGACACATGGGAATGCACCTGCCGTAAGTGGCATGTTTCTGGGTTGCCGTGCATGCATGCAATCGCAGTATTTGAGCGCACTGGACAATATGCATATGACTACTGTGTGAAGTATTTCACGACGGAATGCTACCGCTTGACCTACTCAATGTCGATAAATCCAATACCTGATGTTATTCTGCCTCCTGCTACATTAACTGATCCATCTCAGAGTGCAGTGACATATCCATGCCCGATACGAACCCGCCGACGGGTTGGCAGGCCAAAAGAGAAGCCAGCTGATCCACGAATCACAATTAAAAGGGCGGTGCGTTGCAGCAGGTGTAAGGGTTATGGTCACAACAAAGCAACTTGTAAAGTTCCTATCAGCACATAGTCTACCCATCGGTTCAGTTCTCCAATGTACATTAAGATGGAGAGTTGCTCTTGCTGTTCCCTGATATGTGAGTGCTTCTATCTTTGGATAGCCTGTGATATATGCTTTAGTCGTTGATTCTAGCTCTAAATTGCTTTGTATTTGCTGCTTTGCTTAGGCTAACGACATTCAGTTTGTAAATTAAACATTGTAAGGGACAACATCATTGGGGAAGCCTTGAAAGTCTGCGATGTACTGCTATCCAGTTTATTGCCTTTCTTTCCCTTTCCTTGCTGCTATATGGCTGCCTCAAGCAATGCAAAGAAATAAATAACTTGAAATTCGTTTTTCAGAGCACTTGAAATTTGCAGCATTAGTTTGTTTGCAGTTCATGGTTGCTCTTACATTTTACCTGTTCTTTCTGAAGCAATTTACTGATCCTAGAGGGAGCAATTTCTTATTCCTAGAGCACTGGTGCATTAAGCCTTATTTTAGCATGGGACAATGAGTCTGTTGAAATTTTGTTCCTGCGTTATGTTTGTTTTGATTTAACAAACGCCAGAACTTGAAGCATACTGAGCAAGATCAGGCTATATTTTGTTATCACATTCAGCTAGTTAATGTTGGCGCTGTTTTACCAATTTTGAAACTTGAGCGTTCATCAATCATGTTATTTTTCTTTACTGAAAGGTGAAATGTTATTGTGCTGAAGCTCTTAAGGTGAATTGTTTTTGTTTTTGTGCTCAAGAGCCTTCGTTGTAATTTCTGGATTGAAGGTTCTGAGCTGCTTTTTGTCAAATATCTTACACTAAAGTGCATGATGTTTCTGTAATGAAGCCTTGTATCTTCTGAATAAACTGTTGATGCTCTAGACTCGAGCACATCTCATGCTGAGCAGGGTGGCAGTGGCCAGAGGAATACTGCCACTGCCACTGCCCACTGGGGTGTTTGGATAACACTAAGGCATAATTTTACCCGTGGATTGAGAAAAGTTGCATTAAGAACCGTGCTTGTTGTGACTGAATATGGAGCTGTACTGCCTGCTTTACTGTAAACTCCTATTAGCCTTTTGTGGACAGGGCATTGCAAGCTGGACGATTGCAAGCTCGTTACTCTCTTGTAAGCTTTGGAGGGGGGCTATGGCTAGATCCGGATTTGTACACGCTCTTATATTTTGCGACGACGAAGGGCATAATTTTTACTCTCGGACGAGAAAGCAGGAAAGCTGCTAGTTCATGGAGAACGGCATATTTTCTGTTTCAGTAGCATTTGGATCTCAGTTTGGTCAGCAAAATGAATACGAGGCATTGCAGCTGGTGTCTTCGCCTCTTCCGCTTCTGCAAACTCTATCTGACCCCACCCCACTCCCTAATGCTTTGAGAGAGAAACTGATAAACCGTACGGCGCGTCAGACTCTGGCCGGCAGTAGTTGTACATCGTTCCGGAGCCCAACCGTCGCCGTCTGTCTCCTTCTCACACCGACTACAACAGCATTGTACCTACGATACGCAGTCCGCACGCTCATCAAGCATGGCACTCTCCGTCCACCGCCCTGTTACGTACCCGATGTAAGAACTCTGATGCACATTCGGAACAATAACAAGATGAACACTGATGATCTAATACCAACACAGTATACAAGTAGTTTGATACAACTTGAGAGAAATTAAGAGCTAGACTGAAAGAAGCAATTGGGGAAGAGGGAATCTAGAGGAAGGGATCTGGGGAAGAGGAGTGGCTGCAGGAAGACGGAGGTTGGGGAGAAACAGCTGGAGGAAAGGGGATAGCCTGGAGTATCTGTTCTTCCATGCCCTTGACTGCTGTCGTTCCCTCCCCTTTGTAACATAGACTCACTCCCCTTGGTTGCCTCTTGGCCCATGGCCCATGACAAAGCCCAGCGAAGGCAGGCCGGTCCGTGACATTTCTCCCCCGTTGAAATTCGGCTTATCCCTAAGCCGATTCCCTGACTCTAGTGAACTGCACCATCTTGGAATAAGGTCGGTTGTCTTCTTTTCTTCAACATTATCTATGTTGTGTAATGCGATCATCTCCTTTGTACTAGTGTCTTGACCGCATCTTTTCTTCAACATTTATGCCGAGTGCATTGATCTCTGATAAGTTGGCATTGCACTAAACTCCACCGAAATAGTTGAGATGGCACAAATATGATATCAAGTCGCTGCAAAATGTTTTCATCTGATCTCATAATGCTGATAGAGAATCCAGCCATATCAAGTGATGACATAAATGTTCCAGTGTAGACTTTGTCAACAGCAATTCCATACTCCAATTGTAACTCAGGAACTGCTTTTCTTGCTGCAATCATAAGTTCCATGATAGGAGTGGCATTAAGATCAACAAAACGATCAAGTCCCTCATCTGCAATCACGAAGAATTGAAAAGAAGAAGCTGCATTTACTGGGGTTTTATCAGATGAGCCACTACCCTTGTTTATGACATTTTCACCAAGTCTTGCGTTAGGAGTAGGGTAACTTGCTACCAGAGAAATGCTATCATTAACATTAGCAGTAGAATCATGGTTTTCGACTGCAAGTTCTCGAGTTGTTGAATTCTTTGCAATACCATCAGCATTTTGAGACTGCACATTTTGAGCAATCACTGGAGGAAAACTCATTCTGGTGCCAGAGTCACTTTTCAATGCTTCATCCATTGGTGTTTGAGGCCCTTTTCGAGGCTTTACATGCAAAAGCGGTCTATCACCCTCATCTCTGTCACTATATGGGTCCCTTTTGTGGTTATCTTGCCTGCATCTGGATGCTTCTTTGATATTTGATAACAAGGCAGAAGAGGTAGCAAGAGAAGCCTCAAGCAGCAAGGCAAGCGAGCTTGCTAACTGAGAATGGCTCTTGTTTGCAAACTGAACAGTATAGCCACCAGGATCCCACATTAGGTGCTGCTCCTTGAAGTGTTGCTTACTTGTCATTATCTCAAAAATCTTCTGCTTCTTCTGCTTAGACTCCACCCAAATGACCACTTCTTTAACTGATTTGTTTGGTCTGGTTGGGTTCCCACAAGAAATATGTATCACATTGTTAACCAGTGAGTTTGACATCTTCTCAACTTCTGAATGTACTGTTGCTGAAAACATTAAAACCTGCGGATGTGAAAGTGCCCGAAACATTAAATCAATTAGCCTCCCAGGGGTGCCAACAATTAACTCGATACCATTTCGGATAAGCATGTTTGATACAACACCAACCACATAGCCTAAAACTGCCATCATGGCCCAGGGGAGTGCACAAAACCATGCAGCTTTTCTCAGATTGACATGATATATTGTTTTGAAATACACTGGCATCCATGAAAGGATAACGAAATAGCCCCAACTATGCATAGTGTTTGCAGAAATTAAAGCCCACGTTGGCCATTCAGAAAGTAGTTTGCTGAAAGGAGGGACCTTTCTTAGTTTTTCACGTCTAATTTGAGGTTTCACCAATTTCTGACCTTTGGTTATATACTCTAGTTCATATGCTGATATTTGCGTGTGTTCACCAGGCGTGCTTGATATAGCAGATATCCACACCAGCACCCATAGAAATCCAAACAATCCAAATATCACAAATGGTCCAAAAATTCCAGCTCGTGACATGATAATAGGTGAAAGAAGTAACCCAATGGTATTGCCAAGCTAAAAGCCAGCCATTGCAATCCCCACAGCACTAGATCGTTCAGTGTAAGGAAACCACCTCAATACCATGTTGTTCATACTTGGCAGTGCCACTCCTTCTGCGATACCCAGTAGAACTCTAGTTGAGAGGAACAACCACAGAGAGCGAGCAGCTGCCCAAGGGGACAAGAATGTAGCCAAGGACCATAAAGCCACACCATAATTTTCAATTCTGTAGATTTGCTGAGCCAAGGGATCTCCACCAACAACTAGAGCAGTTTTAAAAGGTAAACCCTTTCCAAGCACTTTTGCTTGCTCTTCCACCTGCAGGCATAGTTCTCTAGTTGGAGCAAGAACTATAGCCAATGGCCCTCGCTTGCTTATACATTGCTGCGATCGTACTTGTGAACAATGCACAATTATAGGAACTAGAAAAGAAACTGTTTTCCCTGAACCAGTATCTGCGGAGACAAGTAAGCTTCTATTACTTATTGATGCAGGGATGGCTTGCATCTGCACTGGAGTAGGCATAATATATATCCTTCCATGAGAATGTCTGCACAAGAAATAACTTGGCCCCAAGTTGAAGCCCAATGAACCCTGTGCAACCAACAACCTTTCTGAATTCCCTACCACTACCAACTTCTGCAGGTTAGAAGAATTATCAACTAGCAGCCCCTTGATCAGTTGTCCTTGTGTAGGTGGTGGTCATGGTACCATCATACTCATGTCAGATCTTTCTTCGAGTACCTTGTGACCAGCAGAGTCCTGGTCAAGCACTGAATTGGTGATGACTGGTGGCACAGGACTGGAGACGATGATGTCGCTCAACTTGACGGTGACGGGCGGCGTCGGCAAAGAGACCACATAGTGGCCAGCAGGCTCAACGACATTGGAGGTGGTATCGAGGTTGACGTCGCGGCCGCCCTCGATCATGCTATTCAGTGTGGCTAGTATCATCTCGCACAACTCCTGGACTGTCTTCTTTGGCTCCTCTGATGTCTCCTTGGGAGCCAATTCCTTGAGCTCATCACATGGGGCTTCCCGAGCTCCGGTGACAAGGGGAGTCGTTGTCGCGGCCGCTAAGGTGGTCGAGGTCGTGAGTGTCGCCGCTGCTGAGGTAGTCGCGGTCATCAACATGTCGGTGTGGTGGCTTAGTCCTAGTGTCGAACCTGTGGCGAGCATCGCCACGACGCTGTCATTGGGGGTTTGTTGCATGTCTTGAACGCCCACCAAAGAAGAACCTTCATAGACGCAATACCATGGGTGACATCTCGAGCTCGCTTCGTGTCGCGGCTCGTCGGAACCGAACTAGCGCCGACATGGTCCGCCTCTCGATCACCACCACTTGCTCGCCCCATAAGCATCGAAGACTGGTGCAAGACCTCTTCATTCACCGGATAAAGACATGACTCATCGTGACACGAAGAACTCCTCCGGTGTGGCCTCCGGTGGCTTGGCTTTTCGTCGAACAGTGATGGGCGCCTCCATGGACACCTCCATCAGACCGATCCGACACCGACCACGCCTACTACCACCATGAGTCGCCCACACCATCTTCTTGCTCGAAATCCCATGAATCGCTGGCTCTGATACCATTTGTTACGTACCCGATGTAAGAACTCTGATGCACACTCGGAACAATAACAAGATGAACACTGATGATCCAATACCAACACAGTATACAAGTAGTTTGATACAACTTGGGAGAAATTAAGAGCTAGACTAGGAGAAGCAATTGGGGAAGAGGGAATCTAGCGGAAGGGATCTGGGGAAGAGGAGTGGCTGCAGGAAGACAGAGGTTGGGGAGAAACAGCTGGAGGAAAGGGGATAGCCTGGAGTATCTGTTCTTCTATGCCCTTGACTGCTGTCGTTCCCTCCCCTTTGTAACACAGACTCACTCCCCTTGGTTGCCTCTTGGCCCATGGCCCACGACAAAGCCCAGCGAAAGCAGGTAGGTCTGTGACACGCCCACGCTCGAACGCTCCAAGGACGCCGCGCCATTGCTGTCGTCGTCCTGCCTCCACAAGCAGGTGAGTGGTAGGCTGATAGCTAGTTAGCTAAACTGCGCGCACTGATCAAACTGTTCCCCGGCATAGCTTATGTACGTGTTGTCGCGTGCTCCGCTACGTGTTACGCGTCACAGCGGCGGAGCCAAGGGCCCTCCAGGCTGGGCACTTGCCCGGGCTTTCGCTCCGCCGCTGCGTCCGGCCATAGCGGCTTTCGTGATCTTGTGCTGCTTCTTGGCCGCCTGCTTGTTGGTCCCTGCAGCCTCGGGCGTGATCTCCCGCATGGTGGCCTTGTCCTTGGAGACCTTATCCTTCGGCAGCCAGAAGCTGATCACCGTGCCGGCGCCGTCGACGTCGACAGTATGCTGCCGGAGCCCAGCCCTCCTGATCACGTAAGTGCAGCAGCGGCTTCTGCGCCTCCACCAAGTTCACCATCCTAGCTTACTTTGCTCGCCTGTCTTACTTGTGCTGGCTAGTTAATTAACGTGTGCAAGGTCACCCAGCTAGAGAGCTTTGCTGTGTATAAATCTCTATGTATGCACAAATATTGCATGTACGAACTGGTGGTCTTATATAAGGAGAATGGCAGATTAGCATGGGCCTGAATGATTCGTGATTTTCCCCTAAGAAGTATGCCCATGCTTCTGACCTTGTGCTGCTCATGCCATGCTACTAACTGATTTTTCCCTAAGAAGTATGCCCACCGCTCCTTGGATAAGGTGTGTATGTATGGGCTCTGGACAGGTCGGAGATGTTGTCGGCCATGATGAGGTTGCCTGGGCTTTCCTTCGCCACTGGCTCTGTCGCTAATACGCGTGATTCGTGTATGCAAAAACAACACTGTGTGCTTCCCCTCCAATTTCTTTTGAACAGATTATCTTTAGTTAAAACTGCCCCTCTTTTGAGATGCCATAGGAATATTTTCACTTTTAATGGAATTTTAAGTATCAAAAAAAGTTCCAAATAGTGCCACATAGAAAGACTGTACTGAAAAAAGTCCAGATTTATTCAAATTCCACCTGAAAACATCTTTTTGAGAGATCAAATGTAAATTAGCAATTCTCAAAATTAACTCCTCCCACGCATGTAGCTTAGGCCCAACAATAGGTCTACGAAAAGAAATATTTAAAGGTGTAGTTCTCAGAATATTCGCTATTGTATCATCCTTTCTCCTTACCACATTATAAAGGAGTGGATATTGAGTTTTCAGTGGAGAGTCTCCTAACCAAATATCTTTCCAAAAACCTAGTTTGCATTCAATTTTTAATCTGAAATGAACCAAAACGAAAAAAAATTTGATCTTTGATTTTCATTAAACCTGACCAAAAGTGGGAAGTTCTAGGTTTATTAACCATATGAGAAATACACTTTCCACCCAAATATTTTCTTTTTAACAAAGATTGCCAAACTCCATCTTCATTCAGCAATCTAAATAATCATTTTCCTAGTAGACTTTTGTCTTTCGTGTCTAAGCTCTGAATGCCTAGACCGCCCTAATCTTTAGGTGAGCACGCTAAACTCCACTTAGCAAGCCTATACTTATGTTTATAACTATCGCTCTGCCAGAAAAATTGAGAGCGATAAAAATCTAATCTTTTGAGAACCTCCCTAAGAACCTCAAAAAAGGATAACATAAACATAGGCAAACTAGTAAGCACCGAATTAATAAGCACTAAACGTCTACCAACAGACATATTTTTTCCTTTCCAACAGCTAAGTTTCTTTTCAACTCTATCCTCAACCCCTTTCCAATCACAATTCCTTAGTTTTCTGAAGTGAATCGGAATGCCTAAGTATCTGAAAGGAAATGCACCTACTTCACAACCAAATAAATGTGTATACTGCGATTCAATCTCTTTTGCAGTACCAAAACAAAAAGTCTTGCTCTTATAGAAATTAATCTTTAAACCTGATAATTGTTCAAAGACACATAGAATAAACTTGAGATTTTTTATTTGTTCTAAATCATTATTTAGGAAGAGGATAGTGTCATCAGCATACTATATAATTAACAACCCATCATCAATCAAGTGGGGAACTACTCCCGATAACAATCCTTCTTCTTTAGCTCTAGAGATAAAGATGGCAAGCATATCCACAACAAGATTAAAACGAATTGGGGACATCGGGTCTCCTTGCCTCAGACCCTTCTGAGTTTTAAAAAGGGTCCAATATCATCATTGACTTTTATTCCAATACTCCCACCCGTAACAAAACTTTCGACTCAAGAACACCATTTAGAAGAAAAGCCTTTCATTGTCAAAGTTTGAAGTAAAAACGGTCATTTTACTTTTTCATAAGCTTTCTCAAAGTCTATCTTGAAAACTATTCCATCCAAATTTTTTTGTGTGTAACTCATGGATTGTTTCATGAAGTATTACAACTTTATCCAAAATAAATCTCCCCTGCATGAATGCCGATTGGGATGATATGACAACTTTTTGAGCTACACTAATAATTCTATTAGTAGCAACTTTAGTAAAAAAAAATTAAAACTAATATTTAGAAGACAAATGGGTCTATACTATTGTATCTGTGTTGCATCAGTTTTTTTGGGAAGAAGTGTAATAATCCCAAAATTCAAGCTAAAGAGAGACATTGAACAGGCATGAAACTCATGAAACATCATCATCATGTCATTTTTAATTACTTCCCAAAACACCTGATAGAACTCAGCAGGAAAGCCATCTGGTCCAGGTGCTTTGTTATGTTCCATCTGAAAGATAGCTTCTTTCACCTCTTTCTCCGTGAAAGATTCTGTAAGGAATTTATTTTCAGCATCCGAAACTTGAGGTATATCATTCCTAAAAGAATCAATCATGGATAAATGATTAACTTCGGATGGTCCAAACAAACCTTTATAATAATTGGTGATATAGTTTTTTAATTGTACATCACCCCGAACTATCCCCTCCTCTTGTTCGAGCTGGAAAATTCTTTGTTTTCTATGCTTCCCATTCGTAATCAAATGATAATAACACGTATTTCTATCTCCCTATAAAAGAAATTTTGCTTTGGACCTTTGGTACCATTTAATTTCTTCTTCTCTTAACAGATGTACCAATCTCTCATTAGCAGATTTTTTAAGAGAAAGTTCTTCATCAAACAATCTCAAAAGCTCAGCTTTTTTTATCTAGCCTATCAATTATCGAATTGAGCTCTAGTTTTTTCTTTTTATTAGTCCCACTGCTATTTTTAGCCCAACCTCGAAAAAATTGTCTAATAGATCTAACCTTACATTGCCAAATTTGTAAGGCTGACTAACCCCTAATTTCCTTTTGCCACACATCAGCTACCAACTCCCTAAACCCATCCCTACACAACTAGCCTAATTCAAACTTAAATAAAGGCTGACTCCCTCTATAAGAGACCGCTCTCGTATTTAAAAGCAACGGTGTGTGATCAGACAAAGTCCTTTCAAGAGCGTTAACTGTGACCAAGGGAAATTTATGTTTCCAGTCTGTACTCATTAAAACTCTATCCAGCTTTTCATAGGTTGGATTAACTATCGAATTAGCCCAAGTAAACTGTCTCCCAGATAAAACTATTTCCCTTAAATCTAAATTATTAATCACAGCATTAAACAAAAAAAAGCCATCTATACTCGAAGTTATCATTGTTTTTTTTCGCCTGCATGTCTGATAATATTAAAATCACCCCAACTAAAATTGGAAGTGAATCTTTTTTACAGGCCTGAACAAGTTTAGTGAGGAATTTCTCCTTGAATTGGGTTTGAGCTACACCGTAAACAGCCACAATAATCCATTGGAAGTCATCCTCTCTATTTTTTAGGTGAAATTTTACATAAAAATCACCATCATCAATAGAACCAATATCAAAAACCCGAGAATCCACCCCTAAAAGAATGCCCCCGGACCAACCTTGTGGCGGAGGAAAATGCCACAAAAAATCACGTCCACCACAAAGATGATTAAGATTAGACACAGAAAAGTCTTTTTTTACTAGTTTCAAGGATGGCCACAAAATCTAAATGCCGCTCCTTAACCACTTCACAGATGTAACGATGTTTAGTCAGGTCTCCCAGACCTCTGCTATTCCAAAAAAGACTTTTCATTTAAACTTTAATTTGATTGGCCTGTTATAAGAGTTTTTTTTTCCTTTGGACCTTTTTTTATTTGCTACTAGAGTAAAATTAGAGTGGTCATCCTCCAACAAAATATCATCTAAATCATTACAAAAATGATTAAGGGTTGAGATATCGTTGCAATCCATGTTCTCATCAGCCAACTCCTCAACTTCTGCTACTCCAATATTTTTTTAAACGTCCTAATTCCAGATCTTTGATATTTTTAATAGAAGTAGCAACATTAGCATTATCATCTCCTAAAGATATGCCAATGCTAGCGACTTTTGATATGACTTGCTTATCAGAGAAAGACAAAAAAAGATAATTTAATATCAGACTTACTTGGATGTAATTCGAGATTACGAACTTTAGCACGCCGCTTAGCCTTCTGGACGAGTCTTCATCACCGGACATTTGCAACTTGAGGCGAGCACTCTGCCTAGGCACCACCGGTTCACCCACAAGGACCCGCGCCGATCGAAAAACCCCAGTTATATTTGAGTGATAGTCCAACTTGCTGTTAACTGTAGTAGATTTGGCATGCTTGGAGTCAAACAAGCCCAGTCCTCTGTTAGCCACATCAACCAAACGAGAGTGCATCTCCCCAGCTGCTGTAACAATCGGACCCACAGTGGATGTCCCTTGAAAATCCTCCTTGGTCACAAGGACCGAATCTTCCTTAGCAATTTTTGCTCTCACTCTTGCTGCTAGCATGTCGCCTCCATCATCGGCCAAGGAAGCGACGCCCATATCCACCGTAGATGGTGCATGCAGCTGGCCCTGGGAACTATCCTCCACTGCCGCCAGCGATAAAACCTCCGAATCCACCCCAGGCCATTAGCTAAAACTTTTTGATGTGATGGTGAACCGACCATGTCCTCTGCTGAATTCTCCCCCTGCAAGTTCATCACAAACTTACCATCATCTCGTGCCACATTGTCGCACTCCTTTCTAACCGCTCTCGGCGTAACCCAGATGGTATCCAAAGTCGACATTCCCAAAGTAGCCCCCTTAGCATTTGATGTAGATTGTCCCTTGTGGCTCTCAGGAGCATTTGATCTAACATCAATATTATTCTTCAATCTCTTAGCATCTCTATCTTCCATATCAATATCTTTGCCTCTGCCTAATTTATCTTCCCCTTCATGATCTTTGCTCTGATTACTTTCTTCATCAACACTATCCATCACAGTGTCTTCCACTTTGAAAAAAATGTCATAAACATATTCACCCACCACAATCTCAACACTGGAAGGTATGGCATCTCTGTCCAACACTCCCACCAGCATGCGAACCACATCGTTCTTAAGACCTTTTCCATGTCCACTCTCATTGCTAAGCCAATGATCGAACCTATAGCACAGAGGCTCAAAAAATCACGCACTTCAGGAGGTACTCCTAAAACCTGAACCCATACCTTCTGCAATTGGTACTTAGGTGCAAGCTTTAAATTCCATTCCGTGAAATGCAGTACAACCTTATGCTCCTTTACATGCACATCACCAATAGCTGCCATATGAAGCATATCAAGCCTTGTTAGAAAATAAACCAAAAACACATGTTCCCCTGCATCTCCACTTGAGGTTGCCAATTCATTGGAATTAACCTTCGTAGCTCAGCGACCAGAAGGTCTTCAGACAGCGGATCACCAGAGATTTGAACAAGCCCCGTCTTATTATTCTCTTTCTTCAACTTCTTCATCCCAGCTGTTGGAATGTGAAAGAACCCCAACCCATCAGCACTGAACCCACATAGGTTAGCAATAGGTCTCGGCAGCTGCAATAACAGGCACTTATTTGCCAAATGATCATTGCCCTCACAAATCTCACACATTAAGATAGCTTTGCAGTTGGCAATTCTATGCCCCTTTCCTTTGCACCGAAAGCAAATTATTTTTGAATTGGCTCCTGTGGAGCCGGTGAGGACGTGGTTGCCCCCATTGAACCGGCCACGTCCTCGACCTCTCGTGCCTTCTTCGAACCTCCCATGGCCATTTTTGGGCGCCCAAACCTACCGCTGAGAAAGGGGAACAGGTCTCCATCGACTCCCTGCCCGCCAAAAGCCACACCAAACCTAGCAGATTGACTGTCAACGCCGGTTCAAGGACCAAAGAATTACCTCCACCACCGCCGACTCCAGCAGGGGACGTCTTCAAGCCCGGCTATCCTCCCTGTCTGCCAACCCTAACTGCCTGGTCAAGACCATTACCTCTACTGCCCGCAGAAAGACCCCCTCCAAAGCCGACCAGGGGCACCCTCGCGTCACCTCCATGCTTGCTAAAAGCGCCACCGGGCCTTGCCTCCTGGCCGCTAAAACTACCATTGACTGAGAACTGCCTAGCGCTACCAGTACCCGGGCATCCAGGATTTCTTATCAGACTGCCGGTACGCCCCCTACCAAACTCCATGGCACTGCGTTGAACAACTTCAACAAAAGATCTTCGATCTCCAGAGACCGTCCCTACCTAGCTGCCAGCAAGGTTTGAAGATTTTGATCGGGTCCTGTTCCAGATGCCCTGAAACACTTTACGCATCCAGGGCAAACCACGCATGGCTGATTGATCCGAGCAGATATCAGGCAAACAGGCCACTGGCGGGCCCAGCCCATTAGCCACAAAGCCGCTCGAAGCAATAGAAGGCAGTGACACCGGCGAAAATTTCGTGTCCTTTGATATTTGAAGCGGCATTGAATCCGACAAAATTACCATTGAATTAACACAACCCACCAGCCTGGTCACCTGGTTACGGCAAGCTTGCTCGACGGCGTCGCCCAACGTCACCAGAGGTGACCTCTGAGGAGGTGGTATAGGTCCCTACCATGGCCGACCAACCCTAGCATTCTGCTTGCGTCGGCCCGGCGCTAACCCCGCCTCGCGGAGCTCTGCCGGAGTGTACCCCGCAGCAATGGCCTCATCAAAGAACAGATCGTTTGACATCTTTGAGGAGGACCCATTGGCCGTGCTCTCCCGACCCCCAACCTGCAGAGAACTGTGAAAGCTAGATGAGGTAGAGGATTGAACGCCTTTACCTTGAAAAGATTTAGAGATGTTGTCGGTACAAACGATCAACCGATTTTCCTCCTTCGTTTCAACTTCCACTTTTGCCAGGATGAGATCTTCATCATTGAAAGAATCGTCCTCTTACAGCCGTCAAAACCTAGATCCAATCGCAGCGCTAACAACCCGATAAACCTATGAAAATAGAACTTGGATCTCACCGGGGTCGACAATACCTCCGACACCGGCTTCAGCCTCCATCTTGAGCACAGCTGTACTACCTAAGAGGCTAAGACCCACCTCAAAACAAGTAAATAGTGCTTCAGTACTCCATGGACAAACATGCGGATATTGCGACTAATCTGCTCGTCGTCTTATGTTCGTGCCATCAAATCAACTAGTGATTTTTTTCTGACAATACACCTAGTACTATACTATTATCTATTAACTTAGCAAGCTCATGTAGTCGCACGCGCGCGCGTGTTCTGCTGCTGCTTCATTTTGCTGTCAATGATCTTTCAGAAAATCCCTCATGAGTTTGTGCAGCAACACTTGACTGAGAGTTGCCCAAGCGGCCAAAACGCCATGATTTTTAGCCCTCTCGGCAAGTTCTAGCGAGTCGAACTAGATCAAGATCAATCGGGGGTGCTATTAGGAGATGGCTGGGCGCGGTTTCTGACGGCACATGATCTCTCTGAAGGGAACATCCTTCTATTCCGGTATGAAGGTAACATGGTGTTTAAAGTTGAGGTGTTCCTGAAGAATGGGTGCCCAACCACTGCACCCCTACAAAGCCAATGCAATCAAACTTCTAAGTCCTGAATAGTTTCAGGATTTATGATTTTCATTTTATTATGTGAAATATAATTGTGCAGGTGCCAAGCATCTTGGAGTTCCACCTGTCAGCAAGAAAAGGAAGAATGGGAAAGAAACTACATGTATTGAGGGATCAGACAATATACAGAATGTTTCCCCAAATTATGCAAAGAATGTTGGGTCATAGAAGAAACTTGTCCGCATTGTGCCACGGCATTCATTCACGAAGCAGATTAACGGCTATGGTCTTAAAGCCTCCTTGTGAGCACTTCAGTTTATGCTCTTTCTAGATCTTAGGTTTATTGGTTGACGAACGTAACTGTAAAAAACAATAGAGATTAATCTGAATGCAAAATGGTAGCCTTCTTGTTCCATAATTTCTGAAACTACTGATACATGTCTTCGTAATGAGGATTTTGTCACTTAAACAGTTAAACCTGCAATTATGAAATTGTTCATGACAAACAAAAAACATTTGCGATATCAACTTCAACAAAATTGTTCCTTATGATAATTTATGTGCAATGACTTCAATTAAATGGTTACAATGACCTGATGTGAAAGACCTAAATTAATTATTTGAACCATTGCAGGATAGATCCTTTCCTGATCTGAAAATCAAAATTATGTGTGCGTTTCTCTACAGAATAATAGAGAATAATTGCCGTCAGGGAAGGAAACACATATACTATCATTTTGCACTCGTTTACGTTAGAATAGGAATTCCTTTGTATTTCCTTATATGTTTTTTTTGTATTTCCTTATATATGCATGATATATTCCTTTATAATATCCCCTTGTACTCCCTATATATATTGCTCATTGGGCCTCATGAATACATACACAATATTCATAACATGGTAACAGAGCTAGAAAAAGCAGGAGGTCCTACTAAAGTGAGAGATGTGAATTCCGATGTCATATGGAAAGAAGTACCAGAATCTAGAACCCAAGAAGTACCTAGAGGCGACGTCTGAGCTAGACTGGCAGAGCTTGCTGAGCTGTGGGAGGGCTACTGAAGTAGAGCCTGGCAGAGCTACGGAACTGAGTCACCTCGCTAAAAAGGTCCTGATCCCCTTGTCGAGGAAGGGTCTCCCTGCCCCCCTTGGATCTTCCACCCCCACTCGTATTGTTCCGCTTTTTTCGCACTGCACAACTCTGGTAGTCGTGCCCAAAGTTCTTGCAATAATTGCACTGAACCCTAGTTTGTGCAAAAACAAGATTAGAAACAGACACCCGGGGAGGAATTGTAGCCGAAGCCATTGGTGTAGTTGAAGAAGAAGGGGTAACAAACATAGCCGGAACAAATTGTGCTGCTAATCCACGACGAAGCTCCTCAACACGAAGCATCGAAAGAGCCCCAGTGACTGTCAGTCATGGTGAGCGACTCAGCAGTTGAGCCCTGACATACTCAAACTATGGACGAAGACGGCAGACGAAGTCATAAAGACGAAAGCGGTCACAATCCGCCTTCTGCACCTTATGACACTCTTGACTAGGGGTGGCAATCGGGTGCGGCGGGTACGGGTATTGCTTGCCCATACCCATGCTCGTGACCCCGTTTTCCCCCTACGGACATGCCCGCGAAGGACGACTGGCGAAAAACCTCGCTCATACCCGTCACCCGCGGGTACCCGTCGCCCGCGGGCATGCCCATTTACCCGCGAATAGGATGGACCAAAATTCTTGTAAACGTTGGCACAATTCTTCAATTTTGAAGTTGATTATCACAATTTCACTTCTCTTGTCAATGTCACCATCACACCCTCACACACTACAGTCCAAGTCCACTCCAAACTGTATGAAATTACCAATTTTTACGGACCAATTCAGAAAATGCGATTGCGGTGAGCTATACTTATCAAGCAATCGACATGACGTAGAGGAAGTGCAAAGACGGCGCCGACGGCGAATGCCACGCCCGGAAGAAGTGCTTCCCCGAAGCAGAGCACGCCGACCATCGAGAGGTACGCCGTGAGGGTGTGCATGGCGCCCGCATGAGCACCCGCCCCTTCCTCCTTCCCGCCGCCGCTAGCTAAGCCCACGCGAAAGCACAGCCTCCACAGCCCCAAAGACCGTAGTACGACCAAGATGTCTCCGTACCAGACGCAGGCGTGACCTCCTCGGTCACCTCGACCACAGCGGGCGCGAACTCCGCTCGCAAGATGGGCGGCCGTGAGGTTGGTGAAGCGGTTGATGTTGAAGCGGTCACCGCCAAAGCGTTTGAGGCCGGACAACGCGCGCCCCAAGACAAGCGGTGGAGGAGGAAGACCAACAGCCAGAACACGTCTTGGCAGTGCTGCCTCGGCCACGCCACAGCCGCAACCGTCGGAGGGGGGCTAGGGTTCCTGCTCTCGTCGGACGAGGAGGGGGTATGGTGGTGTTCGACGATTAGGGAAGAACCTGTGTCAATTTTTTCCGTGGGCTTCTAGTGGCTGGCAGCTGGGAAGGGGAGCTTGGGAGTGACTTGCAGCGACTAGGGTTTTGTACAGTGAGTGTCCCACCTGTCACTGTGTTGCGGGTAATCGAGCGAAGCAGGTACGGGTGGAGCTTACCCATGCCCGCGCCCATTTACCCGATGGGTAAGAAATTGTGCCCGTTTTCATGCCCATGGGCAAAGAAAGACACCCATACCCGCTTCCATGAGGGTATTTGCCCGCGGGTTCACGGGTAATCGGGCACAATTGCCATCCCTACTCCTGACAAAGCAGAGAAGCCAGCTCGCCCAACAGGCGTCAGAGACTGACCAGGGCTCGGAAGACGTCATTGGAGGAGTCCTCCTAGCGAAGTGTATCCAACTCACGTTGAAGCAAAAAGAACTAAGTATCGCTGCTTTACTGGTATCGCTCGTACAAGTACTCCCAGATCTGACTAGTGGAATATAGACCAATAATATTTGGCTGGATGGAGTTGTCAACATTGACCACCAGGATGGCTCGAACACGGGTCTCATTAGCACACTAGCGCTCAAAAATGTCTATGGCATACTGAAAGGCCTTATCAGCAACGTCAACTGTAAGACCAAGAGGTTTTTGGTCATGTTATTTGATGATGAACACATTGACAATAAGTTAGACCTTGTCTCAGTACTTAATATTGAATATTTTGTCCTATAGACTTGCTGTGGTGACTTGGATCGAGCTCATAAGTTCTCTTTGAAAATCGCTTTTTGTCGGGATTATCGGTAGTACCGGCTTTGTTTGTGCGGAACTACGGAGTGCGGTATGACCATGGTGTGCTGTGCAGTAGTACCGCAAGTCATCGAAGTCTGAACGGTGTTTTGCTCGAACCATTAGATCTCGATCTAACGGCTCATATTGAGAGGAACGTTCGACCGTCCAAACTCTTCAAGGATTGTGAGCCTTTGGATTGAAATCTAACGGATGAAATCAAGTGGGCCGTTCGGACTTGCGGCGATGTTGCTTTCTAAATCTAACGGTGAGACCCATGGTCCGACGCCCATGGATCTGGAGCGTCCACGTGGCAAAGGACGCTGTTCTGAGGACTTTGCGGATTTTCTTGGAACGGTAGTACCGCAGTTTGAATGCTGGTAGTACCGTTGTTTTAATAACGGTAGTACCGCTTTTGTTTTCCTTTGAGAAAGAGGTTCTGACATACACTGTTTGCACTATTAAGTGATTTACGGTAGTACCGCGACATGGTTGGCGGTAGTACCGCAAGACGGTGATACCGTAAGGGCGCGGTATGGTTTCTCCAGAAGCGATGTTTTTGGAAGTTCTTGAGAATCGGTAGTACCGGTGTGTTTTGAGCGGTACGACCGCGTGTCTTGATAATAACGACGTACAATGGCGGTAGTACCGATTGTACTCTGGAAAGTTGTCGTTCTGGGGAATTGACTACGGATTTGTTGAATTCGTAAGCTATATCTTGTTGCATGATGCATGATAGTGTTTATTGGTGTGTGTGTGTGTGTGCTAATGGATGGTCAAGTTGGAGAACTTGTGTCAAGAATTGGTTTCTCTGATCTTTGCATGTGCAAGATGGGCGTGGAGACAACCATGGTCGTGACGATGAGGACTCGGACTAGGATGGGGAGATCTGAGGTCTAGGAGGTCATGGGTGTTATGAGATGGTTGGGATTGCACGGGAGCACATGGAGATTGAAGGTGATTGTTGAAATCGTAAAGGAGCTCCAGGAGGGGAGTCCTGGAGGCTTCCCGCACGAGAAACAGATATGGAAGTTTTGGTTTTGGAAAGTCATAGAGATTTGGAAAAACTCGTGTTGGTAAGGGTTTCGGGTCCCTTGATTTTCGTAGAGATAGAGTCGATACTCGTATTCGTTTTGGATACGGTCAGACTCAAGGAGATAAATAGAGGAGAGCTCGTTGGAGAGCTCGACGAGCCGATAATAGGGTTTTTAACCATAGCATTCTTGCTGTGTTATTGCGGTATAGAGGTCCTTCGAATTGGGGCTTTGAGGGGTGCTTGTTGAGCACTTTGTAGACACAAATCAAGTTTGATATATAAAGTTCAGATTCGTTCTACTTTGTTTCTTGATTTGGTGTTCTTCCCTATGCGTTGAGGTGGTCTCGGTTGCCAGAAGCTCTTCAAGTGTCAACAGAGAAGTTGTGAAATTCTTGCACACAAGAAGAAGTTGAAATTAGGGGTCATTTCATTTGCAATCATTCAACCCCCCTTCGATTGCCATTACGATCCTACAAGTGGTATCGAGCAAGGTTGCAATGGCATCGATCGAGATCGATTCTCGTAAGCCACCGATTTCGATGGATCGGATTACATCTCTTGGAAGACGCATGGAGGTTTTTCTACAAGCACAAGGTAATGTTATTTGGCAAAAGTTAAAAATCCTTATGAGGTACCCATCGCTATTACCAACAATAATACTACTGATGTTGAAGCTAATGCTAAAGCTAGGAACATATTATTGCAAGGATTAAGTAGGAATGAGTTTGTCAGAATTGCCAACATTAAATCTACTAACAAAATTTGGACTACACTTGCTGATTATCATGAAGGTTCTAAATCTGTTAAAGGTGTTCGTCAAAACCAATTTAAAAAGGAGTACTCTAAATTTAAGATGAAACCAAGAGAATCTGTTGATGCTCTTTTTGATCGCTTCAATAAAATTGTTAGTGATTTGCAATCAGTTGATGTTATATATTCTGATTCTGATAATGCTCGACAAATTTTGAATGCTTTAGATATGTCTGTTTGGGAGGTTCTAGTCACTACCATCAATCATTCTGTCAACATGGAAACACTCACTTTAAATGATCTCCATTCCAAGATGAAAACACATGAGATTGATATTTTAGCCAGGATAAACAAGTCAAATTCTTTGGGTTTAGTGACTAACCAAACTGAGAGTTCATCAAGTTCTTCTAGTTTCTCTTTGTCTGCCTTGAGTGCTATTTCAGATGAACAATTGGAGGAGATCCCAGAAGTGCAGCTTGTACTCTTCTCCAACAGGGTGACTAAAGCAATCAACAATATCAGATCAAGGAGAAGAGGAGGTCCAATCAGATGTTTTGAATGTGGTGAGCCAAACCACATTAAGGTGAATTGTCCCAAGCTGAGAGGAAAGGAAGCTAAAGATGACAAAGCACCAGCTAGGCGTTCAAAATTCAAGTTTGATTCAAGAAAGAAGCAAAATTATCGAAGGCGGTCAACAAGGTGCTCTCAAAGACTTGAGGAAATTGATTAGCGATGTTGATTCAGATAAATGACAATGAGAACGATAACAAGAAGGCAAAAGAGGTGGACTTCACAGGATGTGCTTTATGGCAAGTAGTGAAGAAATTAATGATGATGATGATCTCTACAGGACCTCGATGAGGTAAAACCCTCTTATGTTGATTTATCACATGTCTTTGAAATTAACAAATGAGCTTAAAAATACAAAAAGAAAGTGAAGAAACATGATCTTGTTGTTGATAGCTTGAATTTCAAATTGATAGACTTAAAGCACTATTCCTGATGATGAATCATGTGAATCATGTCAAGTTTTGCATTCTGAATTGAAAGTTGCTAGGTCAATACATGCTGATTTTGAAGAGTTAAAACTGGTGCATACAACTTGTGATGATAAACTGAAACTTGCTTCTGTTGAAATTAAAAAACTGAAATCTAGCTCAATTTGCTTAGAGTCAAGTACTGTGATTGCTCAAATTAAGACTTGCTCAAAGTGTGGACTGCTAGAAGCTAGATTAAAGTCATCTCAGGATTCTATACAACAAATGCTTTATCATGAGACACTTTCTTGCACTAATTGTCCCAAACTCACAACTGAAATTGATGCATTGACTAAACAATTAAGTGAGTTTGCTGAAAAAGAAAAGATGTCCCAGTCTAGTGCTTCTAAGAAAACTGAGAATGGATATGTTAAGTGCACAATCTATCCTAAATTGACTAAAGAAAATGAGTACCTTAAAGACACTTTGGAGAGGTTTACTTTTGCAAGAAAAATCAACATGATTCTAGACATGATCAAAACCGAGTACTAAAAGTCAAGGTCTAGGATTTAATTCACGAGCATGCCAAGAATCATCCTCCCAAAATTCTTAAGCTTCTTGAACTCGAAAATTTGAAATTGAAACCGAACCTAAACAAGTTTTGTTTAAATCATTGGTTTTGCAAAAGATCCTTCTCTCAAAGTGAATATTGTAAAAAGAGAAACTGCAATCTCTTTTCAAGATAAATATCAATGTACTCTTTGTGGAAAAGAAGGACACTTGGTTCAAGATCTTGTTTTGAAAAGCAAAGGAAGAAAAGAGAGATAGGCTAAGAAAATATTTTCAAGTCTCTCACATCGCTCGCTTCAAGTAAACAAATTGTCGCAACTTTTACTCGAAGCGGTAATACGGCGCTTAAACAATGGTATGACCGCCAGACTCGAAAAACAGAAGACTTGTGTTACTCTGTTCGATGTGTTTCTCGGTACTGGGTTCCAAAGTCATATCTTACTAACTCCAGTACTGTGAGACCAATACTCTCTTAATGTAGGTTCAGCTGTTGAGGAAGGGGAACATATGGTTAGTAGACTCAAGATGTTCAAGGCACATGACAGGTGATTCAAAATGGTTCTCCTCCCTCACTAAGGCATCCAGTGATGAATTAATTACTTTTGGTGATGCCTCAACTGGAATTGTGATGGCAAAAGGTACTGTGCGTGTAAATGACAAATTTATACTCAAAGATGTTGCTTTGGTAAGTAAATTGAAGTACAACTTGCTTTCGGTGTCACAATTGATAGAAGAAAATCTTGAGGTAAGCTTTAAGAAACATACTTGCAGGGTTTTGGATGCTTCTGGTGATCTTGTTTTTAATATTTCTAGATTAGGGAAAGTCTTTAAAGTTGATTTCAATCATTCCCTTTCATCTAATTTTAGATGCTTGGTAGCTTCCGAATCCAAGGATCTTTTCTTTTGGCACCGTAGATTAGGACATATTGGTTTTGATCATCTTGTTCGAATTAGTGGAACTGATCTCATTAGGGGGCTGCCGAAATTGAAAGGTGAAAAAGATTTGGTTTGTTCTCCTTGTCGGCACGGTAAGATGGTTGCTGCTCCTCATTTTCCTATTTCAGTAATTATCACAGATGGCCCTGGACAATTGTTGCATATGGACACTGTAGGTCCCTTAAGAGTTCAATCTGTTGGAGGTAAGTGGTATATCCTTGTGATTGTTGATGATTACTCTAGGTACTCTTGGGTGTACTTCATGGTGTCTAAAGATGAAGCTTTTTGTCATTTCAAAGATTTGTTTCTCGACTCAATAATGAATTGAATGGTTTGTGAAAGTTATAAGGAGTGATAATGGTCTTGAGTTTAAGAATTCTTTATTTGCTTCCTTTTGCTCTGAACAAGGTTTGGAACATCAATTTTCCTTTCCACGTGTTCCTCAACAGAATGGTGTAGTTGAGAGGAAAAATAGAACCTTGGTTGAGATGGCAAGGACCATGCTTGATGAACATGCCACTCCTAGGAAGTATTGGGCAGAGGCAATCTCAACTGCTTGTCATGTCTCAAACAGAGTATTTTTGAGAGCCTCTTTGCACAAGACTTCTTATGAGCTAAGATTTGGCAAAAGGCCCAGTGTCTCTCACTTCAGAGTTTTTGGTTGCAAATGTTTTATTCTTAAATATGGTAATCTGGACAAATTTGAATCTAGATCATCTGATGGCATATTTCTTGGATATCCTCTTCACTCTCGTGGCTATCGAGTGCTTAATCTTGAAACTAACAAAATTGTTGAAACTTGTGAAGTTACTTTTGATGAGGTCAGTACTTGTTCTAGAACTGACATTTCAGGTACACAAGTTCAGGGGGAGTCTGAAAGTATATTCCTTAATGAAGAAGATGATCATGATATTGGTAATGACTTTTTTCCCATGCCATCAACTGCTGAAGATCAAGATCCTACTACTGCTATTGCGCCACCACAAGTGGATGTTCAAAATATTGAAGACAGTTCAGAACTTTCTGCACCATTGAGAATTCAGCGAATTCATCCTCCAGAACTGATGATTGGTGACATTCATGAAAGGGTAACACGTTCTAAATTTACTTCTCCTGACTCACATGCTCATTCTGCTTTTGTTGCCTCTTTTGAGCCTAATGATGTAAGTCACGCTTTATCTTATGAGTCTTGGATCAATGCCATGCATGAAGAATTAGAAAACTTTGAGCGTAATAAAGTCTGGACCTTAGTTGAACCTCCTCATGGACATAATGTAATTGGAACTAAATGGGTTTTCAAAAATAAACAAAGTGAGGATGGTGTTGTTGTGAGAAATAAGGCTAGACTTGTTGCTCAAGGATTTTCTCAGTGGAGGGTCTTGATTTTGGTGAAACTTTTGCCCTCAGAGCTGGACTTGAAGCAATTAGAATTCTTTTAGCCTTTTGCTGCATCTAAAGGATTCAAATTATTTCAAATGGATGTTAAAAGTGCTTTTCTAAATGGCTACAATGAGGAAGAAGTTTATGTTAAGCAACCACCTGGTTTTGAAAATCCTAAGTTTCCTAATCATGTCTACAAACTCTCAAAAGCTTTGTATGGTTTGAAGCAAGCTCCTCGAGCTTGGTATGAGAGGCTTAAGCTGTTTTTGCTAAAGAATGATTTTCAAATGGGCAAAGTAGACAAAACTCTGTTCACATTTTGTCATGGCAATGATCTATTACTTGTTCAGATTTATGTGGATGATATCATCTTTAGGGGCTCCTCTCATGCTTTGGTTTCCAAGTTTTCAGATACTATGAGCAGGGAGTTCGAGATGAGTATGATGGGGGAGTTAACTTACTTCTTAGGATTGCAAGTAAAACAGACCAAGCAAGGCAATTTCATTCATCAAACCAAGTATACTAAAGACTTGCTTAGACGTTTTGACATGGCAACCTGCAAGCCCATCTCTACACAAATGGGATCAACAATCTGTTTTGACCCAGATAAAGAAGGTGAGGCAAGGATCAAAAAGAATATAGGAGTATGATTGGATCTCTACTCTATTTGATCGCTTCAAGGCCGGATATACACTTTGTCAGTATGCTTATGTGCTCGATTTCAAGCTTCACTCGACATCTCACCGACAGTTGTGAAAAGAATTCTCGTATCTCCAATCCACTTTAGAATTTGGGCTTTTCTATTCATCTTCATCTGTCTTACTTTGAGTGCATACTCGATAGTGATTTTATGGGTGTAGGATTGATAGAAAAACACATCCGCATATGTCACTTTTTAGGCACATCTTTAGTGTCTTGGTCTTCACGAAAACAATCTTCTGTTGCTCAATCAACTGCTGAAGCTGAGTATGTTGCTGCTGCTACTAGTTGCTCTCAAGTCCTTTGGATTTCTTCTACTCTTAGAGATTTTGGTTTAGAATTAGGTACTGTTCCACTTTATTGTGACAACACTAGTGCTATTCACATTGCTAAAAATCCAGTGCAACATTCTAGAACCAAACACATTGATATCATATTTCACTTTCTCAGAGATCATGTTTAAAAAGGTGATATTGTTCTCCACTTTGTTGAGACTGATTTTCAGTTTGCTGATATTTTCACTAAGCCGCTAGATACTTCTCGTTTTGTTCGCTTATGAGTGAATCGGGTGTTGTTCATCCTATGGGCTTATTTTGAGGGGGAGCTGTTTTGTCAAAATTTCAGAAGCTTTAATTATTCATTAAGTCCCAGCCATTGAAATCAAAAGAGTAGTAGAGTTTCTTTTATCATATTTATTCATGTGCTATGTAGCCTTGATCTGGACTGGTTTAATAAACTTGCTACATAAAGAACTAAAGCTTGATATGGCTGAAATCTTTGACTAGCTTGATTATTGGTGTCACTTTGTGTTGGTTATTGAAAAGGATAAACTTGTTTGTGAGTCTTATTTTAAGTCTTGGATTTGAAGCAACAATGTCTCTCATTTCAATCCTCTGTTGCTCACTCAATTTGGCATGTCATAAAAGATAAAGGGTTGAGCAAAAGAATATGAAAAGATGTGTGCTTCAAGCATGCCATACATAGTCAGGTATCAAAATAAAAAGGGTACATAACAAGAATCACATGAAAAGACGTGTGCTTCAAGCATGCCATGCACAGTTTTGTGTCTTTGCAATAAAAAAAATGCACAAAAAGTGCTTCAATCAAAAGAAGTATGCTTCAAGCATGCCACCCTGGAAAATAAGTGTGCTACAAGCATGCCACATGCAAATGAAAATTGAAAGTAAAGCAAGAGGATGTTTCATGAGACTGTAGCTCATCCAGATTTAAAGTTTGTCTCACTGTTTTGTTTTCACTTTTTGGTGACTTCTTTTTGTGGTCTTATAATCTTTTTAGTCACTGTGTGAAATGCTTGTCATGACATTAAAATTGACTCATCATAGTTACATACTTGTCTGGACATTGCTATATGGTATATGCATTTATATGATCTTGTTAGCTCTACTCAACCAAATTGGCTTGGCTAATCCAGTAAATTGACTTGCAAAGCTTCTGGACTTTTACTCTTCCTGCTCCTTCTCTTTCTGCTCTTGATGATTACATTGCCAAAGGGGGAGAAAACTGAGAGAAAATCTGCAAAAATTCTGCACAAATTTGATTTTCTAGTGTTAAAGGAAGTCTTTCAGTTGTAGTTCACTTTGCTTGGCAGTTTTTGACTCTTTGTCACTTCCTTTCACTCTTTCATTACTTGTTATTGAAAGTATTGTCAATGTAGTCATCAAGGGGGAGATTGTAAGACCAAGAGGTTTTTGGTCATGTTATTTGATGATGAACACATTGACAATAAGTTAGACCTTGTCTCAAGATTTTAATGTTGAATATTTTGTCCTATAGACTTCTTTGTGGTGACTTGGATCGAGCTCATAAGTTCTCACTGAAAATCAGCTTTTTGTCGATTATCTGTAGTACCGCTTTGTTTGTGCGGAACTACCGGAGTGCGGTATGACCGCGGGTGTGCAGCGGTAGTACCGCAAGTCACTGAGTCTGAACGGTGTTTTGCTCGAACCATTAGATCCTGATCTAACGGCTCATATTGAGAGGAATGTTCGGACCGTCCGAACTCTTCAAGGATTGTGAGCCTTTGGATTGAAATCTAACGGATGAAATCAAGTGGGCCGTTCGGACTTGCGACAGTGCTTTCTAAATCCAACAGCTGAGACCCATGGTCCGATCGGCCCATAGATCTGGAGCGTCCACGTGGCAAAGGACGCTGTTCTGAGGACTTTGCGGATTTTCTTGGAACGGTAGTACCACAATTTGAATGGCGGTGGTACCTAAATTTCGGTAGTACCGTTGTTTTAATAACGGTAGTACCGCTTTTGTTTTCCTTTGAGAAAGAGGTTTTGACATACATTGTTTGCACTATTAAGTGATTTACGGTAGTACCGCGACATGGTTGGCAGTAGTACCATAAGACGGTGATACCGCAAGGGCGCGGTATGGTTTCTCCAGAAGCGATGTTTTTGGAAGTTCTTGAGAATCGGTAGTACCGGTGTGTTTTGAGCGGTACGACCACGTGTGCGGTAGTACCGGACGTACAATGGCGGTAGTACCGATTGTACTCTAGAAAGTTGTCGTTCTGGGGAATTGACTGCGGATTTGTTGAATTCGTAAGCTATATCTTGTTGCATGATGCATGATAGTGTTTATTGGTGTGTGTGTGTGTGCGCTAATGGATGGTCAAGTTGGAGAATTTGTGCCAAGAATTGGTTTCTCTGATCTTTGCATGTGCAAGATGAGCGTGGAGACAACCATGGTCGTGACGATGAGGACTCGGACTAGGATGGGGAGATCTGAGGTCTAGGAGGTCATGGGTGTCATGAGATGGTTGGGATTGCGCTGGAGCACATGGAGATTGAAGGTGATTGTTGAAATCGTAAAGGAGCTCCAGGAGGGGAGTCCTGGAGGCTTCCCACACGAGAAACATATATGAAAGTTTTGGTTTTGGAAAGTCATAGAGATTTGGAAAAACTCGTGTTGGTAAGGGTTTGGGTCCCTTGATTTTTAGAGAGATAGAGTCAGATCAGATTCATTTTGGATACGGTCAGACTCAAGGAAATAAATAGAGGAGAGCTCGTTGGAGAGCTCGACGAGCCGATAATAGGGTTTTTAACCATAGCCTTCTTCTTTGTGTTCTTTGCGGTTTAGAGGTCCTTGAATTGGGGCTTTGAGGGTGCTTCTCGAGCACTTTGTAGACACAAATCAAGTTTGATATATAAAGTTCAAATTCGTTCTACTTTGTTTCTTGATTTGGTGTTCTTCCTGCATGCGCTGAGGTGGTCTCTGCCAGAAGCTCTTCAAGTGTCAACAGAGAAGTTGTCAAATTCTTGCACACAAGAAGAAGTTGAAATTAGGGGTCATTTCATTTGCAATCATTCAACCCCCCTTCCGATTGCCATTACGATCCTACATCATCAAAGCAGCATGGCATGCCTTTGCCTCCTTCTTGGGGCCTCATCTTCGCAGGAGGTGCGTAATAGACTGTCTGGGAGAATTTGAATCGGTGACGGCGGATAAGGTCGAGCACTAGTGATATGTTCCCAGAGGCAGAGACCATTGAGCGTGATCTCCATGAGTGAAGACCATAACCTATAGTTCGTCCCATGAAGCTTTGTTCCTGAGAATAGGATCGCAACTGATAGAACAGAAGCCATCGATAGGCGGCGCTAGACGGTGCGGTGACCAAGGCAATGAAATCTAACAGGCAGCACTAGATGGCGCGGTGGTTAGAGTGACGTTCTATTTTTTTCCCCTCTTGTGGTCCGGGTTGGCTCACACTAAAATGCTTGTGAAGGCTGGCCAAAAAAAGAGGAGCGTGCAGCGCGGGGAGAAGGTAGGGTTCCCCCTGCTAGCGGTGGTGGCCCGAGCAATGACGGCAGCAGCGGCCCGTGCACACGGTGACGCTCCTGCGACTAGCGGCGGAGGGCAGTGCTCAGCCTGTGTCGTCCTTGGCTGTGGGAACCCTAGCTTCACCTTGTGGGTGACGGCATCGGGGATAGGCGGCGTCGGCGCTGAGGACGGCGCTCGGCCCGTGTTTTCCTCAAGTGGACTCCCACTCACAGACTCGCCTCTCCCTAGGATGGCCGGGGTGACTCCATGACTGGACCGACGGCGAGAGGCGGGTAGCTGCAAGGGTGTGCCGTGTTCGTCAGCGTCAGGGATGGGCATTGGCGGAGGAGGCGGCGTCAGGAAACGGCGACCTGATTCGGCTGGCGACGGCCTTCAACGATGGCAATGGATGTGGCAGTGGAAAGAGGTTAGTGCCCTAGCTCTGACCCTCCTAATGATGCTCCCCGTTACGTCCTTCGTGACCGGACATCCCTTCGACCTCCTGATCATCTTGGATTTGCTCCGATAGATCATGCTCTCTCTGTCACTAAGCCTAGTTCTTATTGTGAGGCTATTCCTCATTCTGAGTGGCAGCTCGCTATGACAGAGGATCTTGATGCTCTTCAGTGTACGGAGATTTGGGATATTATACCGACACCTGTGCTTGCTCGCCCTATCACGTGCAAGTGGGTGTATAAGATTGTCGGTGTTTTAGAACCGAACTTACGTAAAGATTGTTTGATTCGGGGGGTCTCCTAGAATAGAATCATGCAGAGAGATCGACACGGAATTTTTATACTGTGTTGGGCCTTCTCAGGAGAGAATAACAACCCTACTCTGTGTGTGTATGGTATTGAGTGTATATCTTGAACAATCGGGAAAAACTAAGACTATTACAGATAGTGCTTGTATTCCCGATGGCTCCTTCCTCTCCCTTTTCTAGTTGCCGCCTTTTATAGTGCGTGAAGGAGCGGCGATTACTCGAGTAAAGCGGCGCCTCATCACCTCAGAATTCAGCGATGTTGGTAGTAATTACCGGTGTATTAATTCCTCCACGTCGCTCAATGACTATATACCGTAGATAATGGGTATTACGTGCCATTATTCTCAGAGAATAACAACAGATGATGATTGTTTGAATCCCTTAATCAATAAGACCCACTTGTCTCGCAGTGTTCATTTGATTATAAGGTGGTCGTGGTTGACCTAGTCGAGAGGAATCTACGACTATGAGGTAGTCATAGCAAGACTTACGACTATGGGATAGTCGTAGCATAACTTACGACTATGGGGGTGGTCGAGAAGAACTTACGACCATCCATTTGGTTCTTCCTTCATAACATTAAGGGTACACTCGGGGTTCACATGACGCCATATTTACCTATAATAAAAATTATAGATAAAAGGTAAAATGAGGATTATTATATCCTCATCATCTAGCCCCCACTTCAAGTGAAAGCAACTTACTTGGTAAAGGGTTCTAGATGGTCTTACGATCATGAGAGGATCGAGAAAATAATCGAAGGAAAAACTCTTCGATTGTATACTACTTTGACCGTAAATGTGCTTGGTCAAGAAAATTGCTTACGACTATCAAGTGGTCGTAAAAGCATTTCTACGATCACAAGGTGGTCGTAGTATAGTGATCGGAAGAAGGAACTTTCCGATTATCATTTCCTTTGGTTGAAAAGATCTAACCAAGGAAGTAATTTCGCTTGAGATGTAAACGCAAACCTGAATTTCTCGAGCGGACACACTGGGAATCTCAAACGACGCTGCTAGCTCTGTTCATTGAAGCGGTTCCGAGACGGTGGCGACCCTTGAATGTCACGCCTCCGGCTCAAGGTACGCGGTTATATATACTCACCGGGGGGGAAAACCTAAGATCTTACTTTTCCCCCAAATTGCTCCTGTTGTTCTTTAACCTCTTGCCTTCTCCGCCGCCGAGTAGTTCTTGCCTTCTTCGCTGCCACTCCAATTGTACCCTCTTTTTCGACCCAAAATTTCCTGTTTCCGAGAGAGATGGCCAGGAAAGTTTCTAAGTGGGAAGAGTCGGAGATGGATGCGGTGAAGATTCAAGCCCTAGTTGTCGCCGGGAAGATTCCAGAGAAGACTCTTGTGAAATGGCTTAGGATTTGGGCAAGATTACCGTCAGGAGAATGGGCAAATTCCGCCTTCCGTGCTTATTGTGAGTGTGGCCTTCGATTGCTGCCACCCCTTTCATCACAGTTGTGCTCGAGCATTTTGGGGTGGAGTTAGTGAACCTTGGTCCTAACTCCATCACCATGCCGAGTGTTTTCAGATATTTGTGCGAGGCGACTGGAATTCGGTGGACCTTGAGCTTTTCCAATATTTCTATGGAATGTCTCGGCAAGCGGGATTCTTTGGAAGTTGTGGTCTAAAACTCCACGACGGAAGTCGAGGGAGTATGTTCAGAGTTTCACCCGTCTTCGTGGTCGGATGGAGGAAGAGGTGGTTTTATCGAAAGTCACCTCGGAAGATGACCTCTTTCGTGGGAAAGGTCACGAAAAGCAATCTTCATGGGATTCGACTCGAAGATATCGGTAGGATTGCCTCTTATGTTCAAGCTTATCAAGGACTTGAAGAAGGAAGGGTTGATCGGATGGCATGTGGTGAAAGATTTCATCACACGCCTAATTAGTCCTTTGAAGAAACGAGCATCCCTATGTGGAGATACTCGGCCAATGAGACCCAACCGGGGACTACAACGAGGGTAAGTGAATTTTCGACTTAGCTCTCGGTTTGGTCTTTCTGCAGTTGTTTAAAAGATGCTTTTATCTGCTTGAACAGATCTTTCACCCGGAGATTGACGTTAGAGTCAAACTCGTTAGAGAAGTCTCCGCCACTTAGTGTGGCGGTTCCTAAAATCCTTAAGGTCGATCCGCAGAGGAAAGGATGGTTTGCCTAAAGGTAATCAAGAGTTGATTTTGTCTTTAAGACTTTATAGTCGAGAAAGAACTTATGACTAGAGAAATGTTGTAGAAAAAACTTACAACTTAGTCGTGACCGTAGGAAATCTTACTACGAGGAAAGGTCGAGAAAAACTTACGATTTTGATATCGGGTCGAGAAAATCTTACTACCGCTTAGTAATTCTTCTCTTTCGCTTTTGCTTTACGTAAAGTAGGCATGGAAAATCGCGGGATGATGAAGAAGTCATCTCGATAACCATCGGTGCAGGTTGACAAAGGACAAAGGCTCGGCTCCTTCGCCCAAGAGACGCCGACTTTTAAGGGGTGACGACAAAGTAGGGACGAGCTCGAGTTCTAGTCCTTCGACTAGATCCTCTCGCAAAGCTTGTGGCAAACATAGCAAGAATCAAGCCGAGGCTAAAATAGTCAAGTGGAGGAGGTCAAGTAGTGAACCTCTAAAGCGCAAAGCTCGCAAGGCCAAGGTACCCTTCTATTATGACAAAAATCTTTCGCAGTTTACGCCACTCCGGTTTTGTTAAGCACTTGGAAAAGGAGAACTGGAAGGATTTTATGTCTTTTGTGAAGGATAATACCGCTCCAAGAGAGCCTATGGTCGATGGCAATGTCGCTCTGGAGTGGTCGAGACCGATCTCGCCATCCAGAAAGTCGAGACCGAGAGATGGTCCTCGTTCAAGATCCACGACGTGACGTGGTCGTGGCTAAGCCCATTCTTCAACTCGAACTTCACCCGAAGTGGTCGTAGAGAAGAAGAAATCTTCCGTTGGGAAAGTGACTCCCAAATTCCTGAATTGCTTTCCTTTTGCTGTTTTTAGCCCGACTCCTTCAGCCCCCGAGAATGCTTCCGTTGAGAAGCCTATTGCTACCTCTCCAACTGCTGGAGAGACAACAAGGGAAGTGGTCGAGGATCATCCTCGGCCTGTGGTAGAGGAAGTCGTGGCGCCAAGTGGTTACGACAACCAATGAGGTACTGTTGTACCCGAAGAAGGTAGCGGCTACAACCTCTCAAGTAGCAGCGGTGACCACAGAGATGATCGTGGAGACTCCAAGAAGAAGTGCGACCATCGAGATGGTCGTGAAAGCTCCAACAACAATTGCGACTCATCGAGAGGTCGCCACGACCACCGAGATGGTCGTGGATAGAACAGAGGCACCGCAGAAGCCTCTGGTCAAGATGGTGGCGGTTCATCCATCGTCTTGGGAAAGGAGATCGCTGCGCACGCTCCTCCTGCATCCAAAGAGAAACCGGTTACGTAATCGGAAGAAGAAGAGTATTTCAACTTCTTCACTAACTTCTTTGGGCCTCGCTTCCATCGAGGGTCTTCTTTCAGATCTCGCGATCGAAGTTCCCCATCCCAACGATATTCCCAATAGAGGGATACCTTTGATAATGAACGCCTTGAGAAGGTTTGGTGGGACCAAGTCACGAGGGTAGACAAGTCAAGATCCCTGAGTCGGGCTTACTTGATGTTTGCTCGATCAACTATGAATGTAAGTACTTAATCGTACTTATATATATACAGTATAATCTTCTCTTGTTTCTCATTGTCTTTTCATCTTGCGTAAAGCCATAGAGCAAATTGTCGTTGTCGGTGAATATCATCGACAACTTCTAGAGTCATGACAGAAAGAGGAACTCGCAAACAGCAGAGAGGTGGTAAGTCACTACTATTCATAGTCACCTTGGATTTGACTACTTATATAGTGCTTACGGATTTGTCATGGAAAAACTCATGACTAGGTAATGGTCGAAAAGACTTATGATCGATGGCTTTGTCGAGAAGAACTTATGACTAGGTCAATGGTTGTAGAAGAACTTACAATCGATTGACCCATGCTCATGTCCACCGTTATCCTTGCGTGTTAAACAAAGGACGCTTAAGATCTTAGCCGACTCGCCGATTATGAAAAAGAGGAGTCGAAAAAGTTTAGGAAGAGGTATTAGACCTCAGGAAAAAGCTTAAAGAAGCTAACTCGCAACCATGAAGTCGCAGAAAAATTAAACAAGAAGTGCCGAACTTAAGATCGCTTATATCTTTGATCTTTACCTAACTCTTGCTTCTTTTCGTAAAAAGAAGACGAGACGAAAAAGCTCCGAATGAAGTTAGAGAGAAAACTTGATTATTCACGAGCTTACTCGTATGTCCAAAAATAAAGATCAAAACCTTGAGACGCCGAGAACTCGAATATCAAGTAAGTAATTTTTACCGCAATTCCTTACGAAGTTATTTCCTTTTCTCACTTCCACTTCCTTTCTAGCAATGGACGTTAAATTGAGAGAACTTGAGATCGAAATCGCGATAAAGCCGTGATTTATAATCGACCGCCCTTATTGCAAAGAAGAATGTGGAGGATATTGTATCATGGGAGAAAAAATATGCCGAGACCGTTGCTTCCCATAATGAAGAGGTCAAGAAGTTGGATTCTCAACTAGTGGGTAAGAAGTTCTTTTACCCGTGGTTATTTTTGTTTTTTTTTCCTCTAGGAGTTTATTTTGTTTGACCAATCTTATTTCTTGAGCAAGTGGTCGAAAACAAAAAGCTCGCGAGGCTTCGACTTGTACCCAACAGAGATGGAAGCAATGAAGATTAAACTTCAAGGAAACATCAC
This sequence comes from Phyllostachys edulis, assembly GCA_036346405.1. Taxonomy (NCBI): domain Eukaryota; kingdom Viridiplantae; phylum Streptophyta; class Magnoliopsida; order Poales; family Poaceae; genus Phyllostachys; species Phyllostachys edulis. Next base: position 41,330,209 of record CM070555.1, on the reverse strand, counting down.
GCCTCGAACAATGTGCTTGGTGAGCTACATAATGAGGGAAAGACTCTCAAGATGATACAATAGCTGCTCACACAAGTACCATTGGGGATCAAGTCGATTTTGCAAGATCCGTGACCACTCAAGGCCAACCAAGTCAATCGATAAAGGAGGCGGTCGAAATCGCAGAAGTTATGCATTAGCAAAACTTAAAGCTCATGACCCCAACCTTAATGTGCAACCACTGGCCGACTTCAACCGCTCAAGCGTAAGGAAGACGCGTCGATGGAGGAGATGCAATCGGTTGGTAGGAAAGTTTCAGAGGAGATGTTGGGCTCTCCTCTTGAGTAGTCTCAGAATGAACTTGTGAAAAAGTCTTTTGTTGATGTAATCCATCTTGTTCCTCGCAAATCATCTTGTCGAGTAGTTAGTAACTCAAAAGATAATTAACAAATTTAAAGACTAAGAAATGAAGTCAAATGTAATGACTTTATCCTAGCCCTCGACTATTTGCTTAGTTTATGAAAACTAAGTAAATAGTTTTATCTCGCAAATCATCTTGTCGAGTAGTTAGTAACTCAAAAGATAATTAACGAAATAAAGACTAAGAATTGAAATCAAATTATTCTAGCCCCGACTATTTTTTGAGTTTGTTTAGACAAACTAAGTAAATAGTCTCAGAGAAAGGGTTTCAAAACAGAGAGGTTTGTTTAACTTGTAGTTTTTGGTCTCAATTGTCATGCATCGGTCGAAAGGGTGGTAACGAGTTGACACTAGGAAGTTCCTTCTAGTGGGCGTGACCACGTCTGCAGAGAGGAGAGGCTTCGACTAGGTAATGTTAACATCTCCGACTAGTTTAATCAAATCGAGAACGGCAACTTGAGTTAAGCAAACGTCTAGAGGACTTTAAAATATTTACTCGTCCTTCTCCGTTGGACTCGATAAGTCATCCCGGTAGCAAGAGTAGGAAAGCGAACAAAGCTAGGAAGCTCCTTCCAGCAAGGTGACCACGCGCGAGAGAGGAGAGGCTTCGACTAGATGTGTCTCTTCCTCCCACCAGCTTGAGATGAAACGAGTACACCCAAGACGGTTAAGTAAATCGAGAAAGTGCGCTCTTCTTAGAGTATTTTTCAAATTAATCAAGAAATAAACTAAGGTGAAAAGAGTTGGCCTTCAAAAATATTTCGACTAAATAAAACCCGAGTTCTTTGTGTTGGCCATAAAAGCGAGTAACGAGTCGACACTAGGAAACTCCTTCTAGTGGGCGTGACCACATGCAGAGAGGAGAGGCTTCGACTAGGTGATGTTATCGCTTTTCCGACCAAAGGTAAAGAAAACGGGTGTTTAAAACATAGTCGAAAAATAATGAAAGCACTACTCAAAAGTAAGACAATAGAGATAGAAAAACCCGATTCTTTATTGTCCAGAATGGTCGGTTACACATAGAATTTGTGAATCGGTCAATGTTCCAAGAATTCGAGAGAACTCGCCGTTCTTCCATTGCCAATCGCATCGACCTCGACGAGTAACTTTGACCACTGTGTAAGGACCTTCCCACTTACGATCGTAGTATCTTCGCAGGCTTGTTGGTAGATTGCCGAACTAATTAGGGCCCTGGTTTCTCCTTTCTTCAAGTAGATTAATATCATCCGCTCAATTTGTTCCTGGTTGGAGTCCGTGAATGTTTCGACTCGTGTTGACCGTATCTTTAGTTCCGAGGAAGCATAGCTTCAAAGACCAAGACTAAAAAGAAAGGTGTTTCTCCAGAGTCTGACCGTAGTTGTACGAATCGCCCATAATACTGAGGGTAATTTTGTACCCAAGCCCCGAGCGCTTGATGAGCTGGGTCAAGACTCGAAGTTTTAATTCCTCTCATTATTTGGCCGCTTGCACGCTCGACCGCCCCATTACTCGGGATGGGCCATGTACATAACATAACTTGGTACCCAACTCGTCGCAAAATTCTGAAATTTTGCGCCAAAATTGCTTACTATTATCTCGTAATTATTCGACTTGGTACTCCAAATCGAGTAATTCGCGATCTCATCATAAACCGCTTTGTCGCCGTTGTTATCCCACCACGAGTTCGGCTTCAATCCATTTTGTGAACGATCAATAGCCACAAAAGGAACTCAAACCTCCCGGAGCTTTAGGAAACGGTCGAGGATATCAAGACCCTGTGTTGCAAAAGGCCAAGATAGAGGTATTGTTTGTAATGCCCGATTTGGTTGGTGTATTTGCTCGCTATGAAACCGCATCGACACACTTTTTAACCAACTCTTTAGCATCGTATAGGGTCATTGGCAAGAAAACCTTGTCGAAAAGCCTTGCCAACCAACGCTCAGAGGAAGCATGATTTCCACAAATGCCACCATGTATGTCGTGAAGGAGTGTTAATCCTTCGCTCATGAATGCATCGCATGAGCACCCCTTGAGTACCTCGCTTATAGAGAACTCCTTCGACCAAAGTATACATTTTGGCTTTTCGGGATAAGCGATCCGCCTCGAGATCGTCTTCGCATGTAACCCTTCAAGATAATCATAGATGGGCGCCATCCATGTATCCTCGTATTCTAGAGAGGTGCCTCAATAGGAGGTGTCTCGCTCTTCGACCGAGAAGGCTTCGAGTTGTTCCAAGAAGACTCCTTTTGGTACTTCAGATCCGAAGAAGCTATTCGAGCAAGTCGGTCTGCGAGGAAATTATCCTTTCGAGGGATGAATTGTGCCTCAAACCTAAAAAATGCTTTTCTAGCTTACGATTCGATAAGTACCGAGACATTGTCGGGTTAGAGCACTTTGGTACTTTTACCGACTTGATTCACGACTAGTTGAGAGTCTCCTCTCACGAGTAGTCGGCGAATCGAGAGCGCCACGTCAGATACCGACTAGCAAACCTTCAGATTTCGCCACATTATTAGTGGCCCGAAAGTTTAATTGTATGGCATACTTTAATGTCTCTCCTAGAGGAGATACCAGACCACCCCAATTTCGAGCCACTTAAAGTAAGCGACCCGTCAAAGTACATAGATCCATCGGTCGTGGGAATCAGATCGGGATCCTGAGCATGTTCAGATTTGTCCATTCGGCGACACAAAGTCCGCCAAGATTTGGGATTTAACGGCCGTTCGACACGAATGGATGTCGAACTCCCAAGTTCGACCGACCATTTTGCCATCGCCCCATTGCTTCCCTATTCGGAGGATCGCTCCCAAGGGAAACTCGGGCAAGACAACTAGTTTGTGCTTTGAAAATAATGCCGCAGCTTCTCAAGACATGAGGAGGGCATCTGAAGCTTTTGGACCCGAGGGTAACGCTCCTTAGGTCCGTGTAAAACTTCACTTACGTAGTAAACCGGTCGCTGTACATTTTCACGTTCTACAACCAAGATCGCTACCGACCGCTCGTGGCGTGGCGCCTAGGTAAACCAAGAGCGTTTTTCCGCCTCTGAGAGACCGAATAGGAGCACTCAGAAGGTACCTCTTGACATCCTCAAAGGCGGCGCTTGCTTCTTTCGACCACTCAAAACTTTCGTGTCTCCTTAGAAGTTTAAAGAAAGGTAGTCCCTTTTCTCCCAAATCGTGCGATGAAACGACTTAGAGCCGCCATGCACCCAAAGTGAGTTTCTCGGACTTCTTTCCGTAGTTGAGGGCGATTTGTAAAATGGCTTTTATCTTTTTGGGATTCGCTTCAATTCCTCGTATAGATACTAGGAATCCAAGCAATTTCAAGAGATTCCAAACACACACTTCTCGTGATTAAGTTTTAAGCGATGTTTTACGAGATTGTCGAATGTTTCTTGTAGGTCGGTAATATGATTAAGTTTCTTGATGCTTTTGACAACTAAGTCATCAACATAGGCTTCTAGATTTCGCCTAATTGAGATGAAAAAGTTGCTCGCATCAAGCGTTGAAAAGAAGCGCCGGTATTTTTAGACCAAATGGCATTTTGACATAGCAAAATATACCAAATGGTGTAATAAATGCGGTCTTTTCTTCATCGTCTAGACACATATTAACTGGTGATATCCGAATATGCATCTAAAAACTTAACATTTCACAACCTGCAGAGAGTCAACCAACCGATCGTCACGAGGTAAAGGAAAATCGTCTTTTGGACAAGCTTTATTAAGATCAAGAAAGTCACGCACATACGCCATTTGCCGCTTGACTTTCTAACCATTACAGGTTAGCCAACCATTCGGATGGTTGACCTCTTATAAAGCCCGCTTTAAGTAGCTTATCAATTTCGATTTAATAGCATCTCGTCGATCAGGGGCAAATCTCCGCAATTTTTGTTTTACGGGTACTTTGTCAGGCCGTAAGGCTAGCCTGTGCTCGATCACCTCCCTGGGGACTCCGGGCATGTCGGATGCTTGCCACGCGAATACATCTGCGTTAGCTCGGAGGAAGGTGATGAGGGCGTCTTCCTATTTGGGGTTGGAAGTATCCCCGATGCGAACAGTCTTCGAGGGCTCCCCTGCGTCCAGAGGAACCTCTTTGACTTTGTCGTTCGGCTTTGGTGTAGCTTTAGGCTTCGACTTGCTAGTCGAAGGCTGACTTTCTTCTCGAGTTGGTATTTGTCCTACCATCTCAAGGGATCGACGGTCGCAGGTATGCGCCATCTTCTTGTCACAATGGATTGTAATTACTCCTTTGGGACCTAGCATCTTAATACATTGATATCCATAATGAGTAGCCATTAGGAATTTTGCCAAAGTTGGTCGTCCGAGTATGGCGTTATATGTCAGATCGAAATCGACCACATCAAAGGGATTTTCTCGTCTCCGAAATTACTTGGTGAACCAAATGTTAAAGGAAGAGAAACTTGACCAATTGGTTTGGCGAAGATCCCAGACAATCCCATGGAAAGAGTATCGCATCGGTCTTACTTTGGTCCCGGTACTTGCATGTCATCCGGGCACTCAGAATAAAATATTTAACGAGCTTCCACCATCAACCAAAACTCGATTGACCCGACAATTGTTGATGGTGGGTTCGACCACGATTGGGTATCGACTGTCGAGTCGAAGGATCGGCGATACTCTTCTCGAAAGAAATGGTGACTTCCGACCACTTCGTAATTTATTGACGAGAGGAGGATCTATGGAGTTTACCTCGCGTCATGACCTTGAGTCGTCGCTTTGATTCATATGCCGATGATCCCCGTAGATGTGTTCAATGGTGTGTTGCGGATCCCGGGCAGCATCTCCTCTTCGTCATCTCAAGATTTATGACCACTTGTTTGACCTACCGCCGAGGGTGGGAAGTGGTCCTTGTCGCTGTAGTAGTCTTCAAGCTTTCGTTGGAAGACCGGCGATTCTGAAGGTCATGCCCTTCCTTTTTATGGAATGGACACCACCTAGGCTTATCATTTTTCCGATCAAGGCGCTTACCTTTGGCTCTGTCGAGTGTGGCTTGATGTGCGTGGCTCTTTATCATTCACGACCAATACCTCCTTGGAACCATTGGTTTTTGACCCTTCATCTTATTCTTGGACTTTTTGCTTTCTTATCCTTCTTCTACCAACTTCGCCGCTCTCGAGATGGATTGTCTTCACGATCGATTGTGTTGTTCCACTCGACCGCCTCAGAGGCGAGAGTATATCGATCGCCATTTCAAGAGTTCGCGATGTAGTAGGAGGATTTAAAGCAATATCCTCTCGTTATCCTTCTACTACGGACTCGCTTGAAAGCCCCGATGTGGATGAATCGAAACTTCGGAATTGAGTTACGAACCCGATCAAGCGCTTGATGAATCGGGCGCAATGTCTCGTTGTCGCTCGTCTCATCGGTGCAAGTCGCCCTCCTTCTGTATGATTGTATGTGCCTGGAAATTTGCCAAGAGAAGATCGCAGAGATGTTGCTAAGAATAGATCGACTCGAGTGGTTGGTTTAGTAACCACGATCGAGCGATCCTTCGAGCACGCTTGGAAGGTAATTTGCCATCACATGCTCTCTCCTCCCCGCCGCTCGAGCAATTTGTTGTGTAAATTTGAAGGAATTTGATGGGATTTTGGGAACCATCAAACTTCTCCATGTTCACCGGTCGAAAACGAGGTGGCAATGAGCAATTTCGGAGATCGGCGAGAATGCCCGACATCCAAGAATGACTTCTTGACGCCTTTGCGTAAAAGAAGGGTTGATATCATCGTGGTCGAATCGGCGATACCAAGAATGAGTTGACCCGACTGTAATAGGTCTCGGTCCCACGAGGGAATACTCCTCGTAGTATATCTGCTTTTGCAGATTTCCATATCGGAGTGGTGAACGATCACCTTTCCGAGGAGCTTTTTGATCATCAGCCATTTAGAAGACATTTCTTCGAGTAGGAGATCGACACGACTTGTGTTGCTATACCGATTTCTACGCGGTGATATGTTGGATTGATCGGTAGTGAAGAAGTCGTATGGGTACGACTACTTGAATGATGTCGACGAGGAGCTTCCAAATTTTTTCATTGTACTCGAAGCCTTTGTGCGATCTCTTCAAATAAGAGGTCGAACTGGCGTTCTCGCTAGCTCTTGAGTTGGATTCTCGAGCAAATCATTGATGTCTTTGGAGCTCTCGAGCTTCTTTCGATTGATATTGAATACGCCAGCAAATTCTTACGAGCTTCAATCTTCTTCCTTGAATTGCCTCAAGATTTTCCATGTTAGACTCTTGAGATTGCCTCAATGAAGCCGAGAATGTCGAGGATTTCCTGGCGCTCATGAAGGCGCTGGTCGTGTCCGCTTGATGGTGGTGTCATGGCCATTGCCACGAGGGGCGCAGCATGTGTGACCTTCGGAAGGGTCTCCATCTCGGTCTCTAGAAGAGTGATCTTGATCCGAGGAAGGACGAAGACCTCCGCTGATGATTCTCACTTGCGCCGAGGCCTCTCCGCTTGAGGAGGCATCGAGAGACACCATCTGGCGACTTGGAGTAATCCTCCAAGTAGGGAAGTCCGGGTTATAACTGTCTCCGTCGGCGGGTGTGACTCATGGAGAGATGGTCGAATTTGCGGGAAAAGCATGCTTGATCCCGCTCTCTGGCGTTATCCAGAGAGAGAGAATCACCAGATTGGGTGAAGTCCTGCATGTGGCTTCTAGAGCTTGCCTCACCAAGTCGGACCGCCTTAGGGAACTTGGACACTTCGAGGAAAAACTCTCGTCGTGTCGTGAGTCCACAGGTGTGGTCTGGTCGATTGACCCTTGCCCTTGAGAGGGTAGATTCTCTCTTGGACGTCTTGTTGGGGGATAAGGATCCTCCTCAACTCCACCGTGACATTGTCTCCTCGGATCGTGGGAAGATCCCGAGGCAAGAATGCCATAGGATGAGTCATCACTCGGTTCAGAATCGAATCCGGCATCCATGTCGACGTCTCACAGACCGCCAAGTCGAACCAGTTCTCCTCGCTCCATTCTCCGCCATGAGTGCATGAGATTTGGAAAAGCAGAGAGAATGTTGACAAGAAATTACCGAAGATCCCCACGGTCGGCGCCTAACTATCGGTGTTTTAGAACCGAACTTACGTAAAGATTGTTTGATTCGGGGTCTCCTAGAATAGAATCATGCAGAGATTGACACGGAATTTTTATCTGTGTTGGGCCTTCTCCGGAGAGAATAACAACCCTACTCTGTGTGTGTATGGTATTGAGTGTATCTTGAACAATCGGGGAAAAACTAAGACTATTACAGATAGTGCTTGTATTCCCGATGGCTCCTCCTCTCCCTTTCTCTAGTTGCCGCCTTTTATAGTGCGTGAAGGAGCGCAATTACTCGAGTAAAGCGGCGCCTCATCACCTCAGAATTCAGGCGCATGTTGGTAGTAATTACCGGTGTATTAATTCCTCCACGTCGCTCAATGACTATATACCGTAGATAATGGGTATTACGTGCCATTATTCTCGAGAATAACAACAGATGATGATCGTTTGAATCCCTTAATCAATAAGACCCACTTGTCTCGCAGTGTTCATTTGATTATAAGGTGGTCGTGGCTGACCTAGTCGAGAGGAATCTACGATTATGAGGTAGTCGTAGCAAGACTTACGACTATGGGATAGTCGTAGCATAACTTACGACTATGGGGGTGGTCGAGAAGAACTTACGACCATCCATTTGGTTCTTCCTTCATAACATTAAGGGTACACTCGGGGTTCACATGACGTCATATTTACCTATAATAAAAATTATAGATAAAAGGTAAAATGAGGATTATTATATCCTCGTCAAAGATTAAGACCCAGTTTGATGGTACTATCGAGTGCTACAAAGCTCGTCTTGTGGCTCACGGCTTTCAGCAGGAGTACGGTCGTGACTACGATTAGACTTTTGCCCCTATTGCCCATATGACCACTGTTCGCACTCTTGTTACGGTTGTTTCTATTCGCCGGTGGTCTATCTCTCAATTAGATGTTAAGAATGTCTTTCTTAATGGTGTTTTCCATGAGTAGGTTTACATGCAGCCGCCACCTGGGTATTCTATTCCCGTTGAGCATGTCTGTCGTCTTCGTCGTGCTCTTTATGGTCTCAAATAGGCTTCTCGTGCCTAGTTTGCGCGTTTTACCTCAGTGATTACCGTTGTCGGTTTTACTGTCAGTTCCCACAATCCTACTTTTTTGTCCATGTCTCATCTCGGGGTAGGACACTGCTTCTTCTGTATGTTGATGATATGCTCATAACTAGTGATGATTCCTCATTCATCATGTTTGTGAAGAAGCATATCAGTGAGCAGTTTCTGATGACTGATCTTGATTCTCTTACGTACTTTCTTGGGATTGATGTCTCTTCCACGCCTGAGGGCTACTATCTCTCCCAGCAGAAGTATGTGCAGAATCTTCTTGATCGGTCTGGTTTGACTGACACTCGCACTGCCGAGACTCCAATGGAGCTATCCCTTCAGCTTCGTGCCACTAATGGTGATCTTCTTGAGGATCCGACTCGATATCACCATCTTGTTAGGAGTTTGGTGTATCTTGTAAGCACTCGTTCTGATATTGCTCATATTGTTCATATCTTGAGTTAGTTCATAGCTCATCCTACCCATCTTCACTATAGTCATCTTCTTCGTGTTCTTCGCTACTTGCGTGGGGCTATCTCTCGTCGCTTGTTTTTCTCTATCTCCAACTCGCTACAGCTTCAGGCATACTCCGATGCGACCTGGGCCAGTGATCCTTCTGATTGTCGTTCTCTTTTTGCTTACTGTGTTTTCTTGGCTCATTCCTGATTGCCTAGAAGACAAAGAAATAGACTGTAGTTTTTCGTTTGGATGCAGAGGCTGAGTTGAGAGATATGACAGCAGTGACAGCAGAGGTTACTTGGTTAAGATGGCTACTTAGAGATTTTAGAGTGTCTATGATGGGACCTACGGCTCTTTTGTCTGACAGTACATATGCTATCAGTGTTGCTCGTGACCCAGTGAAGTATGAGCTCACCAAGCACATTAGTGTGGATGCTTCATACACTCGCTCACAGGTGCACATGAGAGTACTTGCTTTACAGTTTGTAACACAGAGGACAGATTGCTCAGACTATGGTACAACATTTGCATTTTCTCTCCAAACTTGGTGTGTATGATCCACTATGAGTTTGAGGGGGGGTTGTTAGAATAGAAATTTCTTTGTATTTCCTTATATATATATATATATATATATATATATATATATATGACATTTTTTTTGTAATATCTCCTTATACTCCCTATACATATTGCCTATTGGGCCTCATGAGTACATATACAATATTCATAACAGTTTCAACCTAGACAGGTATGCTTTTACACTGCACAGAAACTTATTAGAAATGACATGTTCTATGTAGAATGTTTAGCTTTTTAGAAAAATTCATAAGCACCTCTCAATAAAACTTCTGCAAATTGTGCTAACAATGCAGGCAGTGAAAAGGGACCTTTTGCTCTTCAGTTGGTCTTCCAGAAGCATGTACAATCACACTGAAGACATCCATGGAACGCACAAGATCTTGGCCGGTAGCTTTCAAAGCCGCCAGCACCTACGGCTACATAAATGGACCAGGTTGGAGAAGGTTTTGCCGGGAGAACAAGGTAAAAGAAGGCGACCGCTGCACCTTCAACGTGATCGAAACAACGGTCTGGCATGTTGTGGTTGTGCCCAGCTAATACAAGCAAAAAAACTAGTCCCAATATTGTGCCTACCAATGCCAATGCCACTTGCCAATCTCGGTCCTTGGTCAGTGATTTTCATGTGAAAATAAGCGGTATTTAGGCAGTCTAGTAGACAAGTCAATCTATGGTTGGTATCTTCGTACATGTACTGATCTCGCTTCCTGTCCAGTAACGGCCTTCTGTTTCTGCCAATGTTACACTGCCAACTTATCAGTGTGTATGCATTATAAAATCTATGCAGAAATCAGAATGGATAATAAGAAGCAGAGGTTCAGACTTCAGAAGAGATAACAGAGCTACGCACTGTTAGAATAGGACTTTTTGTATTTCTTTATCTATATATAGAAACCCTCTTTGTACATCTCTATATATATTGCCCATTGGATCCTCTTAAATATACACATAATATTCATAACATGGTATCAGAGCTAGGGCAAACTTAGCTCTTTTCGCTGCCACCGCCGCCGTCGCCATGCCGCCGCCGAGCCCGCCCGACGCCGTGGTCGCCCGCGACGGTCGCCGTCGCGCCATGCCCGAGCCCGCCTGATGCCGCCCGACGATGCCATCCGCTCGAGCTCGCCTGACGCTACGCCCGATGAGCGTTGCCCTAACGCCGCCCGTGCGGTCTCCGAGGCCGCCGCCGCCCCGTTGCCGCCGTCATCGCCGCCGCCGCTCCCGGTCGCCCTCGTGATTGCATCGAAGATACGGTTTAGAAGCTGTATGCGTATCGGTTTCTTATAGAAACCAGATTTATTATTATTATTTTAAAAAAAATAATAAAACGAGACGCCGATCTAATCGCCGACCGCCCAATGCCGCTGTTAGACTTCATTGCCTTTGGTCATTCGCCATTTGTCGGTATACGCTTACCAATGGCTTCCGTTCCATCCGCTGCGATCTCATTCTCGGGAACAAAACTTAATGGTATGAACTATAGGTTGTGGTCTTCACTCATGGAGATCACGCTAGACGGTCTCCGCCTCTGGGGACATGTTACTGGTACCCAACCTTGTTCGCCGTCGCCGGTTCAGCCTCCTCCCAGACGGCCTACTTCTGCAACTTCTGTAGGAGATGAGGCCGCCGCTGCTGCTGATGCTACTGATGAGGCCCGTGTTCGAGCCATCTTGGTGGTCAGCGTCGATGACTCTATCCAGCTAGACATTGTTGGGCTGTGTACCACTCGTTAGATCTGGAAGTACTTGCGCGAACGATACCAGCAGAGCAGCGATGCTCAGTTCTTTTCGCTTCAGCGTGAGTTGGAGACGCTTCGTCAGAAGGACTCCTCCGTCGATGACTTCTTCCGAGCCCTGCCCAGTCTTTGGCGCCAACTGGATGAGCTGGCTTCTCCGCTCTGCCAGGAGTGTCATCAAGTGCGGAAGGCAAGTCGTGATCGCCTTTGCCTTTATGACTTCGTTTGCCGTCTTCACCCAGAGTTTGAGCCTATCAGGGCTCAAATGCTGAGCCTCTCACCACGACCGACAGTCACCGAGACTCTTTCAACACTTCGTGCTGAGAAGTTTCACCGTGGGTTAGCAGCACAATTTGTTCCGATTGTGCATGCTACCCCTTCTTCTACAACTACACCGACCCTTTCGCTCTGACTACGCCTCCTCGGTGTCTATTTCGCTCTGCTTTTGCACCAACGGGGCTCGGTGTAATTATTGCAAGAACTTGAATGCGACTACGGTGTTGTGCGGACGCAAAAAAACAAAGCGCTGAAATTTGGACGATCCAAGAAGCGTGGAGGCCCTTCTTCGACGGGAGGACGCAGAACCAAAGACGCCGAGGCTAGCGATTACTGCTAGGTTCTACTTCAGTAACTCTCTCACAGCTCAGCAGGTTCTGCTAGTCTAGCTCAGATGTCTCTTCTAGGTACTTCTTACGTTCTGGATTCTAGTGCCTCTTTCCACATGGCACCAGACTCCACATCTCTCACTTCAGTAGGACCTCCTATTTTTTCCTATCTCTGTTCAGACAGCTGACGGTACTTCTCTGTCTGCCAGCTATCAAGGCACTCTTTTTTCCACTGATTTTATAGTTCCAGTTGTTTCCTATGTTCCCCAACTTACCATGCAGCTTCTCTCGGTGGGTCAGCTCTTCGATCTTGGCTGTAGGGTTGGTTTTGACTCACACCTGTTTCATCCAGATCGCTGCATGTGGGCGATACTTGCATCTTGGCGGTGCCAGAGGGATCATCACGGTCTCTACATCCTTGATCGCCTGCACCTTCCGTCCACTTCAGTTGTTCCTGTCACCTCTACGTCTCCTTCCACCGCCACTGCTGTCACCACCTCTGGCGTTTTTGTGCAATGGCATCACCGTTTAGGTCACTTGTGTGGGTCTCGTCTTTCTTCATTAGTTTGTCAGGATGTTCTTGGACGTGTTACTATTGACATGGCCATGTTTTGTCAGGGTTGTAAGCTGGACAAGCAGCTACAACTTTTTTTTATCATTCTAGTGAGTCCTTGTCTTCTCGTCCTTTTGACTTAGTTCATTCAGATGTATGGAGACCTGCGCCTATTATCTCTAAAGGCGGGCATAAACTTTATGTGATCTTCATTGATAATTATTCTCGTTTTACATGGATTTTCCCTATGTCTAATCGTGATCAATCTCTTGCGATCTATCGTAGCTTTGCAACGATGGTTCGTACTCAGTTTGATTCTCCTATCCATACTTTTCACTGTGATTCTGCTGGCGAGTACTGTTGTGGTGCTTTTAGATAGTTTCTTTCTGAGTAGGGCACTCTTTACCAGTCTTCTTGTCCTGGTGCCCATGCTCAAAATGGGGTTGCTGAGCGCAAACATCGTCATCTGATTGAGACTGTCCGCATTCTTCTCCTTGCCTCTCACGTTCCACCATAATTTTGAGCTGAGGTTGTTTCTACGGCTGCATATCTCATCAATATGCAGCTTTCCACTGCTCTTAAGGGTGTCAGTCCTATAGAGCGTCTCTACTCTCGAGCCCCCCAGTACACTCACCTTCGTGTTTTTTGCTGTACTTGTTTTGTTCTGTTGTAGCCTCGTGAACGCACTAAACTATCAGCCCAGTCAGTTGAGTGCGTGTTTCTTGGTTATAGTTCTGAGCATAAGAGTTATCGTTGTTGGGATCCTTCTACTCGACGGATCAGAATTTCACGAGACGTTGTCTTTGACGAATCTCGACCTTTCTTCTATCGAGATTCGGCTCCCCCTGTTTCCACTGTTGAGTCGATTTCATGGTTGTCTCTTTATGACTCTTCACCCATTTCTCCACTATCACAGTCTTTCCCTGGTCTGTCTCTAGTGGTTCCTTCTATACCTCTGCCTCCGGTGCTGCCGCTTGCCGCACCGCATCTTGTTCCTGCAATACCACCATCTCGTTTCTCTAGTATTCACTACTCCAGACATCCTCATCCTTCACCAGCCTCCTCTCCTGGTATCTTGCTGACACCCACATCTGATCCTCCTGATGATGCTCCTCGTTACGTCCTTCGTGACTGGGCATCCCTTCGACCTCCTAATCGTCTTGGATTTGCTCCGATAGCTTATGCTCTCTTTGTTACTGAGTCTAGTTCTTATCATGAGGCTGCTCCTCATTCCGAGTGACAGTTCACTATGGCAGAGGAGCTTGATGCTCTTCGACGTAAGGAGACTCGGGATATTGTACCGACACCTGTGCATGTTCGTCCGATTACGTGTAAGTGGGTATACAAGATTAAGACTCAATCTAATGGTACTATCGACCACTGTAAGGCTCATCTTGTGGTTCGTGGTTTTCAGCAGGAGTACGGTCGTGACTATGATGAGACATACTACATGAGATTGCTACGTAGCATAGAATCATTCTCTGGGCATAGAATCGATTCTCTGGGCAAAAGCAAAATTTCAGGGTGTGACTTCAAAGTGGAACTTGTTCTTCATCAACCAACGCACACTCTGCGATCAAAATTTGTCATTAGAGAATGGAATTACAAACTTTTAAGATGAGCGTGACCGCGCAACTCTGACATACCAATCTTGGTAATTGCCCCACAGCAAGACTAGCTTTTTATTTTTTTAGATTCTGTGGGATACAGCTTGGCAAAGAGATCAATGCAAATCTTGGTTGTAGCCAAGTTCCTTGTCAGTCACTCACTTGTCAGATAATAATATTTATGTGAAGATTTCAGTAAAGATTGTGCCACTGAGTAGCTATTTGAATTAGATGAGAATTAAGTTCTCACGTTTGGTTGACTGAACACTGCATAATGCCTATGATGACAAAATCAACAAACATAATTTATTAGCTTCAAGGTTCTAGCAGAATCATTCCAAAACAGAAAAAAGGAAACCTTTATTAGGTAGAAAGGCCCATTCGATCGTACTTGTACTACCAGAACAACTAGGTTAATAAAACCTGAAAAATGGTTCTAAGTTCTAACAAGAATGACAATTCACAATGGTTAATTTTTCCAGAAACCTGGTGTACTCTTCCGGAGGATCTGGTACTTCCAAAGTACAGAAAGGCCTTCTTTGATGGAAGAGAATTCACAATGGTTAATATTTCCCGATGTAACGAACATTTTGGGGAAAACTTACCTCCAGGCCCCCCTGCCTTTCTCCCCTCCTTCTTCCCGTACGCAGCCCGACGTCGCTAAATGGCGCCGCCATGGAGACTCGCGCCACGCCAGCAGAAGAAGAAGCAGCCTGCAGACCACTGCTCCGCGTGCTCGCCTTGTCACATCGCCGCACCAACCCGTCTCTTGTCGCTCTGCCTTGCGCCTTGCTGCTCCCTGCCACGCCCGCGCCGACGCCACAAGACGCGCCAAGGCCCGACCGGCCCCCCTCCTCCTCCGCGCGGGCCTCCCTATAAACTCCTCCTCCTTGCTTGAGCCTCCACGTCGCCCGAGCTCCGTAAGCACCACTGTAACGGCCGCGCCGCCTCCTCGTCTCCTCGCCGCGTTGGTAAGTTGCCACCCGGCCCCCGAGCACCTCCCTGCCGGCCGCCGCCTCGCCATCCGCTCCCCAAGCCGCCGCCTCTCCCCCAGAACCCCCCCCACCCACCCGCTGCCGCCTGCCCGCCGCCATCCGCTTCGCCACGCCGCTTTTCCCGAGCCGCCGCCACTCCGCCATGCGCCGCCCCCAGCCCCAGCCGCCCGCCGGCCTGCCCTGCCTGCCATGGCCGCCTCCACTGAAAGCACCTCCTGCCCTCCCCTGTTCTAGCTCTAGGAAGCAGAGAGCATTTGGGAAAATAGAATGGGGAAATTGGGTTGATTTTGGGGCTGAATTGGGGATTTTAGTGGGAGTTGTGGGCCCCACCTGTCATATGGCTTTGAGTCATCCCTTTAGGCTGCCATGTGGGCCCCGCAGCCCACCAATTCCATGGACCCGAGCCCCCTGTTCCCATGAACTTCGGTTCAAACACTGCGTGCACCCAACCCTATTTCTCCTTTTTATTTCCTATTAACCTTCAAAAATTCATATCTTCTCCATTTCAACTCCAAAATTATGAAATAAATTTCTAAAATTTGTTAAATCAAGATCTTGCTAATGGCATAGGACTTGATTAATTTGGAGTTTATTTATTGTTCCTTATTTATTTATTTGCTCTCTTTGCCGTTGTGTCTTTTTAGGTATTCTCGCCGATTAGGATTTGAAGACGCTTGGCGACCATAAGTGATCAAGACCAAGATCCCTAGCCTTTAACCAAGGCGAGTCAATACTTTGATCATATTGCCCCTACATTTTATGCAAATTATGTTCTTTTAAATTAGCAAAATGCATGCTTTAATTTTTAATCAAATGTATGTTAAAGCTTAAGGTAGTTAAATGCCCACTTGATGTTTAAATAATTATTATGCCATCCTTGATAATTTGAATCCATTATTCTTTGTCACCCTAGTAACTATATGGTAATACTAGTTATAGGTTGTATAGCGACATGCTAGTCTTGCTTAAATCTAGGGATATTACAATATCCCAATCATCATTTCCTTAAACATAAAATGTTTTGGGGTAGTCATTGGTGGTCCATTGGCTAAAGGATTGTGAAAATAAATTGGTTTCCCTCCTCAAAACCCTAATGCTAGCTTTATGCAGGCGGATGGTGAGGTGGTGGGTGCTCAGGAGCACATGGTTGGTTGGCTTGTGGAATGAACCGTCGAGATAACCCTAAGGACTTAATCTTGTCACGACCTCCGTGTTAAACAAAGTACAACCACAAGTGCGCAAAGTGCAACTTGGCTTAGTAAAGTTATTAAACCTTGGAAGTCATCTCCTTTGGAGGGGAAACAAAGAACGTACAAGTCTTGAAGACACTCCGGCTTGGAAGGACACCAAAAGGTGAAGTTACCGGTGCGCTAGACGCGTTGTGGCGGGGCCAAGCGCTAGTCGTTGTGGTGAACATCCCGCACAACATATGGGCGTAACCCGTATGGGTGGATTGACGGAAAGGGCGAGATAGCTAGAAAGGTTCTTGTGATTTGCCGCCCAACTACATGACTACTGGAATCATGTGGGGTAACTGGGTAGACTATCTCTTGTGGGTAAAGTGTGCAACCTCTGCAGAGTCTAAAGCTGCTTAAAGCAGTAGTGCCCCTACGGTCAAAAGGCGGACATGGGAATCATAACTTGAGTTAGTTCTATTTCAAAACAACTTTGTGGGTGGTATGGAAAATGGTGGAAGGGCTCACCTAGCCTGTTTTGGATTTTGCCCGAGTCGTCGAGCTCGATGGTTGTGGTTATTGGAGGCCGCCCAATTAAAAGGATGCATTGGTAGAGTTTCCACGAATGGATTCTCTACTAAAATAATTATTGCACATGCTCTCTTTATAAAATGCAATTTGTTAAAAATGCTAAGTGATAGGACTTTGTAATTATGATATTTGAAAAGTTGCTTTCGCAAATAAAAGAACCCGAGCCATCCTTGTTAAGCCATGCATGTATAAAATTGCATTGTGTGTTGGCTCGCGAGCACGGTAGTAGTGCTCATTCTCGCTTCTCCCCAAACCCTCGAGATAATGAAGGCGATGGAGACTACGCCTTCTCGACGGCCCGAAGATGATGGACAAGGCTATGACGAAGAGTAGCATAGTCGTAGTTTAGGTCTCGCCAGTCTAAGTAGACTCGTTGGTATTCACGTACAACTGATATTATCCAAACCATGGTTAATATCCGTCGTACACGGGTTACCCCAGTCGCTTGCCTGTGTGAGATGAGCCCTACCTCGCCTTTTGCTTCCGCTATAGTTCACGTTACTCTTTTGTGATGTAATCCATTTGGCCTTTCGGCCCTTTTGTAAACTTCGACCGACGTGGTCTATGTTACTCGATTGGTTGTAATAATTAATATTTCAGTTCACGCTTGTATGAGTGATCTGACAATGTGTCTTGTGAAGTGCTAGCTACTGATCCAGGGAATAGCACGGAGATTTCACAGAGGATTTGGATTCACGAAATCCGGGTCCGACAGAGCTGGTATCAGAGCATACGACTGTAGAGCCTTAGTTAGATTGGTCGATTGCCTTAAGGACTTGGATTTTATTTTCAAAACTAAGAAAAATTTTTATCAAAATATAGAGTACTTATTGCTTCTACTCATCATTCCTAGTTCCTTACTCATCTCTATTCTCATTAAGTGTTACTAATCTCTTCTTCTGTTTCAAAATTTGTAGATGGCTTCCTCTCCAGCTGCCGGCCCATGGGACCATAGCTCACATGGAGAGCATGACGGCGGATTCGCCGAGCTCCTTCGCCAACTAATGGTGGAACTTGGTTTCATCCACCCTCCGATCTCTGAGGCCAAGGGCGAGGGTCATAGCTCACGAGTCTGGGAGATGGAGGTCTTCCTCTATCCTAGGACTGGCGAGTTCGTAGCTCATACCTTCTAGGCCTAGGCCCCTCGTCGCAGCATCCCCGACGCCATCCAGGACGCAGCCCGTGTCGCCATCACCCTTTGTCTTTGGATACACGAGGACCTCTGCGCGGATCACCATTCTCCTTCTTCCGTACCTCCCCGACGGACGGCGCTTCCGAGTCCTTTGTCGCCATCGACAACGAGCCCGCTGACCCACGGTGCGGTGACCCAGCGATGGTTTACATCCACTCCGCACGACGAGGTCCGCCACTCGGGCGCTTCTCGGCCGTGGCGGCTCACTCCGACACCCTCCGCGCCAACTGGACCAGAAGTGATGAAGCCCTCTTTGCTGCCAGATGGGAGAGAGACACCGTCACTACGGAGAGAGATGCCGACTTTCGCGGTAGCACGCCTCACCGCCGCCCTTGCGAGCGCCGCCGGCCCAACTCCGGCTCGGCTCCGGCCCGACTCGGCTCGGTTCCTCCCGGCCTTCCCTTCCAGCAGCGGGACGCGCAACCAACCTCTTCGCCCCCGAGGAGCTCCCGACCGGATGACTGCGCGTAAGAGCGTACGACGCCCCAGTCCGCCGCCCTTCGACGACCTTCTGGCGTTCAGGCGTGGACGCAGCCCCAGCCGTTCTCCGCACGTCAGCCCGAGTCATTCTGGCTCGTCGAGCTTCAGCCAGAGCCGCTCCCGCTCCGAGTCCCCGTTGGAGTAGTTAGGATGGTCTAGGTTAGCCGGTAGTGCTTGCTAGGCAGTATTTTGGGTTGCAAGCACTTTTGTTTTTCTTTTGTAGACGAGATGCATGTATCCTGTGTCATGACTTGGCTTAGCATATAAGCTTTGTTTGTTAGTCATGTAACACCTAACCCCCATAATATAATGCAGCCATTCTAGGCTTTGTATTGTACTTATTTGATCTTCTCGTTTGGTTTATGTTCTTCTGTGTGTGCCTTAGAGGGCTAGTGAACCCTCATATACCCCTCCCTGGTTCTCTCTAGTTCTAAACCTCAGTTTTTCCTCAGGATGTCGCCAAGAAGAGCCTCCGCCATGACCGTGGAGCCTTTGCAGCCCGGTCGAGGCCGTGGTCGTGGCCGTGGTCGTGGACAAGGACAAGAGCTACCTCCCCACCACCAGCTCACCCGACCATGGCACAAGTAATCTTGCAATGACTCAGATTCTCGGGCTTTGCTCAACAATCGGCATTCAGGACTGCCGGCCGCCACTCCAAACTTCGATTTCCTAAGAACAAGACCTCTCACATTTGAAGCGGCTAATGAACCTCTTGAAGTCGAAGATTGGCTCGGGGACACCGAAAAGAAGCTTCGACTTGCCGTTGCTCGACGCGGATAAGGTGGACTTTGCTACCCACCGGTGAAAGGTGCCGCTTGTTGCATGGTGGGAGAATTACCTTCTTTGCTAGAAGAAATGAAGGACCGGAAGATGAAGAAGAAGATCGACAAAGAACGTAAGTAGTGGGATCCACGAATGGAGAACCAAGAGACCCAGCTTTGAAGCCGTGGAAGAAGAAGTTGTTGAAACACCTCTTGTTGAAAATGAACCGACAGCATCCAATTCCTTGGACGGAATTCAAAACCGCCTTCAGAACCAATTTTGTGCCAGCCGGTACCATGAGACTGAAGAAGAACGAGTTCAGAACTCTTAAACAAGGACATATGACGGTCAACGAGTATGTCACTAAGTTTACCGGCTTGCCCGCCTCGCCCCCAATGACGTAGCTGATGAGGAAGAAAAGATAGACCGCTTTGTGGAAGGTATGCGTAGTGACATGCGTGGAAAGCTTATCCTCCATGACTATGCAAACTTCCATCAGTTGATCAACAAGGCCCTACTGCTGGAAAATGAGAATAAGTTAGCAGAAACTAGCCGCAAGAGGAAGATGCCTTTCCAGAAATCACAAGGCAACTTTTCCCAGAAGTCAACCTTTCAGGGCAGTTCTTCCTTTAAATCTTCTGCCGCCACACCTCAGAAAAGTTCATCCCCAAGGCCCCAAGGAAGTGGATTCCGCACTCTCCGCCCTACTGGACACCCTGCCACAGTCAACCCCGCAGCCAATCTCCACTGTTTTGCTTGCGGAGAAAAAGGACACTTTGCCAATCAGTGCCCTCATCGCAGCAACCCTGCCCCAAAGAACAACCCCGGAGCCGCTGCAATTCAAGGTCGAACCTCAGCTCCAAGTAAGAGCCACCAGACTTCTCAAGCTTCAAGGTCTACCCCATCGCAAAGTCGTGGCCGTGTGAATCATGTCATCACGAGGAGGCACAAGATGCCGCAGAGTGCTAATGGATCGTTCTCTGTTAATTGATTACCAAGACAAGTTTTGTTTGATTACGGAGTTTAGCACTCTTTTGTTTCAAGAAAGTTTGTTGAAAGGCTTAAGTTGCCGACCTATAAGTTAAAGAAACCCGTGGTACTTAGTTCGCCCGGGGGACCCCTATATGCTACCTCAGTTAGTCCCAGAGTAGAGATTGCTTTGGAAGACTCTGGATTCCTAGCCTCCCTTCTTGTGCTAGAATCTCAAACATTGGATATCATCCTAGGGATGGATTGGTTGGCCGCGTATCATGGACTAATAGATTGCGCCAACAGGAAAGTGGTACTTGCCAAAGACCCTGAAACCACAATAAGGATTAGTGTGGATCGTTCCTCTCCTTTGGTTCGAACAATCCACCATCTTGGAGAGATGTCCCTAGAGACGACGCCTGTAGTCCAAGCTTACCCCGAGGTTTTCCCAGAAGAATTGCCAGGCATGCCCCCTGACCGAGATATCGAGTTCGTGATCAACTTGAAGCCAGGGACGGCCCCAATTGCCAAGAGACCGTACAGAATGGCCGCTGACGAACTTGAAGAGTTGAAGACACAACTTGAAGATTTACAAGAAAAAGGATTCATTAGACCTAGTTCTTCTCCACGGGTTCGCCATTCTCTTTGTGAAGAAGAAAGATGATGGTTCCGCCAGATTGTGTGTGGATTCTGAGCCCTCAACGAAGTGACCATCAAGAACAAGTATCCCTTGCCCGCATTGATGACTGTTCGATCGGTTGGTGAGAGCTTCAGTTTTCTCCAAGATAGACCTACGGTCGAGGATACCACCGACTCAAGATCGAGTGAGGACATTCCCAAGACGGCCTTTACCACTCGGTATGGCTTGTTTGAGTTCCACGATCATGTCGTTTGGCTTAACCAATGCACCGCCTACTTCATGAATCGATGAACAAGGTATTTATGGAATACTGGACAAGTTTGTAGTCGTGTTCATAGACAACATCTTGATCTATTCCAAGACCAAGAAAGAACATCTTTGAACACCTACAATTGGTCTGGAAAGCTTAAAGAGCATGAGCTCTATGCCAAGTCTGATAAATGTGAGTTTTGGCTTCAGAAATCAGTTTCCTCGGACATATTGTATCCGCAGGAGGAATAGCGATTGATCCGCCAAGGTAGAAGCCGTGATGGATTGGAAGCTTGACCTACATCGATGGCGAAGTTCGTAGTTTTCTCGGTTTAGCCGGATACTCTGAGGCGCTTCATAGAAGGATTCTCAAAGCTCTCCAAACCTATGACCCACCGCTAAAAAGGAAAAGAAGTATGAATGGACCGAGGCTTGTGAGAAAAGTTTCGAGAATTGAAGAAGAAATTGACTTCGCACCGCTTTTGACCTCGCCAGACATTCATCAAGACTTTGAAGTCTATTGCGATGCATCACTCCAAGGTTTAGGATGTGTGCTTATGCAAGGAGGAAAAGTTGTAGCTTATGCATCCGCACAACCGCCCTCATGAAGACAACTATCCAACTCATGACTTGGAGTTAGCGGCGAGAGTGCGCGCCTCAAGATTTGGCGGCACTATTTGATTGGAAATCATTGTAATATTTACACGGACCACAAGAGTCTCAAGTACATCTTCACCCAATCCGATCTCAACCTTCGGCAAAGAAGATGGTTAGAGTTAATAAAGGATTACAACTTGGATGTTCATTATCATCCCGGAAAGGCTAATGTGGTTGCCGATGCATTAAGCCGCAAGTCATACTGCAATAATGTTATGATTCAAGAACACCAACCTGAGCTCTATAAGGAATTCGAAGCCCTCAACCTTTGTTTGATAGAGCAAGGTAACCCAGACGCCATGGAAGCACATCCAACTTTGGAAGAGCAAATCAAGACTGCTCAAAAGGAACATCCGGGAGTCCAAAGATTCAAGCGTCTCATGGCTAAAGGAAAAGCCCCCAAGATGATCGAAGACCAGCAAGGAATTCTATGGTATGGGACACGTCTCTTTGTCCCCCACCAAAAGGAACTCAAGGATTTAATTTCGAAGAAGCCCACAACCAAAGATATACCCTACATCCAGGCAGTACCAAGATTTATCAGGACATGAAGATTTTGTACTGGTGGCCACGCATGAAAAGAGATATCGCCGAGTATGTAGCCTGTTGTGATGTATGTCAACGAATCAAGGCCGAACATCAGAAGCCAGCAGGATTGCTTCAACCCCTGCAAATTCCCCAATGGAAATGGGAAGAAATTGGAATGGATTTCATTACCGGTCTACCACGAACCAAGTCCGGATGTGACTCAGTATGGGTTATAGTTGATAGACTGACCAAAGTAGCCCATTTCATCCCAGTAAAGACAACGTACAAGGGAGACAAGTTAGCCGAGCTATACATGGCTCGTATTGTGTGTTTACATGGAGTACCCAAGAGGATAGTCTCTGATCGAGGATCTCAATTCACCTCACATTTCTGGGCTAGTTTGCATGATGCCCTTGGTACCCACCTTGATTTCAAAGCCTGACATACCATCCATGAATCGATGGTCGAGACGAAAGGACAAACCAGATTTTGGAAGACATGCTTGAGCTTGTGCTTTGGAATTCTGATGGTAGGAGAAATGTCTGCCGTATGCCGAGTTTGCCTACAATAACAGTTATCAGTCAAGTCTAAAAATGTCCCCATTTGAAGCACTTTATGGTAGAAAATCGTAACCCTCTCGCATTGGTCGAGAATCGGTGAAGGATATATATTTGGACGGATACCCTCAAGCAAGTCAAGAGAAAGTTCGACTAATCGAGATCGCCTTCAAAATTTGCTCAATCAAGACAAAAGAGTTATGCCGACAACCGTCGAAGGAAATTAACTTTTGAAGTTGGAGACGCTGTATACCTCAAGGTATCCCCACTTCGTGGAACTCGAAGATTCAAAGTAAAGGGCAAGCTCGCCCCCAGATATATAGGACCGTTTCCGATTACCGCCAAGCGTGGAGAAGTAGCCTATCGGCTAGAGCTACGGAACATCTGCCGAGGTTCACAGCGTGTTTCACGTCTCCGGCTCAAGAAGTGTCTCAGAGTACCTGAAGAGCAGACGCCCGTTAAAGCCATCGCCCTTCAGCAAGATCTAACCTATCCAGAGCACCCGATCAAGATCCTCGACGTCATCGAGAAGCGAACAAGACGCCAAGTCTTCCGCCTTTGCAAGGTCCAGTGGAGTCACCACTCGACCAAGGAAGCCACGGGAACGCGAAGATCAAGCGAAGCAGACTACCGTTCTGTTGGCGGGCGATCCGAATCTCGGGGTCGAGATTCCGTTTAAGGTGGGCAGGATTTGTAACGAACGTTTTGGGGAAAACTTACCTCCAGGCCCCCCTGCCTTTCTCCCCTCCTTCTTCTGACGCGACGGCGACGCCTTCATGGTGGCGCCGCCATGGAGACTCGCGCCACCGCAGCAGAAGCAGCAGCAGCAGCCAGCATGACCACTGCTCCGCGTGCTCGCCTTGTCACATCGCCAAGACCAACCCGTCTTATCGCCGCTCTGTTGCGCGCCTGCCTGCAAGCCTGCCCGACGCCGCCTTGCGCAGACGTCGCCTTGCCAGCGCTCCGGACAGGCCCCCTCCTCCTCCCACGTCGGGCCTCCCTATAAAACTCCTCCTCCCTTGCTTGAGCCTCCCGTCGCCCGAGCTCCGTAGCACCACAGAACCGGCCGCGCCGCCTCCTCGTCTCGTCGCCGCGTTGGTAAGTTGCCACCGGCCTCCCCGAAACACCTCGCCTGGCGCCCGCCTCCTCGCCATCCGCTCCCAGCCGCCGCCGCCTCTCCCCACGGCGACCCCACCACTCCACCCGCCCGCCCGTCCGCCTTGCCGCCATCCGCTTCCCTGCCTTGCCCCTTCCCGAGCCGCCGCCTCCGTCCGTCATGCGCCGCCCACTGACCATGCCCGCACGCCGCGCCATGCCATTGCCCCATGCCCGGCCTCGTGAAAGCACCTCCTGCCCTCCCTGTTCTAGCTCTAGGAAGCAGAGAGCATTTGGGAAAATAGAATGGGGAAATTGGGTTGATTTTGGGCTGAATTGGGGATTTTAGTGGGAGTTGTGGGCCCCTTTGTCATATGGCTTTGAGTCATCCCTTTAGGCTCCCATGTGGGCCCCTGACCCACCAATTCCATGGACCCGAGCCCCCTGTTCCCATGAACTCGGTTCAACACTGTTTCGTGCACCCAACCCTATTTCTCCCTTTTTATTTCCTATTAACCTTCAAAAATTCATATCTTCTCCATTTCAACTCCAAAAATTATGAAATAAATTTCTAAAAATTTGTTAAATCAAGATCTTGCTAATGGCATAGGACTTGATTAATTTGGAGTTTATTTATTGTTCCTTATTTATTTATTTGCTCTCTTGCCGTTGTGTCTTTTTAGGTATTCTCACGCGATTAGGATTTGAAGACGCCACGACCCATAGTGATCAAGACCAAGATCCCCTAGCCTTTAACCAAGGCGAGTCAATACTTTGATCATATTGCCCCTACATTTTATGCAAATTATGTTCTTTTAAATTAGCAAAATGCATGCTTTAATTTTTAATCAAATGTATGTTAAAGCTTAAGGTAGTTAAATGCCCACTTGATGTTTAAATAATTATTATGCCATCCTTGATAATTTGAATCCATTATTCTTTGTCACCCTAGTAACTATATGGTAATACTAGTTATAGGTTGTACTTAAGCGACATGCTAGTCTTGCTTAAGTACCGGGATATTACAATATCCCAATCATCATTTCCTTAAACATAAAATGTTTTGGGGTAGTCATTGGTGGTCCATTGGCTAAAGGATTGTGAAAATAAATTGGTTTCCCTCCTCAAAACCCTAATGCTAGCTTTGTCTGGGCGGATGGTGAGGTGGTGGGTGCTCAGGGAGCACATGGTTGGTTGGCTTGTGGAATGAACCGTCCAGATAACCCTAAGGACTTAATCTTGTCACGACCTCCCGTGTTAAACAAAGTACAACCACAAGTCTTGCAAAGTGCAACTTGGCTTAGTAAAGTTATTAAACCTTGGAAGTCATCTCCTTTGGGGAAGCGAAGAACGTACAAGTCTTGAAGACACTCCGGCTTGGAAGGACACCAAAAGGTGAAGTTACAATTGCGCTAGATGTTGTGGCAGGGGCCACCAAGGCTAGTCGTTGTGGTGAACATCCGCACAACATATGGGCGTAACCCGTATGGGTGGATTGACTGAAAGGGCGAGATAGCTAGAAAGGTTCTTGTGATTTGCCGCCCAACTACATGACTACGGAATCATGTGGGGTAACTGGGTAGACTATCTCTTGTGGGTAAAGTGTGCAACCTCTGCAGAGTCTAAAGCTGTTTAAGCAGTAGTGCCTACGGTCAAAGGCGGACATGAGAATCATAACTTGAGTTAGTTCTATTTCAAAACAACTTTGTGGGTGGTATGGAAAATGGTGGAAGGGCTCACCTAGCCTGTTTTGGATTTTGCACGAGTCGTCGAGCTCGGTGGTTGTGGTTATTGGAGGCCGCTCCAATTAAAAGGATGCATTGGTAGAGTTTCCGCCGGATGGATTCTCTACTAAAATAATTATTGCACATGCTCTCTTTATAAAATGCAATTTGTTAAAAATGCTAAGTGATAGGACTTTGTAATTATGATATTTGAAAAGTTGCTTTCGCAAATAAAAGAACCCGAGCCATCCTTGTTAAGCCGTGCATGTATAAAATTGCATTGTGTGTTGGCTCGCGAGCACGGTAGTGGTGCTCATTCTCGCTTCTCCCCCAACCCCTCAGATAATGAAGACGATAGAGACTACGCCTTCTACGACGGCCCAGAAGATGATGGACAAGGCTATGACGAAGAGTAGCATAGTCTGTAGTTTAGGTCTCGCCCAGTCTAAGTAGACTCGTTGGTATTCGCGTACAACTGATATTATCCAAACCATGGTTAATATCCGTCGTACACGGGTTACCCCAGTCGCTTGCCTGTGTGAGATGAGCCCTACCTCGCCTTTTGCTTCCGCTATAGTTCACGTTACTCTTTTGTGATGTAATCCATTTGGCCCTTTCGGCCCTTTTGTAAACTTCGACCGGCGTGGTCTATGTTACTCGCTTGGTTGTGATAATTAATATTTCAGTTCACGCTTGTATGAGTGATACAGCAATGTGTACTGTGAAGTGCTAGCTACTGATCCAGGGAATAGCACGGAGATTTCACAGAGGATTTGGATTTACGAAATCCGGGTCCGACACCCGACTCCTGGTGTACTGTTCCAGAGGAACTGGTACTTCCAAAGTACAGAAAGGCCTTCTTTGATGGCCTCTTCACACATCACAGGGTCACAGCTGTACAACACAGTGTGAAGACAGCTCTCCTCCGCCCAATGTTGTCTAAAGCGATGGCACAATTCTGCCTCTTTTTGTTCCTCCAACAACTTGGAAAAAGTGTCCCTTGACAAGCGTGAACTTTGGACTTTGGAGACACTGCGATCTCGAGGACGTGTCCTTGAGACATCTTCATGTGATCATTTAGCTATTCAGAACACCATAAACAGGGCTGCTAATTGATAATTTTTTGCACAAAGTGGGTCTGATGATTTGATCATGATCTCCATATCCTGCTATAGTTGCAGGCACATACACAGGCTAGTATTTGCAGATAAATATGCAAAGGAAATATTGCAGATATCTCATAATTTGCTGGTGGATAGTCTGAGACCTGAAAATATTATCAATGTTAAATCTTATAAAAATCTCTTGAGAAATTACTAAATATTTGAGTTCAGTCAAAAAAAAAAAAACAAATGGCTCGCCCGATGCTTCCCTCATCCTATTCATCCCGACTACAAACATAGTAACATAAAGGCCACGTACTGACGTGGACTTGGACCAGCGCGCGGTCAGGCATTTGGAAGTTCACATGATCACGTCCTTTGGTAGTTATCTTCTTCCTGGTTCCACGCTCTTTACCATAGTCTAAACTTCTATCCTAACACATTTTTTTGGCTTCCTGTCTTCCTCAGTTGTCTTTTGGCTTCCTGCCTTCCTCATCTCACAAATATCTCTTTTAATCACATAGACGTCACATTGGTTTAGAAACTCCTAATTACTGTCCTCACAAAAAGAAAAGGAAAAAACTCAAAATCAGAGCATGAATCACATAATCAAGAGTACAACGATTTTTTTTAGAGAAAGAAAAGTACAACAAATTATCATCCTTGGATTAGTAAGGAGCACTTCCCTTGGCAATAGGGGTAGATATTGAGCCAGGCAGTCGTCTTACCGAGTTTTTCTCGAAATTAACACTGATTGATTTAATATCATCATGTTTATAGTTTGGAACTATTTTTAGAACCGAGCTAACGAACCGAGCCGAGCCAGAGTGAAATCCAATTTCATTTGAAATTGACTCATTTCAATGTTTAACCAAATAACAAATCTAATTAAAGCAATTTTAAACCGAGCCACACTAACAAATTTTTTTTACACCCCTACCTGGCAACACTACTCACGCTTCTCATGGCCATGGATACGAACTCATGATCAGGCCGAGTTCAAGCGACACCACCATGCAAATAGAACGTTGACTTCTTTTCTCCTCAATCCTCAAAACCTTCTCGTAGAATGCATCAGTTCTCAAGACCTCGACATGCTCATGGAGGAGACGTCCTGTGGAGTACGAGTTACTCATATCCTTGTTATAAATAGCGTTTGTATTTATTACGAGGCCAATGAATCAATGTATATATAAGTACATGTATGACATATACGCAGTTAACTCCTTATACAATAGAGAAAATACACAGATAATAATACACATCTAATATCTCCCCTCAAACTTATGGTAGATCAACAACATGAAGTTTGGAGAAATAGAAGCAATGCTGGGCTCTGGTCTATGCCTTTGTGAAGAAGTCTGCCAACTGAATCTCTGAAGGCATATACTGAAGAGCAACAACCGATCCTGCACCTGTGTCCGCATGTAGAAAGCATCAACACCAATATACTTGGTAAGCTCATGCTTCACCGGATCTTTAGCAATGCTAATAGCACCTGTACTGTCAGACAAAAGAGGAATTGGTGCTGAAACAGAAATACCAAAATCCTCAAGTAACCACCGTAGCCAAGTAACCTTCGCAGTCAACAAAGTCATAGCTTGCAACTTAGGCTCAGCACTCGAACGAGAAACTGATGTCTGCTTCTTAGTCTTCCAAGCAATTAGAGAACCACCAAGAAAAATACAATAGGCAGAGAGAGACCGACGATCAGAGTGATCACTAGCCTAAGTGGCATCAGAATATGCCTAAAGTTGTAAAGAGCTAGAGCGAGGGAAAAAGAGATGACGAGTGATGGTTCCACAAAGATATCGTAGAATATAAAGAAGATGACTATAGTGGAGCTGAGTGGGAGCAGAAACAAACCGACTCAAGATATGCACGTGATACGAAATGTCAGGACGAGTGACACCCAGATAAACAAGACTCCCAATAAGGTGACGATAGCGAGTAGGGTCAGTAAGAGGCTCATCATCAGTGGGCCGAAAATGAACATGAAGCTTCATGGGAGTCTCAGCTATGCGTTGATCAGTAAGAGAAGTACAATCAAGATGATCCTGGATATACTTTTCTTAGGACAGATAGAAGCCCTTAGGCATAGAAATAACCTTAACCCCAAGAAAGTAGCGAAGAGGATCAAGACCAGACATGAGAAACCGCTCACTAAGACGCTCCTTGACAAAAGTGATGTACTGAGAATCATCTCGAGTAATGCTCATATCATCAACATATAAAAGAAGAAGCGTCCGACCGTGAGGCAAAGTAAGAATACAAAGAGTAGGATTATGAGCACTAGTAGAAAAACTAGCTGCAGTGACAACAGAAGAGAAACGATCAAACCAGGCACGAGGAGCTTGCTTGAAATCATGAAGAGATCAGCAAAGGCGACAAACGATACCCTCAGGAACATAATACACCGATGGTGGTTGCATATAAACCTCCTCACACAGCTCACCATTGAGAAAGACATTCTTGACATCAAGCTGGGAGATGGACCGTGCTCGAACAGATGCCACAGCGAGAAGAGTGCGAATAGTGGTCATGTGAGCCACAAGAGCAAAGGTCTCATCATAATCATGACCATGCTCTTGCTAAAAACCACGTGCCACGATACGAGCCTTGTAGTGCTCAAGAGAACCATCAGAGCGGATCTTAACCTTATAGACCCACTTGCACGTGATAGGAGAAACACGCGCAGGAAGAGGGACAAGATCCCACGTGCCAGTACGCTCAAGGGCAGCGATCTCCTCTGTCATCGCTTGCTGCCACTTCTGATGAACAAGATCATCACGATAAGAAGTCGGTTTGGCAAGAGCAGTGGCAACACAACCAAAACGCACAGGAGGCCGAATAGAATGGCGATCACGAAGAACATATCGAGGAGGAGGAGAGGCCGAAGAAGATGACCCATCAGAAGAAGATGGCACATCAGAAGAATCCTCAACTCGCGGATGACTAGTGTAGTAGAGAGGATAAGTAGGAACAAGGTCAGGAGGAACCTCTAGAGAGGGTATCGGTGGCGAAAGAGGTGCTGGTGGTGAAGGAGACGCCGGCGGGGAAGGAGGCACAGGAGAGACCAAAAGCTATAGTGGAGATGTGGTGGCTATGGGGGTGACAGAAAAAAAATTAGAAAAGAAAGTGGCTCGACAAGAGATACTGGAGTGGTGGAAGGAGAAGGACGAGGGTAGAAAGACAAGACTCATCAAAAGTGACATCCCGAGAAACCCGCATTTGTCGGCCAATAGGATCCCAACAACGATATCCCTTATGTTTAGCGCTATAGCCCAGAAAAACACACTCGATAGACCGAGTGGTCAACTTGGTGCGCTCACAAGGTGCAAGAAGAATATAGCACACACACACTCAAAGAGGCGAAGACCAGAATAATCAAGAGTCTGCCCACATAGACACTCAACTGAGATCCCTCCCTGAAGAGCAGAAGAAGGATGAATGTTGACCAGGAAAGTGGCAGTAGAAATAGCCCCAGCCCAGAAGTGTAGTGGAACAATAGAAGCAAGCATAAGAGCACAAGCTGTCTAAAAAAGATGACGATACTTTTGTTCAGTCACACCGTTCTGGGCATGAGCACCAGGGCAAGAAAACTGAGAGAGAGTGCCCTGCATAGCACGAAAACTATGAAGAACTCCCGACAAGTATTCCCCAACAGAATCAGCACAAAAAAATACGAATAGAAGAGTCAAACTGAGTACGGATCATGGTGGCAAAATTCTTGTAGATGGATAGAACCTCACTATGAGATGACATAAAGTATATCCATGTGTATTGAGAAAAGTCATCAATAAAAATTATATAATATCGATGACCTCCTTTCGAAACGAAAGGAGTCAAACCCCATACATCAGAATGAATAATATTAAAAGGACGCTGTGACACTGACTCACTAGAAGGATAGGGGAGTTGAACCTGTTTACCAAGCTTACAGCCCTGACAATTTAGAGAAGCATCACCAGACATAGACTCTAAAAAATCACGACGAACTAAAGAAGATAGACGCGACCCACAAAGATGTTCCAAACGATGATGCCATTGAGCAAAAGACGTAGTGGAGGCAGCAGCAAAAGCGAAGGCAGTGGTGGAGACGACAAGGCTGACAGGGGCAGCGGAAGGAAGATGAAGCCAGTCAATCTCCCAGAGAACCATGATTGGTGAGATGACCAGCGGATATGAGCTGCATGGTTAGTTTAGGAACATAAGAAACAACAGGAACATGAAAAGAGGATTTCGAAAGAGTGTCTCATCCTACAGCAGAGAGAGAGGTACCATCTACTGTCTAAACAGTGATAGGAGCAACTAAAGGACCAATGAAAGTGAGACCGGTGGAATCAGGTGCCATATGAAAGGAAACACTAGAGTCAAGAATCCAAGGTGATATACTTGAGAAAGATGAAGTAGAAGGTGATCTCTCACTAGAAGACTGTGCAGCAGAACCGGACGGTGCAAAAGCAGTCATACGACGCAGCAGTGTAAGAAGCACTTGAGTATCAGAAGCACCAGAGCTCCTCTAAAAGGAGGAACCGCCAATGCCCTTTGGAGGACAACCACCACGACGTAAATATTTCTTCTTCTTTTAGTAGAACTGCTCCACATGTCCATCCTTGTTACAATAGGTGCAGTGGAGTCCCCTACCAATAGTAGTTGTCACCGGTGAAGGCACCACTGGTGAAGGAGTAGTTGGAGACGTAGTGGGTGTAGAAACTGGAGGAGCTGCTAGAATCGAAGGAAATGACGGTGACGACAGCAGACCCGCAACACGAAGGCGAATCTTCTCAGTAGGAACAGATGCAAGGGTCTGGGCATAGAACTCGTCCACAGTGGCATCTCCCTGCTGCAACGACAACTCCCGACGCATAACAGTAAGATATAAAGAATCACCAGATAGCTCGTAGCGGTTGCGCAGATGCGCCCACATCAACTGTGCTGTAACCAAGCCAACCACATCCCTAGTGAGATGTACTTCCATACTAGCAACCAGAATAGTAGAGGCACGGGTATCCTCATCAATTCATGTCTTGTAGGCAGCGTACTAAGTATGAAAAGCCTCCATGGCATCCTCAAAAGCGGTAGATGCCTCTTGACGAGTGTAAAGCATACTTCAGGAGCACGAGCTCAACAGGTGGACCAGGGTGAGTCGAACAAGGTAGCTCACCAATGAGAAACTCCCAAAGGTGCTGACCACGCATGTGGAGAACCATGTGCTGAAACCAGTCCCAATAATTGAGACCATCGAAGATCACCGGTCATCGAGGAACAGAAACGGTGTCTGAAGATGACGACATTTTTTTAACCCTAAAACCCAAAACCGACGGCTCTCTTACTTATACTGGATACGATTTCTTAAGAAACCGTATCCGCGCGTCAGAGAGGGGAGATCGGTACCGATGAAGGCGGCTCCCCAGTGGTGATGACGGCGGATCCCCGGTGGCAACTCGGAGAGCGAGGTGGCGACATCCCAATCCCAGCGACTGGGCAACCGGGGACCAAGCGACCGGGCAACCGAGCGGCAGTGCGAGTGCTGGCGACGGCCGGCGGTGACGACAACGGCGACGGCGTCCGGGGGAACAACCTCTCGGGCAGAAGACCAGCGGCCTCGATCCGGAGTGGATCGAAGCGGCGGGTGGGAGTCAGCATTGACCTGGAGAGGGACGACGCCACAGACGATCAGCGCGGGCTTGGCAGTGGAGAGCACATCCTGCGAGGCACAAAGCGTGGTAGAGAAGAGGGGTGAGAGAGAGGCAGGCAGTCGACAGTGAGTGCAATGGTGAAGAACACCTAGGCGGTGGCAGCGGCTGGAGAGACAACCAACGACGGCTTGAAAAACCTAGGTTGACTCTGATACCATGTTATGAATAGTGATTGTATTCATCACGAGGCCAATAGGCCAATATATATACAAGTACATGTATGACATATATGCAGGTAACCCCTTATACAACAAGAAAAATACACAGATAATGATATACATCTAACAATCCTAACCTACTAGGACTTGGAGATGTGTTCGACAAGGATTCCGACCCTATCTTTCTTCTTTTTGGAGGAGAAATAGGGGGCGCTATATAAAGACATGAGGGGTGGTCATGGAGAACATAAGCCACAAACCAACTCATCCAAAGCAAGAGGCGCATGGGAGGATTAGAGGCTAGATTTTTCTTTAGCACTAGATTCTTGTATAGGGCAATGATCTAAGGGTCATAAAAGGTTCGAGAGGTTTGTGAGAGAGCGACAATCCCTTGTACTCTTTTGAGGTTGTGCTTAAGGAATTTACGGTCGACTTTGGCAAATCTTTCTCTCTCGTCATGATTATTTCATCACTGTTATTATGTTCTATGTATGGGATTCATCTACTTCGTTCTTGGTACTATGCACGCTTGTGCCGTTTCTCACAAACTCTAATCCAATCTGGGGCTGCTGCGCATAAGAAGAGGTATTGTAGTATAACAAGTGGTAAAGAGTCAAGTCCGGATTAATCAGATTTACGAGAAAGTTGACAAAATATCAGGTGGCACAAAATCGAGATCGATGTCTACGTTGTGGAATCAAGTGGAGAAATTTAACGACGGAAGAAATTTCAGTGTGTGGCGATGTGTGATGAAAGATGTCCTTGTCCAGCAAGGGTTAATCGATGCTCTTGAAAGGGACAAACCGGAAAAGACGTCTGATGAAGACTAGAAAGTGATGGAATGAAAGTCTGTCAGTACAATTCGTCTTTGTCTTTCCGATAAGGTAAAGTATTCGGTGATTACGGAGAACTCGCCGAAGAAATTATGGAACAACTTAGAAGAATTGTATATGGCAAAGTCATTAACAAACCAGTGAGTGCTAAAGCGACAATTGTTCAGATTGCGCATAGAGGAAGGCACACAGTTCGTTAACCATCTTAATGTATTCAACAAGCTTGTCACACAGTTGACTAATATGGATGAGAAAATTGAGGAGAACGACAATGTCGTCATATTGATGTCATCTCTACCACCATCATGGGAACAATTAGTGATGAATATTCTCGTAGGAAAAAAACACTCTCAACTTCAATGAGACAGTGACATATCTATTGGTGGCAGAGTCCTTGAAGAAGCCATCAAATTCTTCATCATCGGGTGATCAAGTATTGGCTACCATAGGTGTTGTAGGCAAAAGAGAAAGTCACAGTAAGAAGAAGGGCAAAAGCATGGGCACACATGCATGCTATCTATGTGACGAGGAAGGTCATATGATAAAATACTGTCTAAGTTTGAAGCAAATAAGAGGTGTATGCTCAGCGGCGGTAGCTAAAGATGATTTAGCCATACTAGTTGTCAATTAATCAGGTGCTTCTCAGGGATGAATATTAGATTCAGGTTGTTGCTTCCATATATGTTCGATGAGGGAGATGTTTGACGAAAAATCTCTACGTCCGAAGCATGGAACTGTTTACTTAGCGGATTTCAAGGAGTATGCAATTATTGAGGTGTGAACGGTTACATTGGAGATGTATAATGGAGCACATCACACATTGACAGGAGTTTGGTATGTTCCTGGCTTAAAGAAGAATCTAATATCTGTGAGGTCGCTTGAACTCAAAGGTTGTAAGGTATCACTTCAAGATGGAGTCATGCAATTTACTTACAAATGACAGGTAATCATGAAAAGTATTTGGAGCAATAGAGAATACCGATCGATGGGTAATCATCAGGAAAGAGCAACCAATGGGAGGTCTAGTAAAAATCCTAATCAGGATAAGGAAACCGTATCGTCAGTAGTAGGTACTCAGATCTCATATGCAGTTATGTGCGAAATTGCAAAGATGGTTGCAAAATCTAGTAGTCGCGAATGAAGATATGGTGAGACCAACCACGTGGTACCGACGAGCAGGTGAAGCTCGGAAGCGGTAAAAACCTATGGCATGGAGGGTTGTAGGAACAGGAGGTGTGGTTAACCAAACTACACAATAAATGAGCTCTTAGGTGGTGGGCCCTGTGGTGGGGGCACTCCCAAAGGTGGGAGGAAAAAAATTGAAAAAAAAATAGCGGAGCTGACTTGGAGTGAATTCTTGGAGTACCATGATGACTTCAATGGATAAAAGTTAAGGTTGAGATTGTTGAGTATGGATGTCTCATATCCTAACCTACTAGGACTTAGAGATGTGTTCTACGAGAATTCTTATCCTAATCCTATTAGGATTATGATTTCTTTTTTCCTTTTGGAGGAGAAATAGGGGACAATATATAAAGCCATGAGGAATGACCATGGAAAACACAACCAACAAACCAACCTATCCAAAGCAAGAGACGTACGAGAGGATTACAAGCTGGATTATTCTTTAGCACTAGATTCTTGTATAGGGCAAGGATCCGAGGGTCCTAAAATGTTCGAGAGAGTTGTGATAGAGCAACAATTCCTTATACTCTTTTGAGGTTATGCTTAAGAAATTTGTGGTCGGCTTCAACAAATCTCTTTCTCTCTCTCTCGTCGTGATTATTTCGTCGCTGTTATTAGGTTCTCTCTGCAGGATTCATCTACTTCGTTCTTGATACCGTGCACACTCGTGTCGTTTCTCACAAACTCAGATTCGATTTGAGACCGTTGTGCATAAGAAGAGTAAACACGTACAAGGTGAAGTGAAGGAGTGAACGGTTGCACAAATTAAGGAAAGAATAACAGAAAGCTCACGTAATCGCCACGTCCTGCAATTTCATCCAACTAGCACAACTCCAGTAAGCACGTTGTATGTACTTAGTCTGTATGAATAGCACCACTGTGTAGTATATGCCAATGGAATTTTCCGCTTTCTCATAACGATCTCTCCACCATTTGTTGAGAATATTCAGATGCACCAGTCTTGTTCTCGATCTTAAATTCTGTGGATTCAGTCAAGGACACATAGTAATTGGTAATTGCACTTCACCGGAGAATGTTAATGGTATAAAGCAATCCCGGAGCCGAGGATTTGGCGCCCCTGGTGTAAAGCAACGATCTTTTTCTGCTCATTTTCCAACACATGGTCCAATGAATTGTCACAAATCGTTGGCTCGTTCTTATCTACCAAGAGTGACATTTGCCATGGGAGGATTTGATACCCCTAAAGATGATGGCTAGAGGGGAAATTCCAGACGTTAAGGGAAAGAAAGGATGAGAGCTCGTATAGACAAATTCCTCTAAGTTGGATCGAACCTTTTGCCGGGAAAGTTTGCATCAATGGTTCTTGGGAGCCTAGCAAGATTGCATATGATCCTTGTCGAATATGTTTTTTACCGCAGGGAAGAACGTACGCGAAAGAAAAATGACGGGCCAATTCTAGTGGAAAATTTGCAGTTTCAGTGCAAAGAAGATATTTTTTTTGTGGTTGTTCTAATTTGGTTCTTGTTGTTATGGATTTAGATTATGATCGAACATATGCAAAAGTAAATAAATTGCCAGGCAACACATCACACCGTGTGTGGTCAGAACTTAGAATCAGATTGCCAATGTGCCATGGCATGAAGGAAATGTCACGAGGGAAAACACGAAGTGACTATTGGAAACTTGATTAATGATTTAATGTGACACATTGCTAGGCAGGAACATAGTTACATCGCTGGGATGGAACCTGGTTCTGCCCTATGAGATCCCTCTATACATGAAATGGGGACAAGTTAACGCGACAAATATTGTTTATGACCCGACACTTCTGTCGAAGATCGTCATACCTTTCATTTTTGTTATTTTTAATGTTTCATTTTGTGGTCAATGCGACAAATGGTCAGTGGGTAGAAAATTGTGTAGGACCAAAATTTCATGGTATTAAGAAAATAGCAGGCAATGTATAGTTTTTGCACTGCACTTATGTTTCGTTCTCTTGCTAACGGCATATAGGAAACGATTTAGTAATGTAAAATATATGAGAAAAATCACAATATGTCACTGAATATATTGTCAAAAGAATTGAGCATTTTGATCATTTTTTTCAAAGATAAGTTCGAATCTTTTCATTCATATATCAGACATCTCAAGCTGTAGAATATGTTCATTGCACTGAAAAGACC
This sequence comes from Phyllostachys edulis, assembly GCA_036346405.1. Taxonomy (NCBI): domain Eukaryota; kingdom Viridiplantae; phylum Streptophyta; class Magnoliopsida; order Poales; family Poaceae; genus Phyllostachys; species Phyllostachys edulis. The sequence continues at coordinate 41,293,419 of CM070555.1, read as the reverse complement.
ATACGGGGGGGAAAATGACACTCCATTTGTGGGTAGAAAATTGTGCTAATTTGTGTAGGACCAAAATTTCATGGTATTAAGAAAATAGCAGGCAATGTATAGTTTTTCCACTGCACTTATGTTTCGTTCTCTTGCTAATGGCGTATAGGAAACGATTTAGTAATGTAAAATATATGAGAAAAATCACAATATGTCACTGAATATATTGTCAAAAGAACTGAGCATTTTGATCATTTTTTTCAAAGATAATTTCGAATCTTTTCATTCATATATCAGACATCTCAAGCTGTAGAATATGTTCATTGCACTGAAAAGACCATACGGGAAAAAAAAAATGACACTCCATTTGTGGGTAGAAAATTGTGCTAATTTGTGTAGGACCAAAATTTCATGGTAGTAAGAAAATAGCAGGCAATGTATAGTTTTTGCACTGCACTTATGTTTCGTTCTCTTGCTAATGGCGTATAGGAAACGATTTAGTAATGTAAAATATATGAGAAAAATCACAATATGTCACTAAATATATTGTCAAAAGAATTGAGCATTTCGATCATTTTTTTCCAAAGATAAGTTCGAATCTTTTCATTCATATATCAAACATCTCAAGTTAGAAAAATAGAAAACGTTGCATAAATATTTTGTAAATTTAATTGAAAGTGAAAATCGATCATAGGAAGGGAAAATTGAAGTTCTGAAGCAACAAAGTCTGTTAAAAAATGAGAAGCACATATCATCACAAACCTTACATGGAAGAATATGGTTGCTCAACCCATGATTCAATTCTATTAAGGCTACCTGCTAAACCAAATGTGTTAGATCATTATGTTACTCAAAACGTCCTACCTGCAAATTTTATTATCCCCATGTAATTCTTTAGTTATTTCTCTTAAATCTTATTGACACTCATCCGTCATAGTGTACACGACAGAAGTCCATTGAAATCTCAGCAGAAGATGAACCGCTAAAGCGCTGGAATTCAAATACATAAGTTTGCACAACTATTTTCACTATTTCCCCTTCCACCTCACCTTAATTTTTCATCTTAACCACAAGTGATCGAGTAGCCAAGGAAGAAATAGTCCATCTGTAAGGTCGTTATTTACACAGCAATCGGCCTCAAAGTGCTAGGGGTAAATCATAGAAGAAGGGTAAGAAAGGAGGTGCCATTACAGAATTACCTTTTTTGTAATCTTACTGAAGTTAATCAGTAAAACGCTTGGAGATTGTATTATTTTTGTCGTAAATAGTAACTATTGTCTATAAGCATTCCTGTTCAGGGTAAAATAAGATACACTCAGAATTTTCTTCGTAATAAACTGAGAAAAATGACAACAACATTGCTGATATGCCTAACAAGGAAGCCTGTCTGAATCAGTAGTTCGTCTCTTGGCAGCAAGATTGCCAAATAAGTTTTAACTGATCAAACACATGTCTTTTCTCAGTGCTCAATATTACAGGTCAATGGGATCCTTCCTGAAGTTTCTGTTCTCCCTATGTAAAGTAATCCCTCGCCTCTGTCTCAAATATAATTAGCATCCATCCATCATGGCTGATATCTATGCAGAGTTACATACCAGCATCTCAGGAGAAGATGATAAAACTAAGCATTTGCATTTCAAAGACCAATAACTTCTTGGCAGTGTTGATGTACATGCAGAAGCTCGTTCAGAGATGCTCTTATTTAGGGAATATAGATTTACACGTCCATACATAGTTACGTAGATTAACGTAGATAGCCATGCACGGGACTAATTAAACAAAAGGAAGCAGGAGAGAACAAATGGCGAATGAACCAAGTAGATCAGCCACCTCGAGCCAGAGACCAGCAGATCAAAGCAGGATAGAGCAAATATTACACGAGTTTCCTGTGAATTCATAGCTCAAGCCTCCACGAACCTAGTGGACGCATGGAACTTGGCTATGAACTCCGTCGCCTTCCTGTCGACGTCCCGCTCGCCGACGTACCACAGCCCGTCGTCGTCGCTCGTCCGCACCTTCCTCGACGGGCGCCGCAGCTGCTCGTACGCCGGCTCGTCGTCCCGGTTCCCTCCTGACCCGAAGCAAGACTGGCTTCCTCCCATTCTTGCGATCACTTGTGGCTTCTTCCTAGCTACCTAGGCTACTTCTTGGAACACACTTGTCAAGTAGTGCTCAGTGCCTCAGTGGGAAGCTGCTTGCTTTGCTTGCTTGCTTAAGTTCAGAGGGCAACTAGTCCCCAATTTATAGGGAAGGGAAGGCACCCCTCATGCTCTCACGGAACGGACGGGATCTCCCGAATCACTCCCGCGGCGCGATTCGACGGCGGAGATCGACGCGCAGAACGTGCGAACAACGTGTTGTGCACGTAGCGCACGGTGAACCACCTGAGATTCTTCAGACGCGGTGCACGTAGCACACGGTGAAAATTAAACCTGAGCTGCATGCCTGACTAGGGATGGCAACGGGCCGGGCCATTCCCCGTTGGGGAGTGGTGGACCATCTCCATCCTTGTGATAAGAAAAAATCTCTATCACCGTCCCTATTCCCGTCGTCGGGTACTATTCTTCCCCCATCCCCGTCCCCGTCGGATTATCAGGGCCCCATCCCCGTCCCCATCCCCGTCGTCGGTACTACCATTTCTACATTTCAGCTGCAGCAAAGAGAAATTTCTCAAGCTATGGATATGGGGCGGCGGCTGGGTGGGAGTGAATGGGAAATGGGGTTAGGGACTTAGGGTTATGACTTATGCTATGCAGCGTGCAGCACAGGAATGATGCACTCGGTTAGTGGGCTGGGCTATGCTATGCACTGTGTTATCACCTTATTGGGGCCCCATCGGGTAACGGGGATGGGGAGCAGGAGAACAGCCCCGTCCCCGTCAAACCCGATGGGAAATATTTTTTTCATATTAGTATCCCCGTGAGGAATGAAGTAGTCCCAAACCCGCCCCCTAATAGGTAAATTTCCTATCGGGAAATGGGGAATGGAGCCTCATTGCCATCCCTATGCCTGACTGAAGGACAGATTCTTTCTTCAGACTTCTCCAGCTAGCTAGTTGTTTTTCTCTAAATCCTGAAAGCCTGAAGGTCTGAACAGGCAATAGTGTTACGAACAATGCAGCGGTGATGGCGTGATGCATGCATTGGATAGTTGGATTTGAAATGTCATGAATAGATTATGGTAATAATGGCGGCCAAATAGTACTCTGGGTTTCGATTCACATGAAGCTAGCCGTGCATCTAAGGTAGAACGTATTTTTCTTTTTCTGAAAGCGTGTAATTCAGATAAGGGAGCGAATGCAGATAAGAAAAGTTTATGGCGATAAGCCGGCATCTCAGAGTCACTAATACGTTTGGTCATTTCAGGGCCATTTTTTATAATTAGTGTTCATCAAGATTTGGTCTAGCTATGTGGTCATAACCAATAGTACAACTTGCTAGCCAGCTGCTTGATTTGCAAGCATGCACTTGCCTGTGGTCTCTTGCAGCCAGTGGCTGAGGGAGGGGGATGCTGGTGGGGGGCCTTATAATCCCAAAGTTTGCATACTATGTATTTAGATTTTAACAAAATTTGATATTTTTTGGTATAATTTGGCTCCTATTATCAAATATTGTTGTATTGTATGACTTATTTGGTTCCTGTTATCCCTAATTCTTGGCTCCGCAGCCCTAATCTACCTCAAAATGATTAGAGAGTCTGCGGGTGAGTCAAATCTCATGGATTATTCAGTTTTGTAGCAGGTTGAGTCACGTCTTAGATCTAGTCGAGTCTGGAAGTAAAGCGACGTGTACAAGTATCAACATAAATGCTAGGCTTTCCTTGACAGCTTAAACCAAGTCAGTGACTACGAACAAATGAATTGTTCATACTTCAAAGAGAGACAGCATGCAACAGGTTAATGCAAGTAAAATAAAAGGATTAACTACTAAAAATAAGGTAGGACGACCAGTCAAAAAGAGGATTGTACCTAGCTAGAACTCTCACTGCCTTTTCAGAAAGAACTGTACGGTTTGGCCCATTCTAGACGCCAAAAATGCGGTCTCTCTCTCTCTAGTTTTGTGGCATCATATCCGTGCGTGTAATGCTTGCATGCTGTAACCACAATGCTCACAATAATCAGCTTTTGGGCAGAATCCTATGCTGATGATCACTTGATCAGAGATTCAGAGGTCTATAGTTGTTCGGCGAGAGATATATACAGTGGGTATAATTATGTCTAGCTTGATTGCTTTTACCCTATATATTCTTCTTGCAGCCAGTAAAGTTGCACCAATTGTGTGTCCGTTGTTCTCTCCAGCTGTCGTTAGGAAAAGATCACTCGCAAGTCGCAACAGATGAATCCCTCATCCAAGAAAAAATGACAGAAATAATTCAAGGAGAGGGGATATTTCTCTCCAAGTTTTCTACATGGCAGTCTTCACCTGTTTGGTTTTCTATCGAAATGGTACTACTGGTTAAATCACACCATCTTCATCTCCTGTTTATTTTTACCAAAAGAGATCAGATCCCGTCCAAAGATAAGCTAGAGAATCAAAAGGAAGTAGAATAATACTGGGAACAAGTCTACGAAGACCATAGGTTACACATGGATGAAGGAACTGAAAAATTCAATAGAGGTGCACGTTTCGCTTCACGTAAGTCTAAAGTTTTGTTCAACGATGCTCACCAAGGTCTAAGGCGACAAATAATTTAGCTATAATATCTATACACTCTCAGCTGGTTTTGAATTTTTTTGGGTGTGCCACCGCCCCTAGCTCCACCCTGCCAGATAGTGGTAGCTAGCTAGCAACAAATTTTACCAGTTGAGAACTTAATTTGACACCAGCTTTATCAACTAGATCCAACTTAGGGAACGGATTTATAGATTTACGATGCGTTAGTCCGAGTTATGAATCAGTTTTACTTAATTTGGTGGTTTTCTTTACATAATAATTTTAGGTAAATTGTATAGAATTCGGCGAGAATATTTCAAACGGAAAAAGAAAAATCAACTAAAAAGTAAACGTGGTATACCTAAGACGTATTTGACTAGATATATGACCAATAATGGAGCAAATGCCCCGTCGTGGGACGGTCGGAGGGCTTAACTTTTTCCGAAAGCCAGCTTCGATCTTACATAAGCTGGTTGGGAGATAGCAGAGCAAACTCAAAACTATTTCCCTAAGAAGCCCTTCAGAGTCTAGGCTAGCTACACTTCGTTTGGGATGATTTGACACTACAACCTTTTAGATTTGGTTAGGATTTAGGTCAAATTTCAACCAAATCCTAATAAAAATCCTTCTCGAATCGGGTGCGCAATTGGTCGACGATGAGGTTTGCTTTATTATTATCATCATTATCATCAGATATAACCAACACTGTTATCCGGCAATTGAAGTAAGGATGGCGTTGCCCTAGTTTTGCATCGCCACGTCCTTAACAACCAAGCCTATATTCAGAGTACGTAACCAGTAACGCACCCGATTGTATTGGACGAGGACATGCTATGCCAATTATATTATCTGCCGCGTAAGCAGTCTAGCTAGTTAAGGGGACAGCATGTCCTTGCAAGAAAGTGCCTGTACATAGCTAGCCATGCACATTATTTGAGCCCTTGCCTCCTGACTTTTTAGCTCCTCCCGTATCATCGTATATATGGCTTTCAACTACTCCATATACTCCATATCCAAACGTATAATTCAGATGCAGTGAATCAGTCGTTTTCGACCAATACTATGGCCGGTGACAGAAAATGTTGACGCGACCAACAATAGCTAGCCTAGGAGCACCGTACATTCTTCCTTATCAAACCAAACGAGAGAGAGAGAGATCGTGTGCATAGCAAAAGCGGCTTTATATTACGAATAAAGCAACACCTATGGTTTGTTTTAAAAATATAAAGCAACAACAGGGACTAAAAAGAGTTTAGGCAGTGAGCTTTTTCCATGTTCCAATTACCTGAGGAGCTTCGCTTCTGCTTAATTGCTTTATATTACGAATAAAGCAACACCTATGGTTTTGTTTTAAAAATATAAAGCAACACCTGGGACAAAAAAGAGTTTAGGCAGTGAGCTTTTTCCAGGTTCCAATTACATGAGGAGCTTCGCTTCTGCTTAATTGCTTTATATTACGAATAAAGCAACACCTATGGTTTTGTTTTAAAAATATAAAGCAACACCTGGGACAAAAAAGAGTTTAGGCAGTGAGCTTTTTCCAGGTTCCAATTACATGAGGAGCTTCGCTTCTGCTTAATTGCATGCCCTAAAAGATGCTTTCCTTTTCAGGTCTTTAATTATCGCCTTTGTTTGCTCTTGACATATTTCTTTAAGAGCTGATCTTGTGTGAAGTAAAAACATACCAACAATGATATTTGTGGCTTCTGCAGCTTCGTTGATAGTGACACAATTGATTTAGCCTTGAGTTTGTCCTGGTTGCTGAAATTTTGGTTGTTCTCTATGTCGTAGCATACCTTCTTTGTTAGCTTGTAGTGTTGGTGACGTCCTGTCATACCCCTTAGTGGGCAGTGAACCTTGCAGTGCTCTAGTTGTCCACAGTGAAAACATATTACTGATTTTTGTGAACATTTCCTTTGGTAGTGATTTTCTCCGCATATGTGACATCGAACTGTGGTTGGTAGACTCACATCGTATTGTGGCCTTGGATTGGGATTGGTAGTTGGTCTCTGTTGAAACTGTACTGGTGGTGCTGTCATCATCCTTTTTCTGAGTGCACTTGGTTGAGGCGTCATCTGCATTGCTCTTCTTTTTCTGATTTCTTGTAATTCTGTTCTGGCTTCTTCTGATATTAGTAGTTTATTTACCATAGCTGACATGCCTTTGAAATCCAGGGCTGAAATGTGAAATTTCAGCGGCTTTTGTAATCCTTCAGAGAATTTTTTTCATCTTCTTTTCTTCAGTATCAACATCATTAGGGGTATATCGAGCCAAATAGTTGAATTGATGAAGGTACTCTGTTACAGTAAGTCCTCTTTGCCTGAGAGCAAGGAACTCTCGGCGTTTGGATGTGAGCACGCCAGTGGGGACGTGTGCTTTATGAAATGTATCATTGAATTCTTGCCATGGTATATCTTGTTCAGGGTGGAGTGCTTGATGATTCATCCACCACGCTGCGGCTTGTCCTTGAAGTTGATGAGAGGCAAAAAGAATCTTCTCTTGGTCAGTGCATTGGATATTATCTAATTTTGTTTCCATGTCTTGTATCCAATCATCAGCTGTTAGGGGTTCTGGTGCAACTGTAAATATCGGTGGTCTTGTTTTCTGAAAGTCTGCCCATCTTAATCCTGCAGTGATTCCTCCATGTGTTGATTCGGGATAGGGTCCTGATGGTACTGGTGATTTGGTTGCTATCTACTCTAGGAGTCTAGTGTGTTGCTCTATCATTCTGGTCTGATTTTGCTCTGCCTGCTATGTGCTTATTTCCATCACGGCCATTACTTCTGCTATGGTTGGCTGATGATCTTCTGAGTTGGGCTCATTCCGGTGGTCGTTATTGCCATGACTTCTTGTTCTTACTCCTGACATATTAGGAATGTATTTCTGCAACGATTTTGACCTAATACAGATAGGTGAGTAAGATCCAGACTTAAGTTAAGTGGAGAAAGATTAAGGTAAGTAATAAGAGGAAAAGGAGGAATTGATTTTTGACAAGGATGATATACAGGTACTAATAGAAAAACAAATTATCAATAAATAACATAGCCCATTTATTTATACGAGTTGTATACATACTACTTAGAGTATATAATACAACTTGTGTTACAACCAAAAGGTCATCTATTTAGGATTTACTCTATTTAGCACCATTCTAACGTACTCTGAACACTGCTTCTTCCACTCTGCAACTTTTTGACGAAAAGTTGAAATTAAGTGAGAAGAAGATAAATATTTTATAAAATCAAATCGAGATTTTACAAATCTAAGTTTAGATGACATAGCAGTAGAAGGGAAAAGACAGCAATAATACTTATATTTTTGTTTTTAGAAATTCTTTTATAATTTTTCAATTTAAGATTTTTGAAGGTCTTCATTTCCTAACTCATATAACTAACCTAAGGTCTCAACCTACAGTCAAGCTAAGCTCCGATACTACTTTGTAACGCCCCCAAAATCTGGGACCGTTAAACTCTTGACAACTGCCCAGGATGTGCAGTTGCGAAGTAAGTAGCGTCTCAAGCAAGCTTTCAATTACAACAAAAGCTAATATTTTATTACACAAGGATAAGGCTTAACAGCCAGTTTTAACCTGACACGGGCATCCAAGCCCAAATTTAATATAATACAAGACAAAAGAATTTCAAACCACAGGCACGCTTGAGCGCGGTTGAGACCTAATAACAGTAGTCACTGCCATCCGTGGGTCCACCAAAATCATGTTCATCATGAATCTCTGTATTTTCCCAGGTTTCCTCTGTAGATGATGTGTAGATTTTGCAAGAATGAATACAACTTCCATACTCAACAAGCCACATGGAAAAGCTAAGTAATTACATGTAAGGAGTTCAATGGATAGTTAGGGTCTACCATATCTGGCATATGTGGATGCATTTTACAGTTAAAGCAGTTTATTTTTAAAATAGTAAAACAATAATAAATAATAGCATCAGGGGTTTCTCAACAATTGCACAAACCAACTTAACATCTCAAAAACTCTACTTATGCCTCTGTATTGGAAACACCATTAACACAGCTTCATTAACCAGAAGCACGGCGTATTCGAATACCTTTAATTATACACTCTGTAGAACTGCCCAACTTTACCCACAAGATATCTCAAACTCATACTGTCAGATCATAGACACGCAACACGTTAGCGTGCGACTGAGCTAAGATAACAAAAGCCTTTTCATCGCTCAACCTTTTCTAACCTCTGCCTGATAGGTTATTGGACCATACAACCTTAGGGGACCATTGGCCAATGGCGGAAATATTGACTTGATGCTGATGGCGCCTACCGTTGTGAAGACCAGTGAGTGTCCCCTTAGGCCCACTCCTGTCCCACCCCAATTCCTGTAGATATTCAATTGGAAGAGCAGTGTACTAAGCTAGGGAGTAATGACCACACATGTGGATGAGCGGTTTTCTGTGTTTGTTACTGTGGCACAAGGTTCTTGTCCTTACTTGTCTCTAGTGGGGGAGTGGACTGACAACCAACTCGTGGCTTTCTACTTTTTTGGCCCCACCTTCGACTCACTTTTAACACAAGTCTATTGGATTGTTCAACTTCCTGGACACAACTCTCAACTCTCTATCAAAACCATTGGCGAACCACCAATACTACTTTTCATGACTATAAACACAGTTGTGTGATAAAGCTAATATAGCTAATATTTTATGTGAACTTGTCATGGTGAATATGGCCTACAATAGATTTTAACCTTGTCAAGGTGAATATGGCCTACAAGTGCTAGGTGGGTTTGTTTGTGGGGTAATAGGATTTATCTAATTATCATGGCATTCAAAAGTATTATTTCAATAATAAAGTAATTAGCACAAATACAATAATGAAAGTAATAATATATGAATTTATAGGCTCAAAATGATCAAGGAATGCAACTTGCCTCTTTGCACAAGTTCTTCTAAATACTGATCTTGTCCAACATCTTCTGGAGTCTGGTCGTCAAAGTCATGACCTAACGAAAAACAATACAATAAAACAATCCAAATAAAATCTGGCACGACAAGGAATGAGCTGGGAACAACATGCAAGTAAATAAATTCAAAAAGAAAACACAAAGAAAGGTGGTGTGGAGGGTAGGTATTTATTTGGTATTTAATTGGATTAAACGGAGCTGAGAAATGAATCCAGTAAAACAAAAATATGGTGTAGAGATAATGAATTATATAAAAAGGTGAAAATATTCATTGGAAGCTTGGTATAGCTGATCGGAGTCAAGAATGGGTTTTCTGGGCTCGAGACGGTTAGAATGGGTATGAATTGTCAATTTAGGGTTTCGATGAATAGTGTCATTTCTACTGTTTATGCATGAATTGGGTTATGAACCATAATTAGGCACTAATCTAGGATTAGGAACAGTAAACCTATTTTCGGTTATGAATAGTACTTCATGTGAACAGTGATCAACAGTAAAAGGCCGGATTTGAAATGAATAGTAACAGGCTAGTGAATAGTGTTGCTATAGAAAAGGGTCGAGCACATTTGGCTTGACGGCCCGAAGGCCCAATCGGCCCACACGGCCTGGCCTCTTAAGGCCTTTGAGGCACTCGGCCGAAGGCCAGAGCGCCTCTTCAGCTTTCTCGCGCAGAGGGGAGGGGCGAAGGAACTGGCGGCACTTCCGCAGCGATAGAGGCTGGCGGCGAAGGGGCACGACGCGGGCAGGCTCCACCAATGTAAGTCCTCTTACCTCTAGGGTTTTGTGTGGGCTGGGTTTTTTTTTGGGCGATTGTAACATCCCAATTTTCTGAGCTTTAAAAATCTTTTGAATAGTTAGTAGGAGAAAATTCACCGTTTGGATTTTATTTGAATTTAATTTAAAAGCTTAAACATGGACTTTGTACATCAAAAAAATTTAATATGATTAAAGTCAACATCAACAATGGTCAAAACTATTTTATTTGGATTCTATGTGCTTGGATGTATTTTCTAGATTTTTCTAGAATTTTTCCAAGTTCATTTGCTATTTTCTATTGCTTATTTGAATTTCTGCTATTTTTTTAAAAGAGAAAAACTATTAAAATATCATATTTCGGTTTGGGCCGAATCCTTTTGGCCTAGAACTCCTATTCTCAGCACGTGGGCCGCCTCGCAGCCCATTCTCTCGGCCTTTCTTCTGCCGTGTAGCCCGCACGTGCGTCCTCGTTTTCGGTCACAACCGTGTGGGGCCCGCGCCTCGTCGTCTCCGACTCGTTCTCTTCTTCGCTCGTCCTTCGCCCACGTCCGCCATGGCTGAGCTTAAAGCTCTAAGCGGCGCATCGATCTTTCTAACCAAAATATCCCGGGATTTGGTGTCAAACTTTATCTCGTATCTTTCCGCATCCGTACCTGCCAAAATCTTATCTCAATTCATTTTCTATCTCTAAGAAACCCAAATCCGAAACAAACTCCTTTTGGGCGAATCTTATCTGGACTTGATCCCTGCGTATAAAAAGCCTCATCGGGTGTGCAATCCCATGCTGATCCCGAATCCTACCTCCAGTTCACCCCAATAACAAGAGAGCCACCGCAATCGAGTTTTTAGGGTTTTGGTGCCGAAGCATCGTTCTTTGAAATTCGTCGCCGCCGGTCGTGGTCCGCCCCCGTGGACTGCATCATCGCCTTTCCCGTCACCAGAGCGTCACCAGGGACCTCCTTGTTGCCTCGGAGCGCCTTCGGTTGACATCCCCGACAAAACCCGATTGTCTTCCTCCGCTCCGACGTTAATTCCGGCGACCACCGTCGATCTCCCGTGTCAACTGTAAGATCGAGGAGGCCAACTAGAGGGGGGTGAATAGGCGGTTTTTAAAATCTTTTGGCTAAAACCGAGTTTTATGCGGAATTGTAAATCAATTCGGTTTTGCACAATTAAAGCCTAAATCAACTAGTCTTTACTAAGTACACCAACAATATGAAACTATATAAATAATAGCAAACATACAAAGACATGTAAGCAATTTAATTATAGGATTGTAAATTGCACAAAGTAAATCACAAGAGAGCAAACCATAATGACACAAGGACATTTTACCGTGGTGTTCGTAGACTTGCCGGTCTCCCCTAATCCACGTTGAGGTAAGCCCAAACTAATTGGACTGGCTCCATGAATTAAGCCAAGCACCTCAATTCCCTTAGTGGTAGCTCTTTCCCGCTCCGGGTTGGTGAGCTCCAACCTTCACAACACGCCGGGTCTTCTCACAAGCTTCTTGAGAAGATCACCAGTCCACGACGCCTCCACGCCGTCTAGGTGTCGGCAAACACCAAGAGTAATAAGCCAAACCCCTTCCTTGACTCTCACCACGTGCAACGAATGCACAAGCTCAAGTGGATATGAAATCCACCTCTAGATGCAACACAAGCAACTAGAAACCTCTCTCCTTACTCACAAGGTGCAACACATGCACAATTGAGAGGAGATGCCAAAGGTTGCCTCTCAACTGGCCAAGGGGGTATTTATAACCCCTACACCAAAAACTAGCCGTTTGGAGACGAAACAGCCAAAACCTGGCCGTTACAGACTTGGGCGGTCGTACCGCACTCACAAGGGCCGGTACAACCGTTTTGGGCGGTCGTACCGCTCTTCTCATGGCGGTTGTACCGCAACCCAAAAATCAGCATAGACGACACTCGGTAAAAGGGTCATAACTTTTGACTCCGATGTCGGAATTGAGTGATCTTGGACTCTATGGAAAGGTTATTCAGAGGGCTACACAACCCACCTATTTGATTTGATCTCAAACACATTTTATCAAATCAAAAATCACAACTCCAAGAGCCACTACCATGGTCTAAGTCCAAAGAATTAGCAACAAGCAATCTTAGACCATGCCAAGGGAAAATACATGAATCCCAACAATTTGCAAAACACATTTGCAAACTTAGATTATACCACAAGGAGTAGGTACATGGACTTCAACCATTTGCAAAGTATAGTCACATGCTACAAGGATTAAATGCATGAGCCTCGACTTTTTGCAAAACACATTTGCAAATAATAGCATCATGCCACGGAGAGCTAGAGCAAGTGAGATTGAGCTATCAACACATGATGAGACTCAAGCTACTAGACAAGACCCCCTCTTAATAGTACGCAACCTATACTAGCAATCCGGTCTTCCAACCAAACACCAAGACCGGTAAAAGACTAGAAACACATCCTTAGCCCTAGCTAGTCATACCTTTGCCTTGAGCATCTTCTTGAAGCTTGATGACTCACATCTTCACTTCAAGTCCGGATCATCGTCTTGACATGCATCAACCCATGATGCATCCTTTACTTGACCTCAATCAACATACGATGAGTCTTCTCTGGACTTGATGATCAACTCATGACCATCTCCTCTTCGAGATCTTGATATGCATCAACACATGATGTATCCTCTTCTTGAACCTTGACTTGATGATGATCAACTCATGATGCCATCCGAAGTCTCCATTACCCTGGAACATAAGCTATTCATCCAACTCATGGAAAATATTAGTCCCATAATGATTAACATTAATTACCAAGATATACCTGCAATAAATGCTTCTAAACAAGCCGTTGAAAATCCTGGACCGGTACTACCGCCAACCAAGTTGTGGTACTACCGCTTGGTCTGGTCGTACCACACGAAGGAGCGGTACTACCGATTGCAGGGTTTCTAAACTTACCGAAAAGACGCTCTCAAAAAAAGATCTGCAGCACATAAAATCAAGACAACCACCGAGCGGTACAACCGTTTCTAAAGTGCGGTACAACCGATTGCCAAGGAGAGCTCCGAGCCAAAAAAACACCTATTCTGGTTTTATCCAACCACCAGCTGGAAATCAGAACGACCCCAATGCGGTAGTACCGCTCAAAGAGCGGTCGTCGCATCAAGATAGCGCCATTAATTGAACCGGTCAAAACTTCGTATCCGCCAAGTAAAGTCGCATGACGTCGCTCAAATCGGTACAACCGCCAGTATAACACCGGTTCTACCGATTTCTGACAAATGCACTTAAAGCTTTCAAATTCAAATTCAAATGCATTTCCATTACCATGTCGTCATCCATAAACTGGGACTAAGCCTTTAAACGTCTTAGTACACACGTTAGTCCCACAACACAATTGCAAATAATTGAATATAAGATAATATGAGTATATATGAACTACACAAGTTTTATAAACTCAAAGGATATGTTTCAAAGTAGAGATCCCAATATATGTGGATAAAGAAATACGGATCAATACTAATGAAACCACAAAACATAGAGTGAACTCCCCCTAAATGTGTGCATACACGAATGTGTAATAAAAACATATACACATATTCAAGTTAAACTTTTGGTGGAGTTCAATCTATATTTTAGATCCGAGGAATGCAACAATATATAAGAATATGATGTCGAATGCATACCTCTTTGATTTTCACCTTTTTATCCAATTGAGACTGAGCAATATGTATATCAATAAACGTGTTAGTCTCACAAATAGATTTGTCATTAATCACCGAAATATTCTATTAACATATAGTGGCGGGTCTAGATTCTTCAATATCCCCCTCCTTGGTGATTGATGACAAATCCTTTATCAATAAGAATATTTGGATATAAATTAACATAAGATAGGGATTTTAAGCTATTGAACTATATCCATGCATGTCATTAAGCAATTTAACTTATCCTTTTGTGCTATGCATGAAAAGGTGAAAACAATACAAGGGAGAATCCAAATATGTTGCATTGATCATATAAATATTCTCCCCCTTTTGGCATTAAACACCAAAAAAATCCAAAACAAATTCAAGCCAATATAAAGATGTTGCAAAAGAAAGAGCTTGGCAATTGAACTCATTTTATTTTGAGCATATAGCATTCTCCCCCTTTTGAGATCGCAAAACATTTCCACAAACTCCTCTTTTATGGCTGAAAAGAGTAAAACATTTGAAATGAGTTATATTGGAGTTTAACTATAGGAAATGATATTTGGAACACATTAAAATAAGCGCACTCTTGAAATTTTTCCAAAAAAATATTCCATGAAGATACCATCCTCATTTTCTCAAAGTTCAAAGAGATGAGTGAATTTGAAATCATGTTGAATTCAAAAGATATAGCCAAAACGATGGAAAATATGTGGAAACAAGCGCAGAAAAATCTGAAATAAATCATAGAGCTAGTCCTTGAAAATACACACACTTTTCATTTGGAAGGCTCAACCAAATGTCAACCATTTTGAAGATGTGAAAATCACAAGATTTCAGAAAGCTGAAAATTTCAGGTTTTCTAGATTTTGACATTCCATTTGGGCTTCGAAAGATAACTGAAAAATAGGCTAAAACAGTTCCAATAAATCTGATAAAAAAATTTCGTATAATACCAACTATAGAGGATAAAAAGTCCTCATTATAGCTTCCTCAAATTATGAACCCATTTAGAGATACAAAAATCACAAATCAGCATAAAGTTATGCAAAAGTCTGAAATTTCAGCATTTGATCAAAGAGAGAAAAAGTCAAAACTTTCTCAAATCAAGTCTAAATACTTTCACATTTTGCAGAAATGAACTTTGGACTCCTAAAAAACTTTTCCAAGAAGAAGTTTCGAAAAAGGAGTCTCCATTCAAAAGATATGCCAAAATGAGTTTTGAAGGCATGATTTTTGCATAAAGAGAAGAAAAATGCAAAATCTTTTCAAATGAAGTCCAAATACTTTGAAAATTTCCAGATTTTAACTTTGGACTATTTAGAATGTTTCTCAAAAAGAATTTTGATAAAACAATTTTTCTTTCAAAAGATAAGGCAAAATGCGCTTTGTAGGCACATAAAGAGAATGATTTTACATTAGAGGTTCAAAATGCAAAACAATTTGAATTTCATGGAGTTTTTCACTTTCATGGCTTTGTATGAGTTAGAAATACTATTTCAAACCAAGATACGCAAAGAAATACGGCTCAAATAGCGAAACTCACTATATGCAAGAATAGGTCATTTTGGGTAAAAGCTTGTTTTTCGGCGAACTTCAAATGGATACAACTTTTCAACGGTTGGTCTTTTGTAAAAACTTTGAGCTAGAGAAATATTTGAAATGACCAACCCTTCGAGTTTGGTATTGACAATTTTTTCAAAAACTCAATAGATTTTGATTTATAGAAATACGTCATTTAAATCAAAAACAAGATCATACAAGATCATTTTGAGGCCAAATTTGAAATTTTGTTTCTAAAATAGGAATTTTTACTTCAAAAGCATTGGAAAACATTTGAAATATATATTTAAGTACTTGTATCTAGTTTTTCATAAATTTGATTCTTTTAAGCAAGATTTTTTATTTTTGACTAAAGAGGCTCTTTAAAAGGCTAAACTTGCATATTGTTGACAATTTCATTCCAAAAAAATATATCAAATGAAGCAAATGAGAATGAAATCATGCATTCACAAGATCCATAAATCATTTTAGGTAAATAGGTAAAATAGCTTTCCCAATATTAATACTTTACCCCTTTTTAAGTAAGCCCAAAATATTTAATAAGTTTTTCACAAAAACTAACTCCCCCTTACACAAATGTTCCTTTTGAAAAAAAATTCTTCTCCTTTAACACACAAAGGATTCTCTTCCATCTTGTCATCTTCTCCTTTGTCATCTCTTTGAGATATATCCATCCAAGACTCATGATGACTTCAATATCTTTCCTTTGACCATTATTTGCAACCAAATTCTCCCTTTTTGATAGTAAGCACCAAAAATGTCTCTTTGTAGATCACACTTGAAAGATAGACTTTGAATATCACTTGTAGATACCGCATGTCGACAAGACTTGAAATTGCAAAGCTTGAACTTCTCTCGCAAAGATCTTCAAAGAAGGCATCCAAAGAGAAGAGAGAAAGAAAGAATCCGCTCATACACGAAGAGTACTTAAGCTTGGTCAACGGAGATAAGATTGGCAAGGAAATAAATTAGATACCACTTAAAAAGATAAGGTGATATCGCTTGAAAGAATACCACTTGTAAAGACAAGGGTGAGTCCCATGCCGAGGTCAAGATGATCAAGAGAAGCTACCACTTTGAAGGAATACCATTTTTATGATAAAAATATCATAATGCGAACAAAATGGCATATGGAGTCAAATAGACACTTAAGGGTAGCTAGCGAATACAACAAGGATCAATTTGACCAAAGGAAGCAGCCGAAATAGGTTTAGAATTGAAATGAATTGAAATGTATTTAATTGACTGCATTGTCAGCAAAATTGGTACTACCGCAGTTCAAAGTCCGGTCGTACCGCAAAACGGTCGTACCGCGGGAATAACGTTGGTAGTTCCGATTTTCCTGGAGCTTCGGGGATTGATCCTGGAATGAAGAATTATGCAAATGATCCTTAGTTTTGCACTTAAATAAATATATCTAGGATCATTATGCATAAGATAGAAGATAGAAACATCAATGAATATAGTTTTTATGAATTAGTCTTTTGATTTTGCAAATAAAACTCATTTTTGATGAAACTTCTTCAAGAGAGCCAAAAAGAGCAAATGAAGATTTTAGAGCATCCAAATTTATGTATGAGTCATTAATACCATTGTGGACATATTCATATGAATAATCTTCGCTCAAATGGCAAAACTCACTTAAGTACTAGAAAGTGACCACTTAGGTCAAGAAAGGATTTTGGACGAGTTTTAAAATCCAATAACTTTTGATAGGTTGGTATTTTGGAAATCTTTTGAATACCAAAATTGTTTAAGATAGCCAACTCTAGGTTTTTCCTTTTGGGATCATTTTCAAATTCCTTTTAGAATAGATTTTACACAAAAATCTAGTTTAGGTCAAAAACAAGATACTATGATCTAGAATTTTGGCTAGAAACTCATTTTCACTTAAAATAGGTTTTTCTTGAGCCAAAACCTTTGGGAAACCTTTGGAAAGTATTTTTATACATTTTGCAACTAATTTTTCAAAGGATTACTAATAGTTATGAAATTTTTGACTTTTGGCTAAAAGGCTCATTTTTTAAAAACATTACTAGCACTTAATTTATTTGGGCACACTTAGGGATGTGATATACATGTATATGACTTAGCACTCCCCCTTAATGTGTCACTTCTATCTTGCTCAAGATTTCAATAAACAAGTTTTAGCACAAGAGCAAGAACACCCTTTTTAAGATTTTACATGAATGCAACCTACACAAGGTATAAAAGGGCTAGACACTTCAATGTAAAAACTTGTTACCGAGATAGCATTGGTTTATGATATGAATTGATCTTCCTCAAGCTTGGCTCTATATTTTGCATATGATGGAATCCACCTCTCCATGAGTGAGCCAAACCTTCAATGCTTCTCCAAGTACCTATTAATCATTTAATCACCTTTTGGTACCCACACTTAGTTGGGTCCTTGAATGTTAGTCACAATAGATTTGGGCACCCAAATGGCCCTAACAATAAGCTTTGGTGAACTAACATTCCTAGCAAACACATTGCCATTTATATCATTCCTAAGCAAATAATGATCATTATAGATGATAGGCTTAGGAGTGATACCTTTGGGACATTCCTTACTAAAATGTCCTTTCTCCCGGCAATTGTAGCAAGTTGGACTTTTGCTTCCCCTACTTGTCTTCTTATCTTGCTCAACACCGGTTTGCCTCTTCTTTGATGACATTGACTTGTCATCCATTTGATTTGGGCACACTGAGGCAATGTGACCATTCTTCTTGCATCCAAAGCACTTGATATTATTGAATTATTTTTCACTTTTCTTTGGGACGCTCTTCACCTTTTTCTTGGCGATGAAACCAAGTCCTCTCTTTTCATTCATCTTGTTTGGGCATATGGAGGCAAGATGTCCCTTTTTATGGCAATCAAAGCACTTGACATTCTTCGTGTGTCTTGCATTGTGCCTTGTCTTGCTATTTTCTTTCTTCTTCTTGGGAGTGAAGCCAATTCCACTCTTATCTTGCAAGCACTTTTGCTTGCTCAATATTTCATCAAGAGTGGCCTTCCCTTTATAGCTTCTTTCCAAGTCAATCTTCAATTTTGTGACTTGGGCCTTGAGCTCATTATTTTCCTCTACAAGGTTAGTCTCACAAAATATAGAGGAAATAGAGGCATTTTCACTAGAGCTACAAGGCATATCTTGCAAGTCATCACAAGAAGTGGATATGCTAACCTTAGATGAAATGCAAGAGTTATCAACTACACATGGCATATCATTTAATAAACTACATGTTATGCCTATATCCACTTTGGGCTTATTGAGCTCATTTAGGAGAAGGGTTTCATGTTCATTCTTTAGAACATCATAATTATTTTGAAGCAGGTTATATTCTTTCTTCAAAACTTTAAATTTAGATTTCTCCTTTCCTAAATGCTCATTAAGCTCCTCAAGCATATCTATCAACTCATCATGTGAATGCTCATCATTATCATTTACCTTCTTATTACCTTTTGCCATGAAGCAATGAGACGATGTTGATGGAGTTGATATGTCATCATTGTCGGAGCTAGAAGTTGATGTGGAGGGGCTTGTGAACTCTTCATCGTCGGAGTTTAGGATTGAGCATTCATCTCCCGACGTCCACTTTTGTAAGCAATCATCATTAGTTGAAATGGACCTTTCATAATATTCTTGAAGATATGTCCACATCTCATGAGCATTTTTGAGATCGCATACGGCATAGAGCACATCTATACTCAAAGCACTAAATAAAGCGTTAATTGCTAGAGCGTCGAGATGTAAGCATTTCTCTTCCTCATTTGTTGTAGCAAGATGATCCACTGGAGAAGAAAAGCCTACATCTACAATCCGCCATATATTTTCGCCCATGGCCTTAAAATAACATGACATGCGGATTTTCCAATGAGCATAATTTGTGCCATCAAATAGAGGTGCTTCACCTAGGTGCACTCTATCCCTAGTCGCCATCTTTTACTCTCTAGACGGTTAAGTCTAATAAATGAGAGACCAAGCTCTGATACCACTTGTAAGATCGAGGAGGCCGACTAGAGGGGGGTGAATAGGCGGTTTTTAAATTCTTTTGGCTAAAACTGAGTTTTATGTGGAATTGTAAATCAATTCGGTTTTGCACAATTAAAGCCTAAATCAACTAGTCTTTACTAAGTGCATCAACAATATGAAACTATATAAATGATAGCAAACATACAAAGATATGTAAGTAATTTAATTATAGGAATGTAAATTGCACAAAGTAAATCACAAGAGAGCAAACCACAATGACACAAGGACGTTTTACCGTGGTGTTCGGAGACTTGCCGGTCTCCCCTAATCTACGTTGAGGTAAGCCCAAACTAATTGGACCGGCTCCACGAATTAAGCCAAACACCTCAATTCCACTAGTGGTAGCTCTTTCCCGCTCCGGGTAGGTGAGCTCCAACCTTCACAACACGCCGGGTCTTCTCACAAGCTTCTTAAGAAGATCACCAGTCCACGACGCCTCCACGCCGTCTAGGTGTCGGCAAACACCAAGAGTAATAAGCCAAGCCCCTTACTTGACTCTCACCACGTGCAACGAATGCACAAGCTCAAGTGGATACGAAATCCACCTCTAGATGCAACATATGTAACTAGAGACCTCTCTCCTTGCTCACAAGGTGCAACACATGCACAATTGAGAGGAGAAGCTCACACTAGCTCAAGATAGTGAAATGGGATGCCAAAGGTTGCCTCTCAACCGGCCAAGGGGGCATTTATAACCCCTACACCAAAAACTAGCTGTTTAGAGACGAAACAGCCAAAAACTGGCCGTTACAGACTTGGGCGGTCATACCGCACTCACAAGGGCCGGTACAACCGTTCTGAGCGATCGTACCGCTCTTATCATGGCGATTGTACCGTAACCCAAAAATCAGCACAGACGACACTCGGTAAAAAGGTCATAACTTTTGACTCCGATGTCGGAATTGAGCGATCTTGGACTCTATGGAAAGCTTATTCAGAGGGCTACAAACCCACCTATTTGATTTGATCTCAAACACATTTTATTACATCAAAAATCATAGCTCCAAGAGCCACTACCATGGTCTAAGTCCAAAGAATTAGCAACAAGCAATCTTAGACCACGCCAAGGGAAAATACATGAATCCTAACAATTTGCAAAACACATTTGCAAACTTAGATCATGCCACAAGGAGTAGTTACATGGACTTCAACCTTTTGCAAAGTATAGTCACATGCTACAAGGATTAAATGCATGAGCCTCGACTTTTTGCAAAACACATTTGCAAATAATAGCATCATGCCACGGAGAGCTAGAGCAAGTGAGATTGAGCTATCAACACATGATGAGACTCAAGCTACTAAACAAGACCCCTCTTAATAGTACGCAACCTATACTAGCAATCCGGTCTTCCAACCAAACACCAAGACCGGTAAAAGACTAGGAACACATCCTTAGCCCTAGCTAGTCATACCTTTGCCTTGAGCATCTTCTTGAAGCTTGATGACGCACATCTTCACTTCAAATCCGGGTCATCGTCTTGACATGCATCAACCCATGATGCATCCTTTACTTGACCTCAATCAACATATGATGAGTCTTCTCTGGACTTGATGATCAACTCATGACCATCTCCTCTTCGAGATCTTGATATGCATCAACACATGATGCATCCTCTTCTTGAACCTTGACTTGATGACGATCAACTCATGATGCCATCCGATGTCTCCATTACCCTGGAACATAACCTATTCATCCAACTCATGGAAAATATTAGTCCCATAATGATTAACATTAATTACCAAGATATACCTATTGGAAATATGCCCTAGAGGCAATCATAGAGATGATTATATTTCATTATGTTCAATATATTTGATAATATGTTATCTTGTTCCTTGAATGAATCATCAGTCATGAAGATTAACGAGTATGTGACTTGTTGGTGAAGCTCTTTTTAACTTATGATGATGTCGTTCTAAAAATATCCACGGTCGAAAGTCACCGGTCTGAACACTAGTGACTCTACGACCAAAGACATGTATTGATTGATGACCACGCTTCACGGTCATGGATATAGGGATATCGAATCAATAATGTGGACACGTGTTAGAGAACATGGTGTTGGATAAGACCTACCTTGAGACACTATTGAGATTGTTATGATTCTATGTGTCGTTAGTTGGTCTCAAGCAATGATGATGTATAATCCTTAGACCTGAGATTAGCATGGTTTCCTACATGTGTAATAGTACTCTTAGGGGTTGCCAAACGCTGCTCGTAACTGGGTGGTTATAAAGGTAGCTTTCGGGTATGCTATGAAACATGCAGAGGGATGTGACTGGTCGGATATGGGATTTGCCCTCCTAACATAACAGAGAGATATCTCGGGCCCTCAAGTGGTCGGATGAAGAAAGTGCATGGCCATGCCACTGGTGGTCGAAGAGTTCGACCACATGAGGTTATCCGATACTCGATCGAGAAAGCATTGAACAGTCCATGGATGACACAACATCTCACCTAGAGTTCAACCAGATATCGTGAGGCAAAGGGAGAATACATGAGTAGGTCGCGTAGTTCGACCAGCTACGGACTGGTCGTATGGAGATACAAGCAAGTCGTAGATTGGTAGAACGTAATCACAGAGTGGTCGAAACCAAGTCGTAAGGAGTTACGAGTTGGTCGTGATCGAATACGAACTAGTCGTATAGAGATAGGACCTGGTCGTAAGTGATGAGGACCTGGTCGTAGATCATATTGCATTAAGGTTCGTCCCATATAATTTGTGTGTATTTGGAAATCGTTATGTCTCGCTAGGAATCACATTTACTCGTGACCGGAAAGGGTTTCCAGTCACAACCGAACTACACATGAACCTAACGGGTCACACACTTAACGGGTTGAACAAACCAAGATTTAATACGATTAAATAAACGTGTTGGATAGGATCCATCACGGGGCACTATATAAGGAGATACATGAGGCTGTTGGGAACAGTGAGTTGACACGAGTTGCCCTACTGAAACCCTAGCCGCCATCTTCTTGAGAGCCTTGCCGTGCGATTTGGTGCTAGCACACCGCGCATTTGTTGTTCCTTCCCTGGACGTGTGGATACCATAGAGGCGCTTCTACGTTGTTGCACTTAAGGACGATCCGCGATCTTCACAAGGAACTGCAGAGGTGCTGGAGGAGACGATCAACTCACGAGGACGCTGGACGATCGACCACGACCACTGCATCAACGTGCTGGACGCTGGACGATCGACTACGATCAGTACATCGACGTGCTCTTCGTCGGACCAGGATGCTCCGACACTTCTTCCGCTG
Organism: Phyllostachys edulis; assembly: GCA_036346405.1. Taxonomy (NCBI): domain Eukaryota; kingdom Viridiplantae; phylum Streptophyta; class Magnoliopsida; order Poales; family Poaceae; genus Phyllostachys; species Phyllostachys edulis. The sequence goes on along the minus strand of CM070555.1, from coordinate 41,270,543 downwards.
CTCTGCGCATCTAGTGGTAACGATCTGTGATCATCTTCTTGCTTGGCTTCCTGGTTTACGTGGTAGAAATTTTGATTTGTCGCTATCGTAGCCTACCCGTATCCCTTCGATACCTGCAATTAATGCTTCTAAACAAGCCGTTGAAAATCCTAAACCGGTACTACCGCCAACCAAGTTGCGGTACTACCGCTTGGTCTGGTCGTACCACATGAAGGAGCGGTACTACCGATTGCAGGGTTTCCAAACTTACCGAAAAGACACACTCTCTGGAAAAACAGTACCGGCACATAAAAATCGGTACAACCGCTGAGCGGTACAACCGGTTCTAAAGTGCGGTACAACCGATTGCCAAGGAGAGCTCCGAGCCAAAAAACACTGCTCGGTTTTATCCAACCGCCAATCGAATCGAACGATCAAGAATGCGGTAGTACCGCTCAAAGAGCTTGCGTGCATCAATTAGCGCCGATTATTGAACCGATCAAAACTCGTAATACCGCCAAGTAAAGTGCGGTACAACCGCTCAAATCGGTACAACCGCCAGTATAACACCGGTTCTACCGATTTCTGACAAATGCACTTAAAGCTTTCAAATTCAAATTCAAATGCATTTCCATTACCATGTCACCATCCATAAACTAGGACTAAGCCTTTAAACATCTTAGCACACACGTTAGTCCCACAACACAATTGCAAATAATTGAATATAAGATAATATGAGTATATATGAACTACACAAGTTTTATAAACTCAAAGGATATGTTTCAAAGTAGAGATCCCAATATATGTGGATAAAGAAATATGGATCAATACTAATGAAACCACAAAACATAGAATGAAGTCCCCCTAAATGTGTGCATACACGAATGTGTAATAAAAACATATGCACATATTCAAGTTAAACTTTTGGTGGAGTTCAACCTATATTTTGGATCCGAGGAATGTAACAATATATAAGAATATGATGTCGAATGCATACCTCTTTGATTTTCACCTTTTTATCCAATTGAGACTGAGCAATATGTATATCAATAAACGTGTTAGTCTCACAAATAGATTTGTCATTAATCACCAAAATACTCCATTAACATATAGTGGCGGGTCAAGATTCTTCATCAATTCCGGTACCATCAAGTGCGCATTAGCGAGAGCCATCTCATGGCACCACTCACCCTCGCCGGCGAGCCCTATAGCGCTGTTGCCGGCCGGTCCAGAAGCGCTCGCCGCCGTTGTCGTCACTATCGGCGTGGACGCCAGGTCACCAGGCCACCTCACCTCCACATCTGCGTCACGCTGTCATCTTTGCTGATGTGGCGTCCTAGTCACCTCCTTGTCATCTGCCATGTCGCATGTCCAAAAATTCCAATCGATCCAATCTTCCATGAACCTAGTCCATGGTACACCGTCCCTATGACAGTGGGCCCCACCTCAATATCAATTTATATTTAATTCTTTTCCAGCCGAAATCCCTTTGATGACGTCTGCCCTATGTCATAATTTGGATTTTCTGTTAAAGAATAATTCGGATAATTCTTTTTAGGGTTTTTCTTCAAATTAAATCTTCCCAAGCCCATATCTTTTGCATCCGAACTCCGTTTGAGCCAATTCAAATTTCTAAATTCATATAAATTCGAGATCTATTTATTTGAGATTTTTATTTAATTTTTAGAGTTTGTTTTTTCTTTGTTATTTATTTATTTTGCTTATTTGTTTTTGGTTGCGAGTAGACGTCGATACTTCGGGAAGATTTGAAGAAGAAGGAGCACCTCAAGAGCAAGATCAGTACTTAGACCTATTTCAAGGCAAGTTATACCTTTGATCATATTGAACCCAGTTTTCAAAAGCTATATTGATTCAAAGTATTGCATTTACTTTAATTATTTATTTCAATGTTTTTGGGATTAGTTTATATCCAATTTGTTATGACCTCCTTATCTAATTGTATGCCATAATCTTTTGTCACCCTAGTTTGGTTCAATTAGTTGGTGCTATTGTATTACTAACGTGGGTTGGTTAGATACGATTAGTTTGCTTAGCCATACTACGAGTCATCATTTCATGTGAGTCGCAATAATAAACTTGACTAAGTGACTATGGAACCATTTGATAAAATTGTGTGTACTATGTGCTATTACTCGTTGATGGCTTAACCAACAGGGTGGGAAAAGGTTTGGACGGGGGCAAGTGGTCCTATGTGCTTTTATGGTGGATCTGTGTTGGCGGGAATGATAGGTTAGAATTTGGAAGTCTTGCCTCGGTCAATTAAGGACTTAACCTTGTGCGCCATTGAACTAGGCCTCTCGTACAACCACATGCCTGGTATGGGACAGGCCTAACTTAGTAAGTTATGGAGTCTTGACATTGATTACTCAGGTTGTAGGTTAGCTGTGTCGGATTGGGTGGAGGTGTGTACTACCAAGTAGTCGCATCACGGGCGGTTCGCCGTGTCCCCGCCCAACGGTAAAGGCGTCTGTGGCGGCTAAGCATACCGGAGTGTCAATGTTGAGATGAAGTTTCTGAAAGGTTTTGTTGTGATCAGTTCTGATCAAATTGATTGCATCTTGTGGGTAAAGTGTACAACCTCTGCAGAGTGTTAAATCAATCTATTCGAATAGCCGCGTCCGCGGTCATGAACAATGCTCGGGAATTTCACACGAGGGGTAGATTTTCATAAAACTTGGGATGGGACAGCTGTGTGAGATAACTTATGCAGCTGTGTGAATAACTTGATTAGGCTATGTGTCTTTGTGAAAACAAATGATAAAACTTATTATTATCTATTTGTTTTGAATTATGCTTTCAATCTATTATTCATATTCAAATTGCAAATGTTGCATTTCTGCAAAAGAACCACAGAAGCCATTCCTTTGGAATAAGTCTGCATCTATAATTTGCATTCTGTGGTATGACTTGCGAGTACGGTTGTGTACTCATGCGTGTTGTAAAACATGCAACAGAAGTGGAGGAATCGTCAATCAACAAGGTCTACTTCAAGGACCGTGGAGAACTAGGTCGCACACCCCAGTCGATTGCCTATGGGCATATGGATGGGCTTCACTGAAGAAATTTTGTTTCGTTCCGCTGCAGCTTCGTTGAGCTATCTACCCTCTGAAGCATTATTTGTAAGCTTTGGCCTTAAGGTCTCTACTCTGATGTTTATTGTTATTTGCCTATTTCTTAGTTATCTTTGTATATGGAAATGATATTTTACTAATGTAGCCACTGTGTGCACTAGCGTGATCTTGGACTAGTGCAATATACACAGAGGGTCCAGAATTGCGTATTTTGGGTCCCAACAGCGATGGGTGGTGGGGGTAGTGGCGCACGGCCATGAAGGGGAAAGGCGGCGGTGGCGGCGTGGTGCTCCGGTGGAGTGGAGGCCGGAGGTGGGGGGGTTGGATGGGAGAGGAAGGGACGAGAAGGGTGAAATCAGCTTACGGGTTCGGCGGGGAAGGAAAGGGGCTGCAGTGATTCCTTCGAAATGGCTGACCTCGGAGAGGAAGGAGAGTAGGCGGGGTGGGTGCGGGTGCTTGTGTGAGGAGGGAAGGGCATGGGGGCAGCTTTTATAGCCAGCGAAGAGGCGGTGGAGCAGTGGCGAGCTACGGGCCTTGCAGCGCATGGGTGGCGACGTAGGCGGCCGGGAGGAGATTGCGCCAGGCAGGGGCGAGGTGGAGGCGTGGGTGTGCTTGGGTCGGTGCCGCGGTGGCCTAGCTCCCTCACTGGAGCGGGGCGGGAGGTGGCGCGGCGGGGTCATCGCTTGCGGCGCGGCGGGCGATGGGATGGGAGCGGCGCGGCGCTGGCGGCTCGGGGCGTGCGATGCATTGAAGATGGAGGGGAGGTGGCGCGGTGAGGTGGCCTGGTGACGGCAGCAGGGGAGAATGTGATGGCGTAGAGGGTGGTGACGCATGGTCGATGACGACCGGAGAGGAAGAAGGCGGAAGGCGCGAGGGGCGGGAGGCGCCTTTGGGCTGGCAAGGCAGGTTTCCCAAATAGGAAAGCGGAAAAAGGGGAGGAAAGTCCAAATTGGGAAAGAAATAAAAATTCAACCAAAAAGATCCATTTTTTTTGAATTTTTCGAAATTTTGGTTTGTTTCAACAACCCGTGGCGTAACAAAACAACATTATCATGTCATAAGATAAGTCCGTTAAATAGAACTTTTTGTCACGCCACTGGTCGTGGCGTGACGAAAAAACACTGTCATGCCACGGATGGTGGTGTGACAAGAGCTTACCCTAATACGGGCTAGTGTGATAGTGTTGTTTTGTCACGCCACGGGTGGTAGTGTGACCAAAAGGGTCAGAATTGGAAATAAAGTTCGCGGGGGGTTAACTTTAAAATAAAATTAAAAAAAATATTAATTAATAAAATAAATTCGCTCTAGTATGATCCAGTATTCATACCGTGCATTCAACTGCATGAGCATTGAGTAGTTCACATTCTCCTACACTGATTTAAGGTTGGCCCGTACCAAGTACACACTCCCGGAGAAAATAATACGTGTTACGTACTATTACTAGCGAGTAACGACCTATTTTTCAGTCACTACTTGCAAAAACATGTTTCTTCATCCCCACAAAGAATTTAAACAATTGTTATATCTCCTTTAAAGAGCGCCTACTATCCTTGTTTCAAAATAATTTTTTTTGAATAAATTCATTGTGGGGAAAATAAATTCTCGCATTCCAATCGGGGCTTCAGTACTATGCGCTATTTATACCGTGCATCCACCTGCATGAGCATTGCGCGGTTCACATTCTCCTACATCTATTTAAGGCTAGCTCATACCAATTAAGTACGGTGTCGCGTACTAGTGACTAGCACTATTTTCCACTCATTACCTGCGAAAACCATTGAGCAGTGAGTAGCACTATATGATACATGTGATGAAACCAGTTCGTATTTGGTCACGACTAGTTCGTAACTCCTTACGACCAGGTTACGACCACTCTGTGATTACGCTCGACCGATCTACGACCAACTCAGATTCCATACGACCGATCAGAATCGTCGAACTAAGCGACCTACTCTGTATACTCCCTTTGCCTCACGATATCTGGTTGAACTCCAGGTGAGATGTTGTGTCATCCATGGACTGTTCAATACTTTCTCGATTGAGTGTCGGATTACTTTACGTGGTCGAACACTTCGACTACTAGTGGCATAGCCACGCACTTTCTTTATCTAACCACAACGAGGGGCCCAGAGACATCTCTCCTGTTATGTTAGGAGGGGCAAATCCCATATCCGACCAGTCACATTCTTCTGTATGTTTCATAGCATACCCGAAAGCTTCCTTTATAACTACCTAGTTACGGTGTAGCGTTTGACAACCCCTAAGAGTGCTATTACATATGTAGGAAACCATGCTGATCTCAGGTCTAAGGATTATACATCAACATTGCTTGAGACCAACTAACGACACATAGAATCATAACAATCTCAATAGTGTCTCAAGGTGGGTCTAATCCAACATCATGTTCTCTAACATGTGTCCATATTATTGGTTTGATATCTCCATATCCATGACCCGTGAAACATAGTCATCAACCAATACATATGCTAGTCTATTCATATGTGTCCTCATATGTTTCCGGCCAGGGATCGTATAAGAATAATTATTGCAGAAATATAGAGTTTCACAATCAAGTCACATACTTGATAATCAATATTAACAATATTATTCTTGGAACAAGATAACATTTTATCCAATATTATGAACATAAAGAAATATAATCATCTCTATGATTGCCTCTAGGGCATATTTCCAACAGTCTCCCACTTGCATTAGAGTCAATCATTTAGGTATCTAATACCGATAGCTCTTGTGTGTGCCTCATGCTTTGACTATGTGAGAGGCTTTGTCAACGGATCAGCAACATTCAAATATGTATGAATTTTGCATATCTTAACATCTCCTCTATCCACCAATTCGCGAATAAAATGATAGCGCCTGAGTATATGCTTGGACTTCTGATGGGATCTAGGTTCCTTAGCCTGCGCAATGGCTCCATTATTGTCACAATAGAGATCCATTGGGCTCGAGGCACTCGGAACTACACCCAACTCAGCAATAAAATTTCTTATCCAAACACCTTCTTTCGCAGCTTCAGAAGCCGCAATGTACTCGGCCTCCGTCGTGGAATCAGCAACCGTCTCTTGCTTGGAACTTTTCCAGCTCACTGCTCCTCCATTCAAAATGAATATAAAACTAGATTGCGAACGATAATCATCCTTGTCGGTTTGAAAGCTTGCATCGGTGTAACCATTTACAACGAGCTCTTCATCACCGCCATAAACTAGGAACACATCCTTAGTCCTTCTTAAGTACTTAAGAATGTTTTTCACAAATTGCCCAAAGGACCTTCACCGGATCACTTGGTATCTCGCCGTAACACTTAGAGCATATGATACATCTAGTCGTGTACATAGTATGGCGTACATGATAGATCCAATGGCCGATGCATATGGAATATCACTTATTTTGTCTCACTCATCAGTGGTTGTAGGACACTGATTCTTGTTAAGATTAATGCCATGTGCCATGGGCAAGAATCCTCTCTTGGAATCTTGCATGTTGAACCGATTCAACACTTTATCTATGTACTTATCCTAGCTTAATCCAATTAGCCTCTTAGATCTATCTCTATAGATCCTTATTCCCAAGATATATGCTGCCTCCCCTAGGTCCTTCATGGAAAAACTATTTTTCAATGATGACTTAATGGATTCTAGCATAGGATTGTCATTTCCGACCAGTAGTATGTCATCTACATACAAGATCAGAATAGTAAGCGCGCTCCCACTAACCTTCATGTAAACACAAGGTTCTTCTTTGTTTTTGACGAAACCAAACCTTTTGATCTCCTCATCAAAACGTAAATTCCAACTCCGAGATACTTGCTTCAACCCATAAATGGACTTTTAAAGTTTGCATACTTTACTAGCATTCTTTGGATCGACAAAACCTTCAGGTTGTGTCATGTACACATCCTCGTCTAGGTTTCCATTAAGGAAAGCCGTTTTGACATCCATTTACCATATCTCATAGTCAAAATATGCAGCAATTGCTAGAATGATCCGAATAGATCTAAGCATACCGGTGAGAAAGTTTCATTGTAGTCAACTCCTTGAACTTGTCGAAACCCTTTTGTGACTAGTCGAGCCTTATGATGTGAACATTTCCATCCATATCAATCTTGTTCTTATAGACCCATTTGCACTCAATGGTTTTAACACCATCAAGTGGATCGACCAGGTTCCAAACCTGATTTTCTCTCATGGAGTCTATCTTGGATTTCATGGCTCCAAGCCATTTCTCAGAGTCTGGGTCCATCATCGCTTTCTCATAAGTCTTAGGCTCATTATTATTCAATAATAATACGTCATGCCTATACCTTGTAGGCAATTGACGCGGCCTTTTAGATCTACGTGGGGCTGGTGCCTCATCTACAGGTCCATCAACATTTTGTTCATCCAGTAGAGGTTCAGTAGGAGTTGAAACACTTTCAGATGTTTCCTGAATTTCTGCGAGTTGCACCTTTCTCCCACTGACTCCTTTTGAAAGAAACTCTTTCTCCAAAAAGACACCATTTCGGGTAACAAAAACTTTGCCTTCTTCCTAGTTGTAGAAATAATATCCTTTGATTTCCCTAGGATATCCTATAAAGAAGTATTTATCTGATTTGGGTGTGAGTTTGTCAGACGTCAAACGTTTAACATAGACATCACATCCCCAAATCCTTAGAAAAGACAAACTATGACTTTTCCCCGTCCACATCTCATATGATGTCTTATCTACTGATTTAGATGGTACCTTATTTAAAATGAAAGCGACAGTTTCTAGAGCGTAACCCCAAAAATACAATGGCAGATCTGATTGGCTCATCATTGATCGAACCATGTCCAACAAGGTCCTATTACGCCGCTTAGACACACCATTCCATTGTGGAGTGCCCAGTGGTGTAAGCTGTGGAACAATTCCACATTGTTTTAAATAATTACCAAACTCATGGCTCAAAAACTCACCTCCACAATTAGATCGTAAAGATTTGATTGTCTTGCCAAGTTGATTATGTACCTCATTCTGGAACTCCTTAAACTTTTCAAAGGATTCTGACTCGTGCCTCATTAAGTAGATATACCCATACTACTATAGTCATCGGTGAAAGTAATGAAGTACTGAAAACCACCTCTTGCTGTCGTGCTCATTGGTCCACACACATCAAGATGTATGAGTGCTAATCGGTGGACGCCCTTTCACTCCGACCAGTGAAAGGTGTCTTGGTCATCTTTCCGATCAGGCAAGACTCGCATGTTTCAAATGGTTCCAAATCAAATGAGTTTAGAGTTCCATCATTATAGAGCTTTTTCATGTGTTTCTCACTTATGTGACCCAAACGACAATGCCAAATGAAAGTGGAATTCATTTCATTAGGCCGAAGCCTTTTCGCATTAATATTATAGACGGACGCATCAACAAGATTTAAAATAAACAACCCATTCAAAACATGTGCATAGCCATAAAACACTTCATTCAAAAAAAATAAAACAACCATTGTTCTCAATAATGAATTTATAACCCTCTGCCATCAAACATAAGGCAGAGATAATATTTCTACTAATGGCTAGAACGTAATAACAATTATTCAATTCTATAATAAATCCTGAAGGCAAAAGTAATGGCAAAGTCCCGACGGCTAATGCAGCAACCCTTGCTTTATTCCCGACGCGAAGATCCATCTCGCCCTTTGCAATTCTCCTACTCTTTGTTAGACTCTGCATCGAATTGCAGATATGAGCAACCGATCCGGTATCAAATACCCATGAGTTAACAGAAGAGTCAGCAAGAAAAACATCTATAACATTAATACATGTAGTGGAAGTTTTAGTCCCACCATTCCTTTTCTGATCAGCCAGGTATTTCTTGCAGTTCCTCTTCAAATGGCCTAGCTCTTTGCAGTAAAAGCATTCATTCTCTTGAGTAGGGCCGGACTTAGTCTTGGGCTTAGGTTTGTTAGTTTGGATCTCATCCGAAACTTTAGCCTTGCCCTTTTTCTTAACCCAAGTTTTGGCCTTCTTCTTGAAGCTTGTACTCTTTTGCACCATCATTACATGATTGTTGCTTTTCTTAATGCTGTCCTCTGCTGTCTTAAGCATCATATGCAGTTCGGTGAGATTCTTGTCTAAGCCATTCATATGGAAGTTCAAAATGAATTGGCCATAGCTTGTAGGAAGCGAAGCAAGAATCAAATATGTAGCCAACTCTTGACTAAATGGAAAACCCAGTTTTTCCAAGCTCTGTGTGTAACCAACCATTTTGATCACATGAGGGCTCACCGGACTACCCTCAACTAGCCTACATCCAAACAAGTTCTTTGAGATCTCATATCTCCCAGTTCTTGCTTGTGTCTCAAACATGCCTTTGAGCGCCACAATCATATCGTAGGCCTCAATGTTCTCAAACTACTTCTGAAGGTCTGAGTTTATCGCAGCAAGCATGAGACAGCTAACATCAAGGGATTCATCACATGCCTTTTATAAGCGGTTTTAAGAGCAACAAAGAAGATTCTCTCAGAGGCACATCCGAATTGGTTCCTCTAGAAAATGTTCCTTTTATCTTGTCTAAGAACAATTTTAGGTTGCAGGACCAATCCATAAAATTCGCTCCATTCAGCTTTTTCCTTTTCAAGTATCGAACGAAACAAAAGCTCGATGTAGGTACAACAAGAGGTGCCATGATCTACAACATAAATTATGCAAAAACTAAGACATATGTTCAATCAAAGTAACTTCTATTAAACAATTTAACAAAGATACTCCCACTAAATACCATATCCTCTTATGACATTTAATGATTCAAGATCCATAATCATTTAATCTACTAGTGAGCTTTGGCATCACCGCTAGAAGACTAGTGAAAATGGTAAGCAACCCTTTGCTAATCATATCTCCATATGACTCTTGTTGTTGGGCAAGATTCTATGCTTCAAGACCCAACCTTTATGCCCCAAGGTCCACAACTGTTATGATAACCTTGTTAAGTTAAACCAATGCTCAGCGTGTAAGTGTTTGACACAAACCCATCTAATCAAGTAGAGTTAATGGCACTCTGCTTTGGCAAGATCTACCATTAAAATACATGACTTTGGATGGTGCAGCATATTTGGGAGGGCATCAATTTAACTTAATATTATGTGAGGGAATTTTACTTCTACCGTGTTAAAAGCATTTAAAGCAAAAACATGTATAGAAATAAATGAACAGGAATATAAAGGCATTCGCAGACAATCAAATTGCATTGTGATATAGTATGACCCTTCTCCATGGTGATCCCCATCGCCATACATCCTGTTCATCGTGTCTCCGAGTGGCCGACTCCTCCAAGCACTCCCACTAAGCCATTACTTCTAATAGCACTAGTAATGAATTACAAGGAGTAAAGAAGCATCACAAGTCGACACGCAGGCCGTTATACAAAAATATAGACAGCCTTGGGCTACAATAAGCATGACACGCAGGTCATGAAAATTACATACATACATGTATCTCATACATGAACCATTATGGGTTATACTATTCACATCAATCCCTGCAAAAATAAGTTATGCACAGAATCCAATTCTATCGGACGACATGAGCACATACCACCTAAAACACGCGGTACGATTACCCAGCACGGCGGCATACTCCGAACCATCCGATCATTGCCTTGATTCGATCACACACTGCGGCATACTCCGATGGTGGAATTCCGACCGGTAGAAGTGTTATGCAGAGTGGTCGTGAACAAGCGCAATAAACCATCTGGTCCTTATAAACTCATACCTCCTCGTAAACCCATCTACTACCACCGAGAACTGATCAATCTTATCGACCAGGGTCTAGATCGTTCCATCTATATGAACCGATCTAGTTTACCAGATCCGACCAGTAATAGATCCAATCTATTACTACCACATATCAAGTATATGCGATCGATCCAGATCAAAAACTACGCAGGATGGCTCTGATACCACTGTCGGGCCACGGGGTAGGCTACGATAGCTACAAACAAAATTTCTACCACGCAAACCAGGAAGCCAAGCAAGTAGATGATCACATATCGTTACCACCAGAGACGCAGAGCAGCGGAAGAAGGGTTGGAGTAGCCTGGTCCAACGTAGAGTGCGTCGATGTAGTGGTCGTAGTCGATCATCCAATGTCCTCGCGAGTCGATCGTCTCCTCCAGCAACCTCTGCAGTTCCTTGTGAAGATCGCGGATTGTCCTCAAGCGCAGCAGTCGCAGTAGCGTCTCTACGGTATCCACACGTCCAGAGAAGGAACAACCATGCGCAGGTGTGCTAGTACCAAGTCGCACGGCAGAGCTCTCAGGAAGATGGCGGCTAGGATTTCGGTGGTGATTCATGCATCTCTCCCAACAGCCTCATGCATCTCCTTATATAGTGCTCGTGACGGATCCTATCCGAACACATTTACAAATCGTATCCGTACTAGTTTGTTCCAACCCGTTAAGTGTGTGACCCGGTAGGTTCATGCGTAATCGGTTGTGACTCGGAAACCCTTTCCGATCACGAGTCGTAGCGACTCCTAGCAGAACATAACGATTCCCGAATACACATAAATTATATCGGACGAATCTTAATGCAATATGATCTACGACTGTGTCCTCATCACTTACGACTGTGTTCTATCTCTATACGACCAGTTCAGATTTGGTCACGACTAGTTCAGAACTCCCACGACTGTGTTACGACCACTCAGGATTACGCTCGACCAGCCTACAACTAGCTCAGATCTCCATACGACCAAATTCAGAATCGCTCGAACTAAGCGACCTACTCTGTATACTCCCTTTGCCTCACGATGTCCGGTTGAACTCCTGTGAGATGTTGTGTCATCCATGGATGCTCAATACTTTCTCGATCGAGTGTCGGATTTTACGTGGTCGAACACTTCGACTACTAGTGGCATAGCCATGCACTTTCTTTATCCGACCACAACGAGGGCCCGAGACATCTCTCCGTTATGTTAGGAGGGCAAATCCCATATCCGACCAACCACATTCTTCTCGCATGTTTCATAGCATACCCGAAAGCTACCTTTATAACTACCTAGTTACGGTGTAGCGTTTGACAACCCCTAAGAGTGTTATTACATATGTAGGAAACCATGCTGATCTCAGGTCTAAGGATTATACATCAACATTGCTTGAGACCAACTAACGACACATAGAATCATAACAATCTCAATAGTGTCTCAAGGTGGGTCTAATCCAACATCATGTTCTCTAACATGTGTCCATATTATTGGTTTGATATCTCCATATCCATGACCCGTGAAACATAGTCATCAACCAATACATATGCTAGTCTATTCATATGTGTCCTCATATGTTTCCACTGAGGATCGTATAAGAATAATTATTGCAGAAATATAGAGTTTCACAATTAAGTCGCATACTTGATAATCAATATTAACAATATTATTCTTGGAACAAGATAACATTTTATCCAATATTATGAACATAAGGAAATATAATCATCTCTATGATTGCCTCTAGGGCATATTTCCAACAACTATATGAAACATGATAAGACACGATATCACTGTTGAAAACTTGTCATAGACAAAAAGATGAAACTTTATGGAACTCTATGAGACTTGGGATGAAACTTCATAAAACTTAATAAAACTACATCAAACTGGGTGAAACTTGCTCTACACAATATGGAGAGAAAATGATACTTGATGAAACTTAATGCAACATGTCCCAAAGTAACTTAATGAAACTATATGAAACTTGATGAGACACGATGTCGCTATTGAAAACTTGTCCAAGACAGAAAGATGAAACTTTACGAAACTCTATGAGACTTGGGATGAAACTTAATGAAGCTGCATGAAACTGAGTAAAACTTGCTCTACAAAATATGGAGAAACAATGGTACTTGATGAAACTTAATGAAACATGTCTCAAAATAACTCAATGAAACTTGATGAGACACGATGTCACTGTTGAAAACTTGTCATAGACAAAAAGATAAAACTTTATGAAACCCCATAAGACTTAGGATGAAACTTCATAAAACTGAGTAAAACTTGATCTTCAAAATATGGAGAAACAATGATACCTGATGAAACTTAATGAAACTTGTCTCAAAATAACTGAATGAAACTAGTTGAAACTTGATAAGACGCGATGTCACTATTGCACAGAGGAGAATGATGGGGGGACAAAGTGGGGAAGGTAGGGGCAAGCTGGCGGGTGCGCTCCCGCGCTCGCGGAGGAGGATGAAGGGGGGGGGGACGAGGGTAGCCAGAGGGCGTGCGACCATGCGTGCGGAGGAGGATGAAGGGGGGAGGACGTGGCAAGCCGGCGGTGAGCTAGCACGCGTGGAGGAGGAAGAAGAGGGAGGAGGAGGAAGGAAGCCGGCAAGCCGCAGACACGCAGAGGAGGAAGACGGGGGGAGGCGGAGGAGGAGGAGGATGAAGGGAAGCCACATGGCGGAGGAGGATGAAGGGGAGCAGGAGAGAGCGCGGAGGAGGAAGCCGGTGGAGGAGGAAGCCAGCGGAGGAGGAAGACGGGGGGAAGCCGGTGGGGGAGGTGGAAGGCGGATGGAAAGGAGGAAAGGAAGCCGGAGGAGGAAGTCAAGGTCATGCGATAACACTATGCGGATGGAAAGGAGGAAGACGAGGGGAAGCCGGAGGAGAAAGCTGACGCATCCTACGGTTGGATTTACGGATGCGCGGGAAGCCAGCGAACATCAGCGATGGTCGTCTCAAGGAAGCGATCATGGAAACGCGGGATGGGTTGTTAGTTTTGATCGAACAGTTTATACCTATCCTGTTGGAGTAGGAAGTGGACGGTATACCGTCCTATTAATAGTACCTAAGTAGATAATACGAAAAGCTCACGAGCCTAGTTGGAAAGTGAAGACAAAATTGACAGCAAATGCGCATAGTTTCTTTTCTTTTCTTTCTTTTTTTTGAACTTAACAGCAAATGAGCAAAGCTGCTTGCTTGGGGCTTGGGCTGATTCGTCTTTGTTTTCTTGCAAAGATGTACATGGACCACGTACGTCATCTTACAATAAATGCTCCAGTCCTTTGGGATCTCCTTAGTCCATTCAGGCCCATATGTGAGCCTGTGGCCGACATCACATATTTGCACGCGACAAGCAAGGGGCTGAGGCCCCACTGGTTGAACCCTGTACACCATGGCATCATCCAGTGACCACTGTTCCAACAAGTTTTTTTTTTCAGAACACACAGGAACTAGTTTTTTAAAATTAAGAAGAAAATAAACACCTAAATTTGTATCCAAGAGGTTTTAAACTTGAGTAGTGGCACTGTGCACACCTCCCACCAACTACCAACTGAGCTAAGTTCCTCTGGTCCAACAAGTTAACCCTAATTCAACAGCCCCTTTTGACAGAGGCACGCACGTAGCTTAAATTATGACTGCTGATCCATTCTGTCTCTACCTAATGTACGTAATGTTACTTTTCTCAAGATGCACTAACGATTGACCACATTTTGGCTGATCGATTAAACAAAGCAACAAACAAACGGCTGCGTGCTAGTTTTGGAATCTGTCGCAAGTCGACGAGCTGTTGTTGGCTCAGCACGGCGAGAACGGACAAGGTGATGGACTTTCTGGGCCAAGCGGTGCGCTGATTCGCTGCGACGTTGCCGCGTCGCTCGGAAAACTTCTCATTGAATTTTGACAAGAGCCGTGGTCTTATCTCCTCCTGTACACTGAAGGGCGCAGCTTGGTTGATTTCTCGCTTGTGTTCACCTGGCGTCTGGATTCTGATCGGAAGGCTAGGGACGACGCTCCTAAGACCCAGCCGTATAACGTGCCGCATCCGCCGATCGGGGAATCATAACCACGAGAAATAATAAATTAGATTTATATTTTGGATGTCATCGAACCCACGTGCATAGAGCCCGGATTCTATAAGATTATTTTCGCGGTACAGGAGCTGTAAACTACTCGCCACTCGGCAGCATCACAGCTGACAACAACATTCACAAGAGCCGCCTCACCCTCACTGTTGTGTTGACTACTCGAAGAGCGATCCAAGAAGGGCGCAAGAAGATGGCCGCCTCCACCTCCCTCCGACCTCCCCTGCTCCAAGGTGCGCACGGCCCTGAATCCCCCATTCAGTCTCTCGCTGATTCGTTCTTGTCTCCCGATCGATTTGGCGACGTCTTGTTGTTGGTGTTCTTGGTTCTTTAGATCTAGCTGTACTCCGTACTACTAGTTTCAGAAAATTAGATTGGCCTGAACCACTAGCTAGGAGCAAGAACCTGTTCATCTGTGCTTGGATTGGATTGGTTATGTAGAGAGAGCATGGGGAGTCAGGGCCCTTAAACATTTCTTTAGCTTTATTCTCTGTGTACTTGGATCTCAAGGAGTTTATTATGTTGTATCATTTTATTCCAGTAGTGCTGTTGTGTTAGCCAGTCCCTGAACAGTAGCATAGCCCAGCTCAGAACTGGAAGTCTTAAACCAAATTGCAGAACGCATCAATTAGGGGCTAATTGCGGTGTTGGATAGATAAAAAAAAAGAATCTTTTGTTAGCAGTCAGGACTAGACATCATTTTGGTCCAAGTTGGTTGGGTTGTAGATAGCTAAGCTTATGTTGTGGTGCAGTTTGGTTAGGTGTGGGCTTGGTAGGTCAATCATGTTTGAACGGTTGGTCATACCACCATCAAGGCTCTAAAACTTAGTTGAATAGGAAGGGGAGAGACTAAGAATTTTATTTATATTATCGTTTGATTGATAATGGATACACGTTATCCCTTTTATAGGGACGACCCGACTCGGCTCCTAATAATAATCTCTAAGAAAACCTATCAATCCAATTTAATCTTTTCAATTATTCAAAGTGATATTCCTAATTAATAAAATCATATCCCTAACAATAACTTAGATAAAAAATCCCAAAATACCTACCAAACCAACTATTCCTTACTATAAGAAACTCATCAACTATCCACAGATCTATGTAGAGCTGGGGCTTAGGCCGGACTTTTCTGGTCGGTCCGGTCTGATCAAGACGCAAGACGGTCTAAGCGTGCAGCACCAAGACGGCATGCGCCGGGGTGGTCGGCACAAGATGAACGACGGCCGATCGAGCTCGAGAACGGGTGGCCGTTAGACAAAGACGACACGGCCATTTGGGCCGTGCTTGGGCTGGCACGACACGAAAAAAGCCCAATCCTCAAATCCCTCCCCTGGCCTGGCCTAATTCTATCCCTCCCCGGCCTGGTAGCCTGGCCCAATCCCGTTCTTCCCCCCCACGACCTGGCCCAACCCTAACCCCCATCCCGGCTAATCCATATCTTCAATCCCACACACCACCTCCAACCCTCCACCCTCAGTTCCTCTCCTCCCCAAGCACCGCTTTCCTCCCTCCCTCCCCGGCTCTCTCCTCCCCATGCGCCGCCTTCCTTCCTCTCTGGCTCTCCTCCGGCCGAGAGGAATGAAGATGGCGGTTGCCGCCGTCATCGCCGCCTCCGCTGTCTATAGTTATTTTGGGCTGGGCTCGGGCTGGCACGGCACGACGGGCTTTAGGCCGTGCTTGGGCTTGGCCGGAGGCGAAGTGGGCCGGCACGGCATGGCACGGCGGGGTGACCGGGCCGAGCCGGCACGGTACGACGCAGCTCGAAGCACGGTGGGCCCGAGCCAGGCCGGCACGGCACGGCTCAATGCCCAGCTCTAGATCCATGAATGATACTGTTCACAGCGCTACAGTGCCTCTGGCCCTTGGTTCATAACAGCTTAATTGGTACTACCTGTATCTCAGATTTGATTTGATGCAATCTTTTTAATATTATTTGATTCAGAATCTCAGAATCGGGATAGTTGAAAAGGGCTAATCTAGACTTGGTAGCAATGGAGTAACAACTAGTCCCCACTGATGACTTTAGTTAGTTGATTTTTGTCCATTCTCATTTCTGAATCCTGACGCTGCAAACCTCAAGCTGATGGACACAGCTACCTACATTGCAGCAGGGCCAGAGAAAGCTTCACTCCCTTGCACACCAAAGCACAGAGTTTCTGTCAGTGGGAGAAGAGGCTTCATCACCACTAGGGCCAGCTCGAATCCAGGCGCCAACGTGAGCATCCCGAAGCAATGGTACAACCTTGTCGCCGACCTGCCGGTGAAGCCGCCGCCACCATTGCACCCGCAGACACACCAGCCGCTGAAGCCCGGTGACCTGTCCCCTCTGTTCCCTGACGAGCTGATCAGGCAAGAGTTGACCGAAGAGCGGTTCATCGACATACCCGAAGAGGTCATCGATGTTTACAAGCTCTGGCGCCCGACGCCATTGATCAGGTAAACCGTGTGTTTCTGTATCATTTGAGTGATCAATGGCTGTTGCTGCCGTCACATCGGAATTCAGAAGAGTGTGGAGTAAGCTCTTGCAATGTTGAGACAACAGGGCCAGGAGGTTGGAGAAGCTGCTCGGCACACCGGCGAAGATCTACTACAAGTATGAAGGGACTAGTCCGGCAGGGTCGCACAAGCCGAACACCGCCGTGCCACAAGCGTGGTACAATGCCACGGCAGGGGTCAAGAGCGTGGTCACTGAAACCGGCGCCGGCCAATGGGGCAGCGCGTTGTCCTTCGCAAGCAGCCTCTTCGGCCTCAACTGTGAGGTAAGAGTGCAAATTTGATCACAGATTTTGTTTCAGGATTGGAGCTCGGTGTTGTTGATTGCTAGTATGAGCTTTTGATTTGCTGAATTTGTGATGGTACGTACAGGTGTGGCAAGTGCGCGCGTCATACGATCAGAAGCCGTACAGGAGGCTGATGATGGAGACCTGGGGCGCCAAGGTACACCCGTCGCCGTCCGCTGTGACGGAGTCCGGCAGGAAGATCCTGGAGGCCGACCCTTCCAGCCCAGGCAGCCTCGGGATGGCCATATCCGAGGCGGTGGAGGTCGCGGCCACCAACGCCGACACCAAGTACTGCCTCGGCAGCGTGCTGAACCACGTCCTGATGCACCAGACCGTCATCGGCGAGGAGTGTCTGGAGCAGCTGGCGGCCATCGGCGACACCCCGGACGTCGTCATCGGCTGCACCGGCGGCGGGTCCAACTTCGGCGGTCTCGTGTTCCCGTTCATGCGCGAGAAGCTGCAGGGCAGGATGAACCCGGCGTTCAAGGCCGTGGAGCCCGCGGCGTGCCCGACGCTCACCAAGGGCGTCTACACCTACGACTTCGGCGACACAGCGGGGCTGACACCGCTGATGAAGATGCACACCCTCGGGCACGGCTTTGTCCCGGACCCGATCCACGCAGGTGCTGATCATTGCAGGTTTTGAAAACTTCTTGGTTTGACTTGCACGTCCTTGTTTGCTAATGCTAGTCATTTTGCAGGTGGGCTTCGCTACCATGGAATGGCGCCTCTGATCTCCCACGTGTATGAGCTAGGGTTCATGGAAGCTGTTGCCATACAGCAAACTGAATGCTTTCAAGGTACTACTCACTTTGTTGATTTGTTCTAATCAGTAAGCAACTTTTCTGTAGGAAATGAAACAGCATATCTGAATTTTGCAGTTGATTTCTTGTCTCCTGATCATCTATCTGAATTTTGAGGGCAAATTACCTACTTCAATATGGCAACTACTTTTTTTTTTCTGAAACAAAATCTAATGTAGTGACAGTGGAACAACTGCATGACAATGTCGTCTTTCTTTTTTTTTGGCTGAATTGCAGCTGCCTTGCAATTCGCACGGACGGAGGGCATCATCCCGGCGCCGGAGCCGACGCACGCGATCGCGGCAGCGATCAGGGAAGCGCTGGAGTGCAAGAGGACCGGGGAGAAGAAGGTCATCCTCATGGCGATGTGCGGCCACGGCCATTTCGACCTCGCCGCGTACGAGAGGTACCTGAGAGGCGACATGGTTGATCTCTCCCACTCCGATGACAAGTTGGAGGAGGCTCTGGCCGCCATTCCCAAAATCTGAAGTTAGAAAGTTAATATACTTGTTACAACAGCATGGGAACAAATAAAAGATGTAATATTTCCTTTTTGCATCTAGTGTTGTTGCATCCCATCCGTTTGCTGCCAATTTCGTGATACATTTTCCAAATTAAATTTGATCAATAAATGTTTTTTCTCTCCCACGGAGTACTTGTGAACACTGAACAATGTTTGATGCGCTTTGAACATTGCATGATCTTGCTCAGTGAACGGGGGTAATCGATTGGGCCTAGCGTTAATAGATCTGTGCCATAATGGGCCTCGATTTTACTACAGATTGGGTAACAAGAAAAATGGGCCCTTTTACGGGCCAATACTTTAAATACTGGGCCGGCCCAAGAAAAGAATCCTTCTGTCTCTACTCTCATCCAAGCCCAAGTGGGGAGACCAAGCGGAGCGCTCGAGGGTTTCGGCTCGAGTCTCTCGACCGTCTCCGACGCCGGCGACCTGCGACCGCGACCTCCTCCTCCGTCCTCTCGTCGTCCGCTTCTTCCTCTTGCGCCGTTTCCGTCGCCGTGATCTAGGTAAAGGCCCAACCCCTTGATCCTTTAGTGTCTCCACGGTTTTCCGAATGGAGTGACGCTGACCTCGTTTTGGGCTAGATATGAAGAGGGCGGCTCCGTGGGAGGAGCCGAAGGACGTCTCTTCCGACGATTCCCTGAGCTCGGACTCCGACGATGAGGCCGGGAAGGGGAAAGGAGACAACACCTTTGGGCTGCCCAACTCGTTTAAAGCAGCTGCGGCAGCAGAAGGTGAGAGCTACTCCGTTAATTGGCTACCTCACGACTCTCTGTGCATGTTTCACTGGCTGTTAGGATGCCAGTTGCCAGGTTGCGATGGTATATTTAAAGTTGGTAATTTTGTGTGATTTTTGAAGTGTGTACGTTGTCCATGAGCTCTAAGAACTGCTTATCATGAGTATGTAGGCTTTATTTCCTTGTAAATTTGGCATGCATAACTGATCAATTTAGGCTATACTAACCTTAGTGTTCAGGGATTCTCTCCTTTTTGTCTTCTGGAAGAAGCAAGCAACATTGTTTTATATTCACCAACCATCTACAGAGATATTTTTCCCCAACCATCTTTCAAACTTGTTGGAAGATGGTTTGGAATTGATCGTATCTTGTTATTGTTGTTTGTGTTAGAGGAAGTAATACATCAAGATGTTGAAGGAACTTGCTTAGATGTTAGTATGTCTAGTATAAGTTGTTTTGCAGTAAACAGACCAAGCATGTTTCTCCCCAAGAAGCTAAGCAACATATCACCGTATCTAAAATTCCCTTCATACATATTATACGTATTTGAGTACTTTTTATAGAGTTCATGTGCTTGAGTGAACTTTCAACGTTCTGCAGTATTCATAATTGTCATTGAGGAATTACCTGTTTGCCCTGTATGCTAATCCTGTCCATGAATTATTTAGATAGTTGAGGTTTAAATTTCAAAACCGTTGGTTGTTGACTGGTTTATTTACCATTATTAAAAGTTGGTTCTTGACTGGTTTATTTACCATTATTAAAAGAGGAAAAGCCACGATTTTCTCGGAGATAAAAGTATTCTGTTGCAGACCATGATACACGCTAAATAGACTCACAGTGCCTGACTCCCCACAGTCTCTGGTTGCCACTGTAACTGGTTTTACTGGCCAGGACCTATATCTGGTAAACCGGCTGATTTAGGGAATATGCTTTTTAGATTTGTTTATGATGAATCTATGCAAATTAATGTGCATTATGATAATTCTAGCTAAGTCTCAGTTCATTTCTTGCAACTAAGCATGCACTGTTGTATTATTCATAATTAGGGAAAGAAATTTGGAGTTTTGTTAAACTGGACTGCTCCAAGATGGGGATTGAGTTACGGGCTAGCCTTGACCTTCAGTGCCATGCCTTTCCTGATACCAATGGGGTCAGCTAAAAACTAGTCTCAGCAACAGGAGTTAACAAGTTCAGTATCAGTCCTCAAACTCAGTGCCTCTGATTGAGGCCTTATGCTGTATTTTGGACCCTCCAACCATGGATACTAGGAATCTGCATTGGATTAGCACCTGCAGTTTTAAGAATATTTTCCTGTCTGCATAGAATTACATATTTCTACTCTTACTATAATGGGATCGTGCAGGTGCACTGATCATGAGGGCTGAAATGTATCAATAGTACATGAGCACATCCCAGTTCCTGCTCACTGTGGTTCCGTAATCCCATCCACATCATGGCTGGGACTCGGCAGATCGGTGAAGCAGTTATATTAGCATCCCTTGCATTACCTCACCAACGTCGTCTTGAAACAGTGGATCAGCAGAGGGTCGGGAGCGATGATGAGCACCGACCTCTGGATGCTATCATCCATCCTATGAAAGCCAAGGCCCTCATTTGGGCCACTAAAGAAGTCCATAGGTTGACCACCTCTAGCCATCACTTAGCTAGACTTTGGGCCTCAGATCCCATGTATCATGCTTACACAGATCCAGTGTTCCCTCCCATAAAGTTGGATTAACAAACTTTACAAGTTGGGCCTTCTTATTTTGTTTGTTTGGGTTTTTCCTGTTGTAAGCCTGCATGGTTTGGTTTGATAAACGCTAGCGAAGTAATATGAACTCCAGCTGGTCCATGTTTCAAGTGTGTTATCTCGTTGTCAGGGTTTCTTTTAACATTGGTTTTAGCTCTATGAACAGCATCCATGTCGAAGAAGAAGAAACCCGGTGGTGTGGATTTCAATGCTTTGAGCCGGCATGGGTATCGTGGCGGCCCATCTGTCTTGACAGTGGCCCCCCCAAAGGTCGAACCTAACTGGTCTTGGTCCACCGGGAAAGATCGCGATACCAAAGAAGATGTAACTGAGTCTTATGAAGAACGGGAGCGCACAAGGGCTGCGGTAACTGAAGGAGAAAAGCTCATCGGCGTGCACAACCCCAAGCCAAGGCAGACAGAGAGAGAGAAGAAAGAGACTTCCTTCTCGCAGAAGGAGAAGCTGAAGAGAGACCGTGGTCAGGCCAGCAGGGGGAAGAACTACGTCGAGGAGGAGAAGCGGCTCCTTAGGGGGAGTGGCGTCTACTCTGGCTTTGATACTTGACGGTATTCGGTACCTGTGTGTCCACAGTTGTGATGTTGCCGCTAAGCTGATTTCTGGGTCGGTGGAGCTTGCTTATTCCTCTGTTACCTTATCTGGCTTTGTGCTGGTTTGAGTTGGGCTCAGTAACTTCAGTTTGGACTTGCCGATTGCTTACTCTTGTTGAATCGTAAAGCAATCTCTAATTCTCTGTCGTATACGAGTTGGAGTCTGCAGCGGTGTGCAGGGCGGACTCAGAGATGTGCGGCAACTGAGTAGAGTTCATCGAGTCTTCGTGCTCTTACTCTTAACAATCCGCAGTCACGG
The DNA here is from genome assembly GCA_036346405.1 of Phyllostachys edulis. Lineage (NCBI taxonomy): Eukaryota > Viridiplantae > Streptophyta > Magnoliopsida > Poales > Poaceae > Phyllostachys > Phyllostachys edulis. The sequence goes on along the minus strand of CM070555.1, from coordinate 41,248,170 downwards.
GCATGAAGTGTGAACGACAAACTATATGCCTTCGTCGTCAGCACCGTTGCCACCTTTTTTTATCTTGCTTATTTGGTTCACTCCAGTATCTCATAACGAGTCTTTAAAAAAAACTAAAACCACATGTTTAATTTCTAAATACTCTATTGCAACCGCGATTTGAAAGGAAAAAAGATTTGAGAGCATTTGAGCCATCACTCGGACAACGGGACATGTTCCTCGAATACAGCCGGCTCATCCAGTTTCCTCCCTGTTCTCATGCGTACAATTACCCTTTAAGGCTGGTCCAAATAGGTGATTTTTTACTATAGTTTCTTATTGCATGAAAAGCATTTAGATACCACCTTTCCAATGCATGGTATCCTAGAGTGTGGTATCCTAGACCTTTGATATAGAGTATTTACTAGTATTTCTACATAGGATACTGTGTATGAGTGGTATCTAAATAAGATACTAGTCTACTCTCTCTCTTTTTTAATTACAGTGCCACATCAGACTTTTGCTTATGTGACAGCCTTAAGAAACTTGCCAAGGTGGAGCATTGGGACCAGCCTAACCGACCAATTTTTTTGCAAAAGAGGCAGAATTTGTGTGCCTGCCATCCTCTTCAGTCTTCATGCGATTCGATCGTTTAGGTCTCCCTCAGTTGTGGCATGAGCATTAGATGGGCCGACCAAGGAAGATCCTTGGGGGTAGGCTGCGAAAGGCTCATTTGGACTCGAAATTTATATACCAGTACGTCTCCGGGACATTAGTCTCCGTAATTAGAGAGCTTTCAAACTAGGCTTGTATCGTTGCATGTAGGATGGGCCGGCCACCTCACGGGCTTTGCATCTAGCAGAGCCCGAACAGAAGTGATCCTTCACCGTGCCCATCACTGCAGGAAGCATTTTTTTTCTGGGCCGGAGTCGAGCGAAACCAAGTGCAAACTCGGGTACCACCTGACCAGGTCCGGCTCGGAGCTGGTTTCGGGTGCGAGTGAGACCGAACACCGCATCGGAGTGGTAGAAGCATGCAATGTATCTATAAAAGCAGAGAGACCTGGGCGTTACTTAGTGGGAGGGTGCGAGGGCCGCCCTCTGGTACTGGGTTCGACCTTTGGAATCGAACTCAGAGTTTCTCAACTGGAATTATGTATTTAGGTGGGTTTCAAATAATACAGACATATCGGTATATTCAATAGTTAAAGCATATGTTCGCATTACGTGAGATCTGAGCCTCCGCTCTAGATTAAACATGTGTTAAGGATGCAACCATATATGGTGTGTGTGCGAATACATCCGTATCTGACGCGGAAGAAGATGAACGGACTCATGAACGCTGACTAGCCTGCATGCGCTTATATCTCCGTGGATCCCTGTGCGGCCCGAAGAGCGCCGCCTTCTATGGCAAAGGCCACGGGTGTGGCCTTTGTAGTGGCGTCTCGAACGGTCGTATCTCGTATCCACAAGTGGAACGGCAAGGCGGTTGACTGGACGTCCTACGCATACAGCCCGAGGCCCCGAGTTACGCAAGGAGAATGTGTGCGACGTCGACCCTTCCTACGGTTGTGACGGAGAGCCAAGTGCGGCCGGGCCTTGGGCCTACGGTTTCATGACAAGTCTGACAACCTCTACATTGCTGACGTGCACATGGGGTTTATGCGAGGCGACGGAGCTGGCGCGCTGTCCACTTCACAAAATGGGGTGGATGTCGACCAGGTTACCAGAGACGTATATTTCCACTGGCAGGGGCGGAGTCCAGGAGGGCCATCCGGTGTCACGGGGCACCAGGTTCAAAAAAAATTAGTGGGATTAACCCATATATACCATATGTGCATCACATACCCTAAAAGCTGTGCACCCCGGTCCCTCTCGGCCTCTTGCAGTCTCGTGGCTCTACTTTCACGGGTTGCGGCTGGGCCTAAAACGAATGTATGACGCAATAGTGCGGTCCAGTTGGCGCGAGCAATTAGCACAACCCAATAGCAGCGGCACGCCCTCACGTATCGAAGCCAGCAGCCCAGCACTAGTAGCCGCACACATCGCTCCCAATCGAGTCTTGCATAAGTGCGTCGTGTCGTGTGGCCATGGAGTCTGCGTCTCTTCATCTCCCTCCTGGCTCCCACGGCTCACGATTTGCCTCGCCTCGCCTTGTCAGTGGACAGTGCCGCAACCCTTTGTGCTGGAGCCCGGAGAGAGGCCTCAGCCCCTGTCCACGCCGATCACAGTGTCCCTCGCCCAGTCGGAAGGACAAAGTCATGAATCGCAAAATCAACATATGACATGTCCCACATCTTCAGTTCTTCCGATTTCTTTTAGGAAAAACAAACTAACTTTGTGAGTTATGATTTCAATGTGATGATTTTTTGTTAATTTTTCTCGAACAAATTAGGGGGTTTTGGAATACTAGCCTAGATAGTTGCAAATCAGACGGAGGCAAAATTGCTAGCGACCGTGATCCATCACCCATGTGCTCATGTTGGACCAAGCTTTGGATTTGACTTAGAGTTTTTTTTACTACAATGTCAAGTAAGTATGCACCTGGTCCTGTATGTGTGTTTCTAATATATTATTCTTTAACTATTGAGCATACCATGATTCTATTATTTAATTGAGTTTTCGAATAATCGACAAATGATATGTAAATTTTTCTTCATTTTGCTAAACATTCTGATCGCTGCTTCTTTATAATTGTACATTGTTATCAGTTATGTTGAATTATTAATGCTAAAATTATTGGACACATTACTATTTATTACAATGTTGCTTGAAAATTACATATGTTGTTATACGTATATAGTGAAGCGGTGAACCTTGGTCATTTTCGTTCTAGTTTCACCCCTGTTCACCAGTAGTAGCATGAACTATCAAAGATCTCAGCACGAGCATGTTACAGCCATGAGGGATTCGACAGGGCGGCTGATGAAGTACGACCCACGGACAAACCCAGTCACAGTGCTCCAAGCTGGCATGACCTACCCACAAAAACCGATATGTTGCATGACCTACCCACAAAAAACTAATCTCTTGGCTCTATAAGATGGCACATCACAGTTTACCCCAATGGCGTAATTCCGACCGGTAGGGGTATTATGCAATGCTGCCATGAACAAGCTCAAATAATCATGTGGTGCCATCAACTCATACCTCCCGTGAACCCATCTAGTATCGTCGAAACTGATTGATCTCATCAACCAGTGTCTAAACTAATCCATCCATATGAACCAATCTAGGTTACCATACCAGAACAATAATGATCCAATCTATTACTACCACATATCAACTATATGCGACCAATCAAGATCAAATACTACACAAGATGGCCCTGACACCACTGTTGGTATACCGGTAGGCTACACTAGCAAGCAATTAAAAATTCTACCACGTAAAACAGAAAGCCATACGAGTAAAAGATCATAAATCGTTACCACTAGACGCGTAGTGCAGTAGAAGAAGAGTTGGAGCAGTTTGGTCTAATGTCGTGCACGTTGATGTAGTGGAAGTAGTCGATCATCCAATATTCTTAGCCACCGATCTTCTCCTTCAGTAGCCTCTCGCGTTCTCTACATATGTCGCAGATCGTCTTCGATCAACGTAGAAGCGACCGCAGTACCTCTACAGTATCCACACGTCTTGAGGTGGAACGACGTGCGCTGGTGTACTTGCACTAGCACGTACAACAAAGCCTTCGGGGAGGTGGTAGTTACGGGTTAAGTGTGTGACACTGTAAGTTCACGCGTAATCGGTCGTGACCTGGAAACTCCTCTCCAATCCACAAGTCAGTAGCAGTTCCTAGCGACTCTTGAATACACATAAAGATTATATCGGATGAATCTTATGCATTATGATCTGTGACCATGTCCTTATCACTCATGACCAGTTCGTAACACCGTACGCCTTATTCACCTTTGGTCACGACCAGTTCGTATACACCTTACGGTTAGTTTGTCGACCAGTTTATAATCATGTACGACTAGTTCGTATCCCCATACGACCAGTTCGTATCTGGTCGGACTAAATGACTTGCGTATTCTGTTTTTGCCTTGTCATATCTGACCGAACTCTAGGTAAGATATATGTCATTCCTGGATTGTTCAATGTTTTCTCAATCTAGTGACAGATAACTTCGTGTGGTCAACTCTTTGACCACTTTGTGGTACGACCATGCACTTCCTTTATTCGAGCACATCGAGGGGCCCAGAGATATCTCTCCTGTTATGCTAGGAGGGAAAAATCTCATATCCAACCAGTCACATCTCTCGTCATGTTTTATAGCATACCCGGAAGCTATCTTTATAACTACCTAGTTACAGAGTAGCGTTTGGTAACCCCTAAGTGTACTGTTACATATGTAGGAAACCATGCTGATATCAGGTCTAAAGATTATACATTGTCATTGCTTGAGACCAACTGATAACACATAGGAACATAACAATCTTAATAGTGTCTCAAAGTGGATCAATCCAACATCATGTTCTCTAACATGTGCTCACACAATTGATTTGATATCCCTCATATCTATGACCGGTGAAACATGATCATCAATCAATACATGTGTTAGTTTATAAGTTACTAGTGTCTCGACCAGTGACATCCGATCATGGATTCTTTTATAATAACATCATACAATTATTAAATAGCTTCTTGCTAATCTTTATAAATGATAATTCATCCAAGCAACATAATAACATTTATTCTATAACTCATAAACATCGACATGATACAATCATCTTTATGACTATCTCTTAGGGCATATCACTAACACCTCGTACTTGCACTTACTGTCCCGTGCAAGTTGCTTAGGTATTGGATTCAAGGTCCGAAGGGCAGCACGTCTGAGACATTCGCTGACCTACTGGGCTATCCTGATAATGTGAGGCCTAGACCTGTTCATGGGTAGCCCGGCCCGCCGGCCCGGTCCGAGCCCGACGTCGTTTGGGCTAGACTTGGGACTACAAAACCGGCCTGGTAGAAGCCCGGCCCGGCCCAAAATCCCAATAAAATCAATTTAAAAAGGGGAAATATATTTATTTAATGCTGAAAATGAATTAAATATTAGTTTTTATTTCAAAAAATGATTGAAATAGTACTTTTAATCGGAAAAATCATTTTTTCAGGCCGAGCTCGGGCCTGCAGATTTTTGGCCGAGCTTTTTAAGCCCGGCCCGGTATTTGAACAGGTCTAGTGAGGCCCGATGGGAGGGGTGGCGATACACCGCAAAAACTTTGAGGTCTTTCATGCAGTTTTGACTTCTGAGACCAGCAGCTTTAGGGGCGGCAACGGGGCGGGGCTTGACTGGGGGACACCCCCACGCCCGATCCCCGGTAAGCCACCCAGCGCCTGACCCCACTAGGATTTGCGGGTGGAAAGAAGTTCCTGCCACTGCCACCGACGAGGACCCGAGCCTAGCGGGAATCCCTATAGGGGATGAAAATGATGATTTATATATTATGTTTTACTTGTTAATATGACTTTAGCTATTAATTTAGAAATATTTTTGTAATATATACTTTCTAAATTTACATATTAATATATAGATTCAAGTTTTAATCCAAATATATAAGAAAAGAATGCAAATATCATATTAAAATATATAATATATAAGCAAAATAATAATAATATTTTTTTATCAGGTCCCCACGGGCCGTGGAGGCCGACCCCTGCCCTGCACCACTAGCCTAGTGGGGCCTTGTCCCCGCCCCCCTGCGGGGGCGGGAAATCCTACAGGGTGAGGCCTCCGTGAGGCCTCGCCCCCCCCCTCTCGAGTCGTTGGATGGAGGGGGGTGGGGAGGGGGCGAGATGAACAGAGATGAATGGTGAGGCCCCGTCCTACTGCATTTTCCCCCTACGGGGTAGTTCCACCCGGCCCCCATGGCCCATGGGGATTGTCCCCACATGGGAAAATGCCATCCTAGGCAGCTTGGCCACTTCAGATATGTTTTAGGTTTGGCAAAAAAGGAAATTCGTCAAAAACATGTGAAAGTACATCATTACGTGTATGACAACGCAAAAAAACTAGATGAGCATATTATTTGGTAGTTAATATACGCATGACAACTGGGCAAAAACTAGATGAAGAACACGCCACTCATTTCTCAATATGAAAGGCTAAGAGCACGCCTTGTTACCCGCGTGATAGTTCAGTGGTAATGTTCTCGCATCTTTTCTTCTCCAAATCGGGCAATTGTCAATAACTAACAAGATAGCGAAGAACTTGTCATTCCAATGAGATATTGGATTGAGCCAAAGAAATGTTACATCCAAGACGATCTCTCCCAGCTGTTAGTGCTGGCCACAAATGCCGGCCGCATGCCGTTCTAATTTGCGGGGAGGGTGGACGTCGACCAAGTAACCGGCAACGTGAGCTTCTCCGACAGCATGAAGAAGTTCCAAAAAGTGCAAGGCAATCCGCTCACAGCCGCAGGGGACACGGCGGAGCTCCCATTCAAGTAGATAAAACGGTCATGGTGCTCCGCCGCTCCGGTACACTTTGCAGTACCCAACGACCAATCGATTAGCGTGCACCGGCCGCACGATCGTCGTCGCTCTGATTCAGCCGTGCGACCTGCTCATTCCGGCCAGTTGTAACGAAAAAGGATAGAGGCCAATGTTGGTCCTTCAGTCTAAAAAGTAAGTATAGTATCTGTACACTGTGGTAGTGGTGGATGCAGGAAACAATGGTCGAAATGGTGCTAATTCGTCCCGTATTTACAAGAATGACTGTCTTCATATGAAAATTGCAAAAATGACGCTCTGCCGCAGCGTCCGGAGGCGACACCTAGCCTAAGTACACTGTGCTAGGAGACTCCACAAAAAAATTTATAATTTTATTTAAAAATTCCTACAAAATTATACTTAAATAATTTTTTTAAAAAAAGAAGAAAGGAAAAAAAACTTTGTTACAGTGCTCACCACACAGCGTCAGTGCGGTGGCACCTGCTATAGTTCCCCCCACCGCATGGTGGCCGTGCGGTAGGCCCTCACCGCACGATGGCCGTACGGTAGGAGCTAGATGTCGCCTTCGGACGTCCTGCTGCATGGTGGCCATACGGCAAGGCGCCATTTTTGCAATTTCCACACGAAGACAGTCATTCTTACAAATACAAAGCGAATTAGTGCCATTTCAGCCAAAAATTGGTGGATGCAAGACTAAAATAAAAGTCCGGGCAAATGGACAATTACTAGTATACGTAATCAGCTCCAGGTATGCATGCAAAATACCTAAAGACTTCAAAATTACACTGAAATGAGTTTCAATCCTGAACCAAAACAGTAGCACCGTCAATTTTTAGAGAAAGTAGCACTATTAGTCTGTCACGCTTCAGTCGAGAAATCAATTTACTAAACCAATATGCCTGTAAATGGAAATTTCTCAAAATAATTGAGACGTCCTAGCTGAGGTACTAACCTCAACGAGAACTTTTTGTTATTAATTAACCCCTTTTTAATTTTTATTTTAAAGTTAACCTCCGGCGCACTTTAGTTTCAATTCTGACCTCTTTGGTCACGCCATCACCCGTGGCGTGAGAAATCAACTCTGTCACGCCATAGAATAAGTCCGCTAAATAGCACTTTTAGTCATGCCACGACCACTGTCACGTCATGAGTGGTGGTGTGACAAGAGTATGTCTCGGCGTGACAGCGTTGTTTTATCATGCTACGGATGGTGGTGTGACCAAATGAGTCAGAATTGAAAATAAAGTGTTTTAACTTTAAAATAAAATTTTAAGAAAAGATTAATTAATAAAAAAATTCCCTCAGCGACTCAACGTTGAACGCCCTATGAACCCGGCCGCAGCACCCCCGTTCCACGCCTTAGCCTTGCCAATACCGCAGTTCGTCTTCTCAGTGGTAGTTGTGCCGTGTGCGGCCCAGTGTGGCCTAGAACATGCTTGTGGACGACATTTCAACACGGCAGGCCGCACGCAGGGGCTAGGCAGCTAGCAGCGCACCACGACGGCCTCCTGCCCTCTACAGCTCCGGCCGTCTCAGGTTGCCTGTTGCAGTATAAAGTAACGAACCTCGGCAATGAACGAGCTATCAGGCGGATGTGCCAATGTGCGTGGACAGGTGGACTTTCGTGATGGCCTGATTAGCCCGTTTTACACACAATAGGTCCCTATGATAGTTTAACGACATACTATGATATTTACAAGGCAACAAGTACATATGCAACCTCACGTACTGGAATTTGAAAAATAGATAGAACAGTACTTAGCTCTGATCGATAACGATACATAGCTTTGATAGACGACGATATATACCAAGCGTAAGTACATTGGTCGTTCGTACAACACTGAACACACCTAAAAATGGATTCACACACAAGACTGAAAACCGGAAGGAAGGCGCAATAGGCATATATCCTATCCTAATAAACCCTAGAGTCTTAACAACGCCGACGTACTGCAATTCGACGTTGCCCGTGTGCAGTTTGCCGCCCTCCCTCTGGCTCTCCACCACCTCGGTCGGCCTCACGCTCTTCGACAGTTCGACCCCAACTTCTTGCAGCAGCTGCCCGCACAGTGTACCGCGCCCAACTCGTGCTGCCGTCTCGGATAATTCAGTCGATCTGTAAAGTACACGTCGCCGTGGTCAACCGATCAGTGACAGCTCCATTCGCGAAGCGAAGGGGCACGCCGTCATCTGCCATGGCCGGCACTCTCGCCTCATGTGGAGGTAGCCGCCTGGCCCGACCCGCATCGGCCTCATGTAAGCGTCTGGCTGGCGCCGTCGGCCGTCGTTTCGCCGAGAGAGGTACACATGGATAGCAGCAGGAGTACGGCATGGGTCTCTAGTGTTCGGCCCGCGGTAGATGAGGATGCTCAGGCTGTGTAGATGCACAACTACAGTCGTATTTGAACTTCCGGTTTGGACAAAAGCCCATCCACAAACGGACCGTGCTGGCCCGTAAACTTTTCGTAGTCGACAATAACGGAAGGATGGACAGCCGAACGAATCGCATGAAGACTGAAGAGGGCAAGAGGCAGACACCTTTTCTACAAGCGCAACTGCACAGACACAAGTACCACGGAGCCGCCGCCGTCGCAACTCCGTCAGTCGGCCCCTCTTCCACCTTCTCCGCGTTTTTGCCGCTGTTGAGTATGGGCGGAGGACCCGTTGATTTTATTCATAAGTAACTTTAAATTTATTTAGTTTTTTCTGTTTTTCTTCCTATATTAAAATTTCTAGTTTTTGTTCTTCTCCAACAAGTTTATAACCGGATTTTATTTACCCACAATAGGTTTTATCGGACCGACTCACTCGAACGACAATAGTGACACTTACACCGGAAATCGATACCAGGTCAAGTTGGGTGCAAATAAATCACCTCTAATTTTCTTACGACGAACAACATCGCTACCGACGTATGTCCTACACATCAATGAAGATCATTGACAATCTATCTCCCACGGTAGTGTTTGTCGGCAATCAAGACACCGAGTCGATGGTGAGGAAGATAAAGAAGTCTAGCACGTTCATCGACCCAAAGATTTGATTGTGACATGTTGTTCGTCTACAATCTTCAATATAAAAATTTGATACTTATGTACTTTATTCATTGTGTTATCAATATAAATCAGATGATTTTTCTATTAAAAAAGGCACAAGTTGTGCTTCTCTTTTGCAAAATCGGTTGGCAACTTGGCAAGAATGGACACATGAGAGCAGGGCGAAAACTGGATGAGCTGCTGCATGCTATCCGAATGCATGCACTAGTCGTTTCTCTATATAAGTGTTGTATCTATGAACATGCCTTGTTGTGCGACTGTGCGAGTGATTATTCGCTAATGCTCTCGAGTCCTTTTACTTTTGGAATCATAGTTGTCAAGGAGTTCTGTAAAAATGTTTGGTGTGATTTTTTAAGGTGGCTTGTTGTCATGAGATACTGGAGTAAGCCAAATAATTAAGATGCTTCTATATGAGTAGCAAGGAGGCGAGCGGCTAGCTGTTCAGCGTCGTGAACGGTCGGTCGTTGATCGTGTGACCGGCGACGTCCACGCCATTCACACCAGGGCAAGGTTGCGAACAAATCTAAATCTCCATCAGCACAAAGCTGCCCACCAAGCTTCTGGATATTACCTCCAGACCTCTACGGCCTCGTCATAAACACACATGTACATTGTAAATTCGTATCAATGCCTACGACTTAGTAGTTCAATTGTGGCCATTAGCCGACCATGATATATCCACTGGTTGGAATGTTGGATGCTATATATAAACAGCAGCTTCAAACTGTTTGTGTCGTACTTCCCATTTTGCCTTTTCACAATTTCTTTACCTTAGATATTACTACGAGTACATGATCAGCAGCAGTGTGGACAACTTCGTTGAAGAAATTGCGCTTTTAGCTTAATATGCAGAATGCAGAAGACTTCGTGTGCCCCAATTCCCAATACTGTCTGCTAGTCAGATGGCAGCTTGTGCTGACTGCCGGGATATCACCCCATAATTAAACTGCATATGTGCTAACTCATTTTAGAACTAAAAAGCTAGGTCCAAAGATCGCACATTCTAAGATTATTGTCGGTAGCATGGCTCTACAAAAAGGACATTAGGAATCTAGCGAACAGCGCAGCATCATGTATGTGTTTCCAGAAAATTCAGACTACTAGACTAGGCCAGAAAGCTTCAACCAGCCTGCGGAAGCTACCAACCGCCGCAAGTGGGCTAACTTGGCCTAATCAGCCATAGCCCAGCCTTGGAAGTCTCCGCCGAGATACCTGGCCCAATGAAATTTGGCACTGTGTCCATTCTTACTACCAAATTGTTAACGCAAAGTGGTGATCCGTATATCCCACTATGCCCTTTCGGTAAAATAAGCTAAGATCTTGCGTAAGAAGTATCTAAGAAGAGCCTTAACGCTAATCCAATTATTTTTGGTTGGAGCTGCATCGTGTCTAGCCAATAAGTTGATAGCGAACGCTATATCAAGCCTAGTGCAGTTCACAAGGTACATAAGTGCTCCTATGGTAATTAAGTATGGAACCTCTAGTTCTAAAACTTCTTTATTTTTTATCCTCGGTCTGAATGAGTCTTTATCCACATCTAGGGATCTTACTACCATAGGGTCTTTAAAGGATGAGATTTATCCATATTGAATTTCTTCAATACCTTCTTGGTATAGGTAGATTGGTGTACTAGGATTCCTTCAGGGGAGTGCTTTAGCTGCATGCCTAAGCAATACTTGGTTTTGCCCAAGTCTTTCATCTCAAACTCTGTCACAAGGTAAGAACTTGCTCCTTTATGTCCTCCGTGGTTCTGATGATATTTAGATCATCGATATTAACTGAGATGATACAAAATCCATTCTAAGACTTATTTATAAACACTCGGGGGCAGTCATCATTATTTGAGTAAAATTTCTTCAGGAAAAAGTCATTTAGTCGGTTGTACCACATTCTTTTCGACTGTTTTAATCCGTACAACGACCTCTGCAGCTTGACGCTATATATGTTGCGATTAGTTTTATTAGGATATGAAATTTTGACTCCTTCAGGGACTCATATAGATATTCGTATCCAATGACCCATATAAATATGCGGTCACTGCATCCATCAACTGCATTATTAAAATCATGCTTGAAAGCATCTAGGCCCCTAAAAATTGTTTTGGTAATTAATGATAATATGTGAATATGAGATTAATGTGTTTATTGAGTATTTACAAGGTTAAGTTCCATTGGTGAATTTGATGACGTAAAAGATGCGTGCTAAAGGACCACATGAAGATCTACATGACTTGAAGACAAGGTATAAATAGTCTATGATCCTTTTATGTTTTACCGGTCTTAGGAGATTTGGTTGGAAGACTGGATTATAGGTAAATTGCCGTACTATTAAGAGGGATCTTGGCTAGTAGCTTGATAGTATGTTCTTGTGCCATATGGATCAATTTAGGATCATGCATGCATTTGAATTCACACTTAAAATTGAATTTGAAAGCCTTAAGTGCATTTGTCGAAAATCAGTAGTACCGCAGTTATAGTGGCGGTTGAACCGCTCTGTGCGGTATGACCACACCTTACTTGGCGGTAATACCGGATTTTGAAGGCTAAAGCCAACTGAGCGCTAATGCGGTACGACCGGCCTTTGGAGCGGTGCAACCGTGTTGCGGTCGTTCCGATTTTTAGTTGGCGGTTCGATAAAAACAGTACCAGTGCATTTTGGCTTCTGGAGCTCTCTTGCATTTTCGGTTGAACCGCGTTAAGAATCGGTTGTACCGATTTTCGGCTGAGCCGATTTTTAGTTGGCGCTTCAAGAAAACCAGAACAGATGTAAAATTGACCCAGAGCTCTCTGTGATAATCGGTTGAACCGCATTTGGGAAATGGTTGAACCGCGCTGCGGTTGTACCGTTTTTATAAGGCGGTTCATATTTTCCAGAAAGCATGTCGTTTCAGCAGATTTGGAAACCCTATGATCGGTTGTACCGTGCTTCAATGCGGTTCAACCGGGCGATGCGGTTGAACCGGGATTTAGTTGGCGGTTGTACCGAACGGGAAAATCCAACAGCTATGTCAGAGTAATAAATGCCTCTGTTCTAGCCGTTACGGAGTTCTGACACAAGTGCGGTTCAACCGCACTCTAAATGGCGGTTGTACGGAATCTGGCTGAAAGTTGGGGATTTGGTCCCCAGCGGTCATAATTGTTGGTGGGTGCTATAAATACCCCCCCAACTGCCCTTGGACAGGGTGCTAGTGAACATTTAACATCCTTAGATCCTTGAGAGCCAAATGCATTCACTCAACACCTAAATTCTCTTGTGCATTCATTGTGAGGTAGTTGAGTCCATTCAAGTGTATCAAATCATTCTAGATTGATCCTATTGCACTTGAGCGCCGCAGCGAAAGTCTTGGTTTATTACTCTTAGAGTTTTGCCGAACTCCTAGACGGCCTTGGCGGTGGAGCACGGTGATCTCTTCAAGAAGATTGTGAAGAGGCCGGTGCAAGCTTGTGAGTGGTTTGGTGTTCACCATCTCCGGAGCGGAGGAAGAACAACCATAGTGATCGAGGGAAGGCTTAATTCGTGGAGCCGGCTTGAGTCGTCAAGCTTTCTCAACGTGGACTAGTGAAGACCGGCAAGTCTTCGATACTACGGGAAAACATCGTTGTCTCATTGTGGTTATTCCTAGTCTTTACATTTCCGCATTTATATTTCTAGCTCTTTATCGTGATTGAATTGCTTAGCTAGAAGTGTAACTTGTTTAGACTAAGTTAAATTGGCTTAGACTATTAATTTGTCAAAAAGTTTAAAAACCTCCTATTCACCCCTATCTAGTCGGTTATCCTTGATCCTACAAGTGGTATCAGAGCTTGGTCTCTCATTGATCTAAACTTAACCGTCTAAGAGAGAAAAGGATGGCTAGTGAGGGAATGGCTTTAGGAAGGGCTCTTCTATTTGATGGCTCTAATTATGCTTATTGAAAAAAATTAGAATGTCAATTTATTTAAAGGCCATGAGTCCAAGTATTTGGAGAATCGTAAATGAGGGTTACGTTATGCCTCTTAATCCACTAGAACTCACGGATCAAGATACGCGTAATGCTCAAGTTATGAACACTCTTTTTGGCGCTTTGAACGCAGATGAGTTCAATAAAGTGAGCAACTTGGAAAATGCTCATGCCATTTGGACAACTCTCTCGGAAATCTATGAGGGTACATCCACGGTCAAAGAAGCCAAATTGCATAGACTTCGGATCAAATATGAGACATTCATAATGTTGCCTGATGAAAACATCAATGAGATGTATTCAAGACTTAACAACATTGTGAATGAGCTCAAAGGTCTTGGAACTAACCTTCTTGATGTTGACATTGTGCGCAAGATGCTTAGGGCTCTTTCGGACAAGTATGAGACATTGGTGACACTATTCCTCAACTCTCCCGAATTACCAAGGATGACACCAACGAGGCTTTTGGGCAATCTCATCACAAATGAGCTATTCAAGAAGGACAAAGAAGAGCACTTGGAGACATCATCATCAAAGAAGAAAATTACCGCTTTCAAGGTCAAGGCGGAATCAAGTGATGATGAGGATGAAGAAGAAGACTCCGACGAGGAGTATGCACTTATTGTAAGAAGAATGAAGAGGGTCATGAAGAGACGCCCTAATAGAAGCTATAACTTCGACAAGTACAAAAAGGGGCAATCATTAAGTGACAAGAAGCGTTATAGTAACATTCGATGCTATAACTGTGAAGAGAAGAGACACATTGCTTCACATTGTCCCGAAAAGAAGGAAGACAAGGACAAGTCTTACAAGAAGAAGGAGTATAATGGCAAGAAGAAGCTTTTCAAGAAGCTTCACAAAGGTGGCAAGCATGAAGCCCACATTGAAGAGTGGGATTCAAATGATGAGTCAAGCGACTCCGATTCCGATGAGGATGAGTCCCCCAAGAAAAAGGGACTAGTCGGCATTGCTATCAAGGAAGCTCTGTTGCTATTCTCCACTCCCACTTGCCTAATGGCTAAAGGAGATAAGGTAAAATCCATTGATAATAATGAACCAACTTATGATGAATTAATGGATATGCTAGTTGACTTAAATGAATATCTTGGAAAAGAAAAGTCAAAATATAAGGTCTTAAGTAGAGAGCATATTTCTCTAAAAGATTCTTATGCGGAGCTAAAGGAAGCTCATGACTTACTTATCCAAGAATATTCAAGCAAGTCTTGTTCTAGTATAGGAATTACATGCGATATGTTTGATGATATGCCTAATATAGAAATTACTAAAACTAGTGCATCCATTTCATGTAATAACCCTATTGCTTTGCCATGTTGCTCTAGTATTAATATTAATCATAATAATGTTGAGCATAATGATGCAAAGCTTATTGTTGAAAACAATGAGTTAAAGGAACAAGTGACCAAGCTAAGCAAAAGCTTGGAAAGGTGCTTCAAGGGTAAGGCTACTCTTGACAAACTTTTGAGTGAGCAAAGGTGCTCATTTAATAAGCAAGGTCTTGGGTATGTGCCTAAGAAAGGTAAGAAGCCGGCAAACAAGCCCACAAGATTTGTGAGGCAAAATGGTAAATATTGCCACAAGTGCCGGGATATAGGACATGTACAACAAAATTGTCCTAAGGGTAAAACTCCATCTCTTGGTATATATGATTCATGCTATATGCTTAGAAAGACTAAGGATGGTGAAGTAATTGCTCGTTTTGTTGACACTTCAATCTTAGGCGCTAAAAAGAATGCTATTTGGGTGCCTAAATCCTTGGTTACTAACCTCCAAGGACCCAAACGAATTTGGGTACCTAAAATAACTTAATTCTTGTTTTGTAGGTGAACTATAAAACCGGTGGAAAACATTGGGTACTTGATAGTGGATGCACTCAACACATGACCAGTGATAGAAAAATGTTCACCACATTCGAGAATGGAAAAGGAATTGACAGGATCACATTTGGCGATAATAGCAAAGGAAAGGTAATATGATTGGGTAAAATTGCTATCTCAAATGACCTTTCTATTTATAATGTATCTTTGGTAGAATCATTAAATTTTAATTTGCTATCCGTTGCTCAAATATGTGATCTTGGACTAATTTGCTCTTTCTCTAGTGAAGGTGTTACCATCTCTAATGCCAAAGATAGCTCTTTGGCTTTCAAAGGCTTTAGATTTGGAAATCTTTACTTGGTTGATTTTAGTTCAAGTGATTCATGTTTAAAAACTTATTTAATGGCAAAAACCTCATTGGGTTGGCTTTGGCATAGAAGACTAGCTCATGTTAGAATGATTCAACTCAAAAAGCTTTTCAAACATGATTTAGTTGTTGGCTTGAAAGATGTGAAGTTTGAGAAGAATAAACTTTGTAGTGCTTGTCAAGCCGGTAAACAAGTCGCTAACTCTCATCCTTCCAAGAGTATCATGTCAACTTCTAGACCGTTGGAACTCTTACATATGGATTTGTTTGGGCCAACAACCTATAAGAGTATTGGGGGTAATAGCTATTGTTTAGTCATTGTGGATGATTACTCTAGTTATACATGGGTATTCTTCCTAGATGATAAAAGTGAAACCTCCGGGATTTTCAAAAGCTTTGCAAAAAAAGGCTCAAAATGAATTTGATTTCAAAATAAAGAAAATCCGTAGTGATAATGGTTCCGAGTTCAAGAATAATAAAGTTGAAGACTTTTGTGATGAACTTGGAATAAAGCACGAACTCTCCACAACTTACACTCCGGAGCAAAATGGAGTTGTAGAAAAGAAAAATCGTATATTAATTGAAATGGCAAGGACAATGCTTGATGAGTATAATACTTCCGATAGCTTTTGGGCGGAAGCAATTAACACCGCTTGTCATGCCATAAATCACCTTTATTTGCATCATCTTTTGAAAAAGACTTCCTATGAGCTTCTTGTAGGAAGAAAACCGAACATCTCTTATTTTCGTTTTGTTGGTTGCAAGTGTTATATTTTGAAGAAGGGTTTTCGTCTTTCAAAATTTGCAAGTCGTTGTGATGTTGGTTTCTTGGGCAAGCATGATCAGACTGCTTGGTTCGGTTCGTCAGAGGTATTAAAAAACCTACTTTTTTTGGTCTTTTCTTTCTTGCCACCACTTTAACAGGTACCACTAAAATGAGAGCGTAAGCTGTGGTGTTTTTTCTTGATTCTTTTTTGTTTTAGTGCGCTCTTCCTTCTTTTGTATAGAAAGAAGGGTTCAGTGGGAGGGCAAGGGGTAGTTAAGTTTTAGGTTCGCTTTTGTCTTTTACAAACTTTCTTTTCAATGTAATTTAATAAAGAAGAAGCAACTGTTCATTTCATTTTTTCATGGGCAAAGGGGGAAGGGAAAGGATTGATCCTCAGGTATCATATTACTCTAGAAGACTCTGGGAAAATAGCAGGATTGGAAAAGTTTGTTTCTATTAAAAATTTAACGATGGACGAAGTCACATCACACCATCACCATGTAAGATGACAAAAGTGTACATTAGTAATTCCTAAAGAGGCTTATTGTCTATAGCATTAGTATCATTAAGTCGGCTTTCTTGCATCCTCCATCGTGTCTTCCTTTAATGCAAAATATTCCATATAAAGATCACTATGTAAGTTCTAGAACTTATAATAGGAAACAAACTTAACAGACATGGGGTAAAAAGGGAAAAGTTTGGATAATAGACGTTAAAAAAAGGTTGTGGTTTCAAAATCTTCGTGTTTCTTAGATTATAGTATAGAAGCTCCAGGAATAATTTTCCTTTTGCAAAATCATATACCGATGAAACTCCAACTGACGAATTACTGAGATGTTTCAGAAAAAGCATAAATCTTTGCTCATAATGATGGCATGAAATGTATATCCCTGACTCTTTTCTCTGAAGTACAAAAAAAAAATTATGAAGGAAAACCCAATGTTGATTATTTTACCAGAATAAGAGGAAAACTTTGGATAACAAAAGTAAAAAAGGTGTGTAGTTTCTAAATCTTCAGGTTACTGCTGAGCATGTCATATAAAAGGTCGATGTTTTTTTCTTCCAAATTCATATATGGATGAACTCGAAGCGACGAATTGCATAATTGTTTCAGATAAAGCATAATTCCTTGCTAATAAAGATGACATGAAATGTATAGCCTTGATTCTTTTCTTTTTAACATAATAAAATTGTATGAAGGAAAATCCAGCCTTGATTATTTCACATGAAATTGCAACCTTCAAGTATTATCGAATGACATAGAAAGATGTGTTCAAAAGGTGCATAAATCATAATCTGTGTGGGCAACGTAAGAGAAAACACTACTTAAGCATATTAATATTTAACATACTTGGACCATACAAAACATCAAAAAGTTCAAAAAATAGTCACTTATAAAAACATACACTCATAAAAGCCTAGATCACAAAAATTTGCATGCAACATCATTATTGTAGAAGATCACACCCAAAAATAATGCAGCATTTGGTATGGATCTCAGCATAAAAGGCAACCTGTAAGGAAATTAGGCAGCTAATTTTTGAAAGTGTACAGCTAGCACTTCCACTTCAGTATTAGAATCAAATGAAGCTTTAAAATTTAGACCACTGAAAACAACAAAAAAAATGTTAATCAATAGAAGATTGAGCTACAATACCATAGGACATTAGAGTACTCTTATCTGAACTTCATAGTCTGGCATAATATCTCTCAATATTCTGCGGTATCATTTCTGTTCTCATCATAATAAGACCTCTAGCAAAGCCATGTAACCAAATAGAGGGCCATGAGAAGATCAACTTTGCAAGCAACATTATTGTTTAATTTATGTCTAGAGGTTCCTTCAAACTAATAGTACCGTACAAGTATCGGGTAAAGATGTACCACGCAAAAAACAACAAACAATCATGTCTTAGAAATCATGGACCATATACTAACATTAAGCTTCAGGGAATTTTCATCTTCACCTGACATCCTTACAAAGCGAATCATGTTGAGCCTTATGTCTAGTGAAGGCAACTCTTCTGCCATAGAGGAACATCGTGAAACACCTATAATGCAAGAAATGAATGAAGCAACCATAGAATAATTACAAATGATTTAAAAACCTCACCCGAGCATGGTATGCAGACTCATCACTATGGCTTGGGAAGCAATCGGAAAAATTCGGCTAGAGTTTCTGTAGGCTCCTCTGTAACAGCTAATGCAATATCCTACATATCACATCTGGTACAGGGTATGCAATATCAATTATAAGTGTGAAGAAAATGGTTAATTTATAAATTAAGGTAAATTCGGTAGTTAGTAATTCGTTATACTCACTTCCGTCATCATCGATTCCATCGAAGAGCTTTAAGTCACGATGATCAAAGAAACCAATAAAGCAACAAAATGTTAGCTTGTGTTCAAAAGTAAGCCCACTCTTGGAGCAATGACAAAGCAGTATTGAAGAGCAATGACAAAGTAGTATTTAAAAGCAATAAGGAAACTATCTTATCACCTCAAACAACTTATGAATAGCAGTAGCTTGGGTCATAAAGAATGGTCCTACATCCATAGGTGGAGTAAGAAGCCAATCTTCATCTTCAACAGCAGATGGATTCGAAGAATCAAGAGTTGTATCTGTTTACAATTTACAGTAGCACATTTAGGTAAGCTGAATACTGATTTATAAACTCAAGTAAGAGATAGAAGAACACTCACCTAAATTATTTGCGATTGTAGCATTAGTAGCACTGATCCACTCATCAACTGTAGCTCTCCAATCTCTTGAACACATTTCAGTCCATGAATTGTATATTTTTTTAATTTCATCAGCACAGGACAAAAGCATCCTGAAATAATCGTATATATCATAAAATCACCTGTGGTTAGTCATTTCTTCTCACCGCCTGAAATACCTCTTCTCATGGCATCTCCCACTATTATGTCAGCACATATGTCAAGTCCCATGATCTATGTGGCAAGAAAGGATTATGCACAGGTAAAACAAATTGCGTTGGATTCAAATTGTTCTTCTTTGAACAACAATTACCTTCATAATGTAGTCCGTCTGCATGATCCTTTCTATACCTTCCACAAACACACCCTATAAAAAAAAGTGTAGCTAATGTCGCAAATAAAATGGATTGGGCTATACACACATGATATGATTTGTTTTCTCCTTTTTTAAGAATCAATAGGAGTGAAGAATTATGTTAGTAGATCAGGTGGTGTTTTCAGTCTTGTTTCAATATGATCGGGGAAAAACTGTTATAATCAACACACTCGGAAAAGTGCAACAAATACCAAAAAGGATAGTGTTTACTTTCATATAGGTATCTATATCGGTGTTAGGGGTGATCCCAGCCTCTTTCTCCCTTGTAATGACTTCCTTCATGATTTCTGATTCACACGGGAAAATGATCGCACTTGGTTAGGTAGAGGTCCTTGTTACTTTGGACATTTGGTTCAGTAACGTAGTTAATTACCTGCTTTGGTACCAACACCTTGAAATATTACAGAGAAGTCGACGTCTCCCTGATAGTCATCTCAAGGACATGAAGATCATACTGACTAATGTAAGCTGATGTATTTTCTGGAACAAACCCATTCAGATTCACACAATTATGCTCAATCTCTCCTGTTACGTACAGGAGGCACATGAATACATCATATTTACATGTGAGGAAAGGATATACTTAATTTTTTTTCTGCACTATGTACAGTTGGTTATTGCCTTTGTTTTGTTTTGCAGATTGCAAACCTACATAGAACTGAGAAAAGGGAATGAAATGCAAATCATTTTGTGGTCATGGTAGCTAAATTGTTGAGCGCTTTACGTATTGATCATGCGAGTGATGGAATAAATAAATGTGTTGAGGAAATGAAAAGAAATATAAAGGTTGAAGTGATTGATTACCTGGTCGTACACTACTTTTTTGAAATATGATGTTCTCTGGTGCTCCACTCGCTCCTCTACCACCCTCTCATTCTCCCCTATCAAGAAGAGACCGAGAATGCAAGACCATCCATCCATGGACGGGGGCTTTGGTCCAGGAGTGTACGACTGGTCAGAGGAGGGGATCGACGAAGAGGAGGAGCCGGCCCTACGGAGGCAAAGGGAGGGATCACCATGCCCTCCGCTTGGTCTACTGCTAAACAGAATATTGAGGGGCAGGACCGCCTCCTCGGTGCGGATGCACAGGAGGGGGCCAAGATTGTTGGATATCCCCGCAGGTGGCGGTGCTAGCGGCGCCGGTGGAGTCCACAACAATCCTCCAAAGAATCGCAACTAAGGAACCTAAGAAACATATCAGAAAATCACATAAGCATTGGGAGAAGCGAACCAACAAATCCCCCTGAAACCCAAACCAAAATTTGTCCACGTTTCGTAATCCTCACCTCAGATGTTGGGGGTGACAGCGTGTTAGACGGGGTGGAGAAGGGGAAGGTGGCGTCACGGGGAAGGGAAAGGGGCGGTCCTGAGAGGGGAGGAGAAGGCAGAGTTGGACGGCGAGGATGGCGCGTCCAAAGGGGAGGAGGCGGGGGCGGAGCGAAGGAGGGGGCGGCGGCGGCAGCGCGAGCGAAGGGCAAGAGGGGGGAGGAACCCAGCGTGTGGGCAGGTAGGTGGTGGCTTGCGACAATTAATGTAGGAAGACCGGAGCGCTAGAATTTTGTCGGCAGCACAGTTAATGCAGCCACGACGTGTAGACGAGCAAAGGCCGCAACAGGTGTGTCAACGCGATTGGAAGAAAATGAGACCGGTGCGCTGAGGGAGCGTGATTCTTAGGCCTCATAAAGAGTTTATAATATATCACTCTGTATTTGTGTTTCTTGTCACTGTTCCAAACGGCACCCAGTGTGTCGGTCTGGAGCTCAATGATGGATGAGAAATTCTGATGCGCTCCAGAAATGCGTCGCTCGCATTCATCTCGACTCATTGCTTTTTTATCAAACAGTTACTTGCTGAGATGTACCGCCGTGGCTCCATGCCTATTCGGACTGAAAGGCACATGATGCGGAAATGACTACTATGCAAAGTGTTCGCACAAACACCTCCAAAAGCGTCACTGTGTTGATTCTAAAACTTGTACGGTTAGTTGGTCCCCAAGACTAGGGGTGAGAATGGTTCGGTCTGGTCCATTGGATATCCTAATCCATCCTAAATTTCTAGCAAATGGACTAGAGGTGCGATCCGTAAAAAAATCGGGACAAAAGGTTCATTGACCTATTGCTCCTTTGGATCATACGAAGCGACCCTTCTATCACCGGCATTCCGCCCGATTCCCACCCTACCCAAGACGTGACCATAATTACATGACCAAAACTTTTGACAGCCGAGGCATCTCCATTCGTAGTGCATACCTGCAAATGCCAAATACTAGAGAAGCAGAGTTTTTTTTGCGATCTATTTTTGGCACTGCCGTTGTTTTCCCTTGTTTCCTGAAAATGTCAATGTACTACACTTTCAACGTGGCTTGAAAACGTGGTTCCATTTGTATATATGAACAGACCGACGGTGACACAAGCATCTTATTTTGGTTTCCTGATGGAGATGATGATGTATTTCATCTAGGGTAAGCTAGATGTGACCATTTTTATTTTTGTTGAGCTAGGTTGCTTGTTCTAGCTAGTCCTCTCCAGAAAATTGCCAACTAAAATGTAGATACTTGGTAGCTAGGAATTGAGGCTACATGTTATAATCTCTAGTGTCATTTTAGTAAGGATTTTTTTTTACCCTCTCCCTACCAATCATCCCAGCCGCCCATAATATCTCGCATAACTATGAGCAAAATTGATATTGAACAATAATTATGACATGATTTATATTATGCTATACGTTGGAATAATAAGATAATTTGCAATCCAAAGAAAATCTTCTAATGATGTAGAACTTCTAATTCAAGGCCCAATGACAAATAAGAACAAAAATACACGTCTATCGAGAATATCATATAGGTAGTCTCTTGTAGGAAAATCGGGAGGGCATATAAGGATTCGGTCAATAGAGAAATCCTACAGGGAGTATTTCCTCTCCAATAATTCAACTACTTAACTCTATGGATCTACTAAACAAATAATCCCACGACAGACATGACCATGATCCTCGTATACATTTGCAGCAGCAATAAGACGGTAGTTGAGCTCATGTCGTCCACCTTAGCTGCTAGGCCGCCCTCGTACGTTTTGTGCTCCTCTTGATCATGTCGCGCGTAGGACATTACCACACATCACTTTAGTCGCGCCTCGGTATCTTATGGATGTGTTTGGCTCATCGGCGCAATTATAGCTTGTCACGGTTTTTTATTCCCCCTGGGCCATATATTATATGGCTCAATTTCTTGACTAACTTTGCCTAACTTGTGGTGGTGGCCATTTTGTTAGCCACTTCTCGTGACAAGCCACGCTTTACGTAAGCTTAGTTATGTTAAGTTTGACCGTGAACCAAACAAGCACATAATATCACATATATCTTATTATTATAGAGAGAGAAAGATCTATGAAAATAAATCTTATGAGACCTTCTCACCTTTAGACCTTTACTTGGATCCATTTCAAATCATGACATGTGACCATGCAAAGAGGTGGTTGGGCCACCAGCGCGCGAAAGCGCTGCCGAGCGACCTGCTTGAGCCACTCCATCGCCCTCTATGCACCTTATGCTTTTTCCCCCCAAAAAAATGGAGGCCATTCGGGCAGTTTTCCCACGCGAACGTCTAAAACGTGGAAACCGTGCGGCCGACCGTGGGGAAAAGGCAGGGCATCAGGCCACGAGCACCCAAAAGCACGGATGAGCAATGCAAAAGCCCAGCTGAGCAGCCCGCTAACCGCGACGTCACCCTCTACACACCCTATGTTTGTTTCCGAAAATGGAGGCCATTCAGGCAGTTTTCCCGCGCGGAATGGCGAAAACGTGCGAATACAGGGAAAGGTCGGGCCTTGGGCCACAAGCGCACGAAAGCATGGCTAAGCGACATGCTGGAGCCACGTCTTCGCCCTCACTACTAAAGGGTCATCACAGACAGTTTCTCAACCATCTGAATTTATGTGTCTATGATAACAGGCAGTT
Organism: Phyllostachys edulis; assembly: GCA_036346405.1. Lineage (NCBI taxonomy): Eukaryota > Viridiplantae > Streptophyta > Magnoliopsida > Poales > Poaceae > Phyllostachys > Phyllostachys edulis. The sequence continues at coordinate 41,224,718 of CM070555.1, read as the reverse complement.
ATCACAAACGGTTTTGAGCCGTCTGTGATAATCAACAACACAAACGGTTTTTTGGTATAAACCGTCTATGAAGACTAACTATCACAGACGGTTATATGTACCAACCGTCTGTGATTATATACATAATATAGATGGTTTTTGGTAATAGCCGTCTGTGATATCTAACATATCACAAACGGTTGTTAGTGGTAGCCGTCTGTGATTGGATACGTATTACAGACGGGTGTTAGTAGTAGCCGTTTGTGATTGGATACATAACACAGACGGTTGTTGGTAGTAGCTGTCTGTGATTGTATGTATGTATGTATGTATGTATGTATGTATGTATGTATGTATGTATGTATGTATGTATGTATGTATGTATGTATGTATGTATGTATGTATATGTGTGTGTATACGGTTAGTAAAAATAGCTGTCTGTGATCTGTAATTTCCAACATATCACATACAGTTGTTAGTGGTAGCCGTCTGTGATTGGATACATATCACAAGCGGTTAATAAAATAACTGCCTGTGGTATCCATATATATCACATACGGTTTTTTGTGGTAACCGTCTACGATAGCATGCATTCACAGACGGTTTTTTGTTGTAGCCGTCTATGATAGTATGCATTCACAGACGGTTTATTCCACAAAACCATCTGTGATAGTTCCTTCTATACCTAAATATTTTGGTTTTTCGGCTAGCCTCAGGTAATGCTAACCATGCCCTCTGAAAACAAGCAAGAAGAAAACAAATATATCACAATTGATTTGATATAGAACAACTCAAAGTGATTTAAAAACTCAATATCAATTACAAAGTGATTTGAATTACAACTCAAAGTGAATTACAATAAATCGGTGTCGCTAGGGTGAAACTCTCCATTCTAGTGAATGATCTCTCTTCGTGATGAAGGCGATGAGTAGTCCTCGAACGTCCGCGAGTAAGTCCAGATGGTAGGCACTTTCTTCGATTGTCATGACCTGTCACTAGCAAGAGTAAAGTAGTAAGCATATATATTTAAATTCATAATTACAAAATAATTATTGCGAGATTGACTGACAAACCTCTTGATCATTCGTCTTAGCACTCATAATTTCTTGCATATGACGACAAACGTAGAATGCACATACGTTGCCTTGTAGTAGTTGCTGGTGGCACTGTAAAAATAGAAGTGTGATATAGGATATAGGATATTGGTATAGTCAGTTCGAGAGGCCAGGTTACGAAGTGTGATATAGGATTATTGTGCTGTAGCGGGTACTGGAAATTTCGTCCTGTCTCGCAGTGTGGCGCTCAGTTCCTTGTGTGTTCCTCTCCCAGCAACATAGATGCTAAACGACCTGCGTGATTCCAAAAAGTTATCATCAGCCATTTCAAACGAAGGGAGACTACAATAGAGTTACGTATGGAGGAAATGAGCATACCTGTTAAGTACTTTTTGCACAATGGTGAAGTCGTGGTTTTTTCGACTAGGGAATCAAGGTATATTACCTTGTTCCACTTTGGTACAATGACTAAAAGGATCCAGTGCCACCTACTCACGTATGACGCTATAGTCATTAAACCTAAGTTTGTGTTGCGTATAAAGTAAAAATGAAATTTGTAAAGCAAGTAGTGAAGCACTTACCCCTGGTTGCAGGGCACTAGTATGTAGTCCTTGTCGCGGTGAGAAAGCAACCCCTTTGTTATGTATTTCTCGATGTAGGATGCATCTAGGTTGATGCATTGCTCAGAGATCAATTGTGGGTCGAGAAAACCCACCGGTTGTCGTGATCGCCGGGCTTCTTGCATCATGTATCTATACATAAGCAATGAGTTATGATATTTATCGGTATTGCGTGAATGTAAAACTTGATTGTACACACTTATAGTATCTAATATCGTAGAAGTGAAGCGTCGAGGGCATCGAGGTTGAATAGATCAAATAAGTCATTGAAGCCCACGGCGAAATAGCCCGGCTTGTGGAGGAAATGGTTATCTGTGTAGCTGACGGTGAATCCAGTAGGTTGGTCTTCCCTCGCCTCATCGGTCTACCGCATGTACCAGGCATGCAAAGTCCCGCAAGCCAAACCAACGTGGCGTAATATTGTGTCGGAGACCAACGGTATTCCAAGGGAGAACTTTCCGGGCTTGTGAGGCGCCTTAATCTTTTTTGATTTGGCCTTAGCGTCTCACGTGCTATTTGTCTTCCTGGAAGACGACTCGACACATGTTTCTTGTTTCTTGGGCGTCGTCTCCCTGGTAGCTGATACGAATGCCTTTTGAAGCGAGGGTTGAGGTGAAGTCATCGAGGGTACTGTTGGAGAGGCATGGTCGTCGTGTGGAGATCGCGGCACTACAGGGTCAAGGGCGATGTCCTTCTTAAGCCACTGGACATAAGTATACAAGGCCTCCCCTAGTGTTATGATCTCTTCGTTCAGGCGCTTCTCCAGCGAGACGGCCATCAAATTATCATGTATCATGTCCACCTGGACCTTGGCGTAACCCTGCACCCGCTAGGCATCGTGCACCACTATCCCTTCCCAGCATGGATACACCATCCCTCGCCCAGCCTCAACAGAAATAGACCCAACCAGTCTCACTTGGAGCCTAAAGGGTGTGGGCACCTACAAAACGATATACAATTAGCTAAGGCATCCTATAGGTCTATTTTTGGAGCATTCCAGAGATGTACATTATCTGGATGACATCGATAGGTGATTGGACATCGCCAAGTTCAGAAAGTGCAGGTGTGAACACGACGCTACTCCGATGTTGAGGGGGACTGGCTCCAAAAATCATGGGGCGGCTTGCGACTGGTTGATGAGTCGATTCATTTGTTCCTGCAATGATGTTATATGTCCTTGAAATTGTGCACTAATATCCTCTTTCAACTGTTCCTCGCGCTCGGTCTTGGATCTGTTCTGACTCCTATACGCCTCGGAGTTGTGTGGGAATCCCTACCTCCAAGGTACGTAAACCCCAAGGCCTCGTGTGCGACCCCGGTGCTCTTTGTTTCCCAGGGCCGTGGATAGTATGTCCTTCTCTTTGATTGTTTCTAAGGAGCCTTGGGAAGATTGGGTACTCATTGCTTGCTACAAGAGACCATCATGTTATTTTAGACCCTACAAAATTATGGACTTATTAATAACTAGGTAGTTCGACATATCTTAGCAGGCGTTGGGACACTTCCTCGTCTGCTGGGTTTGTGAAAGAGATGGCGCACGACGACGTGATTGTAGCCCTCCCTCTTAACCAGTTTCGGGCGCGCTCGTCTGTGATCCCAGCAAATGGCGGGGAGACCTTCGACTGAATTGTCACATCGTCCTCACTCATCCATCGCTGGATTTTACCCGCGTACCAAGCGGAGCCAAGTCTGTGGGGGTGAATATTTTGTGTCTGGATAGCCTTATGCACCGCACTTTGCTGCTGAAATTCGGCCGTCGTCTTCATCCGCACAAAGGCATCGCATGTATCTGATGATATGAAATGATACTTCGTGCAAGGCATCTGATCCTTGTTCACGTACTCCATGACAAGCTTGCTCTTGAAGGTCTTCCAAGCATGTCCCATCACGAGGAACGCCTGCCGTCGCACGAGTTCGGAGACTTCTAGTGGGATCTCGAACGACGTTGTAATTTCAATCCACAGCTACGCTTTCTCTACGACCGTCAGATCCTTCCATTTATGTGTGGTGATGGGGACCCGTTCCCTTTCAAGTATACCAAAGGTGGTCCGAAATGCTGCCGCTGCTTTCTGGGGAAGCAAAGGGACCCCGGCGATAATGACGGCTGTGATGGTCATTCGGCCCACATGTATTTTCAATATTCCTTTGGCATGTTGCTTAGGTACCACTTTCCTTGAAGATCCAGACGCATTCGGCGACGTCGATGAAGGCAGCGAAGACGGTACGGATGCCATCTCTTTTACTTGCTATCTCACAAGATTAACAAATCAGTACTGCATCAATAAATGATATTACTGTAAGATCAACAAATCAGTACTGCATCAATCAGGATAAAATGCTCAAAAGATAGAACTTCACAACAAAATAAATCATCAATTTAGAGTTCACTGTCAATATTTCAATTGACAGGAATATAAACAATGACAAAACAATAATCACAATGAACAGAAGCCACCAACAGAATGGAGCCAAATGACCAGGCAGCATCAACATAATGAAATAGATGGATCTAATGAGCATGAATAACATGACACAATATTAGAGAATCCAAAGAGGTGAGCTCGTACGTCCCACAACATTACTAAGCAATATCTCCCAGTGCTAGAGTCAATCAAATCAGCACAATTTGAAACTTCTACTAGCACAATTCAAAGCTTTGAGCTCATACCTTAACGGGAGGCGTGGACGAAGAGGGAGTCGAGGTCGGGGGTCGCAGAGGGAGGACGCCAGTGCGGGGAGGAGGAGGCACAGGGATGACTGAGGTGTAGGGGAGGAGTACGGCGTCTGGACGACTGTGCAGAGAGAGGAGGCTCGGGGATGACGGCAGCGTAGGGGAGGACAACGGCGCGGGGACGATGGCATGGAGAGAGGAGGCTCGGGAGGAACACGGGAAGTAAAGGCGCTGGGGAGGCGGACTGGAGAGTGAGCTCTGAGGAGTAAGGACACAAACCCTAGTGGGCCCTACTTATAAATGCATATCACAGACGGTTCTCATAAAGAACCATCTGTGATATTATATATCACACACAGTTCGCTTAAAGAACCGTATGTGATTACGAGCATACCACAGACAGTTCTATTCTAGGACCATCTGCGACAAGCGAGCATATCACAGACAGTTCTATTCTAGGACTGTCTGCGATAAGCGAGCATATCACAAACGGTTATATTTTAAGAACCGTGTGTGATAAGTATCACAAACAGTTTTATTATGAAACCGTCTGTGAAGCTTAGCGCGGTGGGGGGAATTTTTGGACACGTGCGCGGGACGCAAAATGTTTTGGCGCCTTAGGAATTGTCTTTATATCACAGACAGTTTGTTTCACTAAACCGCTTGTGATAGTTCATTCTATAGCTAAAAAATATTATGTTTTTCGGCTAGCCTCTGGAAATGCTAGCCATACCATCTGAAAACAAGAAAGCAGATACAATCATAGATGGAATAATTTCTTAATTAGTGAATCAATTACAATGGAATAATTCCTTAATTACATGCCTAGTTTCTTAATTACAATGGAACAATTTTCCAAATAGGTGTTCACCGTGTGGGATAATTCCACTTGCTACGTCGTTTGAAAAAAATAGCCCTTCATGATGATCGACACGCATATAGCTAGCTTCCTCACTGGGTTCTTTCTTGAGCCTGATGTTGTCTCTATAAGGAGGAAACTTGTCAAATTGATTGTACTCTTCCTCATCCACGACATTCTCAACTCCGACAACCCATCTTTTTCCATGAAGAACTACATGGCGGTTCTTATTTGTCAGGTCCTTTACATAAAAAACTTGAACAATTTGCTTAGCAAGTACGAATGGTCCGTCCTTGTATCCGACACATTCGAGGTCCATAGTAGTGACGCCGTACTTGTCGATCTTCACTCTCTATGGAAGTTTGACCCAATGGCACCGAAACAGGGGGATCATGAAAAGTACGTAGTCAAGCTCTCAAATCTCCTCTACGAATCCATAGTAGGAGCTCAACCCAGCGGTATTGAACTATTTTTGAAACGCATCTATGCGGACACCGCTGTCCTAGACCGTGCTCTTCCTATCCTAAGCTATCGTATAAAATATGTACTCATTTATGTCGTATCCTTTCCATGTCACAATTGTAAATTTTGGCCCTTTTGCCAACCATAACTGCATATCATCACTTGATGATGGCCTCCCAGTGAATCACACCTTTAACCATTCGTTGAACTAGCAGTTGTGCTCTCTCATGATCCAAACCTCTGACCGGTCTGGATTCTGTTGGTGTACCATGTCCTTGTGCTCGTTGATGTACGGGGACACTTGGGTCATGTGTTGCAAGACCGTGAAATGGGCTTGAGCATACGTGTCGTAATCGGAAATGATTGTTTTCCTTCTGATGGTCCCGATACCCTCCTACCTCCCCTCATGACGAGATAGAGACACACCTATCGGTTCCACCTGAGCCATGTAGTCGACACAGAACTCAATGACCTCTTCGGTTGCATAACCTTCGATGATGCTGTCCTCCGGCCGAGATCGATTCCGTACATAGGACTTGAGAATTCCCATGTACCTCTCGAACGGGTACATATGACGTAGGAATACAGGGCCGCATATCTTTATCTCTTTCACAAGGTGAGTAATGAGATAGACCATGATATTGAAAAATAGCAGAGGGAAATATATCTCAAGATGACATAGAGTCATCACCACCTCACGATTGCCACTCGAACATTGTTCGGCAAAATACTTCTAATTGCAACAGGAAGCATTTGTATCATCAACATGTGACAATCATGAGATTTCATACCAATTAATTTCAAAATCTTCCATAGAAATAAGTTTCTTCATGCTGGTGGAGTAACCGGATGGAACTTTCACACCATGTAAGCTCTGGCACAATTCCTTTCTCTCGGCCTTGGACAGAGTGTAGCAAGCTGGGGGAAGGTATGTTCGTCCTTTATTGGTCTCTTTCGATGTTTACTCAGTCCTTATGTTCATATCAACCAAGTCACGCCGTACATTGACACCATCCTTTGTGCTCCTAATAAGGTAAATCCCAAAAAATTGATCGCTTCTTCTAGATGTTCTTCTGACGGGTTCTCAATTTACGTTCCTTTCCAAGCACAACATCGATGATGAGGACATCACTCCTTCGGATACACGCACTACACAACATCCTCCAGATCCGATTGCTAAACTACAAGGTCCTATGACAAGAGCTCGTGCACGTCACTTAAATTATGAGGTGAGCTCGTTTCTAGGTGCTAATAATTTATCTATGCAGAATGGTATGCTACCTAAAAATTGTGATCTTCTGTTACTTAGAAATAATGGGAAGGATCCAAACCGTCTCGACAGTGCACCCGCTCACGACCAGATCTGCGGATCTCGACTGAGTCTCAAGCTCTACAACCAATCCTCGACCGGGCCCACGACCAAGACGACCGATCCCACGACCAGTGCCGGATCTATGACGTGTCTCAAGCTCTCCACGACCGATCCACGACCGGGCCCACGACCGATGGCGACCACGTTGGGTGTTGGTCGAGACATTGAAATAAGGTGTTGCGTCACTGTTTTGGGCCTAATAAGACCTTGTAAGCGTGGCGAGGTCAAAGCCCAGGATGTGTACGCCTCTCCACATGGCAACACAACCCTAGGTCAACCTCCTCATGTTCTCCCCTATATATTCAGGCCGCCACGGTTTAGGGTTGGGTTTTCTTAGATTATTACGCCACTTTGCGGTTTAGCGCTTGTTCGGTTTGAGGAACCCCACTTGTGAACTTCATCTATATTCGCAATATAATTCAGATTGCATCTACCTTGTTCTTGTGAGTTGCTTCGATTGCTTGCAGGAATCATAACCCTCGTGGTAAGGTCGATCGCGTGCAAGCGTGGTCGATAACGACAGTCGTGCAGGTGTAGCGAATTGCGAGGTGACGATCTGCGGGTCGGAAGCCTCAAAGCGTCAACGTCCTCACGACGAAATCAATCGAACCTATCGGAAGATCGGGCCACCGTGTTTTCATCAAGTGGTATCGAGCACCGGGTTGCCGTTAGGTAATCTCATTTATCCCCTTTTGTTAGTTGTTTTCCATCACCTAGAGTCGTAAAATTGCCCCACAAAAGTTTTAGATCTTAGTTCCTCCATTGTCCAAACCACTTTGTGCCTTTCGCGATTGTGTTTTCGCGCGTTGTTGAATTCGAGTCCATCGTCGGTGTCTTTGTTCTTTGGTCTAGTCATCGTGATCTAGTTTCTAGCGTCGAGTCTTTCTTTCGCTACGGTCATCGTGAATCTCGACCTGCCCTTGGCTGCATCCTTTGATTTGTCTGGTATAGCCGAGATCGTGATTCCCCCCCCCATACGACCACCTGGTCGGATACGACCACCTGGTCGGATACGACCACCTCCTCGGGTTCGACCACCTACTCGAGTTCGACCACCTCCTCGTGTTCGACCACCTAGTCGGATACGCTCACCTTCTCGGGTTCGACCACCCAGTCGGATTCGACCACCTCCTCGGGTTCGACCACCCAGTCGGATTCGACCACCTCCTCGGATTCGACCACCTCTTCGAGTTCGACCACCTGCTCGAATTTGACCACCTTCCCTTTCGACCACCTGCTCGGAGTCGACCACCTACCCTTTCGACCACCTAGCCAAAGTTCAGAGAGAGAGAGAGAGTATCTTTTATTACCTTTATATCCTTGCTCTCCGGAAACAGTTTGTGACCCACTCACCTCTTTGGACCCAGAAAAGGTAGCAGAAGAGTTTTGAGCTTGTGAGCTTGTGTCACATTTGCAAAATAAAAAAAAAGAGGAAAAGAAAAGAAAAGAAAGCAAGGAGCAAAGAGTGCCAAAAAAAATAGGAATTCAAAAAAAAGGAAGAAGAAGGAGAAATTAGTTGCTTTGCGAATTTTGTTCCTTTGTGCTTGTACCTACCCTATTTTTCGGCTTGCTTGAGCTAGTTCTAGGAACACATTTGGGCCAGCAATTGTGATGAGTACCGTGGACTTTGATTCAGCTTTGCTAATCTGTTTTCATTACTGCTATTCCTTGCTACAAAATTTTGCCTGTCCGAGCTCCACATACTTTCGGCCCTCATATTTGGATCCTCGCATTCGCCATCCTTGTGCCGTACATCCCACCTTCTCCGATCATACCACCTCTGCAATTGGTAAGAAATTCATAAGAGCTTGGTAAGGCGGCTTGAGAGTGTGTGATCCCACCTCCCACCACCTAGTAGTTGATAGGGATAATATCTTTGTGTTGTCTTTTGTCTTCTACTAACCATGGCGGTGAGGAATTGGAGGCGCAAGAGTGTGTTTTGAGGAAGAGCTCACGAGGGTGTTGGATGAGCACCGCCATGCTATTAATGGCGACATTGATAGGAAGTTTGCGAAACAAATGCTACACTCTGACAACTCAATGATAGTATCGCAATGCTCAACACACGCATTGATGGTTTGGCCAATCAACCACCGAACAATGGGCATGTGGATCCTCATGGTGCAGCCCATGACCGTGAGTTTGACAATGAAAATGAGATGCACAACCACGACGCCTTTGATGCACGACAATGAAACCGGTTGAACTTCAACCGTCAAGGTATGAGAGGTAATAACGCTCAGCAACATAATGCACGTGTTAATGATGATCCATATGCTAAATTCAAGTTCACTATACCATCTTTTGTGGGTGCTTATGGTGCTGAAACATATCTAGATTGGGAGTTGACGATAGAACGGAAATTTAATGCTCACTTAGTTCCTGAAGTGCATAGAGTTAGAAAAGTCACAAGTGAATTTAAAAACTTTGCCATCATTTGGTGGAATAGGGTATGCACTGATGGATTAGCGCCTACTACTTGGGATGCTTTAAAGGTTGCTATGCGTAACAGATTTGTTCCACCTTCTTTTAAACATGACTTGCTTAAGAAATTGCAGCACTTAAACCAAGGCAATAGATCCGTAGAAGAATATTATCAGGAGCTACAAATTAGTATATTGCGTAGTGATGTTATTGAGGATGAAGAGGCTGCGATGGCACGTCTTTATGGAGGATTAACACGTGAAATTCAGGACATAGTTGATTACAAAGAATATGATAGTGTCCCTAGATTGTTTCAACTTGCATGTTTGGCAGAAAAAGAATTGCAGAGACGACAGCAGAGGCCAAGGAACAATTTTGGAAGCACATCTACACCAAGAACAATGCCGGGGCAAGTTAAAACAATCCCACCTTCGGTTACACGGTCTGCTGCCCCCTCCTCGAGTAGGGCGCGTTCAGCAGCACCTCCGACACCATCACATGCACCCGAGGTAAGCAAATCTACTAGTGTGCATGCCCCAGCCAAGAGTTCTTCTTCGGTTGCTTCCACGGGCGTCTGTTGGGATTATTTGCCATCGTTGCAAGGGAATGGGCCACGTCATGAGGGATGCCCAAGTCGTGAGCATACCTTGTCATCATGGACGGAGGTTATGTAAGTGCTAGTGATATTGAGGATGAATATGTACTTGCAGCTAACATTACAGGTGGAGGAGATGAGACAGACAGTGATGCTGATGATGTAGAGGAACAAGTAGCTGCTGTTGACACCGGGAATCATATGAGCCTTGTTGCGCAACGAGTGTTGAGCGCACAAGTGGAGAGAGCGGAGCAAAATCAACAGCACAACTTGTTTCAAACCAGATTCCTCGTGAAGGAGAGAGCCTGCAGAGTAATTATTGATAGGGGGAGCTGCAATAACCTTGCAAGTTCCGAGATGGTCAAGAAGCTTGGCTTGGCCACACAGCCACACCCACGTCCCTACTACATCTAATGGTTCAATTCGTGTGGTAAGTTAAAGGTAAACCAAGTTGTGAGAGTGCAATTTTCAGCTGGTAATTACAAAGATAGTACCGACTTTGATGTAGTGCCTATGCAAGCATGCTCTTTGTTGCTCGGTAGGCCTTGGATATATGATAATGATGTTTTGCACCATGGTAGAGCTAATACCTACTCATTCTCACATAAGGGTAAGAAGATTAAGTTGTTGCCTTTGACACCAGCTGAAATTGTGAAAGATGAAGTAGAGCGTGCTAAAAATGAAAGAAACACTAATGAACATGATTATGAAAATCAACAAGTAGCAAAACGTGTTTTCCCATCTAAAGGGGAGAAAGTGGCGCCTAGTGCTAAGTCCGAGGGGATTAAATTGAATGGGTGTGTTATGCTTGCTACTAAATCTGAACTTGCTGAAATTTGTGACAATGAGCTGCCATGCTATGCTTTGTTATGCAAAGATGCTTTATTTTCACTTGAGGATATATCTAGCTCTTTGCCTCCTGCTGTTGTTAACCTTTTGCAGGAGTATGTGGATGTATTTCCAGCTGAGATACCCCCAGGATTACCACCTATTCGAGGGATAGAGCATCAAATTGATTTGATTCCGGGAGCGACTTTGCCAAACCGTGCTGCATATAAGACCAATCCGGAGGAGACTAAGGAAATTCAGCGATAGGTCCAAGATCTTTTGGACCGTGGGTATGCGTCTGAGAAAGTCTTAGTCCTTGTCTTTGTTCTGTTCTTTTGGTTCCTAAGAAAAGCGGTAGTTGGCGTATGTGTGTTGATTGTAGAGCTATTAATAATATTACCATAAGGTATCGTCATTCTATTCCTAGGCTAGACGACATGCTTGATGAGTTGAGTGGTTCTATTATTTTCACAAAGATTGACTTATGGAGTGGTTACCACAGTTAGAATGAAATTGGGAGATGAATGGAAGCGCTTTTAAAACTAAGTTCAGACTATATAAGTGGTTAGTAATGCCTTTTGGTCTAACTAACGCACCTAGTACTTTTATGCGATTGATGAACGAGGTTTTATGTTCTTTCATTGGAAAATTTGTGGTGGTATATTTTGATGATATCTTGATTTATAGCAAGTCACATGAGCTGCACTTGAATCATATACGTGCTGTTTTTAATGCTTTGAGATATGCACGTTTGTTTAGTAACCTCGAGAAGTGCACCTTTTGCACCGATCGAGTTGCGTTTCTTGGTTATGTTGTGACTCCACAGGGAATTGAGGTGGATGAGGCAAAAATTACAGCCATCCAAACTGGCCGACACCTACCACTGTGTCACAGGTGCGGAGCTTCCACAGCCTTGCTGGATTCTATCGACGTTTTGTGCGGGATTTCAACACCATTGCCGCACCTTTGAATGAATTGAAAAAGAAAGGAGTGCCTTACCAATGGGGACCTGCGCAAGAAAAGGCATTCAATTTATTAAAAGAGAAGCTCACCACGGCACCCCTACTCCAACTCCCTGATTTTGGTAAGACTTTTGAGATTGAATGTGACGCTAAGCGGATTGGGATAGGTGGTGTCTTGATTCAAGAAGGTAAGCGGTTGCATATTTCAGTGAGAAATTAAATGGGTCTAGTCTGAATTATTCTACCTATGATAAAGAATTGTATGCTTTAGTTCGTGTGCTTCAAACTTGGCAACATTATCTATGGCCCAAAGAATTTGTTATACATTCTGATCATGAATCGCTAAAACATATTAGAAGTCAAGCTAAACTGAATAAACGACATGCTAATTGGGTAGAATTTATTGAGTCGTTTCCATATGTCATAAAGCATAAGAAAGGTAAGGACAATGTGATTGCCGATGCGCTTTCTAGACGTTATACCATGCTATCTCAACTTGATCATAAGATTTTTGGCTTGGAGACCATTAAAGATTTATATACTCTTGATTTGGACTTTAAAGAAGTACTTGAACATTGTAAAGGAGGAAAACATAGAATAAATATGTCTGATTGATGGTTTGGTCTATCGTGCTAACAAGCTATGCGTTCGGCTAGCTCAGTTCGTCTTTTGTTGTTGCGGAGGCGCATGAAGGAGGTTTGATGGCGCATTTTGGAGCAAAGAAGACTGAAGATGTGCTGGCCACCCACTTCTTTTGGCCAAAGATGAGGCACGATGCCGAGCGCTACGTGGCTCGCTGCTCTACATGCAACAAAGCTAAGTCCCGTCTCAATCCACATGGACTTTATATGCCTCTTCCTATTCCTAGCGCCCCTTGGGAGAATATTTCTATGGATTTTGTTTTAGGATTGCCTAGGACAAAGAGGGGGAGGGACAGTATATTTGTAGTAGTGGATCGGTTTTCTAAAATGACACATTTTATACCTTGTCACAAGAGCGATGATGCCACAAACATAGCTGATTTGTTTTTCAGGGAAATCATTCGCTTACATGGAGTGCCCAATACTATTGTCTCGGATCGCGATGCGAAGTTTTTGAGCCACTTTTGGAGATCACTTTGGAACAAATTGGGGACAAAGCTGCTATTTTCTACTACGTGCCATCCCCAAACTGATGGACAAACGGAGGTTGTCAACCGCACGTTATCCACCATGTTGCGGGCTGTTTTAAAGAAGAATTTGAAGATGTGGGAAGAGTGTTTACCGCATATTGAGTTTGCTTACAATAGGTCGGTACATTCCACCACCAAGGTAAGTCCGTTTCAGGTAGTGTATGGTTTTAACCCCCGTGCTCCTATTGATTTACTACCTTTGCCTACCTCTGAAAGAGATAATTTAGATGCTAAGAAGCGTGCTGAATTTGTTCTTAAGTTGCATGAAACAACTAAAGAGAATATAGAGCGTATGACTGAAAAGTATAGAGTTGCTGGAAGTAATGGTAGAAAAGAAATAAAATTTGAACCAGGTGATTTAGTTTGGGTGCATTTGAGAAAGGATAGGTTTCCGGAATTAAGGAAATCAAAGTTGATGCCTAGAGCTGATGGACCATTTAAGATAATTGCAAAGATAAATGACAATGCATATCAATTGGAGCTACCTGCAGATTTTGGGGTTAGCCCTACATTTAACATTTCAGATTTGAAGCCATATGTGGGAGAAGAAGATGAGCTTGAGTCGAGGACGACTCCAATTCAAGAGGGGGAGGATGATGAGGACATTAGTCCTTCGGATACACGCACTACACAACATCCTCCATATCCGGTTGCTAAACTACAAGGTCCTATGACAAGAGCTCGTGCACGTCACTTAAATTATGAGGTGAGCTCGTTTCTAGGTGCTAATAATTTATCTATGCAGAATGGTATGCTACCTAAAAATTGTGATCTTCTGTTACTTAGAAATAATGGGAAGGATCCAAACCGCTCACGACCAGTGCACCGCTCACGACTCAGATCTGCCGGATCTCGACCAGTCTCAAGCTCACGACCGCCCCACGACTAGGCCCACGACCAAGACGACCGATCCCTCGACCAGTGCCAGATCTATGACTGTGTCTCAAGCTCTGACTGGGCCCACGACCAGTGACGACCACGTTGGGTGTTGGTCAGAGACATTGAAATAAGGTGTTGCGTCACCATTTTGGGCCTAATAAGACCTTGTAAGCGTGGCGAGGTCAAAGCCCAGGATGTGTACGTCTCTCCACATGGCAACACAACCCTAGGTCAACCTCCTCATGTTCTCCCCCCCTATATATTACAGCAGCCGCCACAGTTTAGGGTTGGGTTTTTCTTAGATTATTCTGCCACTTTGCAGTTTCGCCGCTTGTTCGGTTTGAGGAACCCCACTTGTGAACTTCATCTATATTCGTAATATAATTCAGATTGCATCTACCTTATTCTTGTGAGTTACTTCGATTGCTTGCAGGAATCATAACCCTCGTGGTAAGGTCGATCGCGTGCAAGCGTGGTTGATAACGACAGTCGTGCGGGTGTAGCGAATTGCGAGGTGACGATCTGCGGGTCGGAAGCCTCAAAGCGTCAACGTCCTCACGACGAAATCAATCGAACATATCGGAAGATCGGGCCACCGTGTTTTCATCAAGTGGTATCAGAGCACCAGGTTGCCTGTTAGGTAATCTCATTTATCCCCTTTTGTTAGTTGTTTTCCATCACCTAGAGTCCAGAAAATTGCCCCACAAAAAGTTTTAGATCTTAGTTCATCCGCTGTCCAAACCACTTTGTGCCTTTCGCAGTTGTGTTTTCAGTTTTCGCGTTGTTGAATTCGAGTCCATCGTCGGTGTCTTTGTTGATGGTCTAGTCATCATGATCTAGTTTCTAGCGTCGAGTCCTCCTTATTTTCATCAATCGATATCTTTAACCACATCATAGACCTCCTTTCCTCTAAAAGCCCTTGGTGATGAACCGTCCTCCTTATTTTCATCGAATTGTTTCTTCATCTTGCGGTATGGATGATACTTGAGAAGGAACCAACGGTGACGCATTTACACAGTTTTACGCGAGTTGTTCAGCCACACACTTTTGGTATCATGTAAGCAGTGCGGACATACTTTGGCTCTTTTTGTACTGAACCCCGACAAGTTACCAAGGGCAGGAAAATCATTGGTGGTGCAAAATAACATGGCGCATAAGGTGAAGTTCTCTCGTTTGTATGCATCACATACCTGTACCCCTTTGTTCCACAGTGTCACAAAACCTTCCAGTAATTGTGCTAGGTACACATCAATATCGTTCCTAGGTTGCTTTGGCCCATGGATAAGTAGTGACATCAAAATGTACTTCCACTTCATACACAGTCAAGGAGGAAGGTTGTACATACATAGATTCACGGGCCAGGTGCTATCTTGGCTGCTCATGTTACCGAAAGGATTCATTCCATCTGTACTCAACCCAAACCTTATATTCCTCCGTTCTGCACCAAAGTCTTCGAAGCTCCTATCAAAGTTTCTCCACTAGGCAGAATCAGCAGCGTATATTATCTTTCCATCTTTCTTGCGCTCCTCCAAGTGCCAACGTAGCAATCTTGCCTCCTTTCAGATCGCCAATAAATGCTTCCAATGGGGAATTATAGGCAGGTACCACAACACCTTAGCAGGAGGTCCTTGCTTCACCTCGATGCCCTCACCGTCATCGAAGTGATTCTTACGCTTGTATCGAGATGCTTTGCACACAGGACATAGATGCATATCTGCATACTCTTTACGGTAGAGGATACAATCGTTCGGGCATGTATGTATTCTTTCTACTTCCATTCAAAATGGACAATGAACCTTCTTGGCTTGGTAGGTGGTTCTAGACAACACGTTTCTCTCTGGAATGATGCTCGCTAGGATACCTAGTAACGTCGTGAAACTCGAGTACGTTTTGAGCCTAAAATTATATGCATGCATATCTAAAGGTTACTAGGGGTCATACCAAGGGATGGAGAGCTCCAAAGAAGCACTGAGATGGCTTGACGTCGTTAATGGAGACGGCGGCGCTCGGTTCAACGTGGAGAGAACGGCCTGAGCAAGGAAAAGACCCATAAAGCATCAGGGTAGCTCAAGCATCATAAGAAGGTGCTCTAAGAGCAAGGAATTGGAAAATGCCTTACTGGATTCAAGTGGGAGGTGAAGGAACTGTTCTTCGGCCGAAAATACAATCCTTTCAAGTTCCCAAAATCCTATCATGCATTGTTGAAATAGATTTAGGGGTTTACTTAATGATGCTCTAAGACACAAAGTGACGCGCAAAATTGAGGATAAATCTCACCGAGCACAAAGTTGACACGAAGATGTCACTCGGGTGCGCGCTCTAGAGCTTCAAGGAGCACAAAGATGGTCCGAGAGCTACAAAAGAAATCAAGATCTCGTATTAGCCAAAATGGAAATGGCATGCAAGAAGGAAACCAAAGGACTTGGCGGTGAGGATTTTACCGCGGAGATGAGTCAATGGGATGCTCCTTCTCCTCGGCTGAAAAGAGGAGAAGTGAGAAGAACTAGGGTTTGGAGAGGTTTTAACCGAGGAAGATGACGGCATTGGAGGCGGCGTTAAGCAACGGAGCTCCCAGATAGGTCGAAAAGGACGGTGGCTCACGGCGGTGACGGAGCAATGCAGCATGCAAAGAGCGTGTGGCGCTTGAGCTCTACCTGTGAGCCAGCGCGTTGGAGAAGACAGGTCCGACAAGTGGGCCCCACTGCTAAGTGACACAAAACGCGAATGTGCAGCACAACTAAGTGGCTCGGGCCAGTTTAAACGAGTGGGTTGATTTTCAACCGTTGGATTGAAAATGGACGGCCCCGATTGAATGTGTCATTCGGGTGGTCCGAACGACCCACTCAATGTGGACAGTCCGATTGAAAATGGACGATCCAGATTGCACGCGCGTTCGGACGGTCCGAACGGCCCAATCAATTCAGTCCATTGATTTCCAAATCGGACGGTTCACAACGAGCAAGGGCGACAGGGTTGAGTTCAGCACGTCAGTGCAATTAGGCGGTTCAACCAAAACAAGTGACTCGAGCCAGGCTTGGGTCTAAGCCCAAGGAACAGTGAATTCTAATTTTTGAGGAGATAAAACTAAGATGGTTTGCGAATTTTTTTAGAGGGAGCTTCATTGCTCCACAAATTCAGAAATTTTTATGGAAGGTTACTGGACCTGAGAACAACCATGTGTAAATTTTGCAGAACTTTTCATGCAATGCATTTCTTTCTAGAAAAATCACAAGTTGCAGACCTAGGGTTTTGACCAAGAGTCAAACTTGTTTGACTGGCCTCTTAGAAATAGTAAATAATTTCTAAAAATTATGAAATTTCTCAGAGGGGTCACTAGGGTGATCTAGAAGCTAGGAAAAATATTTCCAGAGGATGGTCACAAGGTTTGCTGAAGGATTTTTCAAGGACTAAGCTTCCATCAAATGATGCATTGATCTTTGAAAATAGGAAACCCTTAGAAAAAATTTTAGAAAATTTCAAATGACAACATGAGGCATCAAATGTTTTAATTTCTCCTCATTTTTATACATTTGAAACACAAACCATTATTTGGGATGTTACAAAACCTCCCTCCTTACAAGAATCTCGTCCCGAGATTCCGTTCACTCGGAAAAAAAGATGGGTAGTCCGCACGCAGGCAATCCTCCCGTTCCCAAGTTGCTTCATCCTCGGTATGATTTGTCCAATGAACTTTGAGGAATTTAATGGCACGATTCATTGTTCTTCGTTCAGCTTCTTCAAGGATGCGATAAGGACGCTCTTGTTAGGTCAAGTCTTCTTGTACATCAAGACTTTCCAATGGAGCTGACACTTCTTCAATTGGGACACATGGAAAACATCGTGTACTCCCTCGAGTGCAGCGGGCAATTCCAACTTGTAGGCAATAGCTCATTTCTTCCTGATGATGCGGTAAGCTCCAACATATCGAGGAGCTAGTTTGCCTTTGACGCCGAATCGTTGATGGCCCTTCAGAGGAGAGACTTTGAGATAGACAAAGTCATTAGGCTCAAAGCTCAACTCACGACGATAACGATCAGCATAGCTCTTTTGCCTTGATTGAGTCATGCGTAACCGATCTTGAATCAACCGAACTTGACTTTCGGTCTTATCGATCGAATCTGAGCCAAAGAATGGTCTTTCGCCGGTTTCTAACCAATTCAACGGGGTTCTACATTTTCTCCCGTATAAGGCCTCAAATGGTGCCATACCGAGGCTAGCTTGAAAGGTATTGTTGTAGGAGAACTCCACAAAGAGTAAGTATTTCTCCCAATTCTTCCCGTATGAGAGAACACAAGCACGGAGCATGTCTTCCAATACTTGATTCACTCTTTTAGTCTGTCCATCAGTTTGAGGATGGTATGCGGTGCTGAAAGAAAGACGAGTTCCCATAGCCTCTTGCAAACTTGTCCAAAACTGGGAGGTAAAAAGGGAACCACGATCCGAAACAATCGTCTTTGGTACCCCATGCAAACTCAGAATCCTTGAAACATAGAGCTTGGCCAGATGACCTGTACGAATTTTGGTCTTGATAGGTAGGAAGTGTGCCACTTTAGTTAGTCGATCAATGACAACCAAATGGCATCATTTCCTTTGGATGTTCGGGGCAGACCGGTGATAAAATCCATACCGATCGAGTCCCACTTCCACTCAGGTACTAGCAAAGGTTGAAGGAGACCTGCTGGACGTTGATGCTCGGCCTTCACGCGACTACAAACGTAGCACTCGGCAATGAATCTTGCGATCTCTCTCTCTTCATTCGGGTCCACCAGAATCTCCGACGGAGATCTTGATACATCTTTGTGGCCCTAGGATGAATAAATAGGGGTGAGTCATGGGCTTCACGGAGAATTAAATTCCACAGTTCCACGACCTTCGGAACAACAAGGCGCTGTCCGAACCATACAATGCCATTGTCATCTTCCGAGAAGCACTTAGCTGTCTCGTTCTTGATGTTCTGCTTGATTTGGTTTACTCCAACGTCTGTTTGTTATAGAGCCTTGATCTGATCTTCTAAGGTTGGTTGCACAACCATGGCAGTGAGGAAACCATGCTCAACCACTCCCAAGTTGAGCCGCTGAAACTCTTCATGAGAGGTGGGCGATTGCTCTTTGATCAGCAAAGTATTGCAACAAACTTTGCGACTGAGTGCATCGACAACAACATTAGTCTTGCCTAGATGATATTGGAGATGCATGCCATAATCTTTGATCAATTCCAACCACCTTCTTTGTCTAAGGTTCAGATCTAGTTGGGTGAACAAATACTTCAAGCTTTTGTGATCTGAATACACTTCGTAGCGATTACCGATGAGGTAATGTCGCCAAATCTTCAATGCATGAACCACTGCAGGTAATTTCAAGTCATCGGTTGGATAATTGAGTTCATGAGGTCTCAATTGTCTTGATGCATAGGCCACAACTTTGCCTTCTTGCATAAGAACACAACCGAGTCCTTGACGAGAAGCATCGCAATAGATATCGAAGCTTCGATGGACATCGGGAAGAACGAGAACTGGAGCTGTGGTCAATCTCTTCTTGAGTTCTTGAAAACTCCTCTCACAATCAGCGGACCATACAAACTTCTTGTCCTTCTTGAGCAATTCTGTCATCGGCTTCGTGATCTTGGAGAAATTCTCAATAAAGCGACGATAGTAACCCGCCAAACCGAGAAAACTCCTCACATCAGTCACTGACTTGGGCTGATCCCAAGAGAGCACATCGCTGACCTTGCTAGGATCCACAGCTATGCCTCCCACTAAAAGAACATGACCCAAGAATGCCACTTCTTTCAACCAAAACTCGCACTTGCTGAACTTCGCATAAAGCTGATGCTCACGTAGTTTTCCCAACACAAGCTTCAAGTGTTTAGCATGCTCTTCGTCATTCTTCGAGTAGACAAGGATATCATCAATGAAGACCACCACAAACTTGTCCAAATACTCCATGAATATCATATTCATAAGATTCATGAACAAGGCAGGAGCATTCGTCAAGCCGAAAGACATGACGGTACACTCGTACAGTCCGTAGTGAGTAGAGAAAACCGTCTTCGAAATATCTTCAGATCTGATGCGGACTTGATGATAGCCCAACCTCAAATCAATCTTGGAGAATACCTGAGCTCGGTCAATTGATCAAAAAGGTCGTCGATCCGAGGCAACGGGTACTTGTTCTTCACCGTCACTTCATTCAACGGACGGTAATCAACGCACATTCGTAGAGTCTTATCCTTCTTCTTTACAAAGATCGCCGGACAGCCCCACGGTGATGAGCTTGGGTGGATGAAACCCTTCTCTTGAAGCTCACCAAGTAGCTTCTTCAGCTCCACCAATTCATTCAGAGGCATCCGGTATGGCCTCTTTGAAATCGGGGCGGTACCAGGCAATAACTCGATGTCCCGGACTGGAGGCATTCCAGGCAATTCTTCGGAAAACACATCCACAAAGTCACACACTACTAGGACTTCGTGAATTTCTATAGCCGGCTTCGCTTCAAGTGCACAAAGATGCGGTTCTTGCAGCTTCAGGGAAATTCCAACTTACTCGCCGGATGGACTTGTGAGAGAGATGAATTTATTGGCACAATCGATTTGTCCCAAGTGTTGGGATAACCAATCCATGCCAAGTATCACATCCAAACTCGCTGAATTGATGAGGATAAGATTTGCCAAAAATCCCACTCCTCCAATTTCAATAGAGACATCCCGACGTTCTTTTTCAACTCTCATTTCTGACCCCGGAGAGTGAATAATCAAAGGAACATGCATGGGAACAATTTGAAGATCACTAATTGCAACAAAAGACTTTGCTATAAAATAATGAGAAGCTTCGGAATCAAATAAAACGATAGCAGGCTGAGAATTAACAAGAAGCGTACCCAACACGACGTTGGGTGCCTCTTGCGCTTCCTCGGTCGAGATATGGTTGACTCAACCGTTCCTAAAACTCTGGGTCTTCTAGTTAGCCTTCTAATCTGGAGCATGACCATTTCCTTGCCCACGTCCTCCATTAGGACTAGCGGCCGCTCCGATCTTCTTAGGGCAATGGTTCGCATAATACCCCTTGTTATGGCAGAAGAAACAAATGACCTCGGCAGCCGGATTACGGAGGTTAGCTTGCTGTCCCGCAGGTACACGTGGTTGAGACATGGCCTACGGTGGACGCGGTGCAAACGCCGGTGGCCTCGGTGGTGGTGGAGCCTGAGGATGGTGCACCAGTGCTTGCTTGACACGAGGATAGGAAAAGTTAGCCCTTGCTAATTTTTGGGCCTCCCAATTGCACTTGCGAGACTCGCCGAGCGCTCTCCCCTTATGCTCAGTGGAAATGGCCTTGTCGATCAAAGTCTAGAAGTCGGGGAAGTCGACAATAGATAGCTTGTCCTGTAACTCCTCGAACAAGCCATCCATGAACTTCTCCTGCTTAGCTTCATCAGTGGGCACATCCTCAGGGGCGTACCGAGAAAGGTGGTTGAACTCATGCAGATATTTACTCACCAACTTGTGTCCTTGCTTGAGCACCATGAACTCCTTCTTCTTGAGCTTCATAAGATCGGCGAGAATATGAGCCCGTCGGAAGGCAGTACGAAACTCCTCCCAAGTGATGGCTTGGCTCGCGGGTTGCATGGCAAGGAAGTTCTCCCACCATGAAAGTGCTGCCCTTTCCAGTTGATGGGAGGCGAATAGTGTCTTCTCTTGGTCTTGGCACTGAGCGACATTGAGCTTCCGCTCGACTAGACGCAACCAATCGTCTGCGTCGAGGGGATCTTCGGATCACGAGAAGGTGGGTGGCTGCGTGCGAAGGAACTCCGAGAGTCCTCCCCTCGGATGGTGACCACCCCCTCCTCCTAATCCGGAGGCACCGAAAAGATTAGAGGTATTCTGTGCAATTGCCTCCAGGATGCGTGTCTGGTCCATTTGGTTTTGCTCGATCTGAGCAAGAACCTCGGCCATGGTCGGAGGAGCCGGGAGCTCCTCATCACGACCAGCTAGTGGACCTTGTCCGCTTTGGGTTCTTCCAGCCATCTTGTTCCGTTGAAATGGGTTAGCATCAAAAACTCGAAACTAGATGCGAAAGGTAGCAATAGAGAAGCTATCAACTAGGGAAGTAAGACATTACCCTAACCCAAAAATAATACAACAGCAAGAAATGAACTCCAAATATTTTGTAAAAAGGCATAAGATCCAATGCAAAATTCATAAATCATAAGGTCAACTTCTCGACACGACTAACTCGTATTGAATGAACGAGCAATCGGTTGAGAAGAAAAATTCTAGAACACAATTCAAGTTCTATCGCATCTAAAGATCATGGTGAAAACCATCTAAGGGTGCATTAGGCACTAGCCAACTAATATCACATCTTACCCTTTTAAACCCCACAAGTTTTAGTTGAATTATCCTCTCATTTTCAACCCTAACGACGATCTAAGTGATTGATATCCAAACTTGCGCTTGCTGTCCAGATTCTATAACCACGCTCCAAGCTGAGTTTTCCAACTCCAAATGCTTCTAATCTTCACCAAAGGACAGCCACACTTCATAATTACAACTCTCATTGATTCCCAAAACTAGATTTAAACGGTAACCACTATCTTTTGAAAGAAGATGAGAGGAACCACTTTTTCACAAACTTAACAAGGACAAGGTAAGATGAGCAATCTAAGATAGGTAAGGAATAAAATCTGAGAACTTACTTAAGTTTTTATAAAACATTTGATATTTTGAAACTAAGTTTTTCAAAATATCCTAAAGACGACCAAGTTAGGGGTTTCTATGGTCAGTATGGTTCTGATACCAACTTTTGTAAGGACCCGGGGTATTTACCTTGTAATGCATAGCCATCCACTCGACCCTAGCATCACAAACCAAATATCCCGCACCTCGGCGTACATGTACTTCCCAGAAATCCAGTACACATACCCCATACAAAAATTATGCATCACATCCATACACAAGTCATTACATTACTGGTAGCGGTAAAGTTACAATATCCAAAAGACAACAAGTTCACAGTACAAAAGTGGCCGACCGGCCAAATGACAAAAGAGACTAAGTTGCAGCGGAAACACTTGCCATAAGATGGCTGAAACAAAAGCCAACTAGTTTACCATTACCCACAAGGCAACCGACCGGGCCGCCAAGCTAGTCGTCCTAAACGAAGTTGGTCTCACAATAGTTAACCCCTTGGGGATCAACCTCCTCTACAATAATTAAGCAATGCATTTGAGTACAAAAATGTACTCACAAGACTTACGTATAACAAACCTATACATAGCTACATTCAAGCTGAAACAAAGGAGGAAGCCATAGGGTTCATTTTCAGCACAAAGCAATATTTCATTTGCAATAGATAATAGATTGAAGGCAGTTTGACAAATCTATTTTTAAATGTTTAAATAGCAGTAAGACAACATTTATAAACATAAATAGCATCCTAGAGGTGACTTACCACACAGCCACCACAACATAGCACAAATTACCCATTTGTACCACCCAAAATCAAGTTTTATCGAAAAGGTTAAAGTCTAATTCTTGCGGGAAATAACCAAGCATGTCTATAACCTAGAACGAGGCTATTCGAATAGTTTATACCCTACAGGGGTGTACCAATGTACCCACACGCTAGACCACCTTTTTGCCAAGCTATTAAGTACACTTCCTTAGGTATGCCGGCACGGCTAAGTCCTACGAGACATTTCCAAAATTGTGTATTAACTATGAGTTGCCCGTACAATAGAAACCATACATTGTGTCAGAGTCATCGGCAGAGAGATAACTTACCGATGCTCCTCGGGGTAGGGAGCTTACATCCAGAACCCATCCCGTCACACCCAATAACAATAACACAATTCTTTTTAACACCACGCATAACCACCACCTGCGACTTGGAGCCAACACACGTCAAAGTACTAAGTCAATAGAGGTCTCATATCCTTCTCATGTGGTTAGCACACAAAAGTGCTTGGATCAATGGCGCAAGTAATTCGGTCCTTATTGACTCGGGCACCGAGCACACACCCAAAAACACACCATCCAACCAATGTGCCCAAGTCTAAAATATTTTATTTTCAGTTTTAGCTTCTCAAATACAATACATACATGGGTACCTTGACCCAAGTAATTAAGGTGATGATATAATAACCATCGCCGAAGCGATGATCCCCATTCTACCGTTCTAAGCATTGCTAAGCGACATCAACTCGTATAGTACAAGTAAAGTGACTAGAGCACATCCATCAAGCTCGAAATCACAACGGATATAATCCTAGGCTCAGTAGTAGAGGATGAATGTTTACCTATAGTTCATTTAACTAATCAGGTAAACTATCGCGAACTAAGAATTAACTTGACAACATAGCATGCATACATAAAGTTGAAGCATTTGAAATATTAGCATGCACAAATAATAGGATCAATGTGCATCAATGGAAAACTGCTTGCCTTGCTGGAGATAAATTTTTTGCTACAGAGGATCACTCTCGCATTCAACAAATTCGTCGGAACCTATCGAAAGATCGAGAAGAAACAATAAGAACGAATAACACCGAAAATACTCAAAAAAATTCAAATTCATCCAAAGATCATGAAAAATTCATAGAAGGAAGAGCATGTTTTTAAATGAATTTAGCAACAAAAATCAAAAGATTTGGAGATTGCATGCAAAAGTTAGAGCCAAAACAAAATCAGTTTTTTTTGGATAAATGTTGGAAAATTCCTCTCGGGTACTGTTCATCCTAAATTAATTTTTTGGTGAAAATTTCTAGAGAGGTGGTGGATATGAAAATTTTATGGTAGACAGAGTACCTCATGAGATGAACAATGGAATTTGATTCACCTCAATTGGAGCTAAAATGAATTTCTTATGATTTTTCAAAGTTAAGAAAGTAATACACAAAACATATGTTAAACAAGATTTTTAGAAATAGCAACAAACTTCAGACCTATTTTACAATGAAGTACAATAATAGAGGAAACCAACAAGTTTGAGTTTTCTCGATTTGGAGTTACAGAGAAATACTTATGCATTTTTGAAGTTAAAACAATTTACAGTACGAAAATAACGCATTTCGGAATATATAAAAGCATATAAAACTTTTTATACCCACACTGAGCTAGCCACAGCGCATGACCAGTGGGTCCTAGCGTGAGGGCTGCCCAACTAACTTGACTTGGTCAACTTGGCCTCGAGCCCACGCGTTAGTGAGCGAGGCAAAGGCGTTGGAACGCTTTGAACGAGCAGGGCCGATTTTAACCATTAGATCAAGATCGAACGGTCCAAATGAGAGGGACGTTCGGACGGTCCGAACGGCCCAATTGATCTAAGTGGTTGAATTGAAATTGGACGGTCCAAATGGAATGGGACGTTCGGATGGTCTGAACGGCTCAAATGATCTAGATCGTTTAATCAAGATCGGACGGTTTAAATGAAACGGGATGTTCGGACTCTAACGCAAGCGTACAGACAGGTGGGACCTAGCCGTCAGTGACTTAGTCCCATGATCTATGTACACGGGGCTTGCGCACGGCGCTTAAGTGGCTAGGCCCACTGGTAAGTGATACAAAAGAGTCTTTAGGACAGCCATTAACTAACAAACCAATCATTAGCTATTAAATGGCTGTGATTAGCTCTAATGGCTTAGCTACAGTGATTGTCGAGGTACGACAAAAACCTGAGTTTATAGTTGAGCTCACCGTCGGCGATGTGGTCCACGCCGGCGTGAGCTAAGGTCATGAACGAGTTCCTAACAGAGTTGCGCACCTTCTGGAGGTGGTGGCGGTGGCTGAGATGCTCTACACCGGCGGCTAGCCGGAGAGGGGCGGTGCTAAGGTTCGAGAAAAATTTGCATGTTGCAACCCGAGTATGTTTTGAGCCTAAAATCGCATGCATGCATATCTAAAGGTTACTAGGGACCTTACTGTCGGGACCCAAAAATACAATTCTGGACCCTCTGTATATAATGCACTAGTCCAGGATCACGCTAGTGCACACAGTGTCAACAAATATGGATATCGATCCACACAAGCGAATAATAACATAAACGAATAATTTGATTAATAAATAAGGGTTTGACCTTACGATCGAGTTTACATTTATTAAGCCACACAGGGCTAACAGAGAAATAAAGTAGCGAAAATAGAAACGGCAGCGGCATCCCATCAATTCACCACAGGCAACCGACTGGGATCAAGACCCTATAATCAAGCACCTTCGATGAACTCCTTCTTGAATGCAGGCGAAGACTCCTCCTCTTCTGCTTGATTTTTATTAAAGCAAGTATGAGTACACAACCGTACTCGCAAGTCACACCACAGAAATGCAATTACACATGTAGGCTTATTCCAAAGGAATGGCAATCTGTGGTTCTTTTGCAAAAATGCAACATTTGTAATTGAATACGAATAATAGATTGAAAGCATAAGTAAAATAAATAAACAATAATAATTTAACAGTTTGATTTCACAAAGACACACAGCCTAAACAGATTATTCACATAACCATATGATTTAGATCACACAGCTCCCTTCCCACACAGTTTATGAAGATCTACCCCTCGTGTGAAATCCCCGAGCATGTCCATAACCGCGGACGCGGCTATTCGAATAGATTGTTTAACACTCTGTAGAGGTTGTACACTTTACCCACAAGATACAACTAGTGTTGCAAGCACTAATCATAACAAAATCTTTCAGAAACTTCATCTCAAGTATTAATACTCCTAGTGTGCTTTGTCGTCATACCAACCCTAACATAGTGCTTTGGCATAACACACACCGTTGGACAGGGAAGCGGCGAACCGTCCCGCGATGTGACTACCTAGTAGCACACCTCCACCCATCACTGAGTACTTAACCTACAACCTGAGTAATTAATATCGAGAATCCATAACTTACTAAGTTAGGCCCGTCCCATAACAGGCATGTGGTCGTACAGTAAGGCTCAGTTCAATGGCGCACAAAGTTGAGTCCTTAATTGACCAAGGCAAGACTTCCAAATTCTAACTAAGGCACATAGATTAATATTCCCATTTCACAAAGCCACCATGTCACACAGTTTCCACCACTTGCCTCAGTCTAAACCTTTTACCACTCAGTTGGTTAAGTGCAACACATGCCATAATAGCACATAGTACACACAGATTATCACAAAGTTCAATAGTCACTTAGTCAAGTTGATAATTGCAACTTTACATGAACAAGTGATTCGTGGCATGCCTAAGCAATCTAATCGCATCTAACAAACCCACGTTGGTGCTACAATATTACCAACTAAAATACCAACTAGGGTGACAAAGGATTAAGACATAGCAATTATACAAGGAAGGTATAACAATTTGGATTTAATAGCTATACCCAAAAGCATTTAAATAATTACTTGAATTAGATGCAATAATTTGAAATAAAATAACATTTAGAAAACTGGGATTCAATCATGGTCAAAGGTATGACTTGCCTTGGAAAAGGTCTAGAAATTGATCTTGGTCTTGAAAGGCTCCTTCTTCTTCAAACCTTCCCGAAGTATCGACGTCTACTCGTAAACGAAGCAAACAAACAAAATAAATAAATAATAGAGGTAAAACAAACTCCAAAAATTAAATAAAAATCTCCAATAAATAGATCTTAAATTTAGATGAATTTATAAATTTGAATGGACTGATTTGGAGTTCGGATGCAAAAGATATGGGCTTTGGAAGTTTGAATCTAAAGAAAAACCTATTTTCAGAATAATCCGAATTATTTCTTAAAAGAAAAATCGGAATATTGCACAATGCTGATGTCAGCGAAGGGTTTTGACCGCACAGTGCTCCACCTGACAGGTGGGTCCCACATGTAAGTGGCTGGGTGCACCGTGGACTAAGTCCATCGCGGGGACTCGGGATCCGACTAGGCGGTGTGGCGCTCGCAGCGCGTGGCGGCCGATTTGGTGCCGACGCGTACGACACGCATGTCGCGGAGGCGAGGTGGCAGTTACCCGGACGCCACGTCAGACCCGACGGCATCAGCTCGCCGGTGACACTTTTGGACGGCGGCGACAACAGCGATTGGCGGCGCGGGACTCGCAACGGACGCGCGCATTGTGTAGGTGACGCTATTGCGCACCTGGTGGTACTGGAGTTGGCACGGAGGGTCGACGGTGGTGGCCGGAATCGGCGCCAGAGCGGAGGAGGACGATCGGTTGTTGTCGGGGATGACCACCGGAGACGTCCTGGAGCAGCGAAGGGGCGCCCGTGGTTGCGGCTGCGACGACGAAGGCGACTGCGAAGACCACCGGGACGGGGCACGATCGATGGGGGCGGAATTCGAAGAATTGGGCTGCAGCTCAAAAACCCTAAACTCCAAATTAAGGCGGCTCGAGGGCGAACGGGGTGAAGTGGATGGCGGCTCTGGCTTACGGAGACGCTGGTGATCCCTGGGGGCCTATTTATAGGGTCAGGGCGTGTACGGGGAGGCGGGTTGGCGGCGGAGATCAAACTGCCTGAAACGAGCCCACGAGGAAACGGGGATAGAGACGATTTCAAAGTTCGAATTTGAACCGAGGCGGTGCGGGAGAGATAAGGCTTCTAGAAGGTATCATCCACGCACAAAATCGGGGTCGTTTCCCTTTTTGTCGGACTAGCTCGCGAAGGAATCCATGGCGGACGCGAGGAGAACGAAGGCGAGGCAGAGACGACGACGGCGGCCCCTTTGGCGGAGACACGAATCTGCTGCCCACGCGTCAGGAGGAGAGGCGAACGACACGCTGGCGTGGTTAACGGGTGGCGGCAGCGAAGATGAGCCATGAATTTTGGGCCAGAAGCAATAGGAACGGGCCGAAGAGAAGGATTCGGCCCAAAGCCAAAATGGAGGTTTTAATTAGCTTTTCTATTTTAGAAAATACTGAGAATTCAAATAAGCAATAGAAATTAGCAAATGAACTTGGAAAAATTCTAGAAAAATCTAGAAAATATATCCAAGCACATAGAATCCAAATAAAATAGTTTTGACCATTGTTCATGTTGACTTTAGTCATATTAAATTATTTTGTTACTCAAAGTCCATATTTAAGCTTTTGAATTAAATTCAAATAAATTCAAATGGTGAATTTTCTCACTACTAACTATTCAAAGGATTTTTAAAACTCAGAAAATTGGGATGTTACACTTACCAAGGGATGGAGAGGTCCAAAGAAGCTCCGAGATGGCTTGACATCGTTAATGGCGGCGGTGGCGCTCGGTTCAACGTGGAGAGAACAGCCTAAGCAAGGAAAAGACCCATAAAGCATCAAGGTAGATCAAGCATCATAAGAAGGTGCTCTAAGAGCTAGGAATTGGAAAATACCTTACTGGATTGAAGTGGGAGGTGAAGGAATCCTTTCAAATTCCCGAAATCCTGTCATGCATTGTTGAAATAGATTTAGGGGTTTACTTAATGATGCTCTAAGACACAAAGTGACGTGCAAAATTGAGGATAAATCTCACCGAGCACAAAGTTGACACGAAGATGTCACTCGAGTGCGCGCTCTAGAGCTTCAAGGAGCACAAAGATGGTCCGAGAGCTACAAAAGAAATCAAGATCTCGTATTAGCCAAAATGGAAATGGCATGCAAGAAGGAAACCAAAGGACTTGGCGGTGAGGATTTTACCGCAGAGATGAGTCAATGGGAGCCTCCTTCTCCTCGGCCGAAAAGAGGATAAGTGAGAAGAACTAGGGTTTAGAGAGGTTTTAACTGAGGAAGATGACGGCATTGGAGGCGGCGTTAAGCAATGAAGCTCTCGGATAGGTCG
Source organism: Phyllostachys edulis (assembly GCA_036346405.1). NCBI lineage: Eukaryota > Viridiplantae > Streptophyta > Magnoliopsida > Poales > Poaceae > Phyllostachys > Phyllostachys edulis. Next base: position 41,195,083 of record CM070555.1, on the reverse strand, counting down.
AAAAGGACAGTGGCTCATGGCGGTGACGGAGCAACGCAGCATGCAAAGAGCGCATGGCGCTTGAGCTCTGCCCGCGAGCCAGCGCGTTGGAGAAGACAGGTCCGACAAGTGGACCCCACTGCTCAGTGACCCAAAGCGCGAATGTGCAGCACAACTAAGTGGCTCAGGCCAGTTTAAACAAGTGGTTGATTTTCAACCGTTGGATTGAAAATGGACGGCCCCGATTGAGTGTGTCGTTCGGGTGGTCCGAACGGCCCACTCAATGCGGACGGTCCAATTGAAAATGGACGGTCCAAATCGCGCGCGCGTTCGGACGGTCCGAACGGCCCAATCAATCCAGTCCATTGATTTCCAAATCGAACGGTTCACAACGAGCAAGGGCGGCAAGGTTGAGTTGAGCGCGCCGGTGCAATTAGGCGGTTCAACCAAAATAAGTGGCTCGAGCCAGGCTTGGGTCTAAGCCCAAGGAACAATGAATTCTGATTTTTTAGGAGATAAAACTGAGATGGTTTGCAAATTTTTTTTAGAGGGAGCTTCGTAGCTCCAAAAATTCAAAAAAAAATTATGGAATGTTACTGGACCTGAGAACAACCTTGTGTAAATTTTCCAGAACTTTTCATGCAATGCATTTCTTTTTAGAAAAATCACAAGTTGCAGACCTAGGGTTTTGACCAAGAGTCAAACTAGTTTGGCTGGCCTCTTAGAAATAGTAAATAATTTTTAAAAATAATGAAATTTCTCAGAGGGGTCACCAGGGTGATCTAGAAGCTAGGAAAAATATTTCCAGAAGATAGTCACAAGGTTTGCTTAAGGATTTTTCAAGGACTAAGCTTCCATCAAATGAGGCATTGATCTTTAAAAATAGGAAACCTTTGGAAAAATTTCCAGAAAATTTCAAATGACAACATGAGGCATCAAATGTTTTAATTTCTCCTCATTTTTATACATTTGAAACACAAACCATTGTTTGGAATGTTACACAATCTTTTACAGTGAATAAAACCCCCTATTTGTAGGCTAAAGATTCTGCTAAGGTTTAGAATGAAGAGTCCATACATAAACCGCCTTCTAAGTCAAAGCCATAGTTTCCAAGAGGAGCCATGCCATCACCCTCTACGCGCCCTATGCTTGTCTATGAAAATGGAGGTCGTTCGGGCAATATTCCCGCGCAAAACGGCGAAAACATGCAAACACGGGGTAAAGTCCGAGCGTTGGGCCACGAGCGAGCGAAAGTGCGGCCGAGTGGCCCGCTGGAGTCACGCTCTACGCGCCCTTGTTTTTTCCTAAAATGGATTTTCTTGCAATATCCGGCCCTCACCCTCGTCTCTATGGTAATATTTGAACTTTGCATACTAGCCATTGGATGTGGTTGGGGTGGTCGGATGGATTAGATTTGGAGCTATTAAGAACCACATCATTACGCCTGTAAAGTATGGCAACGTTCGAGGTTACAAATGTTATACTACTAGTACTATGTGTTAGTCGAGGGGGATCAATGCCATTGAAAGGCTATGTGCGTGTTTTCAAAATACAGCTAGTCTAAAAAAAAGAAGTCAAATACAACTGTCTGTGTCTGTAACCCTGTTTATTTATTTGATGATATCAGATTCGGTGACCGCCCATGATTTGTTATGTTCACCACGACGCAAGCTACCAAATGCTGCGATAATATTTAGTTTCCTTGTCTAATTTAGTTTGTTCTAAGACAAACAACGGATAGACGCATGTTAGCTACTCAAATTTAGTTTCTTCTTCCTTTATGGCGTTGTATAAAAGCTGGAGGTTAGGTATGATCGTCATGGGGTCATTTGATAATCAGATTTGGTGATGGGTTTAAGGGTATATGCAAGCATGCATGCGTGCAACTTTTGTCCCCATCCCCACCCACCCACCCACACCCACACACCACGAGCGGGAAGGAGGGAGATGGATTTGGGGATGGATTGGGGGATGGGGACTGGTTTTTAGAAGGATGGTTATGAAAGCACATTTCTTGCTTTTTACATTTTCTCGTTCTCAAAACAATATTTTGAATTTTACACTTTTATCAAGCCCAGTTCTCTGACCAAACACCACATCCTCAAGTCTACCTAGCCAAACAAAAATCATCAGAATTTCAGACTACCTCCAGGCACTATTTTTTATCAAGCATAGACCTTAGGGCGGCAACCAAACAAGCCATATATCCTCTTTTCTTCCATTCATTTCTTTTCAGTGGCGAAGCCAGGATTTGAAAGAGCCTCGACCCAAAACTAAAGGCTATAAGTCTATAACTAACATCAAATACTATCAATACTAAGGTATAACAAAAGTACAACACAAATGCACAATCGAAATAAAATTTGAATTCGATGTTTAACGATACGACAAAATAGATAAAACATAACAAAAAAAAGAATGTAATATACGACTAGCGCGAGGTAATTTTTGCTTCATTAATAAAGATTTGGTTCATTTGATCCTATCATATCTTCATCAACAATAGTACGAGAACCTGAACCTGCAAAGATAAAATTGCATATGTAAATCAGGGACACAAGACCACAACGATATTTTTAATGCAAATTACGAAATAAGAATGTAACATACCACTAGCACGAGGTAGTTTTTGCTTACGCGTCCTCATACTTTGAAAACGTTGTAAAATTTTGTTTTCATTGATGCTTGCAAATGCATCTCGCTCAATATAGCATATCATGCAATCATTCATCCATTCGTCACTCATCTTATTCCGCAACTCAGTTTTGATAATGTTCATAGCTGAGAAAGCTCTTTCTGCTGTTGCGGTCGCAACAGGCAAAATCAAGGCCAATTCAATACGTCGATATACCAATGAAACAATTGTATGTCTATCGGTCTGAACCATCTTCACAGCAAGATTACCAAGGTCATTACAGCTTAAGAAATCCGGATCAGCTCTCACATCAGCAATAAATGTCTCAAGTTGGTCCTTTAGGAGTACACAATCATATTGGGAGATGTCTCAAGCTGGTCCTTAAGGAGTACACAATCATATTGGGCAGAGGAAGGTAATAACCGCAAAGGTACCTAGAAGTAGAGGTTTACAGCAGTGCCCAGCCGATCCTTGAGAAGCTAGGAGAACTCTCCAACGTCACGCGTACCGCGGAAGCGAGCCATGTACTTGTTGACACGCCCCTCGGTGAGACGGCGTCATGAGGTCATTTGCTAATCAGATTTGGTGATGGGTTTAAGGGTATATGCAAGCATGCATGCGTGCAACTTTTGTCCCCATCCCCACCCACACCCACACACCAGCACATTGCAAGTTGCTATGATAAACAAACAAGAGAATATGGGCATGTTTGCTTCGCATCCTGGGGTCGAGCTGGCTAGGACTCTGTTTGGTTGCTGACCTAGCGAGCTCCTAGGCCCATTGCTCGCTTCCTTTCGCCACCTTCTCCTCGCCTGGCTACCATCATCGCAACTCCGCCTCCTGCTGCTGTTGACGCGACCTCTGCCTCACCAACACTGAGCTCCACTGCTCCAAGGATGATTTGGGAGAGGGGAATCAGCGCAGGCAGGTGAGTGGGAAGGAGGAAGATGGATTTGGGGATGGGGACTGGTTTTTAGAAGGATGATTATGAAAGCACATTTCTTTCTTTTTACGTTTTCTCGTTCTCAAAACGATATTTTGAATTTTACGCTTTTATCAGCCCCAGTTCTCTAACCAAACACCACATCCACAAGTCTGTCTGGCCAGACAAAAATCATCAGAATTTCAAGCTACCTCCAGGCACCATTTTTTTATCAGGCATAGACCTCAGGGCGGCAACCAAACAAGCCATATATCCTCCTTTCTTCCATTCATTTCTTTTCCCTGGTTTGATTTACCAGATTTTTGCTAAATACCTGACCTAGCCACTACCCAAAAAAAGGGGGGTTGCTTTGTATTTTTCGTTTCCTTTTCGTAAATTGTTTTGCTGTTTTCCTTAATCTTGTAATCTTATATTCTTGTGAACACACCTAATTCTGTCATTGTAGTAACCTGCCAGTTACCACCGTGAAGTGGAGCTTTTCTCTCTCCCATAAAAGAATACGGGGCGACCAAAATTGCGTTGTGCACATATAAACTGCTAGTATAAACTGCCTGCCTGCCTGATGGTGTGATATGCCCTAATTACTGTTATTTTCGTCTTACATGCCCAATGACGCCTCAGAATCCTTTGAGTCTCATGTGAGGGAGCAAGTATATCCTCTGTCTCATCTTAGTACCTCATACTTAGGTCATGTACAATGAGTTTATATCAGCTGTCTATAGTCATTGCCACATAGAATTTAAGTTGACGTAGATGAAAGAGAATGAAGAGAGAGAAATATGTTGTCTACAATCCTGTAGCCGACTGTATCACTAGAATCAAGGAAAGCATTAAAAGATTGTGTGTTGTTTATAATCCTGTAACCGACTGTATCACTACTACCCATTGTATGATTTGTCTTTGGATTACATCTACAAGTGACATAAAAAGTTCTTATAGGCGATGGTATGCATGCATCTATCAGACATGCTCTTAAAACACAGCTTTATTATGCAATATAAGCCAACAGTTGGACAAGCAGATTTCCGCGTCCCGCGTGCTTCTCTCCACAAACATTGTCACAGTCAACACAAAAATAACCATGGAAACAGTGATCACCTGGCTTGAGCATCTAGGTGAGTACCATCACATTGTTATTAGAAAAAAGTTCACAGATGTCCATGAGCAAAGCAACAAAACCTTCAGCAGCAGGAGGCACAGAGGCAGGCACTTGATTCCATTAGCAAGGGGACATGAACAAATGCGAATCAAAAGTACCATATATTCCAAAGGGGTGATGTCTCCTAAGTGGATCTTAATTTCAGTGGTCGCTTCTAGGCTCCTGATGTGCTCTTCTGGAAGTTGGGGGGGAAAGCAAGAAACTATTGCCAACAGTGTTTTCCTTAGAAATCTCTATCAACATACAGTATCCAGTATGGGCAATGCAAAGTCATGGTAAGCATATATCTGAATAGAAATTCCCTTTAATTTGTCAGTAACCAAGTGTGTACTAGTACCTTTATATTGTTTGAGAATTAAGGCATCTCTTGCATGCGCGTGAATCAAGAATATGTCTTTGGATTTTGCATTAGTTTTTCACAGTTAGTTCAAAGGGACAAAAACCTCTTGGGGCATGCTTTGAGGCCTACACCTTTGTCACCGAAGAAATTAAGGCATCGCTTGCATGCGCGTGAATCAAGAATATGTCTTTGGATTTTGCATTAGTTTTTCACAGTTGAGTTCGAATGGACAAAACCTTTGGGGGCATGCTTTGAGGCCCACACCGTTATCCTCATTCTTCGGTGCTACTTGAAGGCTCTATCTAATCTACTCTACTACCCCAGATGGAAGTGAGCCTGGATGCCACCTTCATATGCCCATCATCGTGAGCATCCCAAAGGGGTAGTCAAGAAATCGGTTTATATGCGTTGCATGATGATGTGATGACCAAAGCAGCGGAAGGCCTGACCAGAACATGAGATTAGTAGGGTCACCAACCATAGTAGTACATGCAAGTTATTAAGAAGAAGAAAAACTACACTGTTTTTACACTTTCCGAAACACATTTTCCGGCTCTTCGGAGTTCAGTCTATTTCCTGCAAAATTTCTGTGAAATTCTCGTAAAACCTGTATCCCGAACAGGTCCTAACTAGTATATGGAGATTGTTATTTACACCAAAGAGGTAGTACGCGGTGAATCAAATCTCACTAGGAACGCCAAATAACTTAAAACTAAAACCATCAATATGCGCGTTGCGGGACTAGTACTTCAACCTGATACTCACTGGGCAATGGAATGCCAAACCGATTAGACTAAACCTGATTAGTTGGAGTTTACTTTCTCACTGTGATCTCATTTTGCATAGCCAGTTAGTTGTTCAATCTTATAAAATTGTAGGTGGGAAACAGGAAAATACCCACACACACACACAAAAAAAGAGTAATATCTGGTGCAATGGTGCTGTCTATCCTCAAGGCCAGGTACACGTAATGTTTGGTCCCAAGTGACCCATGGGTCGGCCAACATTGGACCAACGTGGGATGGTCATCCCAGCCAAAGCGCAAGAAAACAAATGGTGGAGCAAGGACCAAATTAGGTCACACCAGAAAGAGAAGCACTCATTTCGTGATTTTTTTTAAAAAATAATATGTTTTTAAAAAAAAGTTACAAAAATAAATTTTTTTTTTTACAAAACTAGGCTGCTGTCACTATTTAAAATGACGAAAGAGCCCTGTCGCCATTCCAAATGGCGGTCCATTCCAAATAGCGACGGTAGCCTAGAGAATGACGATAGGGACTTGAACAGTGCACCCTATCATCATTTCAACAGGCGATAGGAACATCTGCTTATTTTTTTTACTATCTATTTACGATCACAAATTTTATGGACAAATCACAATGATATTACAAAATATTCAGCACAACGTCATCACATTTTTTGTTGATAAATCACATTGATATTACATAACATTCAGCATAACGTTCTCACATATTTTGTCAACAAATTATACTAATATTACAAACCATTCAGCACAATGTCATCACCTAGTTTTTCAACAAATCAAAGTGATATTACAAAGCATTAGGCACCACATATTTCAACAAGACGAACCTTTCTTGTGGCTGCGAACTCAACGTCTGCTATGTCGACCACCTCAAGTGGGGGGCGACGACGCCTGGACTACTGATGTCTCCTTCGTACTATGGATTTCTCGTATGGCATTTTCTTCAAGGTGTACCCAGACTCCCTACAAATGGAGCACTTATTTGTACAACGCTCGACTTCTGCTTCATCTATATCATTCCTGATACGCTGTACCTATCACCGATCAACCTTTCCCTTCAGCCTTTTAATGTCTGCGGCCCAGATAAGTTGCCCCCAGGTCGGATGGCCAGTGAAATTGCCAACCACGCCGTAACCATATAGCTCTGCACTCCAGTTTTGCATCACCTCCTCCTTGTTGAAATAATCGTAGAGGTATTGGTCGGGATGCTGCGCCACCGTCGAATATGCGGCCATGACATGTGAGTAGGGCCTATGCAGAAGAAGAGGCTTGTTGCAGGTGCATACGCAACTAGTACGGAGTAGCGTGCACTCGTGGGTGATCCTCTTGCAGTTCGTCCTGTATCGTCCTTTATCCTTACACAATATCTCGAAGCGAAGCCCCCTTTTGCTCATCTTGAATGCCCGGTGCGTCTCACCCTTCTTGCTCTTCTCCTCCAAGCAGGGACGGACCCAGCTATAGGGCAAGGCTAGGCGGCCGCCCGAGGTAGCCGTCGGAGGTAACCCCCTTCCTGGACGCCGGTGAGGCGCGAGCAGCGACCCTTCCCCTGTTCCCCATTCCCTTTAGCCAGCGGCTACCATGGATTGGTGGAACTGTGGAAATGGAATGGCATGGCAAGCCTTTAGGCTTCAAATTTACATTTATATAATGACCTGACCGCCCACAACTGGTGTGCCTCTTACCATTTGCTTCGGCTTCCTCGATCCCCATTCGCCATTTCACATTTCACAATTTGTAACCTAGGGCGGCAAAGACAAAGAAGCACAAGTAGGCTAACCCAAGAAGGCGGCAAAGGGCGGCGACGTAGGCGGCAAGACGCCTGTGATCTGGTGGTGGCAAGGCGAGCTAGCAACGCAGGCGAGGCGAAGACGGTGATGGCGGCGTGGGCGGCGACGACGCATGGTGTGCAGGGCGACGTGAGGGCGACGACCAGACGAGCGAAGTGCCAAAGGGCTGGCGTGGTGGCGTAAGCAAGACACCAAAGATAGCAGCGATGGGTGCGTGGTGCCGTGGTCGTGGTGGACTGGTGACTTGTAGTTGTAGACTTGGTGAGTTGGTGTCTTGGTGAATGACTGAATAGTGAGTGAGTGTGTGAGACTGGAGTCTAGAAATCTAATGCTTTCTCTTTTAGGATTTCAGCCTGGTTAATGGTTAGGAGAGAACAAAATCCATTCTGTGTTTGCCCAATTGCCCAGATAGCATGATAGCAAATTAGCAATCGCATCCAACCTTATGATTCGCTGCCATGTGGAAAACAAGAAAAGTCCTATGAGGCTCTGAGGTTCTGCTAGACTTCAAAAAATGTGCCTTAAACGAAGTACTCCTGTTAAATCAGGATGGCTCCTGAAAATATCAAGTCCAAGTCCAAAGGCAAGGATAAGAATTGGTTGATTTGGTTCCAGTGATTTATCATTTATATTATGGTATTGTTCAGAAATTCTATTGGATTGTGACCGGTTGATTGCTTGATTTGCTAGATTTGAAGAGCTATTTTACGTTTGTGCTCTGCTCCTGGGCTAGCAGGGGGCGACGTCCGATGGCCAGCATAGGCCGTGGCTCGTGGGTGGCGTTCGATGGCCAGCACAGGTGTCCCCTTCCTTTGATTTGTTCTTTTAGGATTTATACTAAGCAATCATCCTAAATAAATATGAGTGCTTAATGCGTCTAGGTTGTTTACGCATTCCAAAAGTATTCATTTTATTAGTTCATTCAGCACTTGTTCTCTAAAAAAGAGTTTAGTTGAACAAAAGTTCAACGCAATGCGTCAAGCCATCGAGCGAGGACCGAATGACCAAATGTTAGCGGTGCGCAGCGAGAAAGGGACACCGCCATACCTAAGATTTAATCCTGGGTCCGCCACTGCCTCCATGTACTTGGTGATCATGGCGGAGTACAGTACTTTATTATTTGCCATGACAAGCGACGTGTTGTTTCTTCTGTCAACAAAGTAATTTGTGGTACCACGGAGAATTACCTCCACAATACCAACCAAAGGAAGGCACCTTGCACTGCGCATGACCCAATTGTACACCTCTGCTAGATTGGTTATCATGACACCATATCGAGCACCACCTCTGTCATGTAGCAGCAACCCATTCTCCTTAGACTCGTGCTCAATCCAGTTCGAGAAGCATTTCACCTACGCCCCGTCTTCCTCGCCACACTAGGACCATCTGTGGATAGCTGTGGCAATGCTGCAGGGGCCTGATCAGTGCTTTTAGCGCCCTTTTTCCTTGCCTCCCTTCTGTGCGTCTAGGTCTGCTCATCCAGAATTTTCCAGAGTGCGTCAAACTTTCGCTACTGGTTCTATTTGCACAGCCACTTGAACAGGCTCATCAAGTCCTTGTTGCAGAACTGCTTGTAGAAGTTTGCACCCAAGTGCCTCATGCACCACCTGCTCTACAGATCCACCCATGGAAGTGGTTCGTTCTCTCCTTGTTGTAGCTGAGCTATTGCACTCAGCAGACCCGCATGTCAATCATGTATAACACATACGTTAGGATAGCCCTATACAATAAAAATTCTCACATTTCTCAGGAACCACAACCAGTTGTCCATGTTCTCGCTTTCAACCAATACAAATGCCATAGAAAGAACTTAATTGTTCCCATCCGTCGCTATTGCAGTCAGTATCTGGCCATTGTACTTTTCAGTCAGGAATGTGCCATCAACGCACAAGATTGGACGGCAGTGTCGAAATGCATTGATGCATAGACCAAAGGCGAAGAATGCTCGCTTTAGTACCCTCTTATTGCCCCACTTCGAATGTGTGGAATCTTGAATGTTGACATGAGTGTCGGGATTCTTGTCTTGTATGACTTGGAGTTGGCCGGGAAGGTTATGGTAGGAGTCCTCGAATGCACCGAACCTTTATTCCAATGCCTTCTGTTTTGCCCTCCATGCCTTGGCATAGCTGATTGTGTACTGAAACCTTGCCTCAATTGCTCGAATGATGGATCATGACTCAAAATCTAGATTATCCACGATCTCATCATACATGATGGCCGCGATGAAGCATGATGACAGGTTCTTGTGGGACTGCACTGACTCAGCAATGACATATGTGTGAGGGACCACTATAGAGTATTTCCAGTAGGTGTCCCACTTAGGCTGAAATGTGTGCACTCTCTAAGGGCATTTCTCTATGTCGCACTTCACGTCGTAGCACTTTGGATTAGACTTGACGACTGTGAATGTACGTCGCAACGACAAGGTCCAGAATTTGACTGCCTCCTGCACGGCCTCCTTGCATTTGTACATAGCTCCTTACCTGACCTCACTCTGGTCGTACTCCCACGGCACACGGGAGCCTTCATTAACAACGAGGTTGCCAAACTGGTATGTGTTCCACTCGGATGGAACCGTCTGTTGTTCCACTGCATCCTCGTCGTTGGATCCTTCATCTTCTAATAATGCCATGTAGTTCTAGTCTTTGAGATCCATCATTAGGACTAGGGCTTCTAGCTCCTCACCCTCGTCAGCAAGCCCACTAGCTTGTCTGATTGAAGGAGCTCCTTCCACAGGGTCTTCATCGATGGGATCAGTAACTCCTAGACCTTCGGCCATTGTGTGCGTCACGTTGTGGCTGGAGTCCCCGACTTCTTCTTCGGCATACGCAGAAGTGGGCTTGGCATATGCCTAGGCTAGAAGGACCAAATCTCACCGTTTCTCCCTCGCCCTGCATACATATGACTGTCACGACCTTGTTCCCTTGAGCTGCACTAACTCCCAATATGTGCCATGTGGTGCTCGGTTGGCAAGGCAACTCAATCTCAGATAATACACAGTATGGTCCAAATCGAATGTGTGGAACAATCACTGCACCACAGTGCCCCATATATGCTACTCTGGTCTTATTAGGGGCACGGTCGCCGGTTGAAAATAACGCAAATCAATCCCTCGAGACCCTCAAGAATAGTCCCCTGACAGTAGTAAATTTTAAAATTAGTGGCATCCGACATATTTGACGTACTGCACCATAAAAAAGATTTCTACGATTAACCACATATCTAAAACTAAACTACCTACCGAAAAGAATTTTGTACAACATACTACACTACGTAACCATACATCTAAAACTATGTAATCCATTCGGTTAAAAAAATTACCTTAAAGGTGAACGACCAGACGAGCAGCGCTTCGGTAGCTTCTCTCCACCTCTCTACTTCTCTCTGCTCCTCTCCCTTCCCTCCCCTCTTTCTCTTTTTTCTAAATAAAAGTGAGTTATGTCAATATTTTGGGGTATTTTATATGGTAGATTGTGCCGTTATTTGGAATGGCGATAGGAATTTGCGGGATCCTATCGCTATTTGAAATAGTGGTTTTCTAAAATTTTAATATTAAAACATTTAGGGACTTACGAGGTCTCTGTCACCATTTGGGTCTTATCGCCATTTGGAGTGATGATAGGTCTCTGTCGCGATATTAACTGGCGACAGGGACCTCTATGCACTGTTCAAGTCCTTGTCACCATTTAGAATGGCGACATGGCTCTTTCACCATTTCAAATTGCAACAGTAGCCTAGTTTTGTAAAAAAAAATCCAAATGATGACAGACTTTTTCGCTATTTCAAATGGCGACAGTAGCCTAATTTTGTAAAAAAAAATCGACTATTTATTTTTATAAATTTCTTTTAAAACAATATTATTTCAAAAAAAATCCCCATTTCGATGTCAATGGCGGCAGGAGCTGCTGGCTTTTGGTATTTTGATGACTCCTTTGATGGTATGGTGGTATGGTTCTGTGGAACATCAAAGCTTTATATCTAGAAAAGCTCAATTAGCAGGGTGCCATCCTGCGCCCCCAGCCGAGTCGACGCGCTCGGTGGCTCTGTAAAAAAAAACCCTAACTTATGTGTTTGTGTGGTGATGTGAGTGGGGTGTGAGTCGAGTGTTTTTGCCTAAACATATTGTAAAATCGTAGCTATTTGGCAAAAGAAATTCCGATAATTAAAATAATATATTTTGTTGAGAGAGGAGAGAAAAGATAGGTGAAAAGTCTATTTTGTCCCTATCAGTTGGGGGAGAGAAATAATATTCATACTGATGCAACGTTCTTCTCAGAAATTAACTCCAAATCTTCGTACTGTGGGAATTCTTTGCCCTTGCATTTCAAATATTATGCATTGTTCTATAAAAAAAAGTACTAGATCAAGCTCTTCCCAAGTAAAAAAGAGTAATGACCGAATTTTAGTATTACGTATTTCACCAAGCTCTTCCCAACTAGATTGATCACCAGGTACTGCCTTCTTCAATGTTGGGTCCCAACTCCCAACCCCAACCACTTCTATTTGACAAACTATGATAGACAGCAAACCTTTTCTTCAGATTCTTTAATCCGTTAGCCAAGTTGTCCTTCACTACTGTTGTTCTTGCTTGATGGTTGAATAATTGGACAATCCGTGTCCATGCTTCAGGTGTATACGTTTCCTTGCATGTATTCATCACGCAAGATTCCAAGAAAAATCATATCTAGCCGGTCATCCCAATTGTTCATCCTAACACGTGATTTGCCTGATGGCTTTGTATTTCCAGGTTTAAGAGGTTGCTTCGCTACTAGCACCAAGAGGTATAGTTCAATGTACGAATTGATAGAAAGAGCCGCGTGTGTATTAACATTAACAATCTAATAAATTTGTAATACACAGATAGAAGATTGGCATAACCACAATATATTGTTTCCATGTGTTGCAGGCTAAGAAGGGAATGTCGCAATCGCAGATCATTTTGGCGCCATCGAAGGAGCGATTTTCTTTAGAGAGGGCGTACGACGTGATGGAAGGAGCTAGCCAAATCTTTTCTGTTAGTTCGATAACCATTTGTTTTTCTGTTGCGGACATGGGCATAGGCGGAAGAGATAAAACAGAGTTGAGAGGGATAACTTATTTCAACTTTTTGGTGGGTTAGTTAATCCTAGGTTAGGTGGATTAAAAGCCTTTGGCCAGGTTAACTTAATCCTACTTAACCCGTGCGTGTTTGGTGGGTTAAACATCTAACCTATTTTTTAACCCCGAACCAAACGCAACCTAAGACCCTGTTTAGTTCAGGATTAAGAGGTGGGTTAAGGGCTAAATCCGCCAAACACTCTTAGGGGGCGTTTGGTTTCAAGAAAATTAGATCGACGGGAATATCAGGATTCCCAGTAATCCTAACCATAGGAATGAGATAGCAGGGAATATGACATTCCTATGTTTAGTACAGGTGTTTAAGATTCCTAGGAATATTAGATTAAGTTGTTTGGGGGTGTAACATTGGAATCTATTGGAGGAATCTGTTGGAGAGAAAATTTCCAAGATAAATCGTTTTGCACAGTGAGAGGCTGTCTGTAGCATGCATATAATTCCTCCTTTACCATCCTCGAAAAAATCATCCTTCACCATTTTGGATAAAACATGTATTTAGAACATGAAAGCTCTGAGTATCCATTTTGCTCTCTCCTGTCACGAGGGTATGTTCGGTACAATAGGGAGTAGATGAAGCAACAAAGCGACATTGGGATTGCTATTGCAGTGTAAAGGGCCTTGGCAAGGGCGTGACATTTTCTCTGTCCTCGAATGCCGCTTGCTCACGCTGGCTCGAGGGTGATCGAGGTTGTAATTAACCGTAGGCATGCTCCGCTAAATATCCAACAACGGGTGGAGTAAATGAAGCCAAGCTTGATTCAAAAAGCGTCGAGTGCATAAATACTTGTCCTTGATCTCTCAGGGATAATCTCTGCAAATATGGGATGGCAGGAAAAAACAAGTTAGTCACAAGACTCACAATGACCAACGAGCATGAACTTTTATAGTCTCAATGTTTCGTATGTCAAACTACATATATGATGTATTGATGTCTAATCATTAAATCATGAAATGGCTAGTCCAGTATACGAAGCATATATATCACGCAAGGCATGTTTAGTTTCACATTTCATGGATGCAGTATTTTACCTTGGACAGCAACTAATATTTTCCCAAATGGATTACAATAGCACAAAATAATATTCTAGCATCTGTTCAAATTATAGATGTAAGCTTGCAATGTTAAAAGAACCAAAGAACTATGCCTTTGTTACTTACTTGTTACTAGCGGGGCGTTCAGAGATGCTAAATCCCACAATGAACATTACAAGACCATGCATAAAACCAGTAGATGGGTCATCACTCATCAGGCAAGCCTAGCAGTAACAAAGCCGCAAGTGGAATGGCAGAACCCAAGCTTATCTGAGATATGACTATTTTATCAGAATTTGGATAGTGCATAGCAAGATAGTCCCTCATCTTTCCACCTGATAGTCCTCCCATGAATAAAACTAGCTCATTAAATGAATAAAAAAAGGAACAGAACAGGGTATAGAAGACCACCTTACAGTCTTCATACCACACAACGAAAGGGGTGTTTCAGTTGATACTTTAGAAATGAGATCATCGATAAGGAACCATACGCTTCAAAAAACAATGGTTCAGAGTTCAAACATACCTATAGTTTTGCATGTTTCCCAAATCATGAAACAATAACATTCATAAAATCCTAAATAGTTCATCAGTTCATCAACTTCAAACATAAATTGGATTATTGCACATCCAAGATTTATGAAATATAACAAATCCTCTAATTCTAGTTTATTCCAAATATAAAGACTCACGGTTCAACTTAAATCAAATGGTACCATCAATGACCATCTGAACATAAGATTGTCTGTACTCCTTCGGAAGAGAGAAGAAGTAATTTGACTTGTTGGTCTCTGAACAAATAATAGCGTCGGCCCTCATGCGATCCTCGAATGGAATGGACTCAAATTTTTGCAATTCTTCGAAGACCTTTTGCGTTCTGGCTACATCATTTTGCATGAACTGAAAGCAGCTTGCTAATTTGGCAACATTATCATTAGCACTGGCAAACATTGTCTGCATAGACATCATGCACGAACTAACTGAGTCTACATGATCTTCGTTAGCTCCAGTTCTTCTCCTCTTGGATCCTCGAGTATTATCTACTTCCTCATTTATAGGATGGGATTGTGGTACAGTTCGTGTATTGTGTTGTCTCTGAGTTGAATTATTACCAAGGCTCTGTTCATCCATTACGGTGTTTGTGTCATCAGGATTAGCATCATTTGAATTCATTTCCTCATCTGTAAATCTTTCAACTGCATCCGCTGGAGATTTAGAATTTTCTCCAGTTGTACGATCTTTCCCAAAAACAACTGAGAGTTCATCTAAGAATGGAAAAGGTTTGTTCCGCAAGCCTTTTGCAGTTGGATGGCTCTACAAATTAATTGATACATAATCAATCACAAATACACTACCTATTGTAAGCAAAAATGGTTTATATGTACGTACCTTCACCCAATTGTCGTATATATCTTTCTCACAAACAACACATGTATCCTTTTTGCTCCAACCAAAACCACTAGCACTGGGTCCAAGCATCTCAGTAATTGCATGAAATTGACGCATCAATGTCTTTAATCTTGATTCAATATGAGGATTTCCTTTGAGCTCGCAGTTTGAAATTCTTTCATGTAACCATTTTTCTAACTGAGCAAGGTATCCAGTACGAAAGCCATTATCAGCTTTCCAACTCCCCTCTTGGACCAACCGTAGCAAGCAGTACACTAAATGTTCATCTTCTTGACTGCTCCATTGATGCTTTAGGTTTTTGTTCATTCCTAGAGCTTGTGCGCCGGTTGAATCTCCCATCTATGATATGCCATTGGTTAGTATATATACAGATTACTAATTTACACTACGACAAAAATTGAAATAAAACTCATTTCATTAATAGAGAAGAGAATACAAACATCAACCCAAAAGGGAAGTCATCTAAAAATCACAGTAGCTCCTCAGAACTCATCATAATAAAACAAGAATGGAGTACATTATGCAGAAAGTACAAATATGACACTAATTTCATCATGCATGAGCAAACATATGCTCTGCCATAGCATCTCTCTTATTTGTCCATTCAATGCTACTTTCAATGTGGATGATGGCTTCACTGTCTAAAACATTTTGCCCTGTAGATGTGGTCTATTCACTAATTTGCTCAAAAGGATTAAAAGGCATCTCTCTTTTTATATGATTGTGAAGAAGAGCGCATGCAGAAATAATTCTACACATAACTTTCACAGGATAATAAGAGTGTCCTCTAAGAATTCCCCATCTTCCTTTTAGTATTCCAAAACATCTCTCGATGACATTACGTGCAGAAGAGTGCTTGTAATTAAAAAACTCCTTGGGTGTTTCAGGATGCCGTCCAGATCTCCACTCACTAAGATGGTAACGCTGGCCTCTATAAGGTGTAAGAAGTCCCTCTCCATTTGGATATCAAGCATCACAAAGATAGTAGTATCCTATAAGTTCCAAAGACCATTGTAACTAACTTTTCATATTAAAAACATCAACAAGTTTTCTATACTAATGTCATACCTCGAGGAATCCTTAACCCATTCCTTCTAGATATAGCATTACGAAGTACTCTAGAATCTGTCGCTGAACCCTCCCATCCAGGAAGGATGTAAATGAATTGGCCATCCTATGAACAAACTCCTAGAACATTTGTTGACAAGTTGCCTTTCCGTGTTCGATATCTAGCCTTATCGATATCATGTACGTGAACATCTATATATGTCCCATCAAGAGCACCAAGACAATTCTGTTATGAAGATAATAATATCATAATTAGACACATTGGGAGATACAAATGAGGATTATTCATTTGACAATGTGTATTTTATAAATTTGTTTGTACCTCAAACCATTTCCATTTTTGGTCTGAGACGAGTTTGCACTAACTGGTTCAGGTTTCTTCAACAAAACTTCATGACAGCGCAAAATGGTAGCTAAGGCTACGCCAAAGTTTCTACTAATTGTTTCCCCAGATCTAGCAAACTGCCTCGTAATCAATCTGTTTTTTACATTGTGCGCTATAATATGCAAAAAACTTGTTACCATATCCTCCATCGATGAATTCTTTGTGCCTTCTAATCTACCATTTGTAGATAGCAAATTACAAAGTAATGTGAAAGTTCTACGATTCATGCGTATATTTTCAATGCTTGCTAAGTCTTCTTGTATATAATCTTGTACAGATATATACGTGCGTGTTAAGTGCCTATCTAATGCATCTTGACCACCCACTCGATTTTTCTTTTATCATTTAATTGTACTAGATAGAAAATAAAGGCAAGTAAATTTCTCATCAATTCCATGTAAGAAACCATAATAGATATCATCAATGGCAAGTTGGGATTCTCCATGCTGTCCATCTACAAATTATGGACAATAGCCAATAAGTGCAGATTATGGACAATAAATCAAAAGCAGCTATCAAAAAAAAAGAAAATGAGGCAACAGAATTACACATCGATGATACAATATGGCAAAGTTTAATGGTCATATAGATAATTAAATTAGGCCAGGACATTAACCACTAAAGTTGTGGTGTTCATGTGTTGGGATTAGGTGTAACAACATGTATAATCATACAAATCTAATAAAAAAATAGGCATATGACATGAGATTTTGAAGTGTCAGAACATACGCACATATATGATTCATTGAGATTTTCAAGTGAAGGTGAAAAGCCCAAAGAGTGGGCATTGCTTAGTACATAATCGTCACCCCTACCCCCTTGCTATTCACAAGGCAAGACATCAAAATTTAACAAGAACGCCTAAATCCATAAGAATCACCGAGCAATCAAGCAAATTGATTTATAAGTTCTTGAGATGAGGAGGGAGTGCATACGGCGAGTAGGAGGGATTCCTTGGTGGAGAGGTGCTCCATCTCACGGGCGTAGCTAGCGGCGGGCCTACAGCCCATGATGGCGTTAGTGGCCTTGGCCAGGGCGAGGCGCAGACAGCATCACGGCGCTGGAGGGAGGCAGAGAGAGGAGGCGAGGTGAGCTGCAGCGGTGTTGTCGTGGCAAGGGCGAGAGTGCAGACAGGCATCATGGCTGTGAGAGGAGGCGAGAGAGGAGGCGAGGTGAGAGTGCTGGGCGGTGTTGGCGTGGCGAGGCCAGAATAAACATAGGCGGCACGGCGGCTGAGGGGAGGCAGAGGAGGCGAGGCGGAAGTGAGCCTGCTGGCGGCGGCCATCACGGGACGAGATGACTTGGTGTGCGGGAGCTGAACACCGGCGGAGATTTGGAGCGGCCCGGTTTGGTGATTGCTCGAGTTCTCTCTCGCGATTAGGAGTGGCCAGACGCTATGGATTTTGGCTTGGGGACAAGGGGAGAGGAGGACAAAATCTAGATGGGGTTTTGACATCAAAACTTTCCGATCAAAAACAACGAAAAAGATCAAATTGATGTAACGAAGGAAGGATTTAATCACTTGGATGGATGGAGTAGCTTGGAGTGTGGAGTATCTGAGAACCAAGGCGTCGGGAGAGAAGATCTATCCTGAGAACCAAGGCGTCGGGGGGAGAAGATGATCTATCTGAGAGCTACGCATTGAACAGAGCGCGCGCCCGAGGTTATCGCGCTGTCCCCGCCAAAGATTTGGGGCGAAATACTTTTCGATGAGATTCCTGTGGGACAGGAATATAAGATTGCTACCTATTTCAAAGGTAATCCTATTCCCACAATCCACCGGAATCTAGTTACATCCGTAATCTTACTTTCCTATGCTATATTCCAGGTGGTTGTACCAAACACGGGAATTAAACAAGATTACCCTATGATTACTGGGAATCTCCACAACTTTCCTGCTACCAAACGCCCCCTTAAGCTAGGGAGGGTTAACTTAACCTAGTCAAAGCCTTTTAACCCTCCTAACTTAGGATTAAGTTTACTCAACATAACTAATCCTTCAAATTTATATTTCTCTATGACTAATCTAGCTAACCCACATAATCTAATCAGACTGTAATTTAGATTAACAAGTTGGTTGACAAACACAAAATTTAGGTTATCCTAGCTCGAACCAAACGTAGCGTAAAGAAATCATGCTACTTATGAAATCGTGGAGCCGTGGACCCGGCCGAATAAACTCCGAGGAGAAAGCTCCGAACCAATGCCGGCGAAATCGATCACCACGTCGCCGCCCGTCCGCCCGCCCGCCACGAGAATATGCCGGTTCACGAGGACGGTGAGGTAAAAACACGAAAAAAACCGACGTGGCGACGTGTGAAGCACGAGATGGCGGTGTCGACTGTCGAGGTAAAACAAAACGTGTGTGCGGGCGGGTAAGCGGGCCCCCGCTCCTCGGAGTGGGGGACAGGTCACTGTTTTGGTCACCGCAGGTGGGCCCCCCGCGCCACGGAGTGGGGGACAGGTCACTGTTTTGGTCACCGCCAGATGGGCCCCCTCCCGTCGCGACACCTGCAGCTTGCCGCCACCTCGCGGAGGGCCGCGCGGACGCGGGCGCCAGTCGGGCACCGCGAGTGAGAAGCGCACTCGCATATCACCCTCTCGTCGCGCTCGCGTTCTGCACGCCAGCTGCGTCACCAAACCCCTAGTGACTTTTAGCACTTAAGTCGTAACTAGCCTATATCTTCTTAAGGTTGGCCCACGTGGGGTTTTGGTAGGGTCCCACGTGAGATCGTATGGTTGTTTGGAAGGACTAGGGTCTGTTGAGCGTAGGAAAATGTGCGCACGGTCCCCCACAGGTGTGAGGGTGGAATCTACGTGGAGAGGAAGGGAGTTTTAGGCTAATAAAACATTTTTTTCGTGTGAAATAGTAAATCTAATTTTCTCTAAAAATTAAAGCAAAAAATGGTACCCTGGACTCGTCGACGGATAACATGTGTCAAGTCCTTACTCCAGGACAGGAGAGGAGACTTCCTTCATCTACACGATTTAGTAGTAACCCCTGGACCGGACGTCCTATGTTGTAATTGATTTATTAGTAATTAATTAGTCGTAATTTTCGTAATTAATTAGCCGTAGTTAAATATTCTTAATTAATTAGTCCAAATAAATTAGTTGTACATAATTAGTCGTAGAGATTACTAGTTTTTTCTATAAATTTAGTAGTTTTTTTTATTATACACCGATTAGGTTAAATTTGTACGTAAGGATTACCAGAGTTTAGTTATTTTGGGGAGATAGGGAAATATAGACTAAATAGTGTGACTTGTTTATTTGATTGTGTATAGTAAAGAGCGGTGAATTGCTACTAAGATATAAATTAGGTTGTTGTGGCTTTAGGTAATGCCGAATATACAAGACTTGCTTGTGTTTTTTTGCAATGGTGTCATACAAGGCGGACCGGTTGGGTTGGACATGCCAAGATGCATAATCAGTGTCTACTTTACAACATGTCGTAATTCTTAATAGTTTACACTAATAAATTAACATTTCAAAAAAAGCCAAAAACTCGCATTCCAAATATAGTGCATGAAATCGAGCACATGAAATCATGTGCTTTCCTTATATGTCTAACTTTCTATGTATTATCACATGTACCAAAAAATTATTATCACATCAAATCATGTTGTATTATCACATGCACCATAAATTAGTTACACGCTGAAATTAGGTTGCATGAAATCAAGTTGTATTATTAATTTAGTCATAGTTAATTATTAATTTAGAATTAATAATTACGACTAATTTATTTGAACTAACTAATTACGACTAATTAATTACAACTAAATTAATTACGGCTAAGTTAATTATGACTAATCAATTAAGAATATTTAACTACGACTAATTATTATGAAAATTAAGACTAATTAATTATAATTAATTAATTACGAACAAATTAATTACAACAGGGGTGTTCGGACCAGGGGTTACAACTAAATCATGTGGACCTGGAAAGTCCCTTCCCCTGAGGCACGGACTTGGGAAGTCCCCTCGTCTGGGGCACGGACTTGACATATGTCGCTTGTCGGCGAGTCCGTGGTTTTATTTTTGACTTTAATCTCGAGACTAGATTTGTTATTTCACATGCAAACACTACTCGGCTCCCAGGCACGCTGGTTTGTGGCAGGAGAATACTGGAAACCGGAGAGAGTCATCCACTGTTGACACCTTTGGTGACGAGGAATTAATGGTAGAAACTAGTAGCTGTAATAGTAAAGCTAGCAAAGGGTGACTGCATCACTGCAATGTGAAAATATTTCAGCTAATTTTACTGAGACCATACTCACTACTCAGCCTTATGCTTTGTGTACCTGTTCTCATAATCTCAT
Organism: Phyllostachys edulis; assembly: GCA_036346405.1. Classification (NCBI taxonomy): domain Eukaryota; kingdom Viridiplantae; phylum Streptophyta; class Magnoliopsida; order Poales; family Poaceae; genus Phyllostachys; species Phyllostachys edulis. The sequence goes on along the minus strand of CM070555.1, from coordinate 41,174,136 downwards.
TAGCTTTCAGGAAATATTTCATTTTTCAAAACAAAAAACAAACTGTGAAGTTTTTGTGCTTCAAAATTCAAGAAGGATGCTCTTGAGAGTTGAGAGTTTGAAGGTGCCAACATCTTAAGTATAAACTAATACTTTGATGCACAAATAGCAAAATGATTGACTGTACTTGTACTTAAAGTACTAATTTTCAAAGGAAACATCTACCTCACATGACAAGTCCATGCTTCCAGCTATAAACAAAAGCAATCTTATAATCTCCCAATCTCTCATCTCATGTAGCATTGTATACCATGTGAAGAACTACCGTTATCACGAAAACCATTAATTTCACGACAATTAATTAGAACATACAATATATAAATGAAAATCTTATAACATCTACATTTAAAACAGCGAAATAACAAACTGTTGCCATCAAGTAAATCAGTTCACCAAATAAATGAATCCCAATGCTTGTAGAATATTACGATTACGATTATAAAACTTCTCATATGTATAAACCATCTGTTTCCAGTGAAATGCGATCACACAATCTACTACCGTACGTGTCAATGTTCCTCTATTTGTTTTCAAGCAATACATATACGCCTTACTCATCTCTCTATCATCCGCAACATAAAAAAAATCACAAAAAATTTATATGAATCAGTATAATTTCGGCTGAGAAAAATCCCCAACAGTCCGCAAGAGCATTCATAGAGGAGCCGGCCACACTAAAAATAAGAGAAACACATCCTCTAACATTATGTAGCAATATCACGATGCTACAATACTGTGCTATTGCGTAACAGCTGTCGTATGAAAAGCAAAGGATAAAAGTGTGTTATACAATTGCAGTAAAATACTGTAGCATCATCACTATTCACAGCTATGCCAATCCAAAAACAAGTACCTTTTGTCTTTTACAAAAGAAAAACCGCAGCTTTTTTTGCCCCCTCTCCCCCTTGCTTAAAACCGCTGCTTTCTGCTGCTTCTCGTCTCCTTCCTCCCTTCCTCCCTGCCAGCCTGCCCTGCCTCACACCTATCCTGCCTCCCTTCAAACCTGCCCTGTTCTGCTCCTTTGACCCTCATAAAAACCTCTAGAACTCCAAATATATCCCATCTAATTCCATCTCATTCACGTCTCTTGCATATTCCTAAAACACCCGAGAATTCAAGAACCCCGTGCCTAATCCCAACTCCCCCCAGTAGTAGCACTTACTCTGTTGCTTCACCACACAGGCCGGACCAGCTAGTGGAGGAGAGGAAGGGAATGAAGAGCCCCCCTCCCGTGGATCCTGAGGCGCCGGCTCCGCCGGGCACTCCTCCAGATAGCAAGGTATGGTGGTGGGAATCGTGTGGTCCTTGAGGCTTCGAGGTTCAATCTTGTTGTGTGTGGTTCTTGCCGTGATCATGGTTCTTGAATGAATAATGGAGTGTCCATCAATTTCCTGCGATCTTGGTTGGGTTCTTGCGAATGTGATGTGATTTATTTTGTGTGGGTGTTGTGTGTTCTGTTTTCTGCAGGAGAAACAGGGTGGGAGGCTGGGGGGCAAGGGGCTGCCATGGCGGATGACGCTGAGCCTGGCGTACCAGAGCCTAGGGGTGGTGTACGGTGACCTGAGCACATCGCCGCTGTACGTGTACAAGGCGGCGTTCGCGGAGGACATCCAGCACTCGGAGACTAACGAGGAGATCCTGGGCGTGCTCTCCTTCGTCTTCTGGACGCTCACTCTCGTGCCGCTCCTCAAGTACGTCTGCGTCGTCCTCCGCGCCGACGACAACGGCGAGGGCGGCACCTTCGCGCTCTACTCCCTCCTCTGCCGCCACGCGCGCACCGCGCTCCTCCCGCCAGGCCGCGGCGCCGCGGCTGGGGACGAGGACCAGTTCTTGGACATGGGCGGCGCCAAGAAAGCTGTGGAGAACGGCAATGCCAGGACGCTGGACGGGCGCAGCGGGGGCGCCGCGGCCAGCGTGAGGAGGCTGCTGGAGCGCCACAAGGTGCTGCAGCGTGTGCTGCTCGTGCTGGCGCTGGTGGGGACCTGCATGGTGATCGGGGACGGCGTGCTCACGCCGGCCATCTCCGGTGCGTCTGCGATCTCCTGATCGGCTGTTCTTGATTTTTTGGCTAGTTTGTGGGTTGGTTGATATGCTGTGGAATGCTGATTTTGAGATGGTGGTCTGTTGTTGCAGTGTTCTCTGCGGTGTCCGGGCTGGAGCTGTCCATGGAAAAGGAGCAGCACAAATGTAAGGATCCAATCATGGCCATGGCCCTTTCCATTGCTTTGTCTTCGTAGGAGTGCAGATTTGTCTTCCATATCTTGTTAGGCATTGTTTCTTGATTCATGTTCTGAACTAGATGATTCAGGGTCCACTCCCAAGTGTGCAGATTCAATCATAGTCCGTAGAAATGCCCCACAATTAGACTATTAGTTTTATCCCAGCGATTGCTTTTTAGTTTTTACCTTTTACCTATAAGTTTTACTTGTAAGATGTCAGGCAAGGAGTGGATTCTGTGGGCTGTGGCAATGTGGTGTTTGTGGTCGGAAAGGTGGTAAAACCAGGTGCGATGTGACCTTAACAATTTGCCTCATGGGGAGTGGTAATGGGAGGTTTAATGCGAGGAGCCGAGTATACGAACGAATTGACACAATAAGCTCAGATGATCAATTACGTGTCAAGCTGTAGCGGTGTATGCTGTTCATTTTGGAAGGTCTTTGACAGAGCATGACCATGAACAGGGATGTGTGGATATCAAATAGTCAGACGGTCCTGTCATTAGTCAATGTACACCTAACAGTAGCTGTGAGTAGGAAAGCAGATTAATTTCCTCATCGTTAATGGCTTCAATAAATGGAACTACTCGTGCAGTGGTAAGGAATTGTAGATGGAGAAGATGAAGAGAAGATTTCAATGGTTCTCATTTAAGATATACTAGCCGTCATCTAAATCACTGTTGCTTGTTAAGTTTTAAAGTTCATATTTTGTTCTGTTGGTAGAAGAGAGAGCAAGGGCAGAAATATGTACCAGGTAGTAATAAGGTTCAGAAATCTCGGAAAAGGCCACCTGTGCTGAAAGAAGTTAGCATTTGCTGTATTCCGAAATGCAGAGCAAAGGAACCCTATTTTTTTACTTTTCCACCGATAATTTTGCCTTTATCAACTTAATTTATGCATGTACTATGGTATTTTATTCTGATTCTTTTTTTTTTGTAGATTTGTTATGTTCTATTTTAAACCCATTTCTAACTGTATGAAGTTTTGCTAATATGATTCTGCAGATGTGGAGGTACCTGTTGCTTGTGTCATACTGGTTTGCCTGTTTGCACTGCAACACTATGGTACACACCGGGTGGGCTTCCTTTTCGCACCAATTGTGATTACATGGCTTCTATGTATAAGCATGATTGGTGTTTACAATATTGTGCATTGGGAACCCCATGTATATCGAGCATTATCTCCATATTACATGTACAAGTTCTTGAGGAAGACACAGAGAGGAGGCTGGATGTCCCTGGGAGGAATACTGTTATGTGTTACTGGTACTATGCTCAGCAACCATTTCTCTGCGCCTTAACCTGTGGAGTGTCTGACTCTAATATGACTACATTACTCTTTCAGGTTCTGAAGCAATGTTTGCAGATCTGGGACATTTTAATCAGTTGTCAATACAGGTGAATAAATGGCAGCTGCAAACTCATTTTTTTCTTTCCAATGTTCCACTAATATATGGTGGACAATTATGTCTCTGATAAAAATTTCCTGGGTGCAGATTGCTTTTACTTGCATGGTTTATCCATCATTGATCCTTGCATACATGGGCCAAGCTGCTTATCTGTCTAAGCATCATATCATGGAAAATGACTATAGGATCGGATTCTATGTGTCTGTGCCTGGCAAGTCATGTTCTTCAGATCTTTCAACAGAAACGATAATAATACTATATTATGCTCCTGGTGCTGTTTTTTAATGTTTTCAATTTTGCCATTCTCAGAGACAATTAGGTGGCCCGTTCTAGCAATTGCCATTCTTGCAGCAGTAGTGGGGAGCCAAGCTGTTATCACCTGTACATTCTCAATGATCAAGCAGTGCACTGCTCTGGGTTGCTTTCCTCGGGTGAAGATAGTTCACACATCCGCCATGGTACACGGGCAAATATACATTCCTGAGATCAATTGGATCCTGATGATACTGTGCTTAGCTGTAACCATTGGTTTCAGAGACACAAAACACTTGGGGAATGCATCAGGTATGCCATGTTAATATATTTGACACCTTGTACCACCTGATTGTCCCCTATTTAATTGACCTTATGTGTACTAGTGGTGAGGACAATTCATCTGATGCGCACTGGTTGTTCTTTAAACAGGATTGGCAGTTATAACCGTCATGCTAGTCACGACATGTCTGATGTCCCTGGTGATAGTCTTGTGCTGGCATAAGAGCATCTTTCTTGCGATTGGCTTCGTTGTGTTCTTCGGCACCATTGAGGCGCTGTACTTCTCGGCGTCACTCATCAAGTTCAGGGAGGGAGCCTGGGTCCCAGTTGTCCTCGCCTTCATCTTCATGGCGATAATGTGCATCTGGCACTATGGCACCATCAAGAAGTATGAATTCGATCTTCAGAACAAGGTCTCCATCAACTGGCTCCTTGGTCTCAGCCCTAACCTTGGCATTGTCCGTGTCCGTGGCATTGGCATCATACACACCGAGCTCGACAGTGGCATCCCTGCAATTTTCTCGCATTTTGTCACCAATCTACCTGCCTTTCATCAGGTATTTGATCATTCCTCCTGTCCTTCTGAAGGATTGCATTGTTCAATTTGATCATTCCTCCTGTCCTTCTGAAGGATTGCATTGTTCAAACATTCAAAAGTAGTTTACTGTCATCATTCCTCATGTTGGTCATGGCCAGGTGCTCATCTTCATATGCATCAAGAACGTCCCGATACCGCATGTCTCGCCGGAAGAACGGTTCCTCGTCGGAAGAATCGGCCCCAAAGAGTACAGACTCTACCGGTGCATTGTCCGGTACGGGTACCACGACGTGCACATGGACGACATGGAGTTCGAGAAGGACCTCGTCTGCAGCATCGCCGAGTTCATCCGCTCAGGAGGGGCCTCCAAGGCGAGCGGCATGTCGGAGGAGCCCCAGAATGACGAGGAGCGGATGTCGGTCGTTGCCTCCGGCAGAATCCGCATGCTGGAGGACGACGGCACGGTGGAGAACACCGTCGGCCCCTCGCGCGCCAGGGAGATACGGTCGCCGTCGCCGGTGGTTGGCGCCAAGAAGAGGGTGAGGTTCGTGCTGCCAGCGGCGAGCCCGCGGCTGAACGCCGGCGTGCAGGAGGAGCTGCAGGAGCTTACGGACGCGCGGGAGACCGGCATGGCGTTCATCCTCGGCAACTCGTACGTGAAGGCCAAGAGCGGGTCGAGCTTCGTCCGGCGGCTGGTGATCAACTTCTGCTACGACTTTCTGAGGAGGAACAGCCGGGGGCCCAACTACGCCGTCACCATCCCGCACGCCTCCACGCTCGAGGTCGGCATGATATACTATGTCTGAACTCTGAAGACTTGGGAAAAAGAAGAAAACAAGAGGAAATGAAACAAAATTTCAGTTGTATATGCTAGATTTGGAGATGAGTTTTGTTGTAAATGTAGCCTACTTTTATTAGGTATTACCGTATTAGTGTCTTGCTCTTTGTTTGCTTCTTTTTTTTCCAGGAGTGAGTAGTAGAAAGGCCTTTAGAGAGGGTCAAAGAACCTCTGCTACAAATAGACCAGCCGAAATCTAGAAGCGGCCATTTCCTTTGACCATGAGCTCGACAAGCCTAGCACGAATATTAAAGTCTCTGTGCATCACCGGAGAGCTATCCAAGGCCGTGCGTCTCCTGTACCGGAGCACCGTGTGCCCCAGCGCAAGAACCCACGCGCTTCTGCTGCAAGAACGCGTGAACTGGAGGGAGGCGAAGCTAGGCAAGAGGATCCACGCGCGCGGCGCGTATGGTCTCCACCGGGTTCAACTACGAGGTACCCAAGGCTCATTGCATTTAAAGCACTTTCCTCCATTCCACTTGTTCGCACCAGCAGCAATGGTTGTCATTCCACTCTTGCTTACCTCCAGTGCTCTTCCATTTGCTCTGAGCACTACTCTGATACTGCCCTCTTGAGCTGTTATTTGGATTCCATGGCACACTTTTCTTGTATATTTGATTGTTTTCATAATTCCTAGTATGAGCATAGGCTTCCACCAAGGTTCTTGGCTCCAATGATTTCAGGGGTGTTTTAATATATCCCTTCAGCCCTGACACAAAATAATCCAAGAAGTATCCCTCCTTTAGTGCTGAATTGTTTCTTTTAACTAAAATCATCAAGCTCTCAAATTTGTCAATGTAAGACTCCACTGTTCCCTCTTGACTTAACCCTCTGAAAGTCTCAGTTACTTCATATCTTGTCTCTGCAGCAAATCTCATTTTGATCATACTACAGAAATGCTGCCAGGACAGTGGTCCAGTATCAATCTCATTGCTACTAATCCATTGATCAGCTCTACCAGTGAGATATACCTCGGCAATTGAGACTTTTTGTTCATCAGGTACTTTAGCTAATTCAAAATACTTCTCAGCCTTCCTTATCCATGCTTCTGGATGATTCCCATCAAACTTTGGAAATTCTAACTTGGGACCTCTACTGAATTGTTGATTGTACTGAGTAGGATACTGTGTTTCTGGAGCTCTGGGCCAGGAGTAGTTACCAGGAGCTTCACTTCTGAGAGGGGGAACCAAGCTCAAGGAGCCGTATGGATTGACATTCTGTGTAGGTATGTATGGAGGTACATATGGAGGATTTGAGCCGAGGTACTTGGGAGCAAAAGTTCCATTTGCCATCACCATCGGTACACACTTACCCCAAAAGTTCCATTAGTCAGTAATTGATTGATAACCATTCACACCTGGCGATCTATCGTAAGGAATGTTTGGTTCAGACGAGTGTACAAATAGTTTGATGCGATGAGTTGAGAACCGATGCTAGGAGTCCATGGCATACTAAATGGGCGGTAAAGTACCTTGCATTAGTGGGCTTGTGTTCACCACGAAGCCATGAATGCCCGCTACGAGAGTAGCGAATTGATATCTGTCACTATGGGTAGTCGGGATCTCGATGGTTACGCCACCGGGTCGCCTTCACCTCCATTGTTGCGGATTACTTGCCACCTCTCCATCGCCCTTCTTGTCCATCATTGATTTTAGCATTTCCATCATTAAATCTAATTTGGATGAGTTTTCTTGTACCTTTTCATGAAATTGTCCCATCCGGGGCCTGGAGTTCTCTGAATTTTCCTCAATCATTGTTGCATCCGAACCATTTCTTTCTTCATCGCTTCAATATCGCCATGACCGCCAATCCAAGTCCTCATCTCCAGTTACCAACCTTTGGCATCCTTCCACTTCTATCAAACACCCTTCTAGCAATTTGGGGATTTTTGCAAAGAAAAAAAACTTCCAACCCTCGGTCATTTGCGAACTCACCTTCTTTCCTGGTAGATTTAAGCCTTCTTGAACTAGCCTTGGAATTTTACCGAGGAAACAAGTTCCCCAACCCTAGCTATTCAAGAACCACTAAAAATCCATCCGCTGCCGAGAACCAACACGGCTCTGATACCATTTGACAGGGTCTGGCAAATACTGAAGTCTGAACAGGAAAAATCGATACTTGTATTTGGGGATTGTTTGGATTCAAAGAGGAACTATCGTAGCCATTACAAAGAGTAAAGTAAAGACATTAAGAACTAGGGTTTTCTGGTATGGTCTCCCGGTTACAAAGGAGCCGCTTAAATACGGCGCTCGGTAGCTAACAGCAAGTAGTGACAATTCACTCGTAGGTGAAGATAAATAGTAGAAGTAAAAGCAGGCGGGGTGAAGCGATGCGGTGTCCATCACTCTCGTAGATGGATTCAAATAAACGCCATTGGATGCTCTGGTCCCTTCGATCCACATGAAGTCATCTAGTTCTTCTCATCACCACACGATGTAACTAATCGAACCGGTACCGAAGCTATCCAACCGTTCAATTACTGAACTAACTATCCTCTCCCAACTTACAGATTCAACAACAGGTTCAGACTTCACAGATCCTGACAAACTACGAGTACATCGCTGTCATATCTGGGCAATCGGCGAGTCGCCGGCGAGAAGAACTCGCAAAGGGGGAAGAAGAAGATACGCTACAGTGTCTTCGTATTTTCATTTGATAGTGTTTTCGGAAACAGTACAGTCCCTTTTAAGCCTTACGCCACAGGTCATTACATGTACCGGCCCAATACACACGACACCCCTTTAGTCACAACTAACCCATTTACAGCCCAACTCATCTCCCGCTTAACCGAAGCTATTGATCGCCTTCTCTCTTGCCACAACCAAATCATCTCTATTGTCACTTGTATCTCCTGTCATCACATTACCGCCTGCCCGAGAAGCAGCTTGTCCCCAAGCTGGAGCATCAGTAAACCTCGCACGCAACACCTCGTAATCTTCCCAAGTAGCCATTGCCGATGGTAGAGACTCCCATTTGATCAAAACCTGCAGATGTGCCGCATTACCCTTCTTGACCAATCCGCGATCAAGAATTTCTTCTGGTTGAATCTCCATCCGAGAAAAGTCCACATGATTGGGTATAGATGCAAACACTGGAGTACGATCTGAAACTTGTGGCTTTAACTGGGAGACATGAAACACCGGATGTACCAGTGATCCTTCAAAAGCTCCAGTCTGTAGGCTGCCAACCCGATTCTCTCCAAAATCTTGTAAGGGCCAAAATACTTGTAGGATAATTTGGGAAAGGGTCGGTTAACCACTGATGATTGGGCATACGGTTGTAGCTTCAAGAACACCATGTCACCAATTTGGAATTCTCTCGGGACCGGTCTTTGATGCATATTGCTTCATACGTGGCGGGCTTTGGTCATTGCGCTTTCAACAGATTCTGAATATCTTTATCGCTTTCGGAAAACATGTCAATCACAAAAGACTGTTGAGCATTACTGAGGTATGGAACAATGCCGAACTGTGGATCAGTCCCATACAGGGCCTTGTAAGGCGTGCATCCTAATGCGGTATGGTAGCTAGTATTGTACCAAAACTCGGCTAAGGGAAGCCATTGTTTCCATTTGGTTGGTGTTTCTTGTATTGCACACCGCAAATACATTTCTAAGCATTGGTTAACTTGTTCACTTTGTCCGTCGGTCTGTGGGTGGTACGCCGTACTCATTTGCAGCTTAGTGTCCAGAAGTTTGAAGAATTCTTTCCAAAATAGACTTGTGAAGATCTTGTCTCTATCCAAAGTTATGGTTCTAGGAATACCACGTAATTTCACTACATTATCAAGAATTGCCTTCGCTATTTGGACTGCACTGAATGGGTGCTTTAGAGGAAAGAAGTGCGCATACTTCGTAAATCTGTCCACTACAACAAGAATGGCATTAGAACATTCTGACCGAGGAAGTCCTTCAAAGTCCATGGTCCAATCTTCCCATACACCACTAGGAATTGGTAGAGGACACAACAATCCGGGTAACTTGCAATGCTCATGTTTGGCTTGCTGGCAAACTGTGCATTGTTTGACAAACTCTTCGACATCTTGTTTTAGCCCCTTCCAGCTGAACACCTTCTTTACGCGCTGATAAATAGCTTGCCTGCCTGAATGTCCTCCCACTGGTGAAGCATGCAGCGCATGTATTAACTTGGTTTGTAATCCGGCGTTAGATCCCAACCAAATTCGGCCATGATGCTTGATAATTCCCTCTACCAAAGTATATCCCTGATCATTGGAACCAGCCACTGCAAGTTGCATCAGTAGTTCCTTCGCTTGCTTGTCCATCTCATACGAATTAAGGACCTCCTGGATCTAGATAGGTTGGGCTACATATATGGCATGAAGTTCATTCACATGTCCCACCTGAGAAAGTGCATCAGCCACTTTATTATTTTCCCCTTTCTGATATTGAAACTTGTATTGCAGCCCAATTAGTTTGGTCATTGCCTTTCTTTGTAGATCGTAATGTAGGACTTGGTCTTCCAAATGACACAAACTCAACTACAACTTGAAGACTTACCAAAAACAGAAAACTAATAAAGGCTACAAGATTAAAACTAACAAATCACCCCCTAATCTTGTGGTTCTGATTTTACATTTCTTATGCCGAGTTTCTGTCTCATTTCAACGAACTTTACGCATCCAAGCGGCTTGGTCAGCACATCAGCCCGTTGCTCATTTGAACTGACATGTTCTACTTCAACTCTTCCATCTTCTACACATTCTCGAATAAAATGATACCTCGTGTCAATATGTTTACTTCTCTCATGATATACAGGTTTTTACACAGAGAGATTGTTGATTTATTGTTGATCCTCAACTCAACTTTATCTGTTTCTTTGTTCAGCAAGTTTGCAAGTAGTCGAGCGAGCCATATTCCTTGACATGCAGCAGTTGTCGCAATATATTCGGTCTCACATGATGATAGTGCCACTATCTGTTATTTCTATGACAACCATGTAATCAAATTCGAACCTAGGAAGAAAACATCACTAGAAGTGCTTTTGCGATCATCTATGTCACCTTAAGATGTGTCTTACCGCAGCTAAGTGTTGGATAGTTGGTGATTCCATGAATCTACTCACAATTCCGACAGCGTATGCAATATCTAGTCTTGTATTTACCAAATACCTCAAACTTCCAACAATGCGTCTGTACATAGTATCTACAACCAGGTCTCCATTCTTCTTGCTTAATTTCAATCGGTTTTCCATTGGTGTTACACATGTATTACACCCCTTCACCCCTGACTGTTCTATAATCTTAGCCGCATATCCGGTTTGAGATAGAGATATCCCTCTAACTGTTTGGTTTACTTCAATTCCCAAGTAATAACTTAATAAACCAAGATCACTCATACTAAATTTCTGCATCATTTGCTTCTTGAACCTCCCAATTTCAGCATCACTTGAACCTGTGATTATTAAATCATCCACATAAACACCAATCAACAAATTTGCTTCATTAGAATTCCTTTTGTATACAGCATGCTCCAAAGGACTTTTCTCAAACCCCAATTCTTCTAAGGTTCTATCAAATTTTATATTCCAGGCTCTAGGAGCTTGCCGAAATCTGTATAGTGCTTTCGAACTTTTTTTATTAATTAACTTTTTTAAAAAATTTATTTTAAAGTTAACCTCCGGCACACTTTATTTCCAATTCTGACCCCTTTGGTCACACCACGGGTGGTGGCGTGACAAAACAACACTGTCACGCGCCAAAATAAATCCTCAAAATAGCACTTTTATCACGCCACTGGTTGTGGCGTGACCAAATAACACTGTCACGCCACTTCCAGTGGCGTGACAAGAGTTTGACCAAAAATGGGATGGCGTGACAGTGTTGTTTTGTCACGCCACGGGTGGTGGCGTGACTAAAGGGGTCAGAATTAGAAATAAAGTGTGCCAGTGGTTAACTTTAAAATAAAATTCAAAAAAGGTTAATTAATAAAAAAAAATCAGTGCTTTCTTCAGTTTCAGCACCTTATCTTCACAGTATTTCTCAATATAGCCTGGAGGTTGTGCTACATATACTTCTTCATTCAAATCTCCATTTAGCAAAGCTGACTTTACATCCATATGATGTACTTTCCATCCCTCTTGAGCAGTCAATGCAATAATTAGCCAAATAGTTTCTAATCTGGCAACAGGAGCAAATACTTCCTCAAAATCAATTCCCTGACGTTGGACATAACCTTTAGCAACAAGACGTGTTTTATGCTTAACCACAACTCCATGTGGATCTTTCTTAACCTTTAAAACCCATTTAAGACCAATACGTTTGTGTCCCCTTGGTAGATCAGTTAATTCCCATGTATCATTACTCTTTATGGCTTCTAACTCAACCTCCATTGCTTGCTTCCAATAATTAAGTTTCATGGCTTCATCAAAACTCAATGGTTCTTTAGCTCCCAACATGCACAGACCATTATAGACGGTTTCCACTTCTGTAGATGCTGCATATATATCCTACAGTGAAAGAAACCTCAATGGTCCATCTACTGAACATGGAGATTCCAGCTCTGTTCCTGTTGATAATTCACTAGATGTTGCTTCTGGAGTCATAACAACTGGTGTTACTACAGCTCTAGTTGGTGTTGTTGGTTGTAAGTGCTCATCTTGATATGAAGTCTGTACACTAATTTCACCAGTATGATTAATGTTCCAATCAACCAAGAAAATGTCACCTGATACATGCTTTCTTCTTCTGCTATCAAGTCCCAATTCCACTCTTTGTTCTCCTCAAATACCACATCACGACTTACTAGCAACCTGTTTGAATTCGGTTCGTAAAATCGATATGCCTTTGAATCAGGTTCATAGCCTATAAATACAGCTGGGATACTTCTGTCTTCTAATTTCTTGAGATGTGGCTTTGCTACCTTCACATTTGTGACACAACCAAACACTCGAAGATAATGTGCTTTGGGTTTTCGTTTATACCAAGCTTCATAAGGTGTCATCGCCTTAATGCTTCGTGTTGGAGCTCGATTCAGAAGATAGACCGACGTTGCTACGACCTCTCCCCCAAAATCTTCCAGGAATTCTTTTGTTCTTCAACAAACTCCTTGTCGTACCGACAATAGTCCGATTACGTCGTTCAGCCACTCCATTTTGTTGCGGTGAATAAGGTGTGGTGGGATATCGCCTCACCCCCTGCTCCTCACAAAGTACAGAGAACTCTTGAGATACAAACTCTCCTCCACGATCCGTTCGTAATGCAATTATTTTCTTGTTAACTTCCACCTTAATTCTTGCTTTAACCTTCTTAAAGGCCATCAGTGCCTCATCCTTACTTTTAATCAAAACTACCCACATAAACCGAGAGTAATCATCAACCATAAGCAAGAAGAATTTGTTACCTCCAACTGTTTCTAGATTGATTGGACCGCATAAACTAGCATGAACAAGCTCGAGTGGTTTCTCATATCGATATATGGTCACATTCGGAAATGGGCTTCAATGTTGTTTTCCCACAAGACATGCTTTGCAAAGTTGATCCATATGATCGATGTGAGGAAGTCCATCGACCATTTTCATCTGTGACAATAGTTTAAATGCTCAGAAATTTATGTGCCCATACCTAGCATGCCAAAGCCATTCCTTCTTTTTCATATTTTGTTAGCAAACAGATTGGCTGGGTAAGTTTCAACTATAGAAAGTAAAACCTGTTCCAGGTCCTTTTTGCTCGGGCCAATAGCTTCCTTTCTCAATCATAGATCCTTCAATAACCATCTTCGATTGTGGTATGGAAACTAGACTCATCCAATTGTCCCAAGCTAACAATATTGCTTTGGAGTTGTGGGATATAGTAAACGTTTGACAGAATTTTATGTTCACCTGAGAGGCCTTCAAGCAAAACTGCACCCCGTCCACATGTCCCAACCACATAACCATCGCCGAATTTCACTGAGCCCTTTACTGAATCATGTATATCAGTGAAGTGAAAACACTGCTATTTCCAGTCATGTGATTACTTGCACCTATGTCTAAATACCATAGATCACCATTGTCCTTTTCTGCATCTCCTAGCTTAGGTTTGACTCCTTCTTCGTTAAGCATGATATGTTCAGTTCCATGCTCAGTTTTCTTTGCCAATTCACAAGTTTCAATCCTCAATAAAGCAGGCTCGCCATCCCTTTGCTTTTCAACGTAATGAGCTTGCTCCTTTTTTGGCTTTAAACACTCTGATGCAAAGTGCCCATAGATTTGTCAAACTTTTGATACGGTTTTCTTTCGGTGTCATTGCCACGACCCCCACCGTGACAACGGTTCTGCCATTGATCTCCAGTGCGACTACCACTTGAGCCATCACTGTCGTTTCTTTCTTTTAACGTCAGTGCTTCCCATTGCTCTCGCGAGAGCATGAGCTGCTCTCCGTCATTCTTATGATTTTGCTGCCCCTTCAAGCTTTCTTCAAACGCCCTTAGTCGATCTACTACTTTAGAGAAAGACATAATCAAAATATCTCCCCATTGCTCGATCGTGCCAACGAACGGGAGAAATTTGTCGAGGATAGCACTAAACAACCTTTCAATGATCACATTATCTTATTATTTAGTGCCAAGGGAACGAATCTTGCTTACCGTACTAGTGAGTCTTTGAGAGAAGCCAGCAATTGTCTCGTTGTCTTCCATCAGCATGCGATCAAACTGCCGTCTTAGCACTTGCACCCGTGCCTTCTTAACACGTTCTTCTCCCACACACATTTCCCTTATTGCCTCACAAGCCTCCTTTGCCAATACTTTGTCCATGATTGCCATCATTACGTCGTCCAGCACGGCTTAGGAAATTACAGCCAAGGCACCCTGATCCTTTTCTTCTTCGATCAGAGCTTCCCCTTCTATTGCCACCCATACACCAAGAGCACGCAGGATAATCTTCATTTTTACAGCCCATAATCCGTAATTAGTGTCATTGAGTCATGGGTACTGGATTGGTACTGAGCCTCCTTTTGATATTGATTTTACTGTAGATGGTGACTCCACTGCAGCTGCTTCTCCTTTTTGCTGCAGTTCCTTCTTTGACAATTGATCGCTAGTGTAACATCCCTAAATTCTATTTGTGAAATTAACAAAAGTAGAATTAATTACTATATGCTAATTGGGCCTCTTGGGTCAAGAGTGATGTAATTAAATCCTAATTGGAGTCTAAACCATTTTAGAGTCCGAACCAAAGTGGGCTTTTAGCCTAAATCCTAACCCAACTAATACGCCCGAACCAAAGTGGGCTTTTAGCCTAAATCCTAGCCCAACTAATACGTACCCTATTAATTCTTACTTGGTTTTTCCTCCACAGAACCCTAGCCCGATCTCCCTTCACACCTGCCTCTGCCCCCTAGCCGCCAGCAGCTCCTATTGTTGTCCTGCAAGCTATTGCATGTTGCCTTATTAATTGCATGCATACACTAGCTACCGCCTGCATCCCGTGAGCAACAGAGAGAGAAAAGGAGTTGGAGAGAGAGAGAGAGAGGGCTTAAGGGAAAAGCTGTCGCTACTAGTTGCTTTGCATGAGTAGCCTTGCAATGCATACACATATCCATGCTCCCTGTTGTTGCTGTTGCTACGTAGCAAAGGAAAAACAGGAGGCCAGAGATGCAAGGTCTCGAAGGAAGGAGAAGGCAAGAAGAAAAGGGGAAGAAGGGATTTTCGCGAGGACTTCAGCGAGGTCTAGCGGGAAATTTCGTGGGTATATTCGTGTTCCCTAATAGTTATTTCAATTCATTTATATGTGGTTTGTTGCTGAAAATTCAGAGTAGTACCTTGCTGTTGTAGATCGGTAATTCTGCAGCTCTATTAATTCGTAAGTTTGAATTAGTTCCAAGCTCTGACTCTGAAAACATAACAGACTCAACTACAACTTTCGGACTTACCAAAAATAGAAAACTAATAAAGGCTACAAGATTAAAACTAACATACGGCCTCACCCCGACGGGCGAGCACTACGCGACGGTGGTCGACATGCTGGCCAAGGTCGGCGGGCTCCACGACTCCTACGAGCTCGTCAATAATCTACCAGACTACCAGGAGCAGTCAGTGATCTGGGGCGCACTACTGGGCGCCTGCAGGAAGCATGGCGACGTGGGGCTGGTCGAGCTCGTCGTGCGGCGCTTCTTCTGGCTGCAGCCAGGGCACACCAACGAGTACGTCGTCCTGGCAAACACGTACGCCGCTTGCGAGATGTGGGACAGCGTGGCCAGCACGCACGAGGCGATGAGGTCGCTTGACATCAGGAAGGACCCTGCTTGGAGCGCCATCGAGGTCTAGGGCAAGAAGCTCACCTTCCTCGCCGGAGACTCGTACCACGACGAGTGCTCGACGACAACGCGTTGGCTTGTGCGGGCACCGAGCAATCCGTGCCAGTTGTGGATGGTGTCAGCCATTGCAACTGGTCAAAGACGTGAATAAATCCTACTGATTTTGTATATAGGGAAAATATTGTTCCTGCTACACAAAATATGTGCAAATACGGTTTTGTCATCCAAATGTGACCATTTCATTTTTGCCATTTTTTCGTCATTGCATATTTTGTTTTTGCCACTCCGTTCAATTTTTTTTCAAGTCAACAAGGTTTGATAGTTAAGAAATATACAAAATTATGAGGAAAAAAGAGAAAGTTTGAAGATAAAAACTAAAAAAATACCAACAAATACAGAAAAATTTCATACAGATTTAAAAAGTGCACAAAAAAAATTTCTTAGTGTAAATTTCTCAAAAAAAATACACTAAGGAAAATTTTAGCAATGCTTCGTAAAAGTTGAGGAAGATTAAAACATTTTCCTTAGTGTAAATTTTTTGAAAAAAATTATTAGTATATTAAAAAAATGTTCAAAGGTTATCCTTGAATTTTTCTATATATTTTTTCTCTATTGTTCTTGTGTTTTTTCTGGTATTTTTATATTTTTCCTATATTTCTTGACGGTCAAACCCTGTTGACTTGGACAGAGCGGCAAAAACGAAATGTGCAACTGACGGAAGATTAACAAAAAACCAAATGGTCAAACTTTGGAGGGCAAAAACCGAATTTACACATATTTTGAGAGGCAAGAACAAACTTTTCCATTGTAGGATATTGTATTTTCAGCATTGGTTACTTCTCTCTTTTTTGAAAAAAAAATAGGCAGGACATTGGTTACTTCTCTGAACTCTGAAGCGAGAGACCTGCACAAATTGCAATGTTACAATGATCCTTGAGCCTGTAGGTTGTAGTCTTGTAGGACATGCACTCTGAAGTGCCGATACGACTGCTTGGACTTCGCCTGACTATAGTTGCTTGCTTTTAGGCGATGGTTGCTGAGACTTCTCTTATTTTAGTTAATTAGGATATTTAATTTGGAATTCGTATAGAGATTAAATTACAATTTTTCATTTATTTTTATTCTGAATTTCAGTTTTTTTTCTTGGCCCACGAACCCACAACCCCACGCTAACGTCACATGGCCAGAATGTGCTACAACGGAATGTGCCAGTAAATTCCAATGAGGCGTCCAGTAAACTCGTGAGTATAGTTAGCGGTGCAAACAGAGCAGATGGTTCCTGGCCGTTCGTCTGTCCAAATAAATTCGGATATTATTCGGAGCGTTAAACCGGATATCCGGGATTTTTCTCAGATTTCGGAGTTGGAGCCAAATAGTTTTTGCCGGTAAATATCCGGTCATTATCTGGTAACAACACGCAATAGAAATTCCACTCCCACCCAACTCCCATGGCCCAGACAGCCCAACCCCGTCTTCCCTCCCCTACCTTTGATACCTAGCCCTAACCCTTCGCCGTGGCCTCCCTCCTTCACCGCCACCACCGCCAAACCTCTCTCGGGCTCCGATGTAGTTGACCTCCCTCGCCGCCGGGCCAAGAGCCGAGCCCACTATCGCCAGCGCCAAGTCCTCCCCCTACCTCCCTCTCCGCTACCGCCGCCAAGACCTCCCTTCCCCAAGCTCAGGTGCAATTGACCTCCCTCGTTGCCGGACCAAGAGCCTCACCTCGCCTCGCCTCTCCTACCACCATCGCCGCCCTCCTTCACTGCCGCCGAGACCACCCGTCTACCTCCCTCGTCATCGCCGCCACCAAGACATCCCTCCCCCGTGCTCCGGTGCAGTCGACCTCCCTCGCCGCCGAGCCAAGAGCCGAGCTAAGCCTACCGTCGCCGCCAAAACTTCCCTCCCGAGCTTGGTGCGGTCGACCTCCCATGGCCGAGAGCTGCCGAGCC
The DNA here is from genome assembly GCA_036346405.1 of Phyllostachys edulis. Lineage (NCBI taxonomy): Eukaryota > Viridiplantae > Streptophyta > Magnoliopsida > Poales > Poaceae > Phyllostachys > Phyllostachys edulis. The sequence goes on along the minus strand of CM070555.1, from coordinate 41,156,363 downwards.
GAGCCAGCCGAGCCTCTGCCGCCGTCGTCTCCTTCGCCCCCATCGCTAAGACCTCCCTTGTCAGTACCACCACCAAGACATCCCTTCGAAACTCTGACATTCTCGACCTCTTCGTCGCAACCAAGATCTTCCTCGCCGCCGCCGCCAAGACCCTCGCCGACAGCGCCAAGACCTCTGTTAGTTTGACACTGTCGTTGACCTCTGTTATGTGAGTTATTTATCCCTCTCTAGTCTCTAGTCTCTTCCTATTCTTTTGAACCTCTGGAACACCCCATCTGGACATCTCTGCGTCTCATTTGTTGGATTTGTTGCTATTGGTATGGTATTGAGAATTTGAGATGGCTACTATAATTGCAAGTGCGAGCATTTATGCAAGCACAAGAGCATCCCCTGCTGCTACTATCATAATAGTTGATGCAGGCCACTCGGTACCAACGCCAACGCCATCGAATGCCGGTGCATTGGTGGCATATGAGACAACCACAACCATGGGAGGTGTAGGACGTGTTGTTGATGTAGATGAAGGGACTTGCGCTGAAGAAGTTGAGCCTACTGCGAACAAACGAAAGAAGTGATGCGGGGGGAGATGCCCGATCTTCATGACGTAGGATCGATGATAACTTGGATCCGTGCAACCTGACGAACCGATGGCGCCAACCACTGTCAAAACAGCAACCCGCGACAAAAGAATTCGCCCAACCACACGCTCATGATCCCGTCTACCTGACCACACAAAGTAGATGTGTCGTTACTCCTACAAAACACAAGGAATCACAAGAACAACGGGGTTGAGAACGCCCAATTCCCCTCTAGGTTGCACTGTGTGTCAAACCCTAGGAAGAACAAGCGTATAGCTCTCTCTCAAAATAATAGATTCATATTTGTGGTCCCCTTTTTTACATAGAGGGTGATGAGTATTTAACTCCCCTACACGGCAAGGCCTAGGGGGCGGCTTGACCATCGGTTCGACCACGGACTAAAAAAAAATACAACCAATCTAATTTTGCCTTCACGCGTAATCCGGCTTACTCCCTTCTTTCTTTATTGGATGCACAGCATTCCTATCCTTTCCTTCCTTGTGCATGCATGAGTTGGTCCACGCACTGCGTGTGTGTTTGGTGCGCTTCAGGTTGGTCCACGCACGCATGTCTCATTGCATGCACCACCCATGCAGCAAGCTTCGGTTTCCATACATGTGTGCCGATTCTTTTAATGCTTTCCATCCATGCATGTGCATGCATTCCTTTCCTTGCTTTCCTTCTAAGCACTCACGTAACACACATGCATGCAGCATGCATGCATGCATGTAGACCTCGGTTTCAGTGCCAAACATGTGACTTGATTTCTCTCTTTGCTGGCAATTAACAGGAGCGGCTCTTTGTTGCTTTTCCTCACGCACAAACCTGAGAACAATTAAAGTACTAGCATTAGGTAGTAACCAGTTCTTATGTAAATAAAAACCAAATTTAACTAGATGCGAGTTCACCTGTTGATTAATCTTTTTGGCTTGTGCCCGTGTAATTGGTCCAATCGAGATGTCCTCATCATCCTTCCCCTCTTGAAAAGGAGTCATCCTCGACTCTGATTGTTTGGATGCACAAGATAAATCCGATTGCTCCTTCCGCAGCTGAACTCCGAATATAAGAAATGATATATGTATTCCTTCAGGGCCTTCGAAGCGCATCTTCACTTTAGGCTTGTACAAATCATATATACGACTGCATATAATTAAATAAAATAGTAGTAGCTCTGTGTCTCTAAGTATGATAATTAAAGACCGAATTAAATTAGAGTTCACTTGGTAATATTTAATGCGGCTCAATAATTCTTTCCAGTCAAATAATATATTTAACTGAAAAGTACTAAGCGTGTTTGTATCTGTATCAAGAAGTGTACCTCCAAGGTTTGGGAACACTACACTAAGTACTCGGTGACCGTTAAGACAAAATATGGTGGGAAGGAGAAACAAGTTTGGGTAAAATGCAAAAAAAAATGTTCTTGCAAAGCTCGAACTGAGACCTCAAGGGGAACGAAAGCCTTGTGGAACCATATGGGATTCAAGCAAGCCGTAATGGAAGGCCAACAACAAATCCAATTTGAGATGGGTGAAGGGGAAGAAAATAGTGCAGTTATTCAACTTACAGGTTATATGTGCATCACTGTGCATTGGATTGATAATAATTAGCATATGCAAAAAATAATAGTTAAATTCATTCATGTCAAAGGGAATCATACAGGAACTAATCTAGCAACTAAATTTGTCAAGGGTGTTATGTCTTAAAACCTTGAGAAGGAGTTATTTGTTTTTACTCTAGACAATGCATCATCCAATGATAATTGTGTTGGAGAAGGTATGATAGAGATTAATGAGTGTTCTCCCTTGAATTTTTTTTGTAAATAATCTATTTTTTATTCGGAAATACAGAAATAATACCGCTTAATTTTTTTTTACAGAAATAATCTCTAGTCGCCGTCCCATTGGGCGACTAGAGCCTCATGGGTATAGTCGCCAAGCGGATGTACGACATTAGTGCAAGTCGCCCAACCAAGGCGACTTAGTTAAAGTCGCCCAACCGATTAGGCGATTTAAGCTCCTAAACTCACAATTATGTAAACCCAATTGGAACAATTGTGTTAAAATAGATATTACATTTTGTAGGTATTGTATTTAGCAAATCGTATTATATGATGTTATTTTTGTAAAGATAAAAGTGTGGTGACAACGTTGGTTGGTGCATTTCTTATTTTAAGTAGAATATGAAGGGTACGAAATATGTCGGACTCATAATAACATTTTGTGATCGCAGTATATTGTTGTAGTCGTCAAATTTCGTAGAATTTTGTGAGGACGATTGAGATAGTAATGAATGGTAAGTAGATAGGTAAGTGATATTTGAATCTGAAATAATATAGGCTTGCTTTCATGGCTTAGCGGAGACACTAACGAGAAGTACATTAAAGTCCATGACGAAGCACATTACGTAGTGACATGGCATGATGGTTCGGGTAATTGCTTTAGTCATCCTCGCTACTACTACGGTACACCATGATGTACATCCGGACCATATAAGTATACATGCCTTTAGGGATAATAAAAACAAGAGGGTATGACGGGTACTACTACGTAATGACTGACGACTCCTCTGCGTGGACGGGGCCATTTTCCCTTTCTTGCTAGCTCGGCGTTGAACTCCTCGCCGCCTTCCCTTCCCTTGTCGCGGATCGCCCACGTCGGGTGGTATGTCGAAGTCGTCCATATCCTGCGATTCGATGATGTAAGTGCACGTATAATGAGAATCGAAGAAGGATTTAACTTCTTCATAACTAACGTCGTGGATACGGATTCTACGAGGCGGCCGGATCTGTTGTGGCGGCGGGTTCACCAAGATGAGCCTTTCCCTTGCCTTTGTCGCGGACTGTACATGTCGGGCCGGTATGTCAAGTCGTCCATGTCCTGCGATTGTATGATGGATGTAAGTACACCGTCATCGAAACCTTACGTAATAAGGGCGCCCGGTGGAGAACACTCTATGTGGGTTGCCTTATGTTCAATCTCCTAAAGCATGTAACGAAATGGTGGGCCAGCGTTATTGCGGTTGCCTTTTATTGAGTTGACATGTTGTATTGATGTGTCGCGTGCTTTAAGTTATATGCATCGAAGAAATATGCAATGTATGAGCGAGTTTCGAAAACCAAGCTATTCCATATTATCCGATAGAATTAAGATAAAACATACTAGCAGGTTGGGTAGTTGCTTACAAGAACCAAAGTACAATTACGACACAATTAGTTAGGCATTTGCTTACAAGAACCAAAGTTCGATTGAACTACAAGTTACAACAGAGTAGGAAATGTAATACAAGTTCCTACGTGTCGTGAGCGCCTTGCAAGTTTCGACGGTGTGCCCTTCTGGCGGCGTGGCTGCTGGCGTCTACGCATGCTGCAGCTTCCCTTCGTCCATATCGTTAGAATCGCGACGACTCTGCCGACGGCCCTTCCCCCTCTCAATAGGTCTAGATCTGGAACCCAAGTCCTATTTGCAATATCCAATGTGGAGAAGTTACCGACAACCACGAAGCCTCTTAGCTCGCCGCACCACACCTCTTGAACCTTTTCCTTCATGAAGTACTCGGATACAAAGTTAAATGGGTCCATGCGGATCGCCCCACTGTGGCGAGAACATGAGAGCATGGCTTGTGAAGAAGCTTTAGCTTGTTGCATGTGCAGACTAGGTTCATTCACATGGTCTCCAAGGCATACCTCATGGGTAACAAGAGACCGAGCCGTTCGAATCGGCTCTGTCTCGGAGGATCACGTCGAATCGATGCTCCGTATTGCCCATTACGAAGACCGTGTGCGATCGAGCCTTCTCGGTCTTGGCACGCATGTATGTACTAATCTTGAGCAATAGAAGTGCGTGGGTTGGGCGCATGAAGTGCCGCATTTGCATGTCTTTCCTGAAATATCCGATTGTACCATGCGAGCGCCTTCAACAATGGCGACAAGAGGTCGACAACGGAGGCCCCTAATAACCCAGCTTGTACACCTCTGCAAGGTTAGTGGTCATTATGCCATACCTTGCGCCGTCCGTGTCGTGCAAGATGGACCACTTTTCCAATGGCTCGGCCTCAATCCAATGAGAGAAACACCGATGTCCCTCGAGGTCCTCCGCGTCAAATGGGGAGGTCGAGCTCCGCATGATGGTGTGGCGCTCATTTGTGCCTCCCGGGAATGAGGGGCGCTTGTTTCTCTCGATGACATGCTTCTTGGTATGCTCGCCCAACATACGCCACAATGCATCAAATTTACGTTCTTTGGTTACGCATGGCAAGCCTCTTGAAAAGTTTCATCAAAGGTTCTTTGCTGGCTGTTTGAAGAAGTTGGCCCCGGATGGCGAATGCACCATCATTCCTCGTGTCCGGCAGGGAATGGCTCATTGGGGTCTTCTTTGAAGTTGTCGGATGGCCTTCATCATCCGGGGTGGCGATCATGGATTAAGCGGACATCGGGGCGTGCCCTAACTACTCCCATCTTGAGATCTTTGAAGGAACCACAACCGGTGTCGTAGTTCTCACTTTCCACGTAAAGCGATGGCTAAGGGTAGAATCGATTGTTGCCATCAACGCCAATTCTTTGTCGAGGATCATGCCCTTGTATTTCCCGATTAGAAATGTCCCGATCCATCGAGATCACGGCAACATGTGTGCGAATGCATTGATCACGAGGACCGAATGCTAAGAAGGCCCTCTGCAAGACCATAAAACCTTGCAAGTGGTCTTTTGGTGGCGGTCCTTCACAAACAATGTATGTGCGGGTTCTGTCTTGCTTGCAAGACTGGAGCATACGAGGAAGGTTGTCGTAAGATGCCTCAAAAGAACCGAACCTCCTTTCCAAAGCCTTACGCTTAGCACGCCATGCCTTCACGTAGCTAATCTTGTACTTGAATTTCGCCGATAGCCACCATGATGTGCTTGGCCTCCGGTGCAGCTTCTTCACTATCTCTCCGTACATGACATTGGCTATGAAGGTGGATGTGAGGTTGCGATGCTTGACAATACACTATCGAAAGCAAGCGAGTGCGGCTCCACCCGAGACAATCCGGTGAGTCTCGTGCTTGGGTCTCCTTGCGCACACGCCAAGGACACCAACTGCCACTATCTGACGGTGTCTTTGCTCTGGGTGGATTTGAGTACACGAAAGCGGCCGTTGCATGGACAAGGCCCTGACTTAATGGCATCTGCGGTGATCCCTTGTCGACAAACATTGCACGGGCGAACCTCCGTCCCATTGTACTCCCACGGTGATTCGTGCTCGTCGTGTACGCAAGAAGACCCTCAACGTCCACCCTCTTCCATTCTGCGGGATGGGATCTTAAATCCTCCTCGGAAGAGTTATTACCATCCTCTTGTAAAGCTTCCTCCTCTGCTCGATTTGTCAAGTCATCAATCTCCATCGGCGTACTATCTTTGTCGACATGCTCCCTGCATCTGCACGCAGCGGCACGAGCTTCCTCTTACGCCTCGGCCTCCTCTTACGCCTCGGCCTCCTCTTACGCCTCGGCAACGCCGGCCACCGCGTGTTCGTCATGAACCACACGCGATCTGCGTCCATTGCTCCCCCACCAACCCGACGGAGCGTCGGAAGGGCTCATGAGGAGTTCGCCGGACATGCTCGCACGAGTAGCACGATCGTAGCCACGGCGCCTCTGACCTTGCAGATATGCCTTCCATGCAACCGTGCGCATCACTCGCTCAACTCCCACCGAATGTGCGTGGGAGACCTACTCAAACCCTTGTATCACGACACTCCACACCTCGGGGTCCAATGAGAAGGTTACGGTGAGCGGTTTAGGACATCTCCGATCGGGTATTCTCCAGATTCGGTGTACTAAATCGACTTCTTTGGAAATCACTTAGGTCAACACCGCACGGACCTTCACGAACCGCACCAACACCGTAATGCACTTTCAATCTTGTCGGCTCCGACATGACTACAAATATTACAAATGTTGCAACGGTGATTTCTCAACATACATTTCCCATATACTTGCTAAACAAACAAGTAGCGAGAATAAGAACAAACAAGAGTATTACCTTGAAGCGGAGACCTTCTCTTCAGAGGAACAAGCTCCTTTCACGCAAACCGCCTCTCCCGAGCTCTCGCTCTCGCAAGCTCCTCTCCTCCTCAACGGATCTGCTCTGCTTGTCCGCCGAGAGAAATGGTGAAAGAAACCATGAGGGACAGGTGGCTTTCTATATGACCGTGTAGTCGCTCATCAGTTGCGACTTGGCCAAGGCGTCGCCCGCCAACCGGATCACTGACACCGACGGCTCATGCATGGTCTTTGACGTCGACGAACCGGTCTAGCGGAATCAAATGCCAATCCGAACCACCGTGGTCTTGAGCCATACCGCAAATTAAGAAATTAAAAGCATTCATATTACTTACGCATTTAAATTATATTCCAATGGGAAATAAATCATATTTGATATGTTAGTAGTGCCACCTAAACACTTTGCCCCAACACAATGACACAATTTTTCCTACGAAGGCTATATTACGTTAACGCCTATACCGATCGCTATGGATTAAGAGATATTTATTACATCATCGTTACTATGCGTATTTATAATGCGTGAAGCTTTGGAGAAAAAAACAAAATTTCACATGTTTGATAATCCTCGTGTTTGGAACCATGTATCGCGATTTACCATTCTATAAACTAGTATTTGCGAATGCATGAGTTATCGACATGTTTATCATTTTATAAACTAGCATTTCTAAAAGTAACATGTTATCATTCATCTAGCCTCAGACGCAATTAGCGCAAAGACGCATAATGATACAACTAAAATTTGACATGTTTGATAATCCTCGTGTTTGAACCATGTATCGTGTATTTAACATTCTATAAACTAGCATTTGCGAATGCACGCGTTATCGACATGTTTATCATTCTATAAACTAGCATTTAGAAAAGTAACATATACGCAATTAGCACAAAGACGAGAATAGTACAACTAAATTTATTTTTACTAACTCATTTTTCCTTCATGTTATCTCTCAACATTTGCTAACGCACCATGGTTACTAACTAATTATGCCATCTCTAGATATTTGCTAACAATATGTCATTACACATAAAGTTGATTGCTAACCTACCATGGTTTAGAAAAAAAACTTATACAAAGTAATATCAAAAACTTACCGACCCCACGCGCTCCTCTTCTTCCCTCCTCTTCTCCTTTTCTTCCCTCCTCTTTCCTTCTCCTCCTCTTTTTCCTCTCTTTCTCCTCTCTCTCCTCTCCTCTCCTCTTTTCTCTGCCGATTTGTATTTGGAATGGCGACAGTTCACACATGATTTTATAACCGCCCAAGTCGCCATACCGTATGGCGACTTCGGTTGATTTGCCACCATGTCGCCAGACGGTATGGCGGCGACCTTAAGTCGCCGTACGGTATGGCGACTATGCCTCGAAACCTTCAATGTCGCCCGTCGGTTGGGCGATTTCAAGAAGTCGCCCAACCGTCTGGCGACTAGAGATTATTTCTGAAAAAATTAAGCGGTATTATTTCTGTATTTCCGAATAAAAAATAGATTATTTAAAAAAAAAATCCGTTCTCCCTTGATCTGTGATGGTGTTTTTTTTTTCATGTGAGATGTTTATGTCACATACTAAAACTTGTCGCTTAAAATGGCATGACAGTAATTGCGTCTCCAGTTCAGAGGAGTTTGTTACAAACCCACCTGCATCTCAAAGTTCGTCAATAACTCACCCACGAGTTCTATGTGGGTGCACCCCCCCCCCTTTTTCTCCAACAGCCAATTTACTCGCTGAAGATGGCGCTTGTGTGATAATCTCGGTAGACCAGTCTTGCGGATTGTGAGCAGGGAAGATGTACCAGCGCAGGGTAGGGCACAAGCCGAGCGCGGGAGAATAAAGCGTGACACAAAAGCGGGAGAATAGAAGGACAAGGAAGAAGGACGATCAGGGGCGATCGCTGATGTTGCGGTCATGCGGGCGGATTCTCGCGGTCTGGATGGACTTGGACGTAGTCCCATCAATGGGAGACAATCAGGTTAGTAGTTATTGACTTCTAGGAGCTTCAACGGGTAAATTAGCCTTTTGAGAGGATTTGCAACCACATAGAACTGACGGGTGGGTTTTTGACGAACTTTGAGATGTAGATGGGTGACAAACTCCCCACTTGCAGGTAGATTTTTACAAAAATCCCTATAACAAATTGCTATAATTAAATGTGAAATCAAATATCCGAATGTATTTTGTTTGCGAAGTAAATATTTAGAATTCACAAGAGAAATTTATTAGCTATGCCCGCAATTGTGCGGGGCAATCAGCTAGTTCTTTTAGCAATTAGGTGTACTCTGGATTTGATTCGTAATCGCATCCTCGGGTACTGTTTGGCACGGTCGAACATAACACCAACGGAAGCTTTTGACGACTTGGCTGCCTGGCTGGAGACGGCATGAACGTCCGCAAGAAATTCCGAATTGAAGGCCTTCCATTTATTGTCCAATTGATCTAGGGCTTTGAATCCCAGTCGGATGGGATAGTATAGTGCAGATTTTGCATCCGGCGGCATTGCTTCTAATTAATTGATCCGTTCATTGTTGTCCTCGACTCCTCGTGAACTGCAGCAACCGACTGGGGTGCTTTGCTATTGCCGTAGGCATGCAACGTGGGCAAGTTTGCGAGTATGGTGTGTTTATATAGTCCATGGACATCATGTAGATTTTGATCCAAATTTATTACATCTTTTCGTTCCATTGTATACTTTTTTAAGTAGACTGCAATACATATTTTAGTTTATTCTACATGGACTCTTTCAAGTTGTGAATATTCATCATGTACATACATTTATCATAATATAAATCGTTATAATCTAGATCCATCACGATCAACGGTATAGATCTTTCTTTTTTTTACCGATTAACGTGGTAATTTCTAACCCTTGAGAGTGAATGTGATGCCTTCTTTATTGTTTACTTTAATAAGATAATAGATAGATTTGCACAATATCATGGAATATTAATGGTGAATTGAGGCACCATTTCGTTCACGTGAGGTGTCGCATCTCATCGCACCCTACCAACCATCCATGAGCGGACCCAAGTCTGGTGCTGGGGTTTGAAGCACCAGTCCAGCCCATTATCCCCATAGAGTACCCATGTAGCAGTAGTAGTATCCCTCCAATCGGCCTAATAGTTCATACTTCTCAGGTTCGATTGTTTCTCCTATGGCCTCTGCGCCTGTGTCTCCTCCCCAGTTCCCTGCCACCCTAAATAATAAAAAAACTAAACCCTAGGTCCTACTCGAACCGGTGAGCTGCCATAGTCCACTCTCTCCCCCTCCGACCGCTGGTGCATCACTGTCGATGATCGGAATACAGAGTTTCCTATCGAACTTACTCAGGAAAGTAATATGAAAACACTATCAAATAAAGACTATGTATTGTTGTGGACACACTGAGTGTTTATATGAGAATACAAAAGATATTACAAAATGATCGTAATAATCGTGACTAATGAATGAGTACTATTATCAATCTATCTCTGAGAGATTTCGTAATGCCTATCAGTTATATTACAGAGAATGTGGGCTACCTCTTTTATAGTATTTGAAAGGGTGGAAGTTAATGCCACTAAAGGTGCCTTTAATCTTCACGCACGTTCGCCAGAAGAGTCTTGAACTATCGCGTCCGTTGGTCAACTGTCATAAGTTGCCAAATGCGCCAAAAGTCGCCTTCCCACCAGTCACGTGGGTAATTGTTGGTGTCTCCTGACCAGTTTGCTGATCGGGGATTATCCAAAATCGTATAGCTGATCGGACAATGTCTATAGATGGTCGTCCATGACCTAAACTAGTCGTCGGCCAGTTTGGCCGTAATAAAGGGAATTAAACTTCTTTATAAACTAATTGCAGGTTTATAACCGTAATATAGTGAGCCTATATTAAGTGGGCCTTCTTTGACAAGAACTTTATCTTTGACCCAAAAAAAAAGTTGAACTAGTCAAGAATTCTTGTCAATCACGCCACCGCCAGTGCCTCCTCTTTCTCTCCCTCTGGCTGCCAGTGCCTTCCTCTTCCTCCCACGGTCTTGTTGCTGTCAGTGCTTCCATGAGATATGAGAGGCCGAGACCAGGTATAAATTGCGCCCACTCCCAAATTTTAATATGTTATATGTACCTTTGGAGTTTGGAAGATGAAATGCAACTTACTGAATAGGGTATACTAATTGGAGGAAGGCATTGCAAACTTTCAATGAACATGTTGGAGGAATTAGCAGTGCTGACAATGACGCAAGGAGGCATGCTGCCGATTACAAAAACCGTAGACAAAGTGTGGCACATGTGTCGTATCAGAAAGAAAAAACACAGAGATGAAATAGCAATATAAAGCTCGTATCTTATGATCAGATTGTTGGGGAAGACCCAAGAACTATCATAATGCTCTGAAAGAAAAAAATCAGAACATATGAAGTCATGTAGGAACAAATTGCCCCATGCTAGAACTTAGTGGTACGTTTTGTATTTGTGAATTTACGTTCATATCATTTGTCATTTCGATTCATGATCTTTCATCTTTGTCTATGCAAGTTTCTATAATGCATTTCCAAATTTCAATGTAGATGGTGGCAATATGGCGTGGAGACATGTCACAGTGGTTTGGTGGATCGATCTTCCTTAATTGGTATTTATTTGGCTATGTCGTTTGTCTATTTCACTTTTATATCGGTTGTTGTGCCGATGGTTATGTACTTTTGCTATGATATAATTTAATTGCAATTTAGTAGGACTTTTATTCTGTCATAATTTAGCACCTCCTTTGCTTCATTTCTAGATCCGCCATTGTAAGCAGCAACCGCCCACAGTTGCAAATCCAGAACGGAGACATCGGTGGACTCTCCTGCATGCGTAGCATTGTGGTAGGCTGGTAGCTAACCGACGAAATGGCAAAAGGGCAAAATAGAGGAGTGTGGAAATAGTTTTGTAACTCTGTTTTTCTTTTTTCACTCTTGATCAACCAAGTCAGGGCAATTGTGAATGCATGTTTTTTTTTTATTATCCGGGATTTAACCCCATCCGGTCCACATTAAAGAAGAAGAAGATCAGATCTCGAAGGAGTCCATGTATAAGCGGCCCGAATCGTGATAGATCGAGAGCCAAAAGCTTCCTCACATCATGTGCTCAAGATAGTCCTCCACCTCGAGTCTCAGCTCAAACCACACAAATACCCCGGGTGAGATACCAGGTTTCGAACCATGGTCGGCTGGGTGGAACCACGCCCCCCTAGCCAACGAGCCCTAGCTCGTTCCTCAATTGTGAATGCATGTTGATGTCTTGATGGTACCAATGTGACATAAGATACTTTTTTTAATCATGTTTCTACACATTTTGTCACCATGGATTATCTAAACAGCACATTGCGCTCTGGGTCTGGGATGCTGTAACCGAATCACTTGGACCATATATGCAGAGTCGTGTTGCCGGTACAATGCGGGGATCACATATCGCTTGCCGAGTTCCATTTCCGGAAGTGGGGGAAGGACAGCGCGGGGATCACATATCGCTTGCCGAGTTGCGAGTACAATGCACATGAAACAAGTCGATTCCGTCGGCGGAAATGCAATGCGAAGAAGAAAAACAAACACAAACGCGAGTGACGCTTTGTTGTCTTGACCGAGTAAGCGGCATCGATAACAGGGAGATCGCCACCTTTGGTCAACCTTTGGCTGCGCATTAGGGCAGCCTGTGCCTGTCATTCTCTCTCACTCTCTGCAACTCCGTTTGCTTTAACCACATTCCTTTTCTTTTCTTTTGGTATGGTTTGGTTAGTGACACTTGGCGCAATTAATACACGCGCAACTCACATGCAAAAAAGAAAGAAAAATAGCGCAGATTAAGTATAGTACAGGGTGGCTTGATTCAGCGCATGTTAATTTGGATCAAGGCAAAGAAAAATGCACCTTCCAAGCCCACTGGGTCTACAGAATAACATGATCCTTGAATCACAGTGCAATTGGTGACTGATGTGCCATCGAGACTGACTAAGCAAAGAGCGAGTAACCCAAAATAGAAAATACTAATAAAAAAACTCGCCGAAATGTCGTCACAGTGCCTGGAAGTGATCGTGTCGGAGCCATCAGGCATGCATGAACGACGTTGAAAATAAGAGAGAGAAAACAATGGCGATTGGCGATTGATAGGGATGTCGAGAGGTCGGGAACACGAGGGAGGCACACAGGGTCGGTGGTTGAGGACAAAGTGTGCACAAGTTTAGGGGTTAGCGGGAAATAAATTCAATGGCCCCTCCTCCACAGCCGCCTCCTCCACAGTCATTCGTAAGGTTCCTCCTCCACAGCCGTTCGAGTGATATAATAGATATCTAAGTTAGTGATTTCTAACTGTTAGCATAGTTTAATTAAATAAAACTTTCCGAGATCTATACTAAATTAGCTCTCCCCCAAAATAGTCATTCTACTATCTATGCACACTAAGGTCGAAACCCGAGGTTCCCACTTGACTGATTACACTAACAGAATTAAATAGCTCAACTACCTGACTAAATACTCACGATGCACAAAATTGCTACACAAGCTAGTTATTTTATTAATAACAGAATTAACAACTATTCGACCTATCTGGCAATTTTAATTCACAGATTAATTACAAATTGGCTAATTAGATAGGACTCAAGTTAAATTATTTAACAGCAAGAATTAAACGTCTAACAATTATACAATTAACCACTACTACCGAAAAAACCATTAATCACAGCAACTAATTAAAATCTCTCCCTTCCCTAATATTCTCCCTAATCAAAATGTACTTTCTAATCTAACCCTTATTCCTACCCTAATCTCTCTCTCACCCCCCATTCGGTCGAACCAAAATACCTCTCCCCAAACACACGCGCACACCCACACCCACACTGCTACTTCTTCTCCCCCAACCAACCTTCCCTAAACACACCCACACCAATCTCTTTCTCCCTTGCTCAAATCCAAGCAACCGCCGCCTGGGGGTTCCACGGCACGGCCCGGCCTGGCTCTGTCGACGCCGCCGGTTCCCTCCGGCACCCGGCGTTGCCCGCTGCGCCGACGCCGGCTCCTCCAACCCCGGCCCGCTCCTGGCCGACGCTCGGCCCGGCGCCCGTGCGCACCAGCCGCCGGCCCCGGCTCGCACAGCTCGCCCTCGGCCCTCCTCTCACGGCGCCGCTCCTCGGCGCGGCCTGGGGCCGGCGCCGCTACTCGGCCCGCCTCTGCTCACCGCCGCCTGGCCCTGGGTGGCCCGGTTCCCTACTCGCCTCCGTCTGGCGATGGCGCTCGCGCGCCTCTCCCCAGCCTAGTGTCGCCTCTCTTGCTCCCAGCGCAGCCGGATGGCCCGCGCCGCTGCCTCCACCGACTCGGCCCAGCTCGCCGCCGCCCCCTGCCGGCCCGGCCTCCGGCCGCCGGCGTTAGGGCTGACCCCAGCGCCCTCAGCTCGCCTCGGCCCGGGTCCAGCTCCGTGCCGCCCGGCTCCTCCCTGGCTCGTCGGCTTTGCTAGTGGTGACCCGATGCGGCTTCACTTAATTTCCCACTCTTGCCCTTACTGAGATTTTAGTTCTTAGCACCTTGGGTTCGCAATTTATTTTCTAATGTGGTTTTGATCCAACTGATGCATGTGCAAAGGAGATGGGTGAAGGTGGCAATGGTGTTTGGCTCCTCTGGAGGTGATTAAGGTATGCTAAACTCCTTAATTCCTCTCATCCCTTGCTCTGCGATGTGATGAACTGAGAGATATATTTTGCTATTGTGGTCTTGTGATCTGTGTGGAAAGACTTCACATGTGATTCGGCTTTGGATGTGAGAAATGGTGGTTTACCTGGGGTTTTGAGGTTGGGTCGGTGTTCAAGTCGTGGTCGATGTGGTGGCCGGTGTGGTCGAGCCGGGCTGTCGGCAGTGGGGTTGGTCGCTGAAGGTTCAAGGTCGATGCAGGTGCCGGCGTCGTCCTTGCTCTCCGGCTCCTCCTTGCTTGCCTCAGCGTTGCCTTGCTCCCCGATCTTCGCCCTTCTTCCTGGCTCCTTGGCTCCTTTTCCCCTTGCACTTCCTCTGGACCTCGGTTGGAAATGGGATTAGATGATGAAGTTGTGAGTGCCTGGAAGGGGGGGAATGAATGTTTGAGACTGGGGTGAAATGGGGGCTGCGAGCTGGGAGGAATGAAATGGGGGATGCATGGGGGTCTGATCATGGGGAGATGAATGTGGCTATGGATATTTTGGAATGGCTGTGTGTTGCTCAGCTTGTGAATGGTGAGGGGATGAATGTGGCGACTGGAGGAGATGAATGTGGAGAAATGCGCAAGGGGGATGGTCCTGGCGCTGCTGCTACTGCTGTGAGATGATGCTAGGCTCTGGATGGCAATGGGGGGTTTTGCTTGTGTGCTAGCCTTGTGCTTGCTTTGGCTTGGGGCTTTGCTCTATGGGGAGGCAGTGATTGCTTGCAAGTGATGAGGGAGTGGCTGAGCATTGCTTTGAGGGAGTTCAGGGAGGCCTCACTTGCTTCGGCTGAGAAAGGATGGGGATGTCCTTGGGTGAGGCAGCAAAGGGGGATGAATGTACTATGCAAAAAGGGGCTGAACCTGCTGTGGTATGCCTTGTGGGGGGATGTATCGGTGTGCTGAGCTGTGTTGATGAATGCATAGCACGGGGAATGGCTCGGTGTCGAGGGTTGTGCTTCCTACTATGAATGATACAATGCTCACAATTGATGTACAGACCTCATGCAAACCATATAATTGTTGACTTTGTTTAACTAATGAGAATGTAATGCAATTTAATTACTGTCTTGATTCTACTGTTGCACTGTTGAATGTAAATGACTATTGCACTGAATGATGAGATCAAATGAGTGATGGAATGATGCAATGATTGCCTACTGACTACTAATGCACGCTCGCGAAACAAAACCCATATAAACCAACGAGCTGAAAACTAGCTAGTTGCTTTAATAACTATCTAACACTATCGTTAGCTTACTGCTAAGCCGAGGTTAATTATTGCTAATTACCGATTACTGCTATGCGATTAAATCTAAAAACACGGGTTCTCACACGTGCACAGTCCGGCACAGCGTCACTGCCTCTCACTTGTGACATTGCAACTATGCAGGTAGATTTTTCACCTGAAGTTACACGAGGAACATAGCTTTCGCGTGTCCTAGTCGTTCGTGCATTGCCTGCCGCCGATAGACCCGGACGGTTTGCCTAGTACAAGGAGGTCATCAAAGATTCGGGATCAGAAGGTAAGAGGTGCGACATGGCCCATGGGTGGCTTCGGCGGCGGCAGATGGGCAAATCGTCTCGCCGCTCACGGAGCGTAATGTGACGAGCAAACGGAGAAAAGCACGCGCCGCCGGGAATGTCGCGCCGATGCAAGGCCGACCGGCCGCGGGAACAAAATAACAAATCAAGGTGCGGTTGTTCATTCGCCACCCGCCAGAGGATGCGGATTCGCGGCGAACGGCAAAGGGCCGATTGAGATGGTGTTTCTTGTACCGGTTTTGTGCGCCCGCGTCGGGCCGTGGCGGCGGAGCGTGAAATGACGTGCCAGCCCACAGACGGCGACCTCGGTTTTGCGTTATGGGACAAGTTGGGCCGAGCACAGTGAAGCACTGGAACCTACCACATTTTTTCTTGTTTGCAACCTTACGGATGTCCCTACTTCTCGGCCGCCGTGTATAGATCTAACAACACTTAGGCCTCGTACGGTTCAGCTTCGGCTTCCGGCTTTCGGCCGGAAAAGCCAAAAGCCGAACCAAACGACCAGCTTTTCAAAGCCGATTTTCCCGCAGTCGCTTTCATTTTCAAAATGCGGAAGCCAAAAGCGAGAAGCCGCCGCAGGGCAGCTTCCGCGGCTTCCCACCACCTCACTTCCGTATTTACCCCTGGAGTTCACACTTATTTACCCGCAATTTGCCATCACATAAAAACCCCCCAACCCGACCGCCCTAACCCTAATCCCCTCTCCACGCGCCCCCGAGCGGCTCTTCTTCCTCCCGCATGCGGCACTCCCTCTCGGCCTCTCCCTAGCGCCCTCCTCCCCGCTGGCCTCCTCTCCTGCGCCCTCCTCCCCGCCGGCCTCCTCCCCCGCGTCCTCCTCCCCGGCGCACCTCCTCCTCGTGAGATCCAGATCTGGATCTCACGCCCCGCCTCCTCTTCGTCCTCCCTGGCTCCATCCTCCCCGCCCGCCTCCTCTTCGTCCTCCCCCGGCTCCATCCTCCCCGCTCGCCTCCTCCCCAATGCCCTCCTCCACCCCTGGTGCCCTCCTCCACCCTCGACGCCCTCCTCCACGACGCACCTCCTCCACGGTGCCCTCCTCCACCTCCCTCCTCGTCGGCGACCTCCCCTTCGGATGCTACGAGTCTTCCTCTGATCAGGTAATACCCCCAACGCGCGTCTCTCTAATCCTCCTCTCCTCCCCCGTCGCCGTCCTTTCTCATCCTCCTCCCTTCTCCTGTGCCAACGCCGTCTAAGTCCCTCTCCTCCCCGGCTCCCTCCTCCCGAGCCGCCGCCGCCTCCTCCTCCCTCCACCTCCCGAGCCGCCACCGCCCTCCCCCTCCTCCTCCCTTGTGCACTGTTGCCGGCTGTTGTGGCCCAAGGCCCTCAGTTTGTTTATCGCTTGGCCTTGCCATTGTTTGATTACCATTGTTGAAAATGTTGTTTCATTCTGATGAACTGGTGATATTGTGATCTCATTTTGAATTGGCAGAATTTGTTGGGATATATGTGATTGGGAACTGCATTTCAGTATAGTTCATGTTAAATGTCTGCTCCTCCTGTCATCGACTTTGATTTACAAATTATTAGGTTGTTGTTTACAAGTTCAATAATAAATGATGTTTGAAATGCTAATTATTTTGTTGGTAAGCTGGCCCTGCATTCCAACTGATGTTCTAATGTTTCCTTCTACTGATGAGTGCAGCAAATTTGATAGAAAATAACTATTGGTTCTACTTGCACTATCTACTAACTTTTGCTCAATCAAATATGGTTGAATGTGAACCCATTTCATTTGTATGCTAGGTGCAAATTTTAGTTTTATTTAAGACATTGATTTGAGTATATTGTGGGTATCATTGTGACATTGCAACCAGTGTCAAATTGTCCAAATGAATGAAAGAATTGAGTTCTTCCATGCTTTGTTCATCCATTTGGAACTGGCTGGTAGAGTAGAATTGATGTTTCCTACAACCTTTTGATCTGTGGATGGATTACAATACATGTTATTAATAGACTATATTATTTGATTCTTGTACATTCATGTTGGATATCAAAATACTTAAATTCAAATGATCCTGTTCAGATGTGTAGATTATATTAGCCAGAATTATGTACAAATCTCTTTTTTTTCAGATGTGTAGGTATTAGCTATGTATGGATGTATGATTGTTCAGTTCAGTGTTCAGATTGATGTATAGATGTACAGTCGAATGATATGTAGAAACTAGGGAATGGCAACAAAGTTGTCATCTTTGTTTATCATTTAGTGTATACTGAATTCATTTTTCTAGTCAATATATATTGCTTATCATTCAGATATCAACATACTCTGCATTTCTTTCTTGTAATTTCTTTCTAGTCAATATATGCATTCATGTCGTTGTTTGAATGATACATGCATAGATGTATATGTTTCTGAATGATACCTGCATTAACTGTCGTATTCAACTACTTGTAACTACATGGCATCTGTATTTCTCTTTGTTACTTCTTTATTTTTGGGGGTACGTGTGAGAGTTAGGGTGCCTAACACTGCCGAATCTTTGGTCCCAAGCAGGAAAAAAGTGGAGGGGGCATGAATTATTTATGTAATAATTGTTTGTAATAATTATTTATTGTTATATTTATTCATTGCAATAATTGTTTTTAATAATTATTTGCTATAATAAATGTTTGTTGTAATAATTGTTTGTATTTTTCTTTTTTCGATGAAATAATTGTTGATGAAAAAATGTGTGTATTCGTTATTGTTGTAAATGAAATAATGTTGTATTCATTATCCACTATAATAATTGTGTGTAATAATTACTTATTGTAGTAATTATTTATGTAATAATTGTTTGTAATAATTATTTGTTGTAATAAATGTTTATTGTAATAATTGTCGTTAAATACGCTAATTGTGGTTTATTGCGTTGTTTACGGTATATTATTGCTAATCATGGTCAATTGCGGTAGTTGTCGTTTATTGCAGTAGTTCTCGTCAATTACGTTAGTCGTCGTTAATAGTCGATAGGTGCTTGATCAGTGCAATATGCTTCAATTCAGTGCTTGATCAGTTTTATGACCTAATTGAGGTTGGTAAGGTGTATTCGATATCTAGAGGATCAGTGAAACTTGCTCAGAAGTAGTTTACAATGATTATGAAGTAACTCTGAATGCTTCAACATCTATAGAAATTTGTTCGGTTCCTCTTATTGTCATTAATTGCGGTCAACATCGGTAGTTCTCGTCAATTGCGGTAATTCTCGTAAATTGTGTTAGTCATCGTCAATTATCGTTAAATGTCGTTAAATATCGTTAAATATTGTTAAATATCATTAAATGTTGTTAATTACATTAAACGGTATCAAACAAACTATTACTGTCCTCATGGGTATTTCAGACATTTCACATCTCGGAAGCTACAGTCAGCCTACCTAAAAGCCAGATAGTCAAACACCAAATCAGAAAAGCCCAGCCATTCAGCCCACAACCAGAAAGCCCTGCAGCACAGCCGGAAGCCGCTTTTCATAAAAGCACAGCCGAAACAAACAAGCCCTTAACTAGGTCTTAGCCCAAAGAACTACTTAACTGGGCAAAAGCCCAAAGAATTACTGTCACTCAGAATTCAGCGTTTGCCTTTTTCATGCCAAAAAAGAATTTTAATTTACCCGATTGCTTGTACTGTTGGACAAAAATTCCATCCTTTGTTTTAAAAAGGGGGTAATACCAAGAGTAGTTAACATGGGTTCTATCAAGTGAATAGTAAAACAATACAAAATTACTGCTTTTTGGGCATAGTTATGGATCATAAAGGAGTTACAAAGTCACATATACCAACGGTAAATGAACCTGAGTAGAGCCATATCGGGTTTTGGGTTCTGTATTTGACTTCACCACTCTTAGTAAAAAGAGGAGGAGTTATCCTGGGTCAAATGATCTCAAACCGTGGAGATGTTCACAAAAGAGATGTATTGAACAAGGGAAGAAACTCCATGAACCCCAAGTGAAGACACGACGGGTGGTGTCCCGTACAAAAGCGGAGGGGGGAGGCGCCTCGTGCTGGAGTACAGGGACATGTGACAAGTGAAGGGGAAGCACACCCACCGACACTAGTGTAACGAAACAGTCAGACTCTATCATTTTGGGAAATAGTAGAGAGCTGATAAGTTTAAATAAAGTTCCAATTGAATTGGACAAAAAGTTTTCCACAAACTGTGGAAACAGAAGAAGTCTTTTATAGACAAATGAGTGCTAATAGTAGCTATTTCATCTCAAAGATTATCTTCCATATTGAATCGGATCTAGAACCAAAGACGATTGTGGAATGCAAGAATCATCGAGATTGGAATAAATGGAAGGAAGCAAATGAGAATTGAACTAAACTCGCTTAATAAGAGGAAAGTCTTCAGATCCGTGGTCAAAACACCTCATGATGTTATTCCTCTTGGATACAAGTGGGTGTTCATAAGAAAGAGAAATGAACATAATGAAGTGGTGAGCTATAAAGCAAGATTAGTAGCACAAGGGTTCACACAGAGACCCAGCATCGATTTCGATGAAACTTACTCTCCTGTAATGGGTGGCACAACGTTCTAATACCATATAGCTATGGCCGCATGAATGAATTTGAAAATAAAACTTATGGATATTGTGACTTCGTACTTATATGGGTCACTAGGTTCTGAAATCTTCATGAAGATTCCAAATGGACTAAAAGTTCCATGTATGAGCGAGACTAAACATCGCAACATTTATAGTGCTAAGTTGCAAAAGTCACTAGACGGGTTGAAACAGTTAAGTTGTATATGGTACAACCAACTGTGTAAAGTCCTTTTACAAAGTTTACTGTTATAC
Source organism: Phyllostachys edulis (assembly GCA_036346405.1). NCBI lineage: Eukaryota > Viridiplantae > Streptophyta > Magnoliopsida > Poales > Poaceae > Phyllostachys > Phyllostachys edulis. The sequence goes on along the minus strand of CM070555.1, from coordinate 41,135,743 downwards.
TGTAAAGTCTTGCTACTTAATTTTCCACGCCGCACACACCGTAGTGCTTTCATCGGTCAGACCGGAACCCCGGATTGACCAGCACAGTCAGCTTTTTCCAGTAGCAGGTCTTTTCTATTTTGGGAAACTTTTGAACCCAGTCTGACCGGATCATATGTGGGCAGACTGACCAGACCTAGCATAACGGTTATATTCTATTGTAATGATTACTGCAGAGTTTACTGTTATACTGTAGTCCGATCTGACCGACCCTGTGCCCTACAGCAAGGGACTTCTTAGAACCTCATTTGAACACTCTTGAGACATTTGCTTCTTCTTCTACTCTTTGAGAGCTAAAGTTCCATCTTGCAAAAGTTGTAGAGGTTTCTCCAAGTGCTTTGAGTTGAATTTGATTCTTATGGAACTTGAGCATCTTCAAGTGAAGCGTTGTTGGTTTATTACTCTTGGAGGTTGTCGCCTCCTAGATGGCTTGAAGAAGGTGATTCGGTAATCTTCTCAAGAAGCTTGTGAGAAGACCTGGGTGATTGTGAAGGATGGAGCTCACCTTTTCGGAGTGGAGAAGAGCTACCTCTAGTGATCGAGGGGTGTTCTCGTGTGGAGCCGGCTTGATTCGTTCAAGCTTCCTAAACGTGGATTAGTGGAGACCGGCAAGTCTCTGAGACCACAGGAAAACATCGTCTGTCTCTACATTGTGGTTTATCTCTTTTACTCTTCTCTTAGTGCATTTAATTACTTAGCTATTTTGTATCTTGATTAGGTTGTTTAGCTTTTCCTAGAGTGAGTAGTACACTTAGAAAGACTTAGATTATTTGGGCCTTAAATTGTGAAATTGACTTTCATTACTTTGCTAAAAATATGTTTTAGCCTAAAGTTTTAAAAACCTCATATTCACCCCCCCTCTAGTCGGTTATCCTTGATCCTAGAAGTGGTATCAGAGCTTGGTCTCTCATCTTTTAGGCTTTACCGCCTAGAGAGAAAATGATAGCTAGTGAGGGATTTTCCATTGGTAAGGCGCCACAATTTGATGGCATAAATTATGCTTATTGGAAAGTCTGTATGACCGTTTATCTTAAGGCCATGAGCTCAAACATATGGAGAACTGTTGGAGAGGGTTTTGTTATGCCCATTGATCCCAATCATCTTATCGATTTAGATGAACGGAATGCTCTCCTAAATGTTGAAGCAATGAATGTTCTTTATGGAACCTTGTACACGGATGAATTCAATAGAGTGAGTTCTCTTGAGACGACTCATGACATTTAGAAAACTCTCCCCGAAACTCATGAGGGAACATCCGTGGTCAATGAGGCCAAATTGCATGTACTTAAGATCAAATATGAGACATTCATCATATTGCCACATGAGAATATCAACGAGATGTACTCAAGGTTGAACAACTTGATGAATGAATTCAAAGGTCTTGGTTCGACACTAACCGATCTTGATATTGTTAGAAAAATGCTTAGGGTTCTACCGAACAAGTATGAGACATTGGTGACATTGTTCCTAAACTCCCCCGACTTGCCAAGAATTACTCCTACCGGCCTCTTGGGTAATCTTATTACAAATGAGCTATACAAGAAAGACAAAAATGATCTCTTGAAGCAAGTTGCCTCTAAGAAGAAAAATATTGCTTTCAAGGCAAAAGCGGAGTCATGTGATGAAAGTGTTGAAAATGAAGATGATTCCGATGAAGAGATGGCTCTCCTTGTGAGGAGAATGAGTAGATTCATGAAGAGACGCTCAAATCGAAGCATCAACTTTGACAAAAGCAACAAAGATCAATCCTCAAGCAAAAAGCGCTACACCAACATTAGGTGTTATGACTGTGATGAGAAGGGTCATATTATCTCTCATTGCCCAAACAAGAAGGATGAGAAGTCCAAATCATTCAAGAAGGACTACAATAGCAAGAAGAAACTTTTCAAGAAGCTTCATAAGAATAGCAAAAGTAAAGCTCACATTGGAGAATGAAATTCCGATGAAGAATTTTCCAACTCCAACTCCGAAGATGACGGGTCCTCACGGAAGAGGGAACTTCCCGGAGTTGCTATCAAAGAAACTCCATCATTATTCTCTACACCCTATTGTCTTATAGAAAAAGGGGAACAAAAAGTAACTAATGATAATGATGATTAGCCTACTTATGATGAGCTTATGGATATGTTAGAGAACTTGAATGCATATCTTGGCAAGGAGAAGTCAAAATTTAAAGTTTTGAAGAAAGAATTTGTTTCTCTCAGAGACTCTTATAAAGAGTTAAAGGAAGCTCATGGAACTCTTCTTGTCAAGGATCAATCAAAGTCCAAGGTGGATGTAAGCATTACTTGTGATATTATTGATGACTTATCTTGCTTGAATGTTGCATCTTGCATTTCATCTAAGATTAGTATATCCACCTCATGTGATGACTTGGATTGTCATGTCATGTAGCTCTAAAATTGATGATATTGCTTGCATGAATTTACCAAGTAATCCTCTTCTTGTTATTGAAAACAATGAACTCAAGGAACAAGTAGTCAAGCTAAGTAAGAGCTTGAATAGGTGTTTTAAGGGAAAAGCCACCCTTGACAAAATATTAAGTGAGCAAAGGTGTCCATTTAACAAAGAAGGTCTTAGTTTTATTCTCAAGAAAGGGAAAAGGCCAATCTACAATGCTACAAGGTTTGCGAAGAAAAATGATAACTTTGGTTACAAATGTCATAATGTAGGGCATTTAGGAAAAGATTCCCCAATTGGTAGTTCCTCAAGTCCTTTGTATTTGATTCTTGTTATATGATTTAGAAATCTAAGGATGGTAGAGTTGTAGCTAAGTTTATTGGCACTCCTATATTTGGTGGTAAAAAGAATGACATTTAGGTGCCCAAAACCTTGGTAACTACCTCCAAGGACCCCAAACAAATTTGGATACCTAAAAGAGTATAATTTTGTTTTGTAGGTGAACTACAAGACCAGTGGATGACATTGGGTGCTTGATAGCGGTTGTACCCAACACATGATCGGGACCAAAAAATGTTCACCACATTTGATAATGGAAATAGAAACAATGACAGGATTACATTTTGTGATAATAGCAAAGGGAAGGTAATTGGATTGGGTAAAATCGCTATGTCCAATGATCTTTCAATTTCCAATGTATCTCTAGTTGAATTTCTTAGTTTCAATTTGCTCTCGATTGCTCAAATTTGTGATCTTGGTCTAACTTGCACATTCTCTCAAGAAGGTGTTTCTATTTCAAATGAGAAAGATAGCACTTTGGTTTTCAAAGGTTTTCGTTTTGGCAATCTTTATTTAGTGTATTTTTCCTCAAGTGATTCACGTCTCAAAACTTGTTTGATTGCAAAAACCTCCTTGGGTTGACTTTGGCATAGAAGGCTTGCTCATGTGGGGATGATTCAACTCAAAAAACTTTTTAAACATGATTTAGTTGTGGGCTTGAAAGATGTAAAATTTGAAAAAGATAAGCTATGTAGTACTTATCAAGCTGGCAAGCAAGTAGCAAGTTCACATCCATGCAAGAGTTTCATGACCACTTCTAGACCATTGGAGCTCTTGCATATGGATTTGTTTGGGCCAACAACCTATAAGAGCATAGGAGGAAATAGTTATTGTCTTGTAATTGTGGATGATTACTCAAGGTACACTTGGGTTTTTTCTACATGATAAAACTGAAACCTCCGGTATTTTTAAAAGCTTTGCAAAAAGAGCCCAAAATGAATTTGAGTTTAAGTTGAAGAAAATCCAAAGTGACAACGGTTCCGAGTTCAAAAATGCTAAAACTGAAGACTTTTGTGATGATCTTAGAATAAAACATGAACTTTCCGCTACCTATACACTCCGAAGCAAAATGGAGTTGTAGAAATAAAAAATCGAACATTGGTTGAAATGGCTAGGACAATGCTTGATGAGTACAATACTTCCGATGATTTTTGGGCGTAAGCCATTAATACTGCTTGTCATGCCATAAATCGTCTTTATTTGCATTGCCTTCTTAAAAAGACTTCTTATGAGCTTCTCATTGGAAGAAAATCGAACATCTCCTATTTTTGTGTTTTTGGTTGCAAATGTTTTATTTTAAGAAAAGGTGTTCGTCTTTCAAAATTCCAAAGTCGTTGCAATGTTGGATTTCTTCTTGGATATTCTTCAAATAGTAAAGTTTACCATGTCTTCAACCAAAACACCGGTTTAGTTGAGGAGACGTGTGATGTTCAATTTGATAAAACTAATTGCTCTCAAGAAGAGCAAGAAAATTTAGATGATGTAGGTGATGAAGGCTTGAGACAAGCTATGAAGAATATGACACTTGGTGACATCAAGCCAAAGGAAGATAATGATGATCCATCTTCTTCTATTCAAGTTGAACCTTCTACTTCCACTACGCCAAGTCAAGCTCAATTTGATAATGTGGAAGATGGACATGCTCTGCATATTCATCCAAAGATTTATAATACTATTGCCAAAGATTACCCCATTGATCAAATTTTGGGTAATGTTAGTAAGGGTATTCTAACTCGATCATGTGTTGCTTCTTTTTGTGAACATTACTCGTTTGTTTCTTCTATTGAGTCAAATTATGTAGATGAAGCTCTAGATGTTCCGGATTGGGCAAATGCTATGCACGAAGAATTGAGCAACTTTGTCCGCAACAACATTTGGACACTAGTTGAGAGGCCCAAGGATCACAATGTCATTGGCACAAAATGGTTATTTGGAAACAAACAAGATGACAATAGCATTGTGGTGAGAAACAAAGCAAGATTGATGGCTCAAGGCTGCACTCAAGTTGAGGGCTTGGATTTTGGTGAAACTTTCGCTCCCGTAGCTAGACTAGAAGCTATTCGTATTTTGCTTGTATTTGCATCATACTTTAAAATAAAGCTTTTTCAAATGGAGGTGAAGAGTGTTTTTCTAAATGGCAAAAAAATTTGAACTTGTCTTTGTTGAACAACCTCCCGATTTTGAGGATCCTAAAAATCCTAACCAAGTTTACAAACTCTCTAAAGCACTCTATGGTCTCAAACAAACTCCTAGAGCATGGTATGAATGACTTAGAGATTTTCTTATTTCAAAGGGCTTCAAAATTGGGAAGGTTGATACCACTCTTTTCACAAAAATCATTGATGGTGATTTCTTTGTTTGTCAAATTTATGTTGATGATATCATATTTGGGTCTACTAATCAAGAGTTTTGCAAGAAATTTGGTGATATGATGTGTAGGGAATTCGAGATGTCTATGATTGGAGAGCTTAGCTTCTTCCTTGACTTCAAATCAAGTAACTCAAGGATAGGACATTCGTGAGCCAAACCAAGTATATGACGAACTTACTCAAAAGATTTGGCATAGGGGATGCAAAACCCATCTAGACTCCCATGGCTACAAATGACCATCTTGATCTTAATGAGGGAGGTAAATCGGTAGATTTAAAGTTTTATAGATCCATGATTGGTAGCTTGCTTTATCTTACCGTATCTATGCCTGATATAATGTTTAGTGTTTGCATGTGTGCACGCTTTAAAGCTTCTCCAAAAGAATGTCATTTTATGGCCGTAAAAAGGATTCTTATATATTTAAAGTATTCCTCTTGCATTGGCTTATGGTATCATAAAGGTGCTAAATTTGATTTAATTGGATATTCCAATTCCGATTATGCAGGTTGCAAAATGGATAGAAAAAATACCTCCAGAAGTTGTCAATTTCTATGAAGATCTTTAGTCTCTTGGTCCTCAAAGAAATAAAATTCTGTAGCCCTATCCACCGTTAAAGCGGAGTATGTCTCCGAGGGAAGTTGTTGTGCTCAATTGCTATGGATGGGACAAACTTTGATGGATTATGAAATTAACTTCTCTAAAATGCCTCGTTTGTGTGGCAATGATAGTGCCGTGAAGATATCAAATAATCTGGTTCAATACTCTAGAACTAAACACATAGATATTCGCCATCATTTTCTTAAATATCATGTAAGCCAATGTGATATTGTGATTAGCCACATAAGAACCGATGATATATTAGCGGATATCTTCACCAAGCACTAGATGAGAGCCACTTTTGCAAATTGATGAATGAATTAAATGTCATAGATCTTTCAAATATTGTTTGATCTCTTGCCCATGCTTAGTTCTTATTTGCAAGTCATTTCAATTCTTTGTAGCTTTGTTGTTTTGGAAAATATAAATGGAAAACACATTTAGGGGGAGTGTTATACAATCTTCATGTATACCACATCTCTATTTTTGTGAACATAATGAAAATAATACTAGAATATCTTTCAAAATCAACCCATTTTAGTTAAAAAGTCAAAATTTGTGTATTAAAAGCAAAAAATCATGAAAAAAAACTAGCTATATCTACTCAAATATGTATTTCAAAGGTTTTCGGTTGGTTAGAACTCAAAAAATACTAATTTTGAAAGAAAATTCAGTTTTGGCCAAAAAAATGAACTTAGTATCTAGTTCTTGACCAAAACTAGACTTTTGTGCAAAATCTATTCCAAAAGGAAAATCCTAGAGTTGGCTATTCCAAATCTTTTTCGTATTCATAAGTTTTTCAAAATACCAATCTAGTGAAAGTTATTTGATTTTGAGTTTCGCTGAAAAACATCCTTTGACCCGAAAAGTCATATTCTAGCATATATCGAGTCTTGCTATTTGGGCCATATTTCTTTAAGTATATTGGCTCAAAATAGTATTTCATACTCACACATGTCAAAACTGGTGAAAAATTCCCATCTTTTGACCATTTTGGTCCCCTCAACATTGTTTTCACCAAAATTGTCCTATTTTCTTACAAAACTATGTCAAAATCTCTCTTGATGATTTAATCTCATTGAAATTGCTCTAAGTATGCTTTATGGTGTGTTTTAAGTATTTGGAGCAAGACCAAAATCTCTTTCTGCCTTTTTCTCTGGTTTTCTCTTAATTGCAATCTAACCACCGTTGTAGCCCCAGTCTGACCGCACCTCACCCGGTCTGGCCGTGCATCTATCGCCGATCTAACCGCTCCCCTAGCAGTTATTTCCCATCTTCCCAACCGTCTCTATCTTTTTACCCCCTCCGTTTTTTACCTCCTCTCCAACAGTTTACACCTTTCTTCCTCCCAAAATCGTGTCTCCCCACCCTACCGCCCTTGACCCCACGCTGCCGCCCTCGACCAAACGTCGGCTATTCTTCTCCTCCCCCACCGCCGCCGTTCTTCCCCTTGTCCGTGTCATCGTCCTCTCCTCCCCAAGGTCTGCCCGGTTTTCCTTCCCTCTCTCCTCTTTCTTTCCTCTAGTTAAGATCTAGATTTGAGATGTGTTTCTCCTGTCGATCCAAGCGACTCAGATAGTGCCGAGGAACATCGTCAATTCTCCTTATCACCAGTTGTCAGTGACAGTGATGATGTGGACCAAGACTATGAAGAGGATGACCCCTCTAAGTCCTTCCAGGAAGCACCTCGAGTTGACCTCATATTCATCAAGAATGAGGATTTTATGATGCTGAGGCACAAGAATCAATATGAGATGCCTCAGAATTCCATAAATGAGCGTTTTCATACTCTCTTCCAAGAGGATGCCTATCATCATGTTTTCATGCACAAGCAGTTTGCCATTCACAAGCATGTTAATTGGAACTATCTAAATGAGCAAACTCGCAATGAGGGTATGTATTCTCGGTTTCGGGCAGCCAGCTTGGATGGAATTGTTAGTCTTAAGTCCAACTTTCATGAAGACATCATCAGGCAATTCTATGCAACCATTCACATTGCTTCAAATCTTTCCACAGTTTCTTGGATGACTGGGTCAATACACTATTCGACCATCAAGCACCACTTTGAGGAGGCCCTGAACTTGCCCCAGAGAGACTATGTCAAGATTCACCTTAAGCCTACTCTTCAGACTCCGGAGCAAGTTCAGTATTATGATCCATCTTATGCTGGGTTTATCACTGGGAAGGTAGCCGGGCCTCTCCCTCTTCCAAGTGTAATCAACAGGATCATAAAAGCCATCATCTTACCAAGAAGTGGCAATAATGATGTAATTCGAGGACATGCTTGGAATGCCACTGACTTTGTCATAAGAGGGAAGAAGTTTGATGTGATGCACTTAATCTTGACTGAGCTTGCGTCATGAAAAGGAGATTTGGGAAAGCGAATGTACTTCGCTCCTTTTATCATGAAGCTCGTCCTCTGGGTCACTCATTACAATGGCGCTCTTCCATTTCCCTACAAGCAATACAAGCCTGAAGGTGACCATCATAGGGATCTAAGGAATCGGCCTTTGGAAAGGCAACCTCGGCAGCCGACGGACAATGATCAAGAGCAGCCACCTCAAGGACCACAGCCCACTCCACAGCAGCAAAGTGGAGTTGATCCCCTCTTCTTGGACGCTTTGTATTCTGGGATCAACACCATTGTTTCTCGCATTGACACAATGGATCGTCTCCTAGAGGACATTGATCATCGCATGGACGCTATTGATCACCGTTTTGAGGCCATGGATAGCCACTTTGATGCCATTGATCAAGACAATGTTGCAGTGAATCAATGCCTTGATCAACTTTATGGATGGGTTTCTGAGATGCAGTCTATTCAAGGGCGGATTTTGACCAACATTTCTGATGTCAACACCGGAGTGTGTTCAGTTGAGCAGAATGTCACTTACTCTCGTCGTCGCCGCATCGATCCTTCTCCTTCAGATCCATCTACCTCGGCCGACGCTCCTCCTTCCTCTTAGACTTCATTTCCAGCTTTTGGTCCTTGATGCCAAAGGGGACAAGAACTATTATCTACTACTATATACTCATTTATTATTGTTGGACTTTGTGGTTTGTAATAGGATAGAGGATAAGCTTATTTCCTTTTCTTTATCTTTGTAAGCTTATTGAACCTCATTACCTTTATTGTCTAGATGATTATTGCTATTTGAAATGATTTATAGTTTATTTATCTTGTGATTATGTCTATGAGTTTGCTTGAATGGATATATCTTGATGATCATATTATTATTGTTTGTCGGATCCAAAATATAGAGGAAACTCTATCGATTTTTTTAGAACCTCATATGTGTAGGATTTTCTCATCTTAATATTGTGCACATCTTCAGGGGGAGTTTCTCCTATATTTGGTGGTGTAGCTAGCATGTTGTCCTATTTCACTTCCTTTATGCTATTCATGTCATATGCTATCTAAATCATATCCTATAATATGCACCTTGTTTGGTACTTGTTGTATATTCAAATCATTTCATTATATCTCCGTGTTTGAAGTTGTCATCAATTACCAAAAAGGAGGACATTGAAGAATCTATGCCCTATTTTAGTGTTTTGGTAATTAACGACAACCGCCAATTGTGAACTAACTTGTTTTCCCACTTGATTAAAAGGGTTAGTTTTGGATAAAGGTAAATAGCACTTAAGGTACTCAAGTATTGGGCATCAACATCGTCTAGCTCAAGGCAAAGGTATCTAGTCGAATAGGATCTTTTAATAGTTTTACCGGTCTAGGAGTATGAAGGATAAAAGACTGGATTGCTAGTGTAGATAGTTGTACTATGAAGAGGGGTCAATAGCTAGTAGTTTAATAGCAATGTGTGCCACAATGCTCAAACTCACTTGGTTTAATCTTGGAGTTCTTAATGATCGCTCGGCCACAAAGTTCTCTGTTCTTTATTTCTTGGCCGGACTGACCGGACCTCTGGTTCATCTTTGCGGCCAGCTTTTTCCATAGAAGTTCCTTTTCGCAATACTACTGGCCGGACTGACCGCAAGTATAAGCCCGAACTGACTAGAGCCCCGATCTGAGTAGAGTGGTCAGCTTTTTCCAGAAAGACTCTTTTTGGCTTCAACTCTTCTCTATTGTGTTATCCGGACTGACCGCAGTTAGAGGGCCGGACTGACCGGACCTCTGGTTCATTGATGCGATCAGCTTTTTCCAGAGAAGGGTGTTTTGCGTCTTGCTACTTAATTTTCCACGCCGCACACACAGCAGTGCTTTCACCGGTCAAACCGGAACCCTGGATTGACTAGCGCGGTCAGCTTTTTCCAATAGCAAGTCGTTTCCATTTTGGGAAACTTTTCAACCCGGTCTAACCGGACCATATGTGGGTGGACTGACCAGACCTGGCATAATGGTTATATTTTGTTGTAATGATTACTGCAGAGTTTGCCGTATATCAGAAGTCCTGGCCTCGACTGCCCTATGCCCGCGGGCCCGACCATTGTGTTGTTTTTGCACAATCTCATGTGCCAACGGCTAGTGGAGTAGGTTGAGGCTATAAATATCTTCCCCCCCCCCTACAGCAAGGGACTTCTTAGAACCTCATTTGAACACTCTTGAGCCCTTTGCTTCTTCTTCTACTCTTTGAGAGCTAAATTTTCATCTTGCAAAGGTTGTGAGGTTTCTCCAAGTGCTTTGAGTTGAGATTGATTCTTGTGGCACTTGAGCATCTTCAAGCGAAGCATTATTGGTTTATTACTCTTGGAGGTTGCTGCCTCCTAAACGGCTTGAAGAAGGTGATTCGGTGATCTTCTCAAGAAGCTTGTGAGAAGACCCGAGTGATTGTGAAGGTTGGAGCTCACCTTTTCGGAGTGGATAAGAGCTACCTCTAGTGATCGAGGGGTGTGCTCATGTGGAGCCAGCTTGATTCGTTTAAGCTTCCTCAATGTGGATTAGTGGAGACTGGCAAGTCTCCGAGACCACGGGAAAATATCGTTTGTCTTCGTATTGTGGTTTATCTCTTTTACTCTTCTCTTAGTGCATTTAATTACTTAGCTATTTTGTATCCTGATTAGGTTGTTTAGCTTTGTCTAGAGTGAGTAGTACACTTAGAAAGATTTATATTATTTAGGCCTTGAATTGTGAAATTGACTTTCATTACTTTACTTGCTAAAAATATGTTTTAGCCTAAAGTTTTAAAAACCGCCTATTCCCCTCCCCCTACCAGTTGGTTATCCTTGATCCTACACTTGGACACCTTTTTTGTAAATGATTTTGGTACAGGTGATAGCTGCATACTAGACTCATGAGAGAGTATGCTCCAGGTGGTAGTAAATGATATGAGGCAACTGCTGTGATGTGGGATTATGCAATGCTAGAAACAAGTTAATGCTTCATGATGATTGCCTGTTAAGTTTGTGGTTTGATGCCAATGAATGTGCATGCTTAATGTGTCGATGTACTAGTTTTGTGCCAGTGGAGACACCAATGGTGCGAATTAGTCCAATATCATTGCGGACCAAAATTAAGTGAGCCCTCACTCAGCCCTATATGGGTCTGCCCCTGGCAAGCACTACTATAAATTAACATATGGCCTACTGATCTTAGGGTTTTTTTTGTGCTGCATGGACACTCTAATCACCTGATTATTTGTGGATGATGTCTACTTGTGAGGTGGTGCAGTACAAACCCCTCCAACATCCTGGTGATACTTGAACACCTTAATTTGTAATGGTCTAAGTAGGCATGTGGTGGTACTTGGACACCTTTTTTGTAAATGATTTTGGTACAGGTGATAGTTGCATACTTAGACTCATGTGAGAGTATGCTCCAGGTGGTAGTAAATGATATGAGGCAACTGCTGTGATGTGGGATTATGCAATGCTAGAAACAAGTTGATGCTTCATGATGATTGCCTGTTAAGTTTGTGGTTTGATGCCAATGAATGCGCATGCTTCATGCTATATTTACCTGATGTGTTGCTTATCTATTATATTTTTTCTGGCCAATGATGAAGTCACAACATGATGCACCACTCTTTTTGTTAGTTTTGCCAATGATATGAGGCCTTAGTTGGTGCAAGTTGAAATGTGATAGATACTGAGGTATTGGGGTTATATGTTGTATTTGCATGACCAATGACATACAGGTGAAATTCTGATACCACTCTTTGCAATCTCTTGCAGTTTTTTTTTGTGATGGCTACTGGCCATCCAGCCAAACAATCACACCTTGTCGTTTTGCTTTCAGTCCTCATGCTTGGCACTATTTTGTTTTGATTAGTACTCCCTCTTTACTGTATTTTTCCTCATGCCTTGCAAATTAACAACCATCTGGTTGCAAATGACGAGTACAAAGATGTAGGGGCTGTTTGGTTCTGGTCCTGGCAGCAAATTGCCTGGCCAAGACCTCACCTGTATGCTACCAGTTTGCTGTTTGTTTCCTGTCTGGTAGGCTGCCGATTGCAAGCGCAAAAAATGAGTGCCTGGGAGCCTGCCTCTCAGGCAGCTTCATCCACCCTTAATTCCTTCAATCCAACGGTCTATTTTTCATTCACCAATTTCAGGCATAGACTTCTAACCAAACAATTGATCTTCAGGTTTGCCTGGCTAGGCAAAAATCATCAACTTTCCATACTACCTCCAGGCACCACTTTTTCTCAGGCATGAAATCCAGGGCACCAACCAAACAAGCCCGTAATGTGAGGCCTACTGATTATACTTCACTATTTGGGTGTTTGTTAGACAAGACTCACAAAACTAAGATCAAGTACCATTCTATTTCAATTCATTTTTGCATGTGCGGTTTATCTTGTCGTCGCTCTAACTTCACTATGCTGTCTTATTTAAAAGGTTTCATGGCTTGGTATGTTGTTTATCATGGTCGACAACCTGGGGTGTACCCCGAAATTTTTACTGTTCTAGCCCTGTAGCTGCGATTAATTTCGAAAATAGCCCTCGTTCCCCATAATTAGCAAAAATGGCCTCAAAACAGTGCTCCTATCACAAGACGGGCTAAGAAGCGACGCCCGGTCGGGCGCCAGTAGGATCTACCGATGGGTAGCAGCGACACCTAGCCCCGCCGCGTCGGTGCTACCACAAGCGGCGCGAATTTTTCTCCTCGCTACATGGTAACCGAAAGAATGTTGGCGATCGTTTTTCATTTTTGCTTTTACATCGCATCATGCTTGTCAAGTCGTCGCTTAGGCGACGCCAAGCGTCGCCGCTTGTCGCCCAGCGCTCGAGGAGACGCTGCGGCTTCGACTCGCTGGGCGGCTTAGGCGGGCGCCAGTCGACAGCGGCGTCATGGAGGCGACGGCGCTTCAAATGGCGGTCGGCGAAGCGAAGTCAAGAAGATAAGAGTGAAGCCGGCGGCTTTACTCGCATCAGGATCGGGAGGCCCGCATCACTCGGTCGACCGGGAGTGGGAGGCCCGGCCAAAGCCGAACGCCCGGCCGAACCCTTAGCTGCCACGGCTAGCGTCGCCGCCCTCGCCGCCGCCGCCGGGCCAGTACGCCTCTCTCCGATCTCCACTCGCCTCGCTCCCTTCCTCCCGCCGCCTCCCTCTCAGCTGCTGGCTCGCTGCCCTTTCCCCCTCCCGCTGCCTCCGTCCTTCCGCGCTCCTGCAGCCTCCCGCCTCCCTCCCGCTGCCACTCCTCGCCGCCTCCATCCCGCCGCCTCCCTCCCGCCGCTTCCTCGGCCCCGCCGCTTCTCCTCGCCGCTTTCATCGCTAGATCGAGTGGAGTGATTTGCTCAGTTTGATTTGCTCAGAGTCAGTCATTTACTTGACGTCGTGGCCGAAGTGCCGACTGCCGAACGGAATGAGTAGTTGAGTACTGAACTACTGATAGTGATATGCTCATATGCTATCTTGTCGATATCGCTCGATATGCACCGCTTGGTGCTTGCTACTGATAATCTGATATGCTATGCTATTGTATATTGTTGAACAATGAATACTGATTAGTCATTAGTCATTACTCATTAGTGATTACTGAGTAGTACCCTTTGCTACTGCTATGCTATTGTTGAATCGATTCTTGAGTAGTGAGTATCTTGAAGAGTGAATCGAAGAGTTATATGTGTGTTGTGTTGCTAGTTGTATGATTAACATAACTAATACTCGCACATAGTATTAGTTATGTTAATCATACAACTAGCAACACAACACACATATAACTCTTCTGTTCACTCTTCAGTCTTCTGCAGTCTGATAGTGTTGCTAGTTGTAGAATGTAGTTGCTACTTGATACTTGTATGTACTCTTGAACACTACTTGCTAAGTGCTAACATGGTACTTGCTACTGATGTGCAGCAATTTGATGGAAAATCAGAGAGAGCAAGGCGGCGATGACAATGCCGAGGCAAATGAAAGCAAATAGATCGAGCGATATGATCCAAGTACGATCCTAAACGAAGGGCAAAGTCCAAAGATCCCGGTGGAAGTATAGTTTTGGCCGATTTGGGCAACAAAGATAAGGTCCAATGCAAGCTTTGTGGAGTGGTTGTTTCTTCAGGAATCAAGAGACTTAAGCAACATCTTGCCGGGGGCTTTGGAGATGTAGAGAAATGCTCCAAGACAACTACCGCCATCATGAGAGAGATGCAAGACTACCTTAGGAAGGGGGCGAGGAACAAGCCAATTAATTATGATGATGATGATGATGATGTACAAGTGGCACAAGAGGAAGCACAAGAGATCGAGGAAGTCGACCAACCACAAGGAGAAGCAACACATTCATCAAAAGGCTCTTGGCCCTCTCTTCGGGCATCCACCACAGTACCAAGGCTAACTCCAAGCTCTGGGACAGCTACGAAAAGGAAGCTAGCAGCTGCAGCTCTTCAATCCAAGAATGCCAAGAAGCCTTCTCCCCATTCAAGGAACTAAATCTGTTATTAGTATGCTTCTAAGCTTCCCCATGAGGTGGTTGAGGAAAGACATGCAAGGGGAAGAAGCAAACATGCATGGAGCAGTTCAACTCTAAGGTCACCAAGGAAGATAGAGAGATGCAATGAATATATATCGATTTTTCTACTCGAATGGTATACCCTTCAATGTCGCCAAGTCTAGGTCCTTTGAGGTAATGGTTGAGGCCATTGGGCAAATTGGACCCAGCCATATTGGTCCAAGTTATCATGAGTTGAGGAAACCAGGGTTGCAAAAAGCAAAGAAGAAGATAGATGATCTGAGGAAGACACATGAGTTAGCTTGGAAGGAGTATGGTTGTACTATCATGTCAGATGGATGGACTGATAAAAGAGGACGACATTTGATTAATTTCCTTGCCAACAGCCCAGAGGGGACTTTTTTCCTAGAGTTTGTTGATGCATCAAGTCAGGTGGCTGATGCAAACATGCTAGCTGACTTACTACAGAAGAGAATTGAGGATGTTGGCATTCAAAATGTTGTTCAAGTGATCAGTGACAATGGTGCTAACTTCAAGGCAGCAAGTAGACTTCTAATGGCCAGAATCCCTACTCTATTTTGGACCCCATGTGCTGCCCATTGCATAGACCTCATGTTGGAGGAAATTGGTAAGATACCTGAGTTCAATAGTTGCATTACCAAAGCCAAGCGTGTCACCACTTTTATCTATAGGCATGGGAAGCTTCTTGATGCAATGAGAGATAAGACAGGAGGGTATGATCTTGTGAGGCCAGCAGCCACTCGATTCGCCACATCGTTCCTAACCTTGCAGAGTTTGTTCAAGCACAGAGCTGCATTGAGAAATCTCTTTGTGGATGAGGATTGGAATAGGTGCAAATTGGCTAAGTCACAAGTGGGGAAGAATGTAGCTGAAATTGTGCTCTCTACTAATTTTTTGAATGTTGTGCAATGCTCCAAAAGAGCAACACAACCACTAGTTACTGTGTTGAGGATCGTTGATAGTGATGAGAACCCAGCGATGCCAGAGGTTTTGGTAACTATGGATGTTGCCAAGGAGAAAATAAAGGAAGATTTTGCAGGCAAGGCTCTCCTTGAACGCAGTGATTGGCATTATTGAGAGGGTGTGACGCACCAAATGGAAGTGAAGCTATATGGGCTGCATTGTACTTGAATCCAAATAAATTTTATGCATTCAAAGAGAAAGATAGTACACGTGCCCGAAAGCTAAGAGACAATTTCAATGATGTTCTTTCTAAGATGGTTGGTCAAGACGACGAGGAACTTGCCACAAAGATTTCCACCCAAGCTAATCATTATGAGAAAAAGAGAGCTTGCTTTGGAAAGGCACTAGCAATATCAAGTCAAGGAAAAATGACCCCACGTAAGTACTCAATTGTGATTTCAATTTGGCATATTCAATTTTATTGCTTCATGAATCATGTCTTTTGTATTATTATAGTTGATTGGTGGGATGCATATGGTGGCGACGCATTAGACCTTCAACAATTTGCAAAGCGTCTTCTTGGTCTTTGTGCTTCGTCTTCCGGGTGTGAGCGCAATTGGAGCACCTTTGAATTTGTAAGTAGTTACTAACTAGTAGTCTAGTACTAAGTATTGTATAATAATAATTGTCTAATTGAATTTGTTTAATGTTCTCTTGAATCTTCACTCTTGAGTTTTTTTTTTGTTATTATTCCTTTTAGATACATACAAAGAGAAGGAATCGGCTATAGCACCAAAGGTTGAATGATTTGGTTTATATCAAATACGACCAAAAGATTGCTGAAAGATTTCAAAAGATGCGTGTAGAGGGGAACAACTTTAACCCATTGATCTTTGATGAGTATGAGTGGAACACTGATTGGATTGATGCGGGAGCTGAAGATGTCCATGAGGCAGAGCGTAAAACTGGATTGGGCACTTGTTGATGAGGTTGTGGGTGCATCAAGTGCGCTCCGTGGTCGCAATCTACCTAGGCAAGCCCGTGCCACAGGTGGTCCAATTCTTTATCAACGGCGACACCGTGGGGGTGCTGTAGGTTCAAGCTCAAGGCCGGTTGAAGAGGAAGATGGCAGGAGAGGGGAAGAGTTTAATGAAGATTTGGAGATGGATGATGAAGATATTGAGGATGACTATGGCGAATCTCCTCCTACTCCTCGTGACAATGCACAAAGTAGTGTTGGAGGCAATGGGGAAGATGATGCAAATTCAGATTATGATTGTTGATGGCTTGTGCCTTGATGGAGAGTTGTAGTTGTTTTGTAACTTTGATTGTCTTGAACTCTTTGTCTTTAACTCTGTGATGCACTATGCAGTAGTAGTACTATATGATGGTCTATCTTGGCAATATTATGCTAGTTTTTGCTCTCAATTTCATCATGTCAATTGTCAACTCAAAAGCTTATTTTATTTCATCATTTCAAGTTTACAAATATGAAATTACAAGTCAATGCTCAATTGCTCAGTATTCGGTAATCATTTTACAACTTTACATGCTAATGTTTGCTATCTTTCTCAATGGCAGGAACATATGGCTTCAATGGCTTTGATCTTGTATTCCTCTGAAGCCGCTTTCTATTGTTTCTCTCTACAACTTCATCTTGGATGGAGGTGCTTGGCTACCTGCAAAAAGAGCAAAAGAATGGCAAGCTCATCAAGGTATGCAATTGTCATTAACCTCTCTCTATATTGTTGTTTTAGTCAAGTAGTCAAATACTTATCAATTGAACCGCCTTAGTTCGCCTTTGCCTCGCCTTAGAGGATTACTAGGCGCTCGCTTGACGATTAGGCGCCCCGGCGCCTTAAGCGCCTGGGTCGCCAGAGGCGCCGTGGTCGCCGAGGTCGCCGTGACAACCTTGCATCGCATCGCTGTCTTTCATTGTCTTTCTTTACATCATGTCGCTATCTTTCGCTGTCTTTCGCTATCTTTCGCTGTCTATTTTTGTTGCGTATATAAACGAACGCGCGCGGCCGACCGACGAGCTCATAAGCGCAGCGCGCGTTCCGATTAATTTAGGTAAGTACGTGTTTAATTTTTTGCTTATTGCATTTTTTTACCGTTAAGTACGTGCTTAGATTTCGCTAACTGTTAGTTTTTGTCTATTTGCAGCTATGGCACGTACTCTACCACCCCTACTTGAAGCGGCATGGGACGGCAAGCATCATTGCCACGCTTGATTGATGGCGATGGGCCACCAACTCGCGACACGGGACCGAGGGAGACCTAGTCATTGAGACGAGCGGTATGTTTCGAGGCTTCATTAATCCGGCCGATTATGTTCGCCGCGATGTCAATACGGGCGTAACTTCCTAATTGATGCTCTCTTCTTTCCGCCTTTGGTTGATCGTTATACGGAGACCCACACGTTCCACTTCGGTGGGGAGATGACGGTGACACCGCAAGATGTCGCCATTACCGCCTTCCGCTGCGAGGCCGCAGCTTGTTCCTCCGAGGTCGCCGGACCGAAGGCGCGCGTCTCATTATCGCTTCGGCAGCCTATCCCGAGAGGTCAAAGGGCATTCCACACGGTTGGTCTGCGACGATTCATGCATTGCCCAATTGACGAACGGAGGAGGTGGTCCGATGCCACCTTATTGCATATTTGTTGTTTATATTGGGTGGATCATGTTCCCTAGCACGCAGGACATGGTGTACCCGAAGTTATATTCACCTTATGAGTCTATCGTGACGCCGAGCGATGAGGACGTGCCGCAAGATAGTTGGGGTTCACCAGATCAGGCGCGACGTCATCATGACTTTGTCAGGCGACGCTTGGCAGTCGCAAGACGGAACAGAGTCCGTGGTTTCGGGTTGCTACACGCTGTTATAACTGCGGGTCGGGAGCACTTCGCGGTCGGACGGCCAGATTTCCGCGCCCGATCCACCCTTACCCGCACACACAACATTTCTATGGCGAGGCGAGACGAGGAGGATCCGTGGAAGGCCCGACCATGGGATCCCGATGGATCGTGGGCAAGATGGGGTGGTCTAGGGAGAGGTGCGCCGCATATACCCCGAGTTCCATAATGAATTCGAGACCCTGCACGGGGGCAGCTTTGCGCAGTGACAAGACCACACGGGACAGCTTTGCGTAGTGATAAGACCAAAGGAGACAGCTTTGCACAGTGATAAGATCAAAGGAGATAGCTTTGCACAGTGACAAGACCACGCAGGGCAGCTTTACACAGTGAAAAGACCAGATGGACATGACAACAATGTACCTCCTCAGCTTTTCAGAACTGGACATGAAATTAACCACACCATGCCAACCATGGGGCTTATAAAAGGGGGTTGAACCAAACCCAACACTACACTACACTACACAATAGATACCCAGCTATGGACTCTTCGGCAAACTTCTACACGAGGATGTTGAAGAAGCAAAATTGGCTTAAACAGAAGAGGAAACAGCTACAATACCCAGATAAATCAATGAAACATGCTCCAGTACCACCACGTTTTCCGATCCCGCAATGTGTGTGTGGCGAACCAGCAGAGAGCCTCGTAAGCAGCAGCCCGGGCGTACTACACGTGCGGGCACCACCTCGTAAGCATTTCTTTCGCACGCATTGATTTTCGTCAACGTTGAATTCCTTAAAGTTTTAACTTCATCCCCATGAAATGGCAGCCAGAGATGCGCTGCCACTTCTTCTAGTGGATCGACGGCTCGGAGATGTACGACAGGGCATTCATCCAGCAGAAGTATATGCTGAACTACTCGGTGCGGGCCGAGAACTTCGTGCGGTGAAAACCTTACGTACCGGACCCTGTTGAGGACGCACCGAAGAAGCCCAGTAGTCGCCCGGGCGTAATCCATATCGACGACGTGAGTTATGAAGAATTTACATCCTTATTACGTTTTTCACTTACATCATACAATCACAGAACATGGACGACTTCGACATACCAGCCCGACGTGGACAAATTCCGCGATAAGGGCAAGGAAAGGCTCATGTGGTCGAGCCTTACGCCACAACAGATCCGGCCGCCTCGGCGATTCAGATCCACGACGTGAGTTACTTAAGAATTTACATCATTCTTACGATTTTCACTATACGCCCACTAACATCATGGAATCGCAGGACATGGACGACTTCGACATACCACCGACGTAGGGGCCCCGCGACAAGGGCAAGGGAAAGGCTCATCTTGCCGAGCCCGACCGCCCAGCAGTATCCGGCCGTCCGGCGGAATCAGACGACGACGTGAGTTATGAAGAATTTACATCATTCTTCCGATTTCCACTATACGATGAACTTACATCATGAAATCGCGGGACATGGACGACTTCGACATACCACCGACGTGGACACTCCCGCGACAAGGGAAAGGAAGGCCGCGAGGAGTTCAACATCGAGCTAGCAAGGAAGGAAAATGGCCCCGGTCCACGCAGAGGTCGTCATTACGTAGTAGTCCCCGTCCTACCCCCATGTATTTTACTATCCCCTAAAGGCATGTGTACTTATATGGTGCGGATGCTTGTGTCGCAGTTGTATCGTAGTAGTAGCGAGGATGACTAAAGCAATTAGCCGGACCATCATGCCATGTCACTACGTGTAACGTGCTTCCGTCAGATACTCTAATGTAGTTCTTGTTCGTGTCTCCGCTAAACCTATATTGCAAGTATGTCTCTTCTAGTGAAATCCCATAAAGAACCATTCGCACCGACTTCATCGAGGAGAGACTTCATGTTTTCGGACATCTTCATCATCATAACGACCGCTCTCAACCCTCCAATCACATTCTCAGATAAGCTTCATAAAGTACTCATCGATCGTCATTTATATACGCCAGATACGCCGCATCGCCAGACGACTTCATCATGGAGACACTCCAATAGTCCCGATACCTTTTATATATGCGCCAAACCGTGATTTAAACCTCGATTTGGATTAAAAACCCTACTTATTGCCCTTATTTCTTAATGAAAGTTTTTTATAAATCTCATGCGGATATTCTTTTAAATCAAATATAATGAAATCTCACTCCAATAGGTCCTCAGGCAAGACCGCAGTCGCTGGTCCCCCCCCCCATGTGTAGGAGCACTGTTTTGAGGCCATTTTTGCTAATTATGGGGAACGAGAGCTATTAATCGCAGCTACAGGGCTAGAATAGTAAAAATTTCGTGTACCCCACTCGGTAAGGCTGCCATGAACAAGTGGTTGGCTTCAAAAATTGCTGTTACTATCCAACGGAGAAGGCAATTGATGCTTACAATGTGCACTGTGCATCATACGGCGAGGTTGTTCAGACCTCCACGGATCATGGCCTAAAGGGATTGGAGACTAGAACACATCGTGCTTGGACATGGAAAGAAGCAGTGATCCTTGTTCAGTTTGTGATAATTATCGCACTGTAATGTAAACTAATGTAATTCCTCTATCTGGATGGTTGTAATTTATTCGAATGGACTTGTGTAGTTTCTGGATAATTTGATTATCTACATGGATATCTGGATGGATGATTATCTGCCAGTATTGCTATTCGGTCAAAAAAAATTATCTGAATACATGAGCTTCATTGTCTCCATAAGTTCCTCCACAGAAATTTGCAGCATATTATACTCTGTCATTACCATAAGCAAAAACAACACAACTTATAAAATACATGTCACAGCCAAATTTTCACAACCAGCAGCCGACCAAACCTTTGGGATAACCACACCTCCCTTGGGCCAAGGTGACCACACTCCTGTGTGTCTGTTTCCTACAACCAACCAAACAGCATCTATTGCATCAATCCATGCCCACCAACCAAGGTGCCTGCCAAACCTGGCTCACCCCAAAACAACCAACCAATCAACCAAAGCCTAAGGGCTTGTTTGGTTGGTGTCTGGATTTCATGTCTGAAAAAAAATAGTGTCAGGAGATAGCCTGAAAAGTAGATGATTTTTGTCTAGTCAAGTAAATCTAAAGATGAGTTGTTTAGTTAAAAGCCTCTACTTGAAATTAGTGAATAAAAAATAGACCGTTGGATCGAAACTATCAATGGTGGATCAAAGCTTAACTCTCAGGCGTGGCTTCCTGCCTCCCAGGCGCTCAATTTGATGGCCTGGACCTGACAGTTATACAGGTATGCATCCAAACATATGTGTGGCAGCCTCCAGAGCCTCTCATCGCCGGGCAAAAAATTGCCAGGGCTCAAAGCAAACAGCCCCTAAATCCGGCTAGGACCCAAAACCAGGCCCAAGGCTGGCCACCCAACTAATCACATCCTAAGCTCTCCCAAACGCTGTATGGTTGAGGGAGCGAGTGTAGCTAGCGTGGTAAGTTTTGCCGTTGAGCGAGAGCTGCTCACTTGGGTTCGAGTTTTGAACACACGTGCCTCACTAATAATATCTCCTGGGATTGGATCCGGTAGGATTAGTACACCCGTTTAGTGGTTAAAACATGTGTCCACACTCTATAAGGTGTAGATCTCCATTCTAGATTAGACGGGTGCTAAGAACATACCCACACGTACGTGTGATGTATGTGCATGAGTACGTGTGTGCGTCCTGCATGTACTTAAAAAAAACGGTGTACAATTTCTTAGACTTCTCAAGGACTACATGTACAGGAAACTTAAGGCCTCTGTATTGTTCTTCTCGAACTCTCATTTTATAAAACTAGCTGAATGCCTATGTGTTGCTACGGATAAAAGGCATATATTGAAATGTAATACAAATTTGTAAAATGCATAGTTAACAAATTAACAGATAGGCAAAAGGTTGCATCAGGTGTTGTGCTAATGGGAATATATGATTGTATGAATTATCAACAAATATGGTACAGTTATGAAAATATAACAAATGCAACATCACGTTTACTGATGGTGACAATTAGACATGGAGAGCATTCATTTTTATATCGCCGCATAAATTCAGTTTTTTTTAGGCTTTGCTGGCAAGCGCTGATATTTGAGCCATAGACATCGTTTTCTTCCTTCAACTTGTGTTCAAGGCCTTTTAATTTCTTGTGTAGCTCTCAGCTGTCGCAAGCGTCTTTCGAAGTGCTTGCACACACCGCCCCAATAAATATTTCATCAAACGCTTTCAGTATTAAGTAACGTTAGCTTGCTGGGGTCAAACTTCATGAGTTAATGAATTAATGTCATGTTAGATTTTGTATCATTTCAATCCAAATTGGAAGCAAATGCACAATCATCCCAAGAGCCAGTGAAATTAACAATTCCTAAATTTTCACAACAAACCTATTGAAAGCTAACCTGACTGAATACGGATGTACCACATGCCCACGCAAAGAGGTAAAGACAGGGAGGGGAAGTCGTATCTCACCGTAAGCCATATCACACGGTTATGCGCTTCAGGCGCCAAGACTTACCATCAGGCTTGTGTCGTGCGTGACATTCGCCGGCCACCAAGGTCTGTATTTGCAAGTCCTTTGCCCTCGATCGCTCACATCGACGTCGTAGGTGGCGTGCCACTCCCGCCTGACCGTCGCATGCTTTCTGCTATTGTGAGAAAGGAGAGCGAGTGGGATTAGATGTCGATGAGGGGTGAGAGCGATCATGTAAGAAAATAATGAGCAAGGCATTTCATCGAGCGACTGGTGGACAGTGAAATAGCGAGTCGTCGGGCTGATTTGTCCCGTGAGCCTAGAGCTTCGCAGAGCTCGCCAACTTCATGATGGCAAGGACGGAGGAGCTCGAGCTCGCCTGTGGAGTACGGGAAGCAACCGCGACGATGCGGGTTGAGGAACGGCGTCAGGGTAGCAAGCACTGTGTCGCGATGCTTTGATGGTGATGGCAAACACGACATTGAGAGTAGAGAGCGTACATGAGGACGGTGTTGGGGGCGGGACGACAGACGGAGGAATCACAGCAGGGAGGGCCTAGCACGCGGGAAAATCGACATGAGAGAGAGGATGGAGAAGACATTGGGGCACATGAGACGAGGGTCCAGAAGCCGGCGGAAGGGGTGAGAAGATGTGGGGCCGCGCAGGGATGGAGAGGTGAGAGCGCACTGGTCCCACCTGTCGCCGTGAATGGGTTGTGAGAGGAGGGGAGGGGAAGAAGAACACATCACTCACTACCATTAGAGTCTTTTTAAGTAGTAAAGATAAAATAGGCACACCAACAATTTTGAAAGGTTTGATTGCCCATAGTATCATATAATAGATTATAATTGCTATGGATAAAAAGAATCAAGGGGGCGCGGAGCAGATGGAGCCAGGGACTATGACAACGGGCCGCTTGTCAGCGCACATGGAATGGGGAAATGGACAGACGCAACACCACCCCCAACTCATATAAAGAAAAAGAACCGGAAGAGCCTTTGTTCATGCCAAGAGGCATCTGACCCCTGGCTTGCTGAATCTCTAACACGATTTCACGGAGACTCTGGCTATAGCTTCAGAATTCATTAAGAAAACGGCCTCTGTGAATGAAACCACGCACGCTACCTAGCAAGGGAAAACTTAGGGATAAAGCAGCTCAGCCACTCGATCCCCAAAACTTTGCTAATCATACCGCATAGTTTCCATCACAACGTCTTATTATACCTGGTGCGCATCATTCGCGGCCTTGAACTTTCCAATATAAATGAAACCATGCTAGTATGCAGCCGTGCCATCACGA
Source organism: Phyllostachys edulis (assembly GCA_036346405.1). Classification (NCBI taxonomy): domain Eukaryota; kingdom Viridiplantae; phylum Streptophyta; class Magnoliopsida; order Poales; family Poaceae; genus Phyllostachys; species Phyllostachys edulis. Next base: position 41,111,588 of record CM070555.1, on the reverse strand, counting down.
CACGCATGTACGATGCAAATCCCAAACAAAAGTGACATGCCACGAGTCTTACACTCTTACTGCCATGTTCGCTAGAAACTTCAGATTAAGAAAACAACTCGACGCTACACTGCACTACTCCGTACTCGCCACCAGTCCACGGTGACAGCAGCAACGCAAGCCACCGTTGCCGCAATGATTATTATTCAGTGAAGGAAGCAAACGCTTTAGGAAAGAGAGAACGAACCAAGCGGGAGACATGGCGGGAGCGGAGGAGATCGCGGCTCAGAGCGCCTTGAGCATCTCCTCAGCGCTGCTGTTGGTGAACGCGCCTCCCTCCTCGAGGTTGAGCACCTTGACCACGCCGTCCTCGGCCAGCAGCGCGTAGCGCCGCGACCGCACGCCGAGCCCCACCGGCTTGTCCGACAGGTCCAGCTCCACGCCCATGGCGCGCGTCAGCTCCCCGTTCCCGTCCGACAGCAGCAGCACCTCGTCGCCGACGCCCAGGCTCTCCTTCCACGCGCGCATCACGAACGCGTCGTTGACGGAGACGCAGGCCACGGTGTCCACCCCCTTGGCGCGGAGCTCCCCGGCCTTGGCCACGAACCCCAGGAGGTGCTTCTGGGTGCAAGTGGGCATGAACGCGCCCGGGATCGCGAACAGGACCACCTTCTTGCCGACCGTCACCGTCTTCAGTTCCCCGTAGGGGGAGTCAAAGTAGGAGAGCATCGCGTTCGGGAGCCGGTCGCCGACTGCGATGGTGGCTACGGCCAGGGGCATGGACGCCGAGGCGGCCCTCCTCGGCGCGCGGAGGAGGAGGCCGGCGCGGAGGGGGCCTGCGGCCACGAGGCGGCGGGAGGCGAAGGAAAGGGAGGAGGAAGAGGGGGGCGACAGGAGGAGGCGCTTGCCTGCGGCGGCGGCGGCGGCGGCTGAGAGGGCGGCGAGGGCGGAGGTGGCCATGGAGGCGAAGTGTTCGAGGAAATGCTTTGTCCGTTTGACTTTGGGAGGAGTGAGCCCTAGAAGGTTGGGGGATTTGGGTTGGAATGGGGGTGCGATTGCGAGCGGCGGGATCTGGCCGATGTGTTGGGAGGTTGGTGGAGGAGGACGGCGGCGTGATGGGGAGTGGGGACGGCTTTGCGTGCTGTTGGGCTGGGCGAGACAGGAAGCCCCGCATTCTGGGAGGTGTTGGGCCCAAAATATGCATTTGTAATGCTTTTCTTTTTTTAGAATGGTTAGTTGGTTACACTACTGGCATTTCGAAATGGTGTTCATTGATCAAGGGAAATTTGCATGTAAAATATTTTTGTCAAAAACTATAAACATGTAATTAGAACCGTAAAGTCTAAAGTAACTTTTAAGGAAATCCCCTCCATGCCACTGAAAGTTGACATATATTCCCTCTGTGCCACTAAAAAATGTGTTCTCCCCTACGTGCCAACGAGAGTCTTTTTTTATTCACCCTATGTCATTTTTGTCACCTCCGTTAATTGGAGTCATCATTAAACTCCAAAAAATCCCCATCTTACAGTCATCTTCTTCCTTCTCCACTCTTCTCACCCCCTCTCTTTTCTCTCCTGCCACCACCAGCCACCACCCCCTCCTCCCCCTCTGTCTCTTCCCATTCTCCGCCCTCAACTGCCATCGATCCCCTATGGTGTGATCCATTCGACCGCCCACCACGTAGCCCTCTTTCCGCCACGCTCCACCCCAGCCATCTCTGGTTACCGCTCCACCCCCACGATCCCCACCACCGGGCTGGAGCGAGGCCAGTGTCAACGGTGGGAGGTAGGGAGGGCCAGCATCAACGATGGGAAGTAGGGCAATGAGGGGGCCCAGATCGGCGGTGAGAGAGAGGAGGAGGGGCTAGCGACGGGAGGAGGAAGGCGGGGAAGGGCTAGCGGTGGGAGGTGGGGCGGCGGTGATAAGGAGAGAGAGAGGAAGATGATGTTGAAGAATAGAGGAATAAGAGGAAGAGGAATAAGGATGAAGAAGGAGGAGAGGGGGGAAGAAGAAGGTCAAAAGAGTATTTTTCGCGTGACAGTTGATAGAGAAAGTGACGGAAATGACATGGAGGGGGTAAAAATAGTCTCTTGGTGGCACATAAGGGAGTTTACTTTTTTAGTGGTGCAGAAGGAAACGGGAGACCGTGGGGTGCTCCAGTGGCATGAGAGGAATTTTCCCTAACTTTGACTTGACAATTTGGTAAGCAAACTTCACCCATCAACTTTCCCTTGATCCAAAAAGTCTTATCAACTTTCCCTTCATCCAAAAAGTTTTATTTTGAAGAGAAAATTCCTTATTTTCTATGCAAAGTTACCGGTTTTTCTGATATACCACTGGAAAACTACTCTTCTTTCAGTGTCTGTCTTATTTTTCTCTACCCTTTCTTGCTATTGCATCCCTTGACTGTGAGTTGTATGTTAATTTGGATGGGAAAAGACATTATTACCCTTCTTCTTCCCCCTTTCATCATCTATCCCCATCCTCCTCACCCCCTTCTCTTCCTCTCTCTCCACCCCAAATCGTCCAAGCCAGTGACACCCCAACTTCTTCCCCCCCCCCGCGAGATGTATGATGACAAACAACAAGGTCATCGCGAGCTCGTCTATGACGCCATCATGGTTCCCCGATGACCTAGTTCGAGTCAACATTGTTGGAGCCATGCAAGGATCCCGCGGCGCAACTTTGTGATGAGCCGGCGGCAAGGACAAGCGTCGCTCTAGCATCCACGACATCACCACCGTCAACCTGCCCGACAACGACCACGACAACCCCTCGCTATCGCCTGCGCTCAAGACCGCCTCGAACCTCGCTATCCCGGGCGATTCAAGCATCCTTGTCGGTTAAGCACTCGCCGCCCCCACCGCCTCGGCCAGATTCGTTGTCTTCCGCCACTGACAGAAGTCGCGCCCGCCAACGATCTCCATCACTGCCGCCTCCTACACCAATTACTCCGGTCTAAAGCCTCCTCTCACCATCCTCTACAAAAACCCTCCATCTAATTGGAGCTCCTATCACCGAATCATCGATGTCGTTGCTCTAGCTATCTTCCTCAACTCCAGGTGCCACCCTGGCTATCTCACCAAATCTGTAGGATCGAATACAACAATCAGAGGGGTGAATGATTGTTGTAGTCTCTTCATGAATTACCGAGAATGACCTCCGTTGGATTGAACCAACGACTGAAAACACCGTACTCGTGCTAGTTGAACCACCTTCGACCAGGTAGTTGATTCCGATTAGTAGTCGAAACATTCTGCGACCACGTGTAGTCGAGCCTCCTGCTATGACCACGTGATCAACAAAAGTGAAGTCAACGGAGGAGCGCTATCTCGCCACGCACTGCTTGGAACGAGAATAAGTCGAAGACGATGCCTAGACAAACACGCCACCAGCGATGACTACTTTTCCATGGAATAGATCTGATCTCTTATTTCTTAATCATGTTCTGTGGCTACAAAGTGCTCTAACGACACCCCTCAAACCCTAGCAAAAACTTCAAAAGCTTTCTCTCAAAAGCTGTCTGAAAAAGCCATGGGGTTTGCACCTAACCCCATCTCTATTTATAGCCTAGGGCCTAAACCGTGTCCTCAACAATACGGACACATAATCCTATCTGCTTCTGGAAATCAAGGGACCTGAAACCCTTCCAAACACAGGTTTTTCAAAATCTCTAAACCTTCCAGTTATGAACACCTACCATAACTCCTCACATGTCGAAGCCTTCGGGACCGCACCTCCCATAGCTTCTCCACGCATCATCCATCCACCTTTGATCTCCATGTACCCTAGTGTAAGCCCGACCACCTCGTGACATCCTTAACCGCCTAAACCTTGGATTTCCCCATCCTAGTCCCGGTCCTCCTCATCATCGACCATGACCGTCTCCACGCCCAACTTGCGCATGCAAAGACCAAATAATGTTTTCCCGGCACAAGTTCTCCAACTTGACCAATATTAGTCCACACACGCATATCACACCCTCATCTATCAATAAACACAAACCATACAATCTATGACCAGTTTCACAAGGGCCACGACCAGTTCCATAAGGTCTACGACCACTTTCACGAAATCCACGACCATCGTGAAGCCTACGATCAAGTCCACGACTTATGACAATCGATCGCAAAGCCTACAACCACGACTAGGCACTGTAGCTTTCAACCACCGTAGATTCTCCACTATAGATTTGACCATAGACCACGCACTATAGCTTTGACCACGTCTACGACCACGTAGTCAAAACCCTTCGAGCACGCGCAGTCGAAAAACAGCAAACAAAACTCGTGATGAATAACACTCGTAATGAACAGTACTCATATGAACAATACTTGTTATGAACAGTGCTCGTAACGAACAGTACTCGAAAACAAAAGCCGACCATGCACTCAGAGCTATAGTACTTAGAGCCCAGCACAAGGCACGATCAGACCACTCGATACAAGGCACGTTTGGACCACCCGTTCGGACTTTGCCAACGACTGAAACTTTCACAAACGCAAATTGCAATGCAACCCAAAATGTCAATTATTGCGGATATCATGGAGATATGTGCACGATCTTAGGATGATGTTACAATTAGTAATGTCGTTAACGGTTTGTCGAAACACGCATTTTCGTCAAAGTTTGAAAAGTCACAAGGCAGCGGTTGATCGACGCAAGCGCTATAGTCGATCGACCAAACCAATGATCGGTGGCGTTATGGACATGGTCGATCGCCACTCAATGGCGGTCTGACCGATCTTGTACTGTTCATCGGCCTAAAGTGGCGATGAGTGTTGGGTTAGGTCAAGTTCATGGGTTTCATGGCGTATGTGTTGCATGACGCATGTTTTGACTAACGTGGGTTAAGTTGTGAAAAACTTGTTCCCAGAATCGATTTCTTTGTCTATTGTTGTGCAGGTTGCTTGGAGGTCAATGACGGTCAATGGCGAGGATGATCGGGACTAAGCTTTGAGAGCTGAGGTCCGAACGATCGGGGATCTGGGGTGAGGTCAATGGAGTCAAGCATGGCATAAGAGGACAAAGGTGATTGAATAAGTCATTGGTCGGCGACGGGTTGGATCAAGCTGCGGGTCGGTGCAAGTGCCATGGTGGTTTCAGTGGGAGCCGGATGGGAGAGACTTGCCGACATGATGAGAGCCGTTGGATCAACCTACACGTGGCGAAGCATGGAAGTGCTTCACGAAAATGGAACTCGGTCTTTGCAAAAAGATCGAGAAGGGGTATTTTGGTAATTTTATCAAATACCGCCTTGGTGACCTTTTGACAACCCGCGGCGCAAGACGGCGCATGATGAAGCGGATTAGGTCAAGAGAAGATGAAGACGACGCTTTAAAATGCGTGCGTGTGTGACCCGTTTGTGTGTGGGCCTTAACGGGAGCCCATTAGGGTTTACTCTTCTAGAAGGTCTAAGCCTCCACTATAAATAGAGGAGGGAGGTGGCTGCACCTCTCTTCAACCCTTTCATTATTGAAAACCCTAGTTTTGCTTTTGTGCTTTGGGAGAAGATAGTTGGAGGTTAAGGTTCTAGAGAGTTGGATTTGATTTCGTGCTCATGTATTGAGTCTCTGTCCTCCTTGATGGAGTGCCTGTAAACTAATACCATATCAAAATCAATCCAAGGAAAGTTTCCTCAAGATGAGTCCATTTGCTTTCCTTCTCTCTATTTGGTGATTTTGACTCCTTCTTCGATCCGCGAGTTTTTGCTTGGTTTCTTTCCTTGATCTAACTTGCTGTGACATGTGGGAACCCATCTAGGATCATCTTGATCATCAATCACCCACGAGCAAGTCCCTAGATCATATTTCGATTTTGAGTCGGTTTTGGAGCATCCTTCGTTCAAACTAAAAAAGATAGAAACTTTGGCATGGATCTCTGCGATCCTTGATTGGAATAGGTTTATAATATCTTAGAGAAGGTGTGTCTCAAGTTTGGTAAGGTTTGGAGTCACAGATCAAAAGTTAGACCGATTCGAGTTTTGATTTCAGGCTGTTAGTTCTGTTCATCGTGCTTGCGGTCAGTCCGCACCTCAACCACCGATCAGTCCTCGATGCGGTATTACTCCTTCACCTGCTGCTGATGTTCCTGTCCAAGCTCCCGAACCTGCGACGACTGCTTCACCTCTAATTGAGGCTTCTACTGCATCTTCTTCATCAGCAGTACCTGCGGAGGTTGAGGAGATGCTATCTCCCCCAGACACTCCACTGCACATTCAGAAGCAACAACCTTCGGATCAGATGATTGGTAATCTTCATGAGCGAGTCACTCGCTCCAGGTATCATGATCCGAGTCTTTTCTCTCACTCTGCATTTGTAGCTTCTTTTGAACCCCGCGATATATCACATTGTTGGACCGAAAAGGCGACTAGAGGGGGGTGAATAGCAGCACGCTTACTTTTTCACTTTAATCAGATTCAACACAAATTTCACTCCAGTAGTTATGGAAGCTATGAAGATTAATATACCAGTACATCGGAAGACTAGTATTGAATCCAATCCAAAATCCCCAAAGCAAAAGACCAAAACAGGAAATCACAAACCCTAAACCAGAGGGCGGTCTGACCGACGGCCAAAGGGCGATCTGACCTCTCTGGCCGGACTGACCGGAGGCCGGACTAACCGCAGGCAAAAGCTCGGACTAACCGGATGCACGATGAACAGCGCAAACAGCCCGAAAACCAAAACTCAAATTGATCTAACTTTTGATCCGTAAGGCCAAACTCCACGAAACTTGAGACATACCTTCTCTAAGATATTAGAAACCTATTGTAATCAATGATCACAGAGATCCATGCCAAAGTTTCTATCTTTTTCAGATTGAACGAAAGTGGCTCCAAAACCGAGTCAAATACGAAATATGATCTAAAGACTTGCTCGTTGATGATTAATGACCAAGATGATCCTAGATGGGTTTCCACATGTCACAGCAAGTTAGATCAAGGCAAGAAATCAAGTAAAAACTCGTGGATCAAAGAAATACTCAAAATCATCCAATAGAGAGAAGGAAAGCAAAGAGACACATCTTTGAGCAATCTTTTCTTGAATTGATTTGATATGGTATTGGTTTACAACCACTCCATCAATGGAGGATAAAGACTCAATACATGAGCACGAAATCAAATCCAACTCTCTAGAACCCTAACCTCCAACTATCTTCTCCCTAAGCACAAAAGCAAAACTAGGGTTTTTCAATAATGAAATGGTTGAAGAGAGGTGCAGCCACCTCCCTTCTCTATTTATAGTGGAGGCTTAGACCTTTTAGAAGCATTAATCCTAATGAGCTCCCGTTAAGGCCCACACACAAACGGGTCACACACGCACGTATTTTAAAGCGTCGTCTCCATCTCCTCTTGACCTAATTTGCTTCATCATGCGCCGTCTTGCGCCGCGAGTTGGCAAAAGGTCATTAAGGCGGTATTTGGTAAAATTACCAAAATACCCCTTCTCGATCTTTTTGTAAAGACCGAGTCTCATCTTCGTGAAGCACTTCCATGCTTCGCCACGTGTAGGTTGATCCAACAGCTCTCATCATGTCGGCAAGTCTCTCCCATCCGGCTCCCACCGAAACCACCATGGCACTTGCACCAACCCCCGCGCCGCTTGATCCAACTCCGTCAGACCGAATCGCCTGCTCGGTCACCTTTTGTCCTCTTGCGCCATGCTTGACTCCATTGACCTCACCAAGCATCCCCGATCGTTCTGGACCTCAGCTCTCAAAGCTTAGTCCCGATCATCCTCGCCGTTGACCGTCATTGACCTCTGAAGAATCTAGCCCGCCATTATATGTTAATGAAGTGTTTTGGTGATTAATGACAAATGCATTTGTGAGACTAACATGTTTATTGATATACTTATTGTTTAGTCTAAATTGGATATAAAGGTGATAATCATCAAGGCATGTATGTGATTAATGACAAATCAAATTCATTGGATAAACAAAAAGGAAAATCCAAACAGGTATGCATTTATAATGACAAATATATTTGTGAGACTGACTCTCTTATTGATATATCTCATGATTAGTCTCGTTTGGATATAAAGAACAAAAGAGGTATGCATTCTACTTTGTATTCTTATACCCTGTTGTATTCCTCAGATCCAAAATATAGGTTGAACTTTACCAAGAGAATTAACCTAAATATGTGCATATGTTCTTACTACATATTCATGTATGCACACATATAGGGAGAGTTCATTCTATATTTTGAGGTTTCATTAGTATTGATCCATATTCCTGTTTCCACACATTTGGGATCTTTACTTTGAAACATATCCTGTGAATATATTCAACTTGCATAGTTAATATATTCATATGAGTATATAAGACTTGTGTAGTCTAAGTATACTTATATGTGAGTATAACATAACTTGTGTAGTTCATGTGCACTCACATATCCTTGAATATATCTAACTTGTGTAGTTAATATATTCATGTCTCAGATATGAGACTTGTGTGCTCATATATCCTATGAGTATATACAACTTGTGCAAGGCCTATATACTCATACCAATCTACATTCAATTACTTGTATTGAAGTGATTATCATCAATTACCAAAGAGGAAAGATTGTGGTATCTTGTCCCACCATTATGAGTTAATGGTTTGGCGTGGTAATTAATGATAATCATATTATAGAACTAACACTTTCCATGAGTTGGATGAATAGGTAGAGTTCTATAGTTGAAGACTTTAGGAGATCATCATGTGTTGATGATATTGAAGTCAAGAACTTGGAGTAAAGGATGCATCATATGTTGATGTGTATCAAGCTCAAGAAGAGGAGATGATCATGAGTTGATCATCAAGTCAAATGAAGACCCATCATGTGTTGATGGAAGTCAAGTGAAGGATGCATCATGAGTTGATGCATATCAAGTCAAGAACCCGGAGTCGAAGCAAGGATGTGCGTCATCAAGCTTCAAATGGTTGCGCAAGGCAAATGTATGACTAGCTAGGGCTAAGGATTTGTTCCAAGTCTTTTACCGGTCTCGGTGTTTGGTTGGGAGACCGGATTGCTAGTATAGGTTGCCGTACTATTAAGAGGGGTCCTTGACTAGTAGCTTGAGTTAGTCATGTGTTGATAGCTCACTATGTTTGCTCTAGCTCATCTTAACATGTTGCCAATATTTGCGAATGTGTTTTGCAAATAGTTGTGGCTCATGGATAATCCTTGTAGCATGTGACTTAAGTTTGCGAATATGTTTTGCAAATAGTGTAAGTCCATGTATCTTATTCCTTGTAGTGTGATTCTATAAGTTGGCAAATGGGTTTTCCAACTTGTTGAGAATCTCACTTGAATCCTTGTTTGCATCGCGCATCAATTTGGCCAATGTGTTTTGCAAATTGAGTTGAAGCGGAATGAAATTTGAGGCATTGATTCTAAAAGTTGGCAAATGTGTTTTGCAACTTGTTGAGAGTCTTGTCTTTAACCTTGTGTGCATCTTGTATCAAATTAGCAAAATGTGTTTTTGCAAATTTGAGTTGTGGAAAAGTCAAAATGCACTTGTTGGCTGCTGGCGGTCTGACCGCTTGTGTACCGGTCTGACCGGTGTTGTTGGTGTGGTCTGACCGGACCTCCGGGTCAGGAGACCCGGTCAGCCTTTTCCAGAGAAGTGCATTTCTGGTCCTTAGCCATTTTTTGTGGAGCGGTCTGACCGGCGTGTTTTGGGCGGTCTGACCGGCCATTAGTTGGTGGTCAGACCGGCTGTGAGCTCAACTGCTAGTTTTATAGCCGTTGGAGCTAAGGGCGATCGATCGCCATTATCTGGTGGTCGAGACGATTGGCCCAGATTCTCTGGAATCTTTCCCCAACGGCTAGTTTTTGAGTGTGTGCTATATATAGCCACCTTGGCCGGTTGGGCGAGGTTGCTGGTTGTGTGCTGGTGCCCCTAGACATTCCCTTGAGCAAAGAGCAAGCCTCTCATTCTCTTTTGTGCATGTGTTGCATTTAGTGAGGTTAGAGAGCAAACCCTAAGTGCATGTGTTGTCTTAGGTAGTAGATTTCGTATCCATTTGAGCTTAGACACTTGATTGATTCAAGTGAGCGTTGGAGACTTGTTACTCTTGGTGTTTGCCAACACCTAGACGCGTGGTGGCGTCGTTGCGCCGGTGAGCTTCTCAAAGAAGATTGTGAGAAGACCCGGGCGGTTTGTGAGTGGTGTGGTGCTCGCCATCTCCGGAGTGGAGGAAAGAGCAACCCTAGTGGAGCGAGGTGTTGGTTCGGTTTGGAACCGGTCCAAGTGGTTGGACTTACCTCGGAGGCGGGTGCTCAATTCGTGGAGCCGGTCCAATTAGTTTGGGCTTGCCTCAACGTGGATTAGGGGAGACTGGCAAGTCTCCGATCACCACGGGAAAACATCGCCATGTCATTGTGGTTTGATTACTTGTGCTTTACATTGTGCAATTTACATTACTTGTATTTAAATTGCTTAATTGTATGTGTATGATTGCTATCATCAATAGACTTGTATTGTTGGTGCACTTAGTTAAACCTAGTTGATTTAGGCTTTAATTGTGCAAAACCGTATTTGTATTAGCTTCCGCATTAGAAATCAGTTTTAGCCAAAGAAGTTTTTAAAACGCCTATTCACCCCCCTCTAGTCGGCCTCCTAGATCTTACAACCTCTAAGCAATCTGCACAACAATAGATAAAGGAATTGATTACAAGAACAAGTTCTTCACAACTTGACCCACGTTAGTCAAAACATGCAACATGCAACACATATGCCATGAAACCCATGAACTTGACCTAACCCAACACTCATCGCCACTTTTGGCCCATAAACAGTACAAGATTGGTCGATCGCCATTGAATGGCGGTGTGACATGACCTAATCGACCGCGTTCACAACACCACCGACCGCGCCCTAATCCGGGTGATCGACCACACCTACCTCGACATGATTTTTCAAACTTTGGCGAAAACGCATGTTTCGACAAACCGTTAACGACATTGCCAATTGTAACATCATCCTAAGATCGTGCACTTATCCCCATGATATCCACACACATGCTTTATCTGATTCTAACTGGATCAATGCCATGCATGAGGAGTTAGAGAATTTTGAAAGAAATAAAGTCTGGAATCTTGTAGAACCTCCTAGTGGTCATAATGTTATAGGAACCCGTTGGGTGTTCAAAAATAAACAAAATGATGATGATTTTGTGGTTAGTTACAAGACTAGATTGGTAGCTCAGGGCTTTAGCCAGGTTGAGGGGTTATATTTTGATGAGACCTTCACTCCTGTTGCTAGACTAGAAGCCATTCGCATTCTGCTTGTATTTGCTGCATCTAAAGGTTTTAGGTTGCATCAAATTGATGTTAAGAGTGCCTTTTTGAATGGTTTTATAGAAGAGGAAGTGTATGTTAGGCAACCCCCTAGCTTTGAGACTCCCAAGCATCATGATCATGTTTTTAAGCTATCCAAAGCCTTGTATAGTCTTAAGCAAGCCTCTAGAGCCTGGTATGATAGACTTAAGACCTTCTTGCTTAAGAATGATTTTGAAATGGGAATAGTAGATAAGACTCTTTTTATTTTTAGGCATGGGAATGACTTCCTGCTTGTTCAGACTTACGTGGATGATATTATCTTTGGTGGTTCTTCTCATGCTCTTGTTTCCAGTTTTTTTGAGACCATGTCCAGGGAATTTGAGATGAGTATGATGGGAGAGCTCAACTACTTTCTGGGGCTTCAAATCAAGCAATGCAAGGAAGAGATCTTCATCCATCAAACGAAGTACACCAAGGATCTGCTCAAGCGCTTCGAGATGGGTGACTGCAAGCCGATCGCCACCCCCATGGCGACTTCGACTGCTTTGGAACCAGATGAGGAAGGAGAAGGCGTGGATCAACGCGAGTACCGCAGCATGATCGGCTCCTTTTTGTACCTGACGGCCTCAAGAGGACATCCACTTCATGGTCTACCTCTATGCGAGGTTTCAGGCGTCTCCGAGGACTTCACATCGCCAAGCCGTTAAGTGCATCTTCAGGTATTTACACTCTACCCTCCAGTATGACATTTGGTATTCCTGCTCTTCTTCATTGTCCATTCGGGGGTTTTCTGATTCTGATTTTGCGGGATGTCGGTTAGATAGGAAGAGTACCTCTAGCACTTGTCATTTCTTAGGCACTTCTCTTGTCTCTTGGTCTTCTAGGAAGCAGTCTTATGTTGCACAATCCTTCTTTGGTTTGAATATGTAGCTGTTGCTAGTTGCTGTAGTCAGATTTTGTGGATGGTGTCCACTCTTAAGGACTTTGGGTTAAACTTTGCTAGTGTTCCTCTTTTCTGTGATAACCCTTCTGCCATTAACATTGCTAAAAACCCAATGCAACATTCTAGGACCAAACACATAGACATTCGCTATCACTTCCTTAGAGACCATGTCAAGAAGGGTGATATTGTGCTGCATTTTGTGGAGTTCGAGGCTCAGTTAGCCGATATCCTCACCAAGCCAGAAAGACCCAACAAGATTTGTCACCTTGAGTAGCGAGTTAGGGGTAATTTATCCCTATGGGTTGGTTTGAGGGGGAGTTGGATCTTTTCTGATCTTACCTTATTCATTTGATCTTTTGTTGATCTTCTTTTGAACTTTTTGATCCTTTTTTAAGGTTTTTTGAGTTTTTCTTGCATCTCATTGTATCATATTGTATTCATACGAAAAATCCAAAAAGATGCATTGTAATATAAGCTTTTCTGCTTATCTTTTAAAATTGATGAAGCTTTGCTTATTACCCTTTGGAGCTTTAGTATTTCAATTCTTGCTCAATGCCATGTCTAGTTCTTTGATTTGCTAGAATTATCATGCTTTCACATGTGTAGCTAAGTCTTTGCTGAATGAGTTAGAATTCTAAAAAAACAACTTGAACTAAAACTGCAATAAGTGGATGTTTTAGCTAGTTGCACAATTATTACTCCTTTTGTGACATTGGCCCTATCAAAATTGTTTTGTTAGCTCTTGAATCTAAAATTGATCATTACTTGAGCTTCTTGTGCTTCTGAGAATCTAAAACTGCTCTTGTGCAAAATGAAAAATGAAAAATCAATTTCAAAATTGTCTTATGCTTAAATTGTGCCAAACTACTCTCACGAGACTGTATGTCAAAGACATGAATTTGGAGATAGTTTGATGATCCAGACGATCTCATGAGGACTGCTTGTCAAAACTGACATGAACATCAAGATTTGTTGTCCTGGTAGAAGCTTAGGAAGAGTTTGTGGATGGCTCCTAGTCTAGGATCTTTTTCACTAAGATATATCTTTAATAAACTTCTGGTCGAAGCTTAAGAAGAGTTTGTGGATGGCTCCTAGTCCAGGATCTTCTTCACTAAGTTAGACCATTAGTCAACTTCAATATTCATTGCAAATGAAACATTATTGAAAAATGGATATTTGAGAAAATTGAGCAAAATGATTCATTTCAGGACCTGTTTGTCTCTTAATGTGGTCATTGTTAGCTTTTTGATCTCACATTGATATTTTGACATGGCCATTATCATTTTAGGATCCCTGTTGGTGAACTTGCTAAATTTAAAGTTTTGCTTAAATTGATAAAATTAATTGCTTTATATTGAGCCTTCGAGCTTAGCTTTGATATATATGTATTATCATGATCTTGCTAGCACTGTTAGGCTTGATATATTGTTTGTGTAATATTAGAAATGTTTGCTTGTTCTTTTAGGTAATCTCCAAAGCTTCTTGTACTCAAAAATTGAAAAATACAAAAAATGAGACTTGGTTTTGGATCCACCTTCGCTCAAACTGAAAAAGATAGGAACTTCAGCATGGATCTCTACGATCCTTGATTGGAATAGGTTCCTAATATCTTAGAGAAGGTGTGTCTCAAGTTTGGTAAGGTTTGGAGTCACGGATCAAAAGTTAGACCGATTTGAGTTTTGGTTTTGCCGCATGCGTTACATTCATCGTGCTTGCGGTCGATCAGACCTTAGCCACGGATGGGTCCTCGGTGCAGTTAGTCCGCGTAATAGCCTCCGGTGAGTCCGCAATACGATCAATCCGCATAACTGCCGTCGGTCAGTCCGTACTTCTGGATTAAGTTTGTAATTTCTTGTTTTGGTCTTTTGCTTTGGGGATTTTGGATTGGATTCAATACTAGTCTTCCGTTGTACTGGTATATTGATCTTCATAGCTTCCATAGCTACTGGAGTGAAATTTATGTTGAATCTGATCAAAGTGAAAAAGTGAGCGTGCTCTTATTCACCCCCTCTAGTCGCCTTTTCGTTCCAACAATTATTCATCATCACAATATTCACGACCTATCTACATGGTCTAACAAAATCCACCAGTCAGCGGCAATCTCCTACTCCTCCTGCGCCTCAATGACTTCCATGGGTCGGGCCACAAACCTCCCCGCCGCGTTGTGCCTCACACCGGAGGTCGCCGCCGTGGTGCTGCAGTGCTACTGCCACCTCACTGTGCCATCACTCAAGTTCTTCCTCTTCGTCGGGGCGTTGCCCGGGTCCTCCCACCTGCCGGACTCACTCATCATCCTCGCATGGCTGCCCGGTGGTGGCATCCGGTGGGGCAGGAGAGATGAGTGAGAGGACAATGGAGAAGGAAGAAGGAAGAAGATGAGGGCAAGATGGGGATTTTGGGAAAATATTGACGTTTTGTTGCTAACAGCAAGTGGGACTAATGGGGATGACGGCAATGGCATGGGAGGGTAACGAATTTTGCTCTAGTGATACTAAACGTAAGAGTAGTTTCTGGGTGGCGTATTAGGAAAACCAGTAACTTTAATAAGGAATTTTCTCTATTTTGAATAGCACAATGCACATTGATTTGGTTGCTTACCAAGTGTTAATATTGCATAACTTGGTACTTTGATACAACTGTGTGAATCTAGTAAACAAATAATTTTTCTACAATAAAAATAGGATAACTGTTGGTGATTTGGGTTATGTTTCAGCTAGGTGCATCTTATACTCTAGATTATATGACATCTCTTTATATTTTGTCCTAGCAATGAGCAAACCACATTACTACAAAACAGGCTATACTAGACACATCATCATAGACGGTTCACGTGGAACCGTCTGTGTTGTAATTATTACAGACGGTTTTTAATAAGAATTGTTTGTGCTATGTAACGATGGCTAGAACTAGTTAGACCCGTCTGTGATATGTAATTATCACATACGGTTTATAATTAGAACCGTATGTGATAATTGCAGACTCCACAGACGGTGTTTAATTAGAACTGTCTGTGATAATTTACAGACAATTATTCACAAGAACCTTTTGTGCTAATTCGCAGACACTTCCAACCACAAACCGTCTGCGATTTGTTCAACGCCGCCGCTTTGGCTCCGGCGCTATGTGTCTCTTCGTCTCGCGCACCGACGGTTATATAAGAATGATCATCCGCCATCAAATATGAATCCCCACATCGCTCTAATCTCTTTCGCACCCTCCATCAACAACTAGTAGAGTTAAAAAGAACAATGGCTCCCCGATACTCTTCTTCCCTAACGCCAGCGTTGATGACCTACTTAGCCATTTTGTACGAGCACCTCGCTGGCCGTACGCTGACGGATGTTGCGGAAGGACACTGTGTGAACAATATTGTCCTCCCTCCTCCGACGGAGGTTATGCCGGAGCATGTGATGGCTACCTTTTGCCACCTTGACATCCTCATCTGCAACGTCTTTCGGGCGGTATCCCTCTTCCGGCGAGCTAACCTCACCATCAACGTAGTCCTCAAAGAAGACGTTGCACGTCTCTAGGAGGATTACCGTCACTTGGAATCTGACATCGAGACGTCGGCCAATCGGGTAGACCATGCTGAGATACCTGAAGCGAGGGAATTGAGCCTCTACGTACATTTCTACTTGGTGCTTGAGTCGGAGCGTGTTTGAGCAGCTCTCCAACGAGCGCATCAATGGGTGGATGTGTTTCGAGGAACCTCCGCTGATCTCAAACCCTCCGATGCCGACCACGTCGCCTACGAAGAATTGAAGACGGAGATACCGATCTACCTAGGTCGCAGGAAATAAGTTGAACTTTTTTTATTTCTACTTTTTTAAGAAAATCTTTTGTCAGAAGCGACTGGCCACGCTGTTTGGTCATATATAAATACAAAAAATGATTTAAAAAAATCCAGTTTGAAGTTAAGTTACTGTCTATGGTTTTAGTAGTCGAAAAATAACACTTTTTTTTAACAAGAACCGTCTGTGATATATAATTATCACGTACAGTTATTAACAAGAACCATATATGATATATACCTATCACAGACTATTTTTAAATATAACCGTCTGTGATATGTTCAAGCCGTTTCGTCTCCCACGCAATGCGTCTCTTCGTCTCGTCTTGCCGACGCGTTACGATCGTCTCTTCTTCTCGTCGTATAAGCGACGCGATCGTCTCTTCGTCTCGGTTTGTGATACGTTTTAAAAGAATGATCATCTCTTTCGCACTCTCCATCAACAACTAGTAGAGTTAAAAAAACTCGATCACTATGGTATTGAAAACTCACAAACCGTATGTCGCGCACCATGGTGAGCACACTGAGCATGGCGGCAAGGACCAAGAAGAGGAGGTCGGCAATCATCGTCGCTCTTCCTCACGATGTTGTCATCAACATCGTCAGCCTCGTGGCCGCGAGCTCTCCTCAACCCATGGCTGACCTCTGCAGCCTACGAGCCACGTACATATTTATATACCTACAAAAATACGTACTACTGTTTGTGGCGGTAACCAATCTATGCATGCATACATGTTAGCCTTTTAATTCGACTAGAGAAACATGTCACTAATCTGACTAGCAACAACACCCTTAATTTGGCATTTTAATTTTCTCTTACGGAGTAATTCTGACGTCTTGAATTGTGTACGTATATTGGAGTAGTAAGGCCATGTACAAGACGTCCAAGGAGCACCATAGGGAGGCGCGTGGCACTGGAGAAGGAGGAGGCGATGAAGTGGCTGGACAGCGAGTGCTACCTCGCCGTCGTCAACTACCTGGCCGACGCCAGTAACCCGGAGGCCTGCTTCATTGTCGGCCTCATGCTCATCTTCGCGCACCAGGACATGCAACGCAGCCTCGTATTCCTTGAATGGGGGACCGTCGCCGGTCACAAGGCCACACCCTATGTGCTCGCCCTCCTCCTCTACACGGCCGCACGAGGCGCGCGACGTTTAGAAGCAATACATCAGCTAGGTCGAGGGCGAGCCGGTCGGTGGGTGCGAAATGGCCAAGAGGACCAACCGGGAGTGCAAGCGGTGTTGGAAATAATCGAGGATAACTTTTTAGAATCACGTAGGTCGCTCAACGCCTATGTTGCTGGGGGATGGATACAAAATGAACCAAGCGCCACACTGCGACACAGGACGCGATTTCGATTCGCTTCAAAGACAATAATCCTATATCATACTTCGTAACCTGACCTCTCGAACTGACTATACCTATATATATAATTCTATTTTTGTAGTGCCATCAGCAACTACAAGGCAATGTATGTGCATTCTACGTTTGTTGTCATATGCAGGAAAATCATGAGTGATAAGACGAAGGATCCAGAGGTTTGTCAGTCAATCTCGCAATAATTATTTTCCTAATTATGAATTTTAATACATATGCTTACTACTTTACTCCTAACGACACGGAATGGCAATCGAAGTAAGTGCCTTCGATGTGGACAAACTCTCGGACATTCGAGGACAGCTCGCCTTCTTCATCACGGGGGAGATCATTAACCGGAATGGAGAGTTTCACACCGGCGACACCGATTTATTGTAATTCACTTTGAGTTGTAATTCAATTGTAACTCCAGTGACAACACATGAACTTTCTTTTGTAATTGATTTTGAGTTGTGAATCACTGAGTTGTATATATGTGATTTATCTGTTTTCTGCTCACTTGTTTTCAGAGGGCATGGCTAGCATTTCCCGAGGCTAGCCGAAAAACCGAATGTTTTTTAGCTATAAAAGGATCTATCATAGGCGGTTTTGTAGTATAAATCGTCTGTGAAGACCTACTATCACAAATATTTTTATGGTATAAACCGTCTGTGAAGGCCTACTATCACAGACAGTTTTTTAATAAGCCTTCACAGAGGGCTATAACCAACAATTATATGTGATAAGTCGGATATCACAGATGGTTTTTTTACTAACCATCTGTGATATGTCTGATATCACTTACGGTTATTTTTACTAACCGTCTGTGATATGTATCAAATCACAGACAGTTGGTACATATAACCGTCTGTGATGGCTGACGTATCATAGACGGTTCTTGTTACTAACCGTTTGTGATATGTCACCAATCACAGACGGTTGGTGCATATAAGCATCTATGATGGCCTAAGTACCACAGACGGTTTTTGGTATAAACCGTCTGTGCTGTGACTTATCACATACGGCTCACAAACCGTCTGTGATAACCGTGTGTTATCATAGACATATAAAATCAGACGGTTCAAAAATCGTTTGTGATGATGGTTTAGAACCGTCTGTAATGACTCTTTGTGTAGTAGTGCCAACATGTCGTTTGGTTCTATATTGCCGTAGACAATGCACTATGATAGCTATCTTATCCGCACCAAGTTTACTACCAATGATGGTGTTAAACACTTGCTCGTTGCAATGTGAGGATGTGGAACTTGCGGTGGATCTTTTCGTCCAACCTAATCACTAACCTAAGGTTACATTAGGCTTGTGGAGTTGTGGAAAAATAAACATGTTGTTTGGTGACATTAGAACGTTCCTCATAGTTTATATGATCAGAAATGCTTTCATGGTTCTGATTGCAGCAAATGGTTCTACTTGCACCTCAAGAAAGACCAACTCCAGGAAAAGAAATAAGCAAAATAAAAAGAACCCTTCAGGCCTTCATCATGTGATGGCGGCTCACCAAGACAGAAATATCTTACCTTCCCGGTCAGGCTCAAACCCAAACTGAACACACAGACGCACAAAACCCCAAGCCCAAACCCACCCAGGCAACTCGAGCCACGATATTTGCGATTGCGCCTCGACTCCGCGAAAGCCGCCGAGCCTGCCCCCTAACAACCGATAGGCTCCGGCCTATTTCACCTCCACAAAAGCATTAAAAAACCCAGAAAAGAGGGAGGGAGGGAGAGAGAGAGAGAGGAGCAGCGTTCTCTCGCTCTCCTATCCTCCCCCCTCGGCCATCCCACCCCATGGCCTCCTTCCCCTCCCCTCTCGTCGCGGCGGCGGCCTCCGCGCCGCCCCGCCTCGCCTCGGGCCTCCCCCTAGCCGCCGCCGCCGCGGTCCGGTCCTCCTTCGCCTTCCGCCCGCCTGCCACCGCCGCGCGCCGGTCCTCCCTCGCCGTCCACCCGTCCGCCATCGCCTCCCCGGCCACCCCCCTCCGCTGCACCCACCGCCGCGCCGTATCGCCCAGGTGAGTACTGGCTACTGAGTCCGCCGCCTTGTTAGCGTTTATCGGGTTCCGCGAATTGGCCGCGGCTGATTCGTGTCGGTGTATGTGTATGCTTGCAGGTTGAGGAAGCGGACGCAAGGGCTCTGCGCGGCGTCGGCGTCGGCGATTGGGGGTGTCGGCGAGGAGAGGGACGGGTGCCTCTCGTGCTTCCCGAAGAGCCGGAGGCGGGGGAGGCCGGGGCTCGCGAGGTTCGCGCCGTGCGCGCTCCCGCACACGTCGGGGTTATCGCTACACGGCCGGTTGAGCGGGGCTAAGGTTCGTTTCATCTATAATTCATCTGAATTGATAGATTAGGAATTTGGTTTTCTTAATCGGATTGCACGCGATGACTGTGCTGGAAAAAGTACTTGGTTCGTTACTTGGGATGTTGGGTTTTGTTCGGTTGCTTGTTTAATGGTGCGAGTGATGCGCGGGGTTTAGGATCAGTACAATAAATGTGGATTGGCCATCAGTAAAACATTAAGTGTTACCTGCATGTTATTAGAAGGGTTGTCCGACCTCTGTAGAAGTCTAATGTGGGAGAAGTTGCATGTTTGTTTTTTGAGTAAATGGCAGGCTAATTGTTGAACTTCAAATTTTGAAGCTAGTCGGAAGTCTTGTACTGCAAATCATTGTACCAACCAACATTCTGCAAGAGAGCAGTTACATGTTGGTTTTTGAATATACCGTCTCTCCCCTCTCCCATCCCGCTGCCCTATGTTGCACCGATACGTGATACCGGTACGAAAATACAGAATTTCCCAAAAACAAGGATACGTTGATACGGCGAGTATATATGTATTTAAAAATTAGAAAAAATGTATAGAGGCTACGAGAGATTGAGACAATAAGATTACCTTGATGAAAACAATGTATTCCTTGCCAATAGCCATTTGTCGGGCCGGTCGACCTCCTCAATTCCTCCTCAGTCCATGCAAATAAATCATGTAGACAATATTGTTATTAATCATTAAATTGTAGATTTGCAGTTGTAGGCTATATGAGAAATTCTGAATAAAGAAAGGATGACTTACCCAACAAAATGTCAAAATGTGATTACCAAAACTACCAGTTCCTTGCGCATCAGGAATTTGAGAGCTTCCACTTGCCATTCGAAAGCAAAATGATGACCCAATCACATTCTCTACTGAGTACTGACTACCAACTAGTGAGTAGTGACTACTCCTAAAGAATCAACTGCATAAAATGACACAGTTAGTCAATCACATACCTAGATCAAGAGGGAGGACCAGAGGAGAAATGCTCGGTGAAGGCGGCGTCGGGCGAGAGCAGTGGCAGTGGCAGAGAGGAGGAGGAGCTCCTGGGGGGCGTCGGGCCATAGTGGCGGCTGCGGCAGAGAGGAGGGGCGGAGGAGGGTAGGAGGAGGGGCTGTGGAGAGGGAGGAGTAGCGGCGGAGGAAGTAGGGGCAGCGGCGGAGGGAGTCCTGGCGGCGGAGGCACATGGCTTGGAGGTGAGGGGTGGTTGCGCCTACGTGTATGGAGGAGGAGGCCAGGAGGGGCTAGGGTTACTCTTCTGTTGTGACTTGTGAGTTTGGATGTTGGGCTGGCCTTTTTAGAATGGGCTTTTCTCGGGCTTTCAAATGAATGGGGTTGGGCTTCGCGTATAGGAAACGTATCACGGTGTATCGACGACGTATCGGGATTTTTTTTAAAATTTTCGAACCTAAATTCCACCGATACTTTGTGATACCGTATCACACCGTATCCCGCCATATTGGTGCCGTATCGTGTATGGGAATGACAGATTTGTGGAGTATCGGGGTATCTGAGCCGCCGCTGCCTCATCTCCTTCCTGGCGTTGCCCCCTCCCATTAGCACAGAGCGGTGGCGGGGAGACAAAATCCAGTGGTGGGGAGGTTGAATCCGGCGACAGGGAAGCGGAATCGACGGTGGGGAAGTGGCAGCGACGTCGATCCGGCCGGCGGCGTGGTGGAATCGACAGGGGCGACATAGAAACAGCGGCAGTGGCGTTGATTCCGCCGGTTGTGACGTCGATCCAGCCCGCGTCAACGCTGCCTTGGACCGTCTCAATGCCGCCTAGCTCCGCCTTGGACCGCCGAGTCGATTAGGGGCAAATCGTGGCGGCAAGCTGGCGCCGCCTAGGGGAACACTGAGCATTGTAGAGTATAGTGTGATCTCATAATCCAAAGCTTCCCTTTTTCATGTTAAAAAAGGTTACCATTTTCTGAATGACTTCTTTGCTGATTTTCAGGTCAGGCATAGTCATATATTAAATGCTGCTGGACCTGATGAACCACATGTTGCAAGTCCAACATGGTCTGAAACCGCTCTTGATAAGCCTTATCTTGATCACGCGATTACAAAGGAGGGGCTTGAAGATTTCCTTAACATTCCGCTTCCTTCCCATCCAAAGCTAATCCGAGGCCGATTGAAGAATGGCTTCCGATATCTTATTTTACCAAACAAAGTACCAGCAAACAGGTGAGGAAAGGAAACTTCTTTTTACCTCCATCTATTTCATTTTTGGTGAAAGTGCTTTCATAATCTTCTGCTGCTACAACAAAAGTATTTACTTGATTTGCTGCTATTAGCTGGATCTCCTAGCATACTGGAGACTTGTGGTTATGACCTATGGCATGTGTCATGGTAACTCTTCACAACTGATTTTTAGTGGATCCTTCGATCCTTCGTACAATCACAGCCTTAATTTCCCAATGATCTAGCAATTTACGGTGTTTTTTGTTTTTTTTTAATTTGAATGCAATTTTAAAGATACTTCAAAAAGTTATAGGTGAATCCCTTGAATAGCTGAACTAATACATAGTGTTGATTTGAGTTTTTGAACATCAAAATTGTGTGCTAGTATATGGATCCAGCAGAAAATATTGTAGCCACCCCCCCCCCCCCCCCCAAATTTTAAAGACGTTTGACAAAATTATAGGTGAAGCCTTTTACTGATTTGAGTTCTTGAACATAAAAATTGTATACCATTGTATGGATCCAGCAGTAAATATTAAATCAGTGCCTCATTCATGCTGGTGGATTACGCTAAAGCTTGTGCAAATATGTATGTAGCAAGCAAACATTACTTTGATATATGTGTCAAATATGTGCATTAAGGTTCTAACTATTTTAGTTTGCAGGTTTGAGGCTCATATGGAAGTTCATGTTGGATCAATTGATGAGGAAGAGGATGAGCAGGGAATTGCACATATGATTGAACATGTTGCATTTCTTGGCAGTAAAAAGCGTGAGAAACTTTTGGGGGCAGGTGCAAGGTCTAATGCATATACGGACTTCCACCATACAGTGTTCCATATCCATTCTCCAACTAAAACAAAGGTCCTTACTTTTGTTGCTTTTCTCAATGTTCATTTTGGAATTGGAAATGAACTCCTGGTGGTTTGTTCAAGGCCGTCTTTGCTTTCTTGTTTGCATATTTCCTTTGACAAAAGGACTGTATGAAAATGAACTGGCAAATGTATTTGTTGACCATCATATTCTGTGCATAAAGTATCTTTAAAAATTAACACTTTACATTTAGATTTTTTTTAATCTGATGAATTCAAATTAGATGTCTCCTCTTGTTTATTTAAGGATTTCACATATTAATTTGTCTTTTGTGTGGCAGGAATATGGTGAAGACTTACTCCCTTCTGTGCTGGATGCATTGAATGAAGTAAGATATTACTTAACGACTTCCCTATTTGGAAAAAATTATAGGCTGTCTGTAAACTTTTGGCTATCATTTTTTGTTAAGGATGTTTGAAACAGCAAGCATATTAATTGGTTGGAGGGATGAAAAACCCGGCCGGTTCTCGCCAGTTACCGGCGGTAACCGGATTTACCCGTGGGAACCGGGGTTCGAAATACCGGCCGGAAAACTTCAAAATTCCGGCGGAAACATCTCAAATTCAAATTTATCAGGACGAATTCTGACCGAGTTTTTTTTTTTCTGAGAATTCCGGTTACCGGCCGGTAACCGTTACCGGTCACCCGGCGGGATTCCCTCCGGAAACGGTATTCTGATCCTTGGTTGGAGCAGCTAGAGTCTGTCTGTCAACTTTATGCTATCATATTTTGTTAAGGATATTTGAAACAGCAAGCATATTCAATTGGTAGCTGATGCTTTTAGGTTCATGCTATCAATATATTTGTGTAGTCTGTTTGACAAATCTCTTGGTGGTGTTAGTAGATATAACCAAATTCTGCCAATTTATTTCTCAGATAGCTTTTCATCCAAAGTTTTCTTTGTCTCGTGTTGAGAAAGAGAGAAGAGCAATTCTTTCAGAGCTCCAGATGATGAACACAATGGAGTATCGTGTTGATTGCCAGGCAAGTAAATTTTTTTTATGCTGTCCAGTGTTTTACTGTTTGAGACATCTTCTGAGAAGGGTTATAATCTTTAATACTCCTGGAACTCATGCTGAATCAACTAATATTTAAGGACACTATCGTTCTGTACTAAGTGTGGTTCCTATGGTGTAGTTGTTGCAACATTTGCACTCAGAAAACAAACTGAGCAAAAGATTCCCTATTGGACTTGAAGAGCAAATACAGAAATGGGATCCTGATAAGATCCGCAGATTTCATGAGCGCTGGTATTACCCTGCTAATGCCACTTTGTACCTGGTAGGAGAATTTGATGATATTCCCAGAGCAGTGCGAGAAATAGAGGTAATCAGAAGATACATCCTCTTAAGTGTTGTTGTTTATGGTTTTGCTGATTTGTTTATAGGATTAAGTAGCAGGCTAGTTAGCTGAACCATTGCAATGCAGGCTGTATTTGAACATACACTTCCAGAAAACGAAGCGGCCCCTATGTCAACTGCAAGTCCCTTTGGTGCCATGGCAAGCCTTTTTGCACCAAAGCTACCGGGTGGCTTGGCTGCAAGCCTAACTGGTGAAAGATCACCTGCCACTGATAAAATAAAGCCTATAAAAAGGGAAAGACAGGC
This sequence comes from Phyllostachys edulis, assembly GCA_036346405.1. NCBI lineage: Eukaryota > Viridiplantae > Streptophyta > Magnoliopsida > Poales > Poaceae > Phyllostachys > Phyllostachys edulis. The sequence goes on along the minus strand of CM070555.1, from coordinate 41,087,262 downwards.
GGTTAGACCCCCTGTAGAGCATAAATGGTCTCTTCCTGGAGTTGATCAGGATGCCAAGCCTCCAGCGATTTTTCAACATGAGTTGATTCAGAGTTTCTCTATCAACATGTTCTGCAAGGTATGATCTGTTAGAAAGATGATAATAGAGTTTTGCTATTCACAACTGTACAACTTATTCGTTAATTTTTTTTTGAGAAAACTTATTCATTAATTGAGAGGGCATATATAAACATTGTTACATGAGCCTCATGGGCTACATGAGCAAGAGAGAGAGAGAGAGAGAGAAAGATGAGACTAGGGTTTTGCTATTCACAACTGTGCAGCTTATTCATTAATTGAGAGTGTATATATAGACGTTGTTACATGGGCCTCGTGGGCTACATGGACCATGTACAACAATCTTAACACCACCTTCAAACTCAAGGTGGATCAGGAGGATCTGATGCACTGAGTTTGAGTAGATGGAGTCGTTGTTGTTCTCAAGTTTGAGCTTTATTGAAAAAATCTGCAATTTGAAGCTCTGAGCGAACATACTTGAGATGGTCGACTACTGACAATGAGATCGTGTGAAGAATGCATCGACACCAATGTGCTTTGTCAGCTCATGCTTGATTGGATCACTAGTAATCTGGATGTCACTTATATTGTCACAAAAGAGAGGTTTAAGGATTGTTACAAACTTACAATGGATACTAAGATCAATCAAGAGCCATCGAAGCCAAATGATCTCTGAGGTGGTAGTGGCAAGAGCTCAAAGCTTAGTCTCTACACTAGAGCGTGACACTGTAGTCTGCTTCTTGGACTTCTAGGCAATGAACGAATTACCAAGAGAGATACAATAGCTAGTGATAGATCAGCGATCAGCAGGATTACTTGCCTAAATGGAGTCAGAGTAAGCGTGGAGCTGAAGCTTACTCGAACTGGCATAGAATAGACGTCTGGACGCAGTCCTCCTCAAGTATCTTAGCACACGAAAAACATGACCATAGTGGATTGAGGTGGGAGCACTGACAAACTGGCTAAGTACATGAACAACATGAGCAATATCTGGTCTAGTGATAGTGAGATAAACAAGGCTCCCAACGAGCTGATGATAGCAAGAAGGATCTGTCAGTGGTACTTCGTCTGTAGGTCGAAGCTGTAGGTGGAGCTCCATGGGTGTGATAGAATTGCGTGTATCAGTCATACCAGAGCGAGCAAGCAAATCCTGAACGTAGCGATGCAGAGAGAGATAGTAGTCATCACTATCCAAATGAACCTCAATCCCCAGAAAATAGCTCAATGGTCTCAAATCGGACATCATAAACTGTTCACTCAATTTCCTCTTCACAAAAGCCACATAATCCATGTCGTCTTATGTGATCAGCATATCATTGACATATAGCAGAAGCAAAGTACGACCTCGCTGAGAAGTGTGAACAAACAAGGCAGAGTCATGCTCACTTGGAGTGAAACCAGCAGCTCGAATCACGGAACTGAAACGCTCAAACCAAACACGATAACCCTTATGCTTAGGACTACAACCCAGGAAGATACTCAACCGACTGAGCACTCAGCTTTGTGCGCCCACGAGGTGCTAGAAGGACATAGCAGACAACCAAAGACACGAAGATGAGCATAGCGAGAAGGTGCTCGATACAGGACCTCACGAGGATATACCCTGAAGCTTGGAAGAGGGCTGACGGTTGATGAGATAGACTGCCGTAGAGACCGCTTCCCCCCAGAAGTGAGGGAACAAAGGAGATGGAAAGAGTACGAGTAGTTTTAATGATGTGAAGGTGCTTGCGCTCAGCAACACCATTCTGAGCATGAGCACCAGGACACAAGAGTTGAGGAAGAGTACCCTCAGAAGAAAGGAACCGACGAAAGACTGATGAAAGATACCCTCCCCCAGAGTCAGAAGGAAAGACACGAATGGAAGAAGAAAATTGTGAATGAACCATCTTAGTAAAAGACTGATAAATGGAAATCAACTGAGAACGATGTTTCATAAAATAGATCTAAGTATATTGAAAGTGATCATCAACAAATATGACATAATAATTATGACCACCCTTCGAAGCAAAAGGAGATGGACCCCATATATCCGAATGCACCAAATCAAAAGGACAAGAGGACTGAGAGGTACTACTAGAATATGGAAGTTGTAGCTGTTTCCCCAGCTTACAACCAGTACAATGAAAACTAGAATCAACAGTGACATGACCTAAGAAACCCTAGTGAACTAGAGTGGTGAGGTGAGCTCCACAAAGATGACCAAGTCTATGATGCCACTTGCTGAAGGAAGAACCAATAGGAGACTGAGATGATGACATAGTAGAAGACACTAAGGCCTTTGACGTACTGGTGGAAGGAAGATGTAAGGTGTCCAAGACATAGAGACTAGGAGAGCCTCTACGACGATGACCAGAACCAATGACTTTTATGCTCTGACGATCCTGAATGAAACAAGAAGAATCATCAAATCCAATGAAACAATTCATATCAGTAAGTTGACCAACAGAAAAAAGGTTCATAGATAGCTGAGGAACAATAGACACATCAGGAACAGAGAAGTGAGATGTAGAGAGTGCCTTGATGAATGATATAGCAAGATGTACCGTCAGCAGTGTGAACATATGCAGCATCAGTCACGGGCCTATGAGCAACAAGCTGAGAGCTGTTCGATGTAACATGAAAGGAGGCACCCGAGTCCAGAACCCAAAGATGAGCATGCTAGGAGCAGAAGGTGCAACTGAGGTCATAGTAGACACTGATCCAGAAGTCACAGTAGGTGTGGGTGTGGTAGCAGTGACTGCTCCAGTAAGTGTTCTTGGAGGCCCAGTAGGTGCTCCATGACGATGATCAGATGGATGTCTAGCACGATAATCAACAAGCTGATCTGGATGTAATCTGAAGCATTTGTTAACAAGATGACCAATCCTCTTGCAGTGAGAACATACCAACTCTCCTATGGGTGTCGCTCTAGATCTAGACCGCTGTGAGCGACCCAGGACAGCATGTGGTGAAGATCTTGAGGTAGGTATAAGCGAATGAAGACAATTCTCATATGCAATCAAACTAGAGAGCACCTCAGTCAAAGTCGGTGGAGTGGGATAGTTGAGTAACTGAGTACGAACATGTTCAAACTCTGGTCGAGGCCCCCATCACAAACTGATACATGAGTGTCAGCTGAGCATACTCATCTTTGGCAACACAAGACTGGCAAGCAGTGGCAACCTTTTGTGTCATAGACTCTAGAGGGCTAATGATATGAGTGAAAGCGCTGTAATACTCCTCCACTGTCTGACCCTGTAGCTGCTGAATACTATGAAGGTTCTTGAGCAATGTGAAGTGAAGAGCACCACTAGACTGAACATATCTCTTTTCAAAGTATGTCTACATCTGCTTGGCTGAAGTATGATACACAAGACTCATCCTCAAAGAAACATCAACACTCAGAACAAGGTCATTCATGATACGATCATCCTCTTTCTGCCAAGCCTTTATTGCCTCAACGTCAACCTTCTTTGGACCAGGACTGTCAGTCAAATGAGAGACCAAACCATAACCCCTAAGAGTAGTCTTGGCTGAGAAAGCCCATGCTCGCTAATTCAACCCATCGAGCTTGATGTCCGTGAACACGAGAGATGAACTGCCCCCAAACATTGAGTCAGATTTTGCCATCTTGATGGGCCTCAACCACACAACAGCAAGCAATCAACAGTAGACAGAAAGGAGCAGTAGCAGTACCATCACACGAGTCAAGCAATACCATGAGTAGCAGTACCATCTATGATGCACGGACACGGATACGTCGACACGACACGACACAGACACCGACACCGACACGGGAATTCGTCATTTTCCCAAAAATACCGATATGGTGGCACGCCTATATATATTTAAATAATAAGAATAAATTACATATATGTATCATTTTTTATGTTTCTTCATGCTTGACGAATTGAAATTTTGTAAAGTGTAAAATAAGCTCGGAATATGTACCTCTCAAAGATGACCCTTGCATTTTCATTCTTCTTGCAGTCAATTCATGAATCATGATATGTTCAATTGTTCATATGAATACCATTTTCAGAAATCATAATTCCATAAATCTGGGAAAAGAAGTAACATGATCAGCAAGAGTTGCAAGAATATAAAGATAACATAGATACTTAATTTTTGAACAATCAAAGGCTCAATCAAAGGCTCAAAGCAATAGAGCAACTACAATCGATAAGCGATAAAAATTAACAAGCAGTCAAATTCAAATATAGAAACTTAAATGTATAGTTCAACCAAAAGCAAGGTGCCACTAGGCAACAGCCCAACATAGAAGTGGTTCAACTTAAGTTACATAACAAAATCAAATTCCAGTGGCAAGACTAAATAAAAGACAGCATGGGATGGGACTCTTAGTCTTCCACTTCATCCTCATTTTCTTCTTCGATCATCACAGTAGAAGACTCATCTTCAAACAACACACTCTCTAACTCTGGTTCTTTTATACAGAGTTGAGCAACTTCGAGAATGCCAACTTCAGTAACATACTAACATATTAACATGAGAACAAGCATCAATACATCATTTATGTACTGATGCTATGCTTGTGATACATAAATGAATTGATGCATTGATGCATCAGTACACAAGCATCAATGCATCAATTCATTTATGTATCACAAGCATAGCATCAGTACATACTAAGTCTCACTGTCTCAGTATATCACAAGTCACAAGCAATTAAGCAAAGCATCAGTACACATGTAGCCTCCAATCCTTCATACTGGACTAACAGACATACTAATTAGTAATTACTAACTACTAAGTTTGTCACTCACTCAGTCTATCACAAGCAAAGACAAAGCATCACCATCAGTACACAACAAGCAAGGCCAAAGCATCACCATCAGTACACAACTTCACCGAATTTGGAGTCATGGCATGAGAGTCTGGGAGGTCCTGAGTCAAGGCGGCGTGAGTGAGGAATCTACGAGCCAAGTGGCGTGACAAATATGTGAGGACCGAGGCCGGGGCGACTGCCATGAGGGAGGACCGAGCTGGAGCTGGTGCGATGATCGCTTCGAGGAGGACCGAGCTGGATCCGGTGGCAATGACGGAGGAGAGCCGCATTTGGAGGTCGAAGCGAGGAGGAGCCGCCGCCGAGTGGAGGTCGCATGGTGAGGAGCCGCCGGCCGAGGTCGCATGCGAGGAGACCTGAGCCGATCCGTGGCGGCGACCTCCCGAAGCCGATCCGGTCGCCGCGAATGGCGGCTATGAGAGGCCGACGGCGCGCGGCTTATACGTCTTGGGACACAGCAATGCGGCTTCGCTTTGCGGGGGAGGCAACGGCCGGCCGTGTGGGATCGAGGCAAGAAAACCTAGCTATTCGCTGTGTCTGGGCTAGGCCGTGTCCTCAAACGTGTCGGACACGCGGCCACGACGTGTCCGACACGTATCAGGAATTTTAAAAATTAAAATTTATTATAAAAGTCGCCGATACTTCGTCAACATGTGTCGGAGACGTGTCCGACACGTCGTTCGACATGGATACGGCAGTTTTCCCAAGTGTCCGTGCTTCAAAGAGTATCATCACAGAGAGCAATAGTACCGTCACCACGGGGTTCCTGGAGCATAGGCAAGAAGATGAGCAAGCACGGGCGTTGTTGGAGCACAGGTGTTGAGATGAAGGCGTGGTGGCTCGAGCAGAGTCGTCGAGGAGGATGGTCGGGCGTTCCTGGACCCGAGATGAAGGCACGTGGCGCGATTTTCTTTGGACCCGAGACGAAGCGCGGTGGTTCCAATGCAGCACAACTTGTCGGACTCGAGATGAAGATTTAGGCTGCCCGCAGTATGGATCCGGAGGGGTGCGGCGAGATGAAGACAAGGCGACTCCGGCGGCGCGGATCCAGAGTGGCGCGGTGACCGCCAGGCAACGCAGATCCGGAGATTCAGAGGAGGCGCGACAAGAAGCTCGGGCGCAGATCCACTAGGGCGTAGATGGATCTGCACAGCTGGACTCGAGACAGGAGGCACGACAAGGAACTCTACGCTGATCTAGTGGCAGAGCACGAAGTAGACTTGTCGCTGATCTGGCGGCAAAGCGCGATGGCTCCAGGCGACGCTGATCCGACGACACGGATCCAAAGAAGCAGAGGAAGATGCAATGAAGGCAACGAGGCGACGAGGTGGCGGCGCTGGGCAGGAGCCTATCGGCCCGCGGCAGTGGAGAAAGCACAACAATGACTGGTTGTGATGGGATATGCTTATGGAAATAGGATTAGGGTTGGAGGTGGCTCTGATACCATGTTAGAAAGATGAGACTACGGTTTTGCTATTCACATCTATGCAGCTTATTCATTAATTGAGAGGGTACTAGTAGGCTTCCCGTGCGTTGCAACGGAACCCCAAAAAAGAGTGATACATATCAGCAGATGAGATCTTAAGCCGCATAATAAATATCATTTTTCTTTCACACATATAAATAGAAACATTAACTCCACCTATTGCATCACCTACTACACTCAGAAATTAAAATTTTGAGCTCATAGATTGTTTTCATTTGGAAGTTGAAGTTGATGCCAACTTCCCTATTCGACGTGCTGCCCATTTCCAATCATTGCCGGTTAACAAGGAAGAGGGCTACGCGTCGATGGCCACTTTATTCCACCCTGAACCCAAGCTACAACTTGGTTCTCACGACCATTGGTCTCTTCAGCCCTCGCCAGGCACATTGTGGCGAGGAGGTGGGAGGTCGGGGGAGGAGGCGGTGGCGGCGTCGCGGTGGTAAGCAAGGAGGTGCGGTGAATACGAGACAGCAGCGTGGCAAGGGAAGGACGTCTTTGTCTCTGCCTCTTCCTCGTGCGCTATCGCTGCCTCACCTCTCTTCCCTGCCGCCACCGCTTCTCCTTCCAAGGTACCGTCTCCTCCTCTCCTCTCGGTGCCTTCTCCCATCCTCAACGCCGCCTCGCCTCCCCGCTATCTCCTCTCGTTGTTGGTGTTACCTCCTCGCACCGCCGCCTCCTACGTGGTCGGATCTCCTCATCTTCGTGCACGCTGTCGTTACAATCCGCAGACTGAGTGCCTAGGGGGGGGGGCGGGATCTCGAGACACAGAGCGAATGTTGGATAGGTGCAGATGGCGAGTAGCGGCGCGGATAGGAAGGAGCGGGACGACGACGAATTTCGGTGTGCATGTGAAGAAGATGGGGAATTTGGGAGAGGTGGGAGAGGCCAACCGCGCGCACGACAGAAATGACATTGTCCCGCTGTGCGGGGGCAAACTCCTTTTATTAGTTAATATATATAGACATTGTTATATGGGCCTCATGGGCTACATGGGGGAGAGAGAGAGTACCGCAGTCTTAACATGATCAATGTTCATTGTCTGCTAGTCTTTACTCTTTAGCTATGCTTTATGCCTTGGTGGCTTAGTTTAACACAAAATCCAAATGTTTCATTTGTAGTTCCTGTTATTATATTTACTAGATAAACCAGACCAGCGTTTTGTTGTAACATGCGTGGGGTCTGATAGCCTTTTCATCTCTTTTTTGTGTGTAACATTTGTCGTCTCATGCATGGTTATTAAGGTGTCGCTTAGGCGCCACCTAAGTGGTAAGGCGCCACCGGGGAGCAAGGCGTCGCCCCCGCCTTGCCACGCATGCCTATGGTGTCCTCTGCTCGGAGCCTTCGGTGGAGAGGGAGGTAGAAGGAGAGGAGAGGAGCTGGGAGCTCACCTCTGGAACGACGACGACGGCCCCCTCCACCGTGCAAAGCCGCCGCCTCCGGATCTCCCGCCGCTCCGCCTGGTGGGTCTCCCGTTGCTCCGCCCGAAGTCTCCCGCCGCTCGCCTCCGATCCGTTGCCGCGCGCTCATGACCGTCGCAAGGCCATGCAAGCCGGCGCCGCCAATGGTGCAAACGCGAGGAATCCCTACGCGTATCCTCCTCGCCTCCGGCCTTTTACGAAGGCAAGAGTGCATCGAGGCGCACGATCAAGATCCAATGGAGATCGGCCTTGGCACCGAGGGCGATCGATCAAGATCCAATGGTGGAGATCAGCCTTGGCACTGAGGGCGATCAGATCAAGATCCAATGGTGGCACTAGCATGATCTATGGCCGCACGTTCAAGATCCAACGGTGGAGATCAAAGCCAAGGAAAAATGGACACCCTTGATCCTAAAATGTTCATTTTATTTGTTAACTTAGCGCCTTAGCATGTTATTAAGGCGTCGCCTCGCCTCGCGCCTTACCGCTTAAAAGGTGTGAGGGGGTGGGTCGCCTCGTCTCGCCTTACCGCCTTAATAACCGTGGTCTCATGTACACAATAGTGCACCGAATATGATCCTCTTTTAAGACATTCGAATAGGATGGCTTGTTCAACTTACTGCTTATTTTGGTGAAGTCCCTTAATCATGCATCATTTGCATATGGCTGACTATTGCTTTTCATTTTTGGACAGATACCTGCTAACCAAGTTCAGACATATAAAGACCTGCGCAGTGTCCTGATGAAACGGATATTTTTATCTGCCCTGCATTTTCGAATCAATACAAGATACAAGGTCCGTGATTTTGAATAAAATTCGTGATCTGATGCCTTATGGGATACTCTTTGGAAATCCCATACATGGTCTTCCCTTTTTTCGCTTGTTGCATCAGATTAGTTCAAGTGCTTCACATTCTTTTCTATCTATGCATATATTTTCTCTCGCAGATTGTTTGTATATTTTGAACAGACAGATATGTTGGGAGCTTTATGCCTACCACAGCATGTGTGTTTGCATAATATGATATTCTCACATGAATATCCATAGTTGTTTTGGTCTTTTGGTTAACCTAATTAGCTATTCAGGAGTGCATTGTACTGGATGACTTGAAGCATGAGTCCTTAGGATGTTCAGGTTCTTCCAGTGAAGAATTTGCACATGTTACTATGTTAGGATATCATTCTGTCTTTTAGCAGGAAATGAGTATATATTAGGTAGTTACATATTTATAGTTTATAGTTCGAACTGACTGAAGTGTTTTTCCCTGTCTTTTAATGCTGGTATTTTATGCAGAGCTCAAATCCCCCCTTTACATCTGTTGAGCTGGATCACAGTGACTCAGGAAGGGAAGGATGCACGGTCACCACTCTTACAGTAACTGCTGAACCCCAAAATTGGAGGAGTGCCATCAAAGTTGCTGTTCATGAGGTTTGTGCCTTCATGGATCAATTATCCCGTATGTTTTACAAATATTGTTTTAGCCATTAGAAATATAGATAAAAAATCCTAGATAATGTTAGCTTCGAAGTAGTTCAACACTACATCTATTGTGATGAGCATATGAAAGTCCTGAGAAATTTGTGTTGATTTAGTACTACATGGAATAATCATTCCCTTTTTTGGGCAGTAGGAAAGAAATGGTTTAGGAACAACAATTATTGAATATAACAGATGAAAAGGAATTTAATGGAAGATATTACAGCAAGATTGTCCTACCACGAGCCATGCGTACTCAAGCCTAGCCTGGTCTATGCCCTGTCTAAGCCTGCTAGTACAGTCTAATCTGGCATGATCCAAGCCCAACTTAGGCACAATCCAGCCCAAACCTAGTCTAATCTGGCATGATTCAAGCCCAACCTAGGCGCAATCCAGCCCAAACCTGAGCTGGACCTAACCCCAGCTGATCCAAGTTTGACCCAGGTTGAATCCAGGCCAAGCCTGAGCTCTAGCCAACTCAAGAAATGTTCAAGACTCAAGAGGTGCTATTACTTCAACTAATGGATGGGTATTACTTGGTAAATGGCTGCCATTGATTTGATGACGTTGCACAATGGTTGAGCTTGGTTAGTATTCAACTTTGGATGAGAGATATATTTCTGTTGCACAAGTGCTTTGCCCTTTTATTTGAACGACTTTATCGCAAGGTTCCATTCCTTTTTAGCAACTTTTCCTTGTGCTGTTTTAGGTTCGGAGACTCAAAGAGTTTGGTGTCACAATGGGAGAAATGACTCGTTACATGGATGCACTAATAAAAGATAGTGAGCAGCTGGCTATGATGATTGATAGTGTTCCCTCGGTTGACAACTTGGACTTTATTATGGAGAGTGATGCACTTGGCCATACTGTTATGGATCAGTTGCAGGGACATGAAAGTTTGCTTGCGGTTGCAGAAACTGTCACGCTTGAAGAGGTACTGTCTTGACTATTTCTTTTATACAAGTCAGTGTAAATAGATGGCATCAATCTGTTTTTATTATCACACACACACACACACACACACACACACACACACACACACACACACACACACATATATATATATATATATATATATATATATATATATATATATAATTCTGCTAGTTTTTATGATATTATAGTGAGATACATTTTACCATTTGTAGGTTAACACTGTTGGCGCAGAAGTACTGGAATTTATTTCGGACTTTGAAAACCCAATGCACCACTTCCTGCTGCTATTGTGGCCTGTGTACCAAAAAAGGTCCATACTGACGGAGTAGGTGAAACTGATTTTGCGATACATCCAGAAGAAATCATCGAGTCCATCAAGGCAGGTCTTGAGGAACCCATTTACCCGGAGCCTGAGGTACATTGGTTATTTGTGATGTCTTGCAGTATTGCTTGTTGTGGAACTATCTGTTGGAATGAGACTTAATATATTCTAATGGGCCAAAAGGCCAATATATCATGTACAAAGTAGGTCAATATGCAAAGAACATCCTAAGCTATATACATATCTAACATCCTAAGCTATATACACATTTAACATCCCCTCAAACTCATGGTGGATCAACAACACGAGTTTGGAGGGGTAGAAACTATGCTGAACTCTAGTCTGTGCCTTAGTGAGGAAATATGCTAACTGAAGCTCTGAAGGCACATAATGAAGAGCAATAACTTGGTCTTGCACCTGCGATCTCATGTATGAAGCGTCTACTCCAATGTGCTTGGTGAGCTCATGCTTTATTGGATCTCGAGCAATGCTGATCGCATCAGTACTGTCTGATAAGAGAGGAGTCGGTGCAGAAACTGAAACATCGATGTACTCAAGTAACCACCGAAGCCAGATGATCTTCAGCTGTCAATGACGCCATGGATCTCAACCCGGCGTTAGCACTCGAATGGGAAACGACAGTCTGCTTCTTGGTCTTCTAGGCAATCAGAGAGGAACTAAGAAAAACACAATTGGCAGAAAGAGACTGGCGATCAGAATGATTGCTAGCCTAGGTCGCATCAGAGTACGTCTGAAGTTGCAAAAAATTGGAGCGGGAAAAAAAAGGCGACAGGTGATGGTCCCGCGAAGATATCACAGAACACGAAGGTGACTGTAGTGGAGCTGAGTGGGAGCAGAGACGAACTGACTGAGGATGTGAATTGGGTGAGAAATGTCAGGTCGAGTGATCCCAAGGTAGATGATGCTCCCGACAAGAAGGTGGTAGCGAGTGAGGTTCTCAAGAGGCTCACTATCAGTAGGCCGAAGGTGAACACCAAGCTTCATAGGAGTATCCACTATACGCTGATTAGTGAGACAAGCGTGCGCAAGGATATCATGAATGTACTTTTCCTAGGAGAGGTAGTAGTCCTTAGACATAGAAGTGATCTCAATCCCAAGGAAGTAACGAAGAATGCCCAAATCAGACATCAAGAACTGCTCATTGAGACGCTCTTTCACAAAGGCAATGTACCGAGAGTCATCTCTAGTAATGATCATATCATCCACATATAGGAGCGTCCGACCTTGAGGAGAGGTGTGTACAAAGCGGGCAGGGTTGTGATCATCGGCGGAGAAGCCGACAATGGTGACAACAGAGGCAAAGCAGTCAAACAAAGCACGAGGGGCTTGTTTAAGCCCATAGAGTGACGAAGGCGACAAACCATACTATCAAGGACAGAATACCCAGGGGCGGCTGCATGTAGACCTCACGTAGCTCGCTATTGAAAAAGACATTCTTAGTGTCCAACTGAGAGATGAGCCACTGTCGAACAGAGGCTACAACAAGGAGAGTACGAACAGTGGTCATGTGAGCGACAGGAGCGAAAGTTTCATCGTAGTCACGACCATGCTCCTGCTGAAAATCACGCGCCATAAGACAAGCCTTATAGGCTTGTAGCGTTCAAGGGAACCATCCGAGTGGGTCTTGATCTTGTACACCCACTTGCACATGATAGGAGTAATGCGTAGGTAAGGGCACAAGATCCTAAGTGCTAGTACGCTTCAAAGCAGTAATCTCCTCAGACATCGCGAGTTGCCACGCAAGGTGAGCAGCAGTCTCATGGTAGGTCGTAGGTTCAGAAAGAGCAGCGGTTGCGAAGCTGTAGCGCTTAGAAGGCCTGATAATGCGACGACCACGAAGATCGTATCTGGGAGAAGGTGGAGCAGGACCAGCAAGGACGGAGAAGAACTGGGAACAGGGCCCAACAAAGGCGGAGGCTCAACTGGAGAAGTAGGCTGAGGACGGCGAGAGTAGTGTAGGGGAAAGGGTGGAACCTCAACAAAAGAGCTGGAAGGAAAATCTGGAGAAGAGGGAACATGTGGAATCGTTGGAGAGGGAAGCGAATAAGGTGGAGGCGAAAGCGAAACAGGAGTGGAAAACTGAGTGTCAGGAAAACTCAGAAAGGAGATCGACTCAACAAGAGAATCTGAGATGACAGTAGAGAAACGAGGGTAGTAAGGCTAGGACTCATCAAAGTTGATGCCCCGAGAAATCCTCATCCGGCGAGCAACAGGGTTGTAGCAGCGATAACCTTTATGCTCAAGACTGAAGCCGAGAAAAACACACTCAATGGACTAAGCGATCGACTTAGTGCGCCAGAGTGGAAGGACGAAGCGTAAAGCAATAAGGTGATCAGACGGAGCTCGACCGTAGAGACGCTCAACGTGAGTAGAACCCTGAAGAGAAGTGGAAGGCTGCATGTTGATGAGAAAGTAGCAGTGGATACAGTCTCAGCCTAGAAGAGATGTGGAACAGAAGAGGCAAGCATGAGAGCAAGTGATGATGCTTACGCTCAGAGACACTGTTCTGAGCGTGAGCACCAGGATATGAGTACTGAGGAAGAGTACCCTGCTCAGCGAGAAAGCGACACAAAGCAGCAGATAGGTACTCGCCAGCAGAATCAACACGAAAAGCACGAATGACCGAATCAAATTGAGTTCGAACCATGGTGGCAAACCTCTGGTAAATGAGAACCTGACTGCGAGAGGACATGCAGTAGATTCAAGTATGATGAGAATAATCATCAATAAAGATTACATAGTATCGATGACCCCCTTTCGAAACGAAGGGAGTCGGACCCCAAACATCGGAATGAACAAGATCAAAAGGACGAGTCGAGACAGAATCACTAGAGGGATAGGGGAGATGCAACTACTTGCGAAGCTTGCAACCCATACAAGGTAAAGAGGTCACTAGAAACAGAACCAAGGAGACCACGATCTACTAAAGACGACAATTGCGATCCACAGAGATGACCTAAACGATGGTGCCACTGAGCGAAGGAAGCAGTAGAGGACGCAGCAAAAACAGAGGCAGGTGTAGCGATTGACTGGTAGGTGGAGACAACGGAAGGAAGGTGTAGCTAGTCGAGTTCCCAAAGACGCTGCGAACCACGGCGTTGAGGGCTAGCACCAAGCAGAGTCCCCATGCAGCGGTTCTGGACACAACAAGAGTCGGACTCAAGAATAACACAACAATCATGATCGGTGATCTGACTGGCTGACATAAGCTGCATAGTAATCTGGGGAACATGAGAGACGACAGGAACATGAAAGGAAGAAGTGGAAAGGATGCCTCGGCCTGCAACGGGAAGAGAGGTACCATCTGCAGTCTGAACAGTGGAAGGAAAAGCTGTTGGACCCACAGAATTGAGGCGAGTAAAATATGGTGTCATGTGAAAAGAAGCACCAAAGTCTAAGATCCACGAAGACAAGATACGAGACGAGGTGATGGAGGCGAGGACTGCTGAGAAACAAGAGCCAGACGAGCAGAACCCGACGCAGGGGTGGTGGCTGTGGCGGCTGCCCGAGGTCGCAGCTGCGGCAGTCCGAGTCAGGAGCGGCAACAGTGTCCCGAGATTGGAGCGGCGACGGTGGCGCTAGCTAGGAACAAGGGCGGTGGGCGCACAACCTGCGGGGTATGCTATCAGTGACACCGAAGGCCACGAGATCTGCGGCGGGATGGCGAAGGAGCTGTCGGTAGTAACCATCAGCGACTACTTGACTGGATCCGGAGTCGGGAGGCGGCGTGCTCGGGAGCAGAAGCCCCGTGCAGTGGCTCCAGCTAGATTGGGAGCCGGAGAGGCCAGAGAAGTCGGAGCCAAGGTGTAGCCGAAATCGAAGCCGCTGGCTCCACGTAAATCGAAACAGAGCAGTGTAGAGCTCTCTTGTTGTGGATTCTTTTTATGGCAGGAAGTATGAACAGCGCAGAAGAAGGCAAGTTTCCAGCAAAGCAAGCTATTGTTTCTGACGGAACAGCGCCATTCGACAATACGAGTCTGATTCAGTTACGATAGCAATAAGAATTCAGTTTGGCTTCTAGTATTGTAGATTGAGTCCGATACAAAGTCATAGTCTTATACGTCTTTTAGTAGTCTTTATATATGCAGCCTTGTATCTCGATGAAGCAAGCAATACAAAACTAGTTTTATTCTTCTGAATCCATCTAGACGTGCTCAGAGCTTCTTCGCTGGCGGAGGACAAACTTCGCCGAGCGTCTGAAGGCGAGCTCGGTTCTTTCCGTTATCCTTTATGTTCTCGTCCGACTGCATCGGATCAACTCCTTCCTCATCTGTCGTCTCACCGTAAGCCTCGCAAGAACACAACACATATCAATTTGGTATCATCTCGCCGCATGGCGCTTAGACTATCTGCTCGGTGGCTTGCTTGTTGTTGGTCGATGGAGGTCCCGAGCGGCGGCGGAAATGGGATGAAGACCCAGCGGCGGCGCTTCGGGTTGGGTCAGTCGGTTTGGGAGCACGGATCCGGCTCGGGGCTATGAGGATCCAGCGGTGGGGAGGAGCTGTTGCGGTGGTGGTGACTGGAGTGGTGGTGCCTTGGGCGGGAGCAGAGCAGAGCTCCTCTGCTCATGGCAGCGACGCTCGGGGCGCCGAATCTGAAGTAGAACAGAGGAGAAGGGCGTGGGGACAACGGTGGCGGCGGTCACATGGGGAATCCTAACCCTAGCTCTGATATCATGTTGGAATGAGACTTAATCTATTTCATTGGGCCAAAAATCCAATATATCATGTACATGTAGGTCACTATGCAAAGAACATCCTAAGTTATATACATATCTAACACTATCTACTTGCCTTAGCACAGTTCAAGTTTGAAGTTTTTTTTGCCATCTCTGTGAAAACTGTAAAGCAGCACATCGTATTTATGGGCTATTGATTGATTATTGTTATTCTGGTTGCAGCTTGAGGTACCAAAGGAATTGATTACTCAATCACGTCTTGAAGACTTGAAATTGCAACACCAACCATCATTTGTTCCTTTGAGTAAAGAGGAGGATGTGGTGAAAGTATATGACAGTGAAACTGGTATTACACAACAACGCCTTTCTAATGGAATTTCCATCAACTACAAGGTACTTAGTCAACTGGAAACCTCTGGTTATTCTTCTATGGATAGAAGAACCATCTTCACTTCAATACACCAATGCTGTTTTAGTTTAGCTTTTATTTCATGTTCCATACTAAAAGTTCGATGGTGAATTGATGATAGATCACACAAAATGAGGCAAGGGTTGGTGTCATGCGGCTGATAGTAGGTGGTGGGAGAGCCACAGAAGATTCTGAATCGAAGGGATCTGTTATCGTTGGTGTTCGTACCTTGAGTGAAGGTGGCTGTGTTGGTAACTTTTCAAGGGAACAGGTACCTCTACCTAGTAAATTCTTGCTGTTCATAGTTGATTTGGTTCCTCCATCCAAGGATCAAAAACCGTTATGGGACAAATCCGCTCGTGGCGGCCTGCAGACGCAGAATCCTACCGGGTTATCGAAATCCCGAGAAAAAACCGCCATTTTCCGTAAACTGAATTTTGAACTGGGGTTTTGAAAACCGTAACTGCATCGATTCGCCAAAACCGGAAAACCGGCCGAATTTTGAATTGATGAATTTTGAATTAGAAAGTGTTTAATGAAGTGCATATTTAGCTCATACAATATGTAATCTAGCATATTTAGCTCATAATTAGCTTATAAAATACGCAATCTAACATATTTAGCTCATATGAAGTGTAAACCGGCCAAAAACAATAATTCAAGCATATTTAGCTCATACAATACATAATTTAGTACAAAATAGACATAAACCAACCTAGGAAGTGCATTATGGAGTTAAGAATTCAAATTTGGAATTAAAATTTTCCGGCCGGTTACCGGGAAATCCGGTTAACCGGCCGGGATTTTATCCCTGCCTCCATCTACTTCCTCTGTTCTAAAAACTAGTCACTTTTATACCTGTGCCAGCCAAACTTTACAAACTTTTCTAACTTTGATTGCTTATGTATTTATAAATACTAGTATTTTCTACACATGTCTATGTAGATCCATCCACAAAAGATTTTTTTAAGTGAGGTGAGGAGAGGAGAGAGATTACATACTCTCACCATCACCAACAACTCCTTTTAAAGGAGTAAAGATTTAGACTAGCCACAAGAAAATTACACCCTCTGTTCTTTTTTCAATTTAGTTATAGCTCCAAATTCTTGTTCATGAATAAATATACTCCCTCCAGTAACAAAAGAGTGACGCCCTAAAATGTGTGCAGTCAAAACAAATTAATTTTGATCAAAAATATTGTCTAGAATATATAGTTTGGATATATGAAAATGGTATGAGTGGATTTGTCATAGAAAGTACTTTCATAATATTACACTTTTATAACTTTTTGAATGCACGATGATAAAATTTAGTGGTCAAAAGTGCCATCTTGTTGACTTTGAAAAGTAAAAAATGTCACTTTTATGACTAGAGGGAGTAGTTCTACGGTTTCTACTGTTTCAATTTCACTACTATATTCTAAAGTTACTGTTGTTTTTATTTAATGCATACACGGGTACACCATTGTACTTTATCCCTTCCCATGATTCCCACAAGCCTCAATAGTCACCAATGGAATCCAATACTGATGTTCACAGATTGTTTGCCTTTCATCATACTTAATGCTGATAATTATTCAATAGCACTTCCATACGATATGTGTGTATGGTGTTTCTGGATTTTGATTTCAGGTTGAACTTTTCTGTGTGAATAATCTCATAAACTGCTCACTGGAATCCAACGAGGAGTTCATCTTTATGGAATTTAGATTTGCTTTAAGAGACAATGGCATGCGTGCTGCGTTCCAACTCCTCCATATGGTCCTTGAGGTGTGGTTTTCAAGTTACTACATAACATACCTGCCTCACTATACATAGCACACCTGCCTCATTATAGTGAAAATAAAGTTTTCTCTGAACATGAAGGTCTCGCACTTACATAATTCACCCCTTCGTGTTACAGCATAATGTGTGGCTAGAAGATGCATTTGATAGAGCAACTCAGTTATATTTGTCTTACTACCGGTCCATTCCCAAAAGTTTGGAACGTTCTACAGCTCACAAACTTATGTTAGCCATGTTGAACCATGATGAAAGGTTTGTAGAGCCATCGCCACATTCATTGCAGAAATTGACTCTTCAATCAGCTAAAGAAGCTGTTATGAACCAGTTTGTGGGTGGCAACATGGAGGTTCGTGAATTTGTCCATTCCGAGTTTCTTTTTTCTCAATTTTTTTTCTCCCAAGTGTGATCTCATGGAACCTGTGCTTGCTCCAACATTTGATTTTTTTCTTTCTAGTTTATCAGTTTTTATTTAACTTTACGTTGAAATATTTTTCCAGGTCAGCATAGTTGGTGATTTCAGTGAAGAAGAGGTAGAATCTTGTGTTCTTGATTATCTTGGGACTGTAAGGGCTACAAATTCTTCAAACACAGAAGAGCGTATTGAGAAGATTTCCTTCCGGCCATTTCCATCGGATCTGCATTTCCAGCAAGTATGAAGTATCCTGCAGCCTTCATTACCAAATGCTATATATATTTTGAAATAATTTATTTTAAATAATTAAATCTTAAAACTCAAATCATTCTGTCGTTCATAGTGTAGACAAGTTTATCTGATTGTGGATTCTTCCTTTCCAGGTGTACATAAAGGATACAGATGAGAGAGCTTGTGCGTACATTGCAGGCCCTGCACCTAATCGATGGGGGTTTGCTACTGAAGGAAATGACCTCTTTAATGTCATTCGGAGTTCTAGTGCAGATGGTAATTCTTATTTTATATGTGCTGCACTGTAACTTGCCTTACTCTACCTCCCAGTCGATATCATATATCTTATGAGTTAGACCTGATTTTTGTTTCTGTTTTAGGAATTCCCACTTTATCATATAGTTAGAATTACAAAGGATAGATTCAATGGTAATGACCTTATATAGCAGTGTTATGAACATGTAGACTGATATTTGTTGTACTATTACAGCAGAAGTCTCTGAACCAGCAAACTCATATCTAATAGGGAAGAGGCATATTGACGTTCGCAGCCATCCTCTTTTCTTTGGCAT
The DNA here is from genome assembly GCA_036346405.1 of Phyllostachys edulis. Classification (NCBI taxonomy): domain Eukaryota; kingdom Viridiplantae; phylum Streptophyta; class Magnoliopsida; order Poales; family Poaceae; genus Phyllostachys; species Phyllostachys edulis. Next base: position 41,068,673 of record CM070555.1, on the reverse strand, counting down.
CACTTTGAGTTTGTTGGCTGAAATTATTAATTCTAGGTAAAGCATTTCTGCACATTATTCTTTTTTTGTACATTATTGAAAAGCTGCTTCAAACATGACACATACTACAGAGTGCATGCCATCCTATGCCACCTTTGGATAACTGAGTGTCTTGAGTTAATGTTAGTACACCAGGTGGTGGTTTGCTTCTAAAAAAACCTTGATGGTTCTCTATAGATTGAATTTACACCATTAAGTGAGGTACTTGGTTACAGACATCTGATTAATGTCCCTGCTTCGTTATTCTTAACCAGAAAAACTATAATATGGATAATCATGATTTTCATGGTAATTGATGATTATGTTGGTGTTTAGCTGACAGGACTGACATGATGTGCTGCACTGTTCTTTTCCTCAGGCTATTCACAACAGTTCGAGATTCCATGGGATTAACCTATGATGTTTCTTTTGAATTAAACCTTTTTGACAAATTGGACCTTGGATGGTATGTGATCGCGGTAACTTCAACTCCGAGCAAGGTATTTTTATTTGTTATCTTGAGCTTGTTGTTCTGTGTGCTTCTGATGATGTAGTGTTAGTTGATGAGAGTGGGATAGGTGTCGATCGGAATCCGGCGATATAGAGGAAGACATTAGAATCGAAGGGCTTTAGACTTAGTAGGACTAAAACTGAGTATATAAAGTGTGATTTCAGCGGTGACATATAAAGTGTGATTTCAGCGGTGACAGGACAGATGACGTAGATGTTAGTCTGGATGGACAAGTAATGCCTAGGAAGGACACGTTTCGATATTTGGGATCTATGCTGCAGTGGGACGGCGAGATTGATGAAGACGTTGTTACGAATATTGTGTGTATGTATTCAAAGGCCTAATGGGCAATATATATAGGGTGTACAAGGGGTGTATGCTATATACAGATAAGGCAATACAAAAGACAGATAAGGAATATAAAGATATTCCTATCTCTAATATATCTTTAACACCCCCCTCAAATGCAAGGCGTATGCAATAGCATTGCATTTGGAATGGGTTGACACTAAAATATGAAAAATCCAAAATCCGAGTCTTGATAATGTCGTCGTAGCATGCAACTCTTGGAAAATATGTCGATAAAAGATCTCCCATCCGGGGTCGTGTGACAGCCCATAAAACACAAGGTGCGGAAGCAAAGTCGACCGCGGCAACATGACGAAGAAGATGATGAAACCGACAAAAATAGAGAGCTGTCAAATCAAGCTGAATAGGAATAGATAGAAGCATGATAGCGCAGATTGAAGCCCAATATGGTGGTGGCAAGAAGGCACAAGAAGCTTAATAGAGACGCAAAGATTGCTGACAAAGAAGTTTAATAAAGACGCGAGACACAAGAAGCGCAATAGAGACGCAGTGCATAGCAAGCGCGGCGGCCTTAAAAGCTTGAGGCGACGGATCTGCAGCGGCTCGAAGAAAAGAACAGCGGCTGCTGCCATGCAAAAAGAATTCCTATGCTTCTATGATTGACAATAAATTTTTGGACTCGCATAGCTTAGACTGTTATGAATATTGTGTGTATATTGAAGAGACCCAATGGACAATATATATAGGAGTACAAGGGTGCATGCCACATACAGATAAGGCAATATAAGACAGACAAGGAAATATAAAAGAGTCCCTATTCTAACACCCCCCCTCAAATGCAAGGCGTATGCAATAGCGTTGCATTTGGAAAAGGTTAACACTAAAATATGGAAAATCTGAAGTCCGAGTCTTGATTATATCGTCGTAGCATGCAGCTCTTGGAAAATATGTCGAGTATCAAAAGATCTCCATCCGGGTCATGCAACAGCCCATAAAGCACAAGGTGCAGGGGCTGAGAAAGTCGACCGTGGCAACACGACGAAGAAGGTGATAAAACCGACATGAATAGAGAGAGTTGTCAAATCAAGCCGAATAGGAATAGGTGGAAGCATAACAGCGTAGATCGAAGCCCAAGACAGCGGCGGCGCAAAAGAAGCGCAGCGGCCTTAGAAGCTCGGGGTGGCGGCTAAGAAAGCGGCGGCATCATAACGACTTCTATGATCTGCACGTGGCTCAGAAAGAAGAGCAGGAGCGGCGGCTGCTGTCATACATAAGGCAATTCTTATGCTTCTATGACTGACAATAAATTTGTGGACTTGCATGGCTTAGACGAACTCAAAGATTGAGTGGTACGGACTTGGATGGACGCAACGGAAGAAAATGACACCAAAAAAAAACTTAAGGATAACTAGCAAAGAAGAAGAAGAGGTAGCGAGAGCGAAGAAGAAGAACGCATCGACTGCGCAGAGCAAAGAACGTGGCCCATAAAAGATCAAGAGCTAGCGAAGAGCAAAGAACGCGATCGGCCCGAAGAGCGACAATGTGGCCCATAAAAGATCTCTCCACCGACACTCCGACAGCACCACAGAGCCCTCCTTCCATCCTCCCATCGACATTAGCCGAAGCAAAAGAGAAAAGGGCTCTGTGTTTCGGCCAGATCCGAGCGGTCGGCAGAAGAGGCCTCTCTTCCCCAAACCAAGCAGAGCAGAAGAGCCCGCCGCACATGCGCGGAACAAGACCGGGCGGCTGGCTAGCCGGATCCGGATGAGGCGACCTCGGCGGGCGAAGGCGGTCGGCGCCGGGCGCCGGAGGCAGCATGGCGAGCTTGTCGGGCGCGGAGGCAACGCCTGAGAGAGGCTCGGCGATGGCGATCTGGATCTGGCGTACGGGGAGGCTGCGGAGGACGAGGAGTCGCACATGTCGCGGGAAGATACGCGGCGCCGTCGACAACAGCAACTCCATGACGCGCGCCACCGTCGCTGTGTACTCCAGCAGCTCCAAGCAGGAGGAAGACGAGGCGAGGCGACTCGCGCGGATGGCCAGGCGATGAAGACGAAGCTCGGCGGTGACGGCGAGGAGATGGCCACGATGTAGATGCGGATTTCGCGGAGTTGGACGAAGAACCGACGACGGTAACGAAGAAGAGCTGGGCGCAGTTTGAAGGAGATGCGGCGGGATGAGACCCGGACGATCGTCGAGCGTGCTGGATCCGATGCGGGAGCTCGAGGATCCAGCCGGGAGGCTCGGAGGCGATGGCGATGACCGGATCCGAAGGGATCCAATGGCGGTAGCTACGGGAAGGGTCGGTCAGTCCAGGTCGGCGGTGCACCGAGTGGCGCGGCGACAGCCGGATCCGGGCTTCCTCGACGTGTCGAGAAGAGCATCGGCACGAAAGCACGGGTGGCGACGAGAGGCCGCCCTCGGGAGCGGAGAATGCTCCTCCTGGGGGCAGCGGAGAACAATGAGAGCCTAGAGGCAGCGATGGCTATAGTAACCCTAACCTTTGCTTTGATACCATGTTATGAATATTGTGTGTATATTGAAGAGACCCAATGGACAATATATATAGGAGTACAAGGGTGCATGCCATATACAGATAAGGCAATATAAAAGACAGATAAGGAAATATAAAAGAGTCCCTATTCTAACACCTATTCTAACATAGACAAACTCAAAACTTGAGTGCTACGGATTTGGATGGACGCAGCGGAAGAAACGACACAAATATAAAAAGACTAGAGCTAACTAGCAGCAGATTAATTAGCAGCAGTGTGTAACCGAAGTAGCAGCAGCAAAACCGTGTAACCGGAATTAGCAACAGCAAAAACAATATCAATCTCCAACCGACTGTAGCTAGAATAGCTAGCAGTCGGGCCAATGCTCAAAGGTGCAGCTTTAATCACAAGATCCGCAATATAGCGCAGATGTAAAAGAAGCTCCACACCCTCTCTTGAATAAATATCCTCATGAGTGAGGACCACTAGCAAAGCACCAAGGTGTTCCCTCACTCCACCACCCAATCTCGCTAACTGTCCTATGGCTTGTCGCCTCGCCATGACGGTGGGTGGCTCGAGCGGCGATCCAGGAGGAGAGGAGGACCCAGAGGCGGCGCCAACGACGGGAGAGGATCTGGGCCAAGAAGAGGTCCGCTGGGCCAGCCGGCCAGGGCGGATTTGGATGGTGCGAGCAGATGAGGCGCCGGGGCGGCGCCGAGCAGAGGACGGCTGCAGATCCGGGTGGAAATCCAGACTGAACCCGCGGGCCTGGAGTGAGCCGAAGAAGGCCGAGTGCGACAACCGCATGGCCAGGTCAGCGACGACACGATGCTACTGAAGCTCCTCCCGGGGGCAGCGAGCCGCGGAAGACGAGCGGCGGCTAGGAGGCGACGGCTACAGTAAACCTTAACCTTCGCTCTGATACCATTTTATGAATATTGTGTGTATGTATTCAGAGGCCAAATGGGCAATATATATAGGGTGTACAAGGGGTGCGTGCTATATACAGATAAGGCAATACAAAAGACAGATAAGGAATACAAAGATATTCCTATCTCTAATATATCTCTAACAGACGTGAGCCACAGGATTAGAGCGGGTGGGTGAAATGGCTCCAAGCATCGGGTGTCTTGTGTGATAAAAAAGTTCCTCAAAAGTAAGAGGGTAAGTTCTATAGAACGGCGATCAGCGATGCTATATGGAGCAGAATGCTAGGTGACTAAAAGACAACATATACAGAAGATGAGTGTAGCGGAGATGAGGATACTGCGGTGGATATGTAGTCAGACAAGGCGGGATCGAATCCGCAATGATGATGTACATGATAGGGTGGGGGTAGCACCAATTGGAGAGAAGCTTTTTCCAACATCGTTTGAGATGGTTTGGACATCTCCAACGGAGGCCTTCTGAGGCACCGGTACGTAATGGAATTTTAAGACGTACTGAAAACGTAAGATAAGGTAGAGGTCAACCAAGACTGACGTGGGAAGAAGCAGTTAAAAGAGATTTGAGGGATTGGAATGTAGCTAAAGAATTAGCTTTGGATAGGAGCGCATGGAAGTTAGCGATTTACGTACCGGAACCATAAGAAAATTTACGGGCGGTGTTTTAGGCTCTCGGCTCAGATGACAGGATGTACGCCTTAGGGTTTTAATCTTATAGGTTTTTTTTACAAGGCTCTCGTCTCTTTGACCTTGAGGAGGTTTCATTCTTAGCTTATCCCAACTTGTTTGGGACCAAATGCTTTGTTGTTGTTGTTATTGTTGTTGTTGTTGTTTTGTGTGCTTCTGTTGCTACCTTTAACATTTTATGGTCCTTGATGCTAGGTCCATAAAGCTGTTGATGCATGCAAAGGTGTTCTCAGAGGATTACATAGTAACAGAATTGTCGAAAGGGAGCTAGACCGGGTTAGTCAAACTTTTGTAGTATTTTTATTCTGTGGATAATAATATGGATAATGCCACTGTTCTTGCTAATCATGTCTATGGTGCTTATCGTGTAGATTAGTTTAACAAAATCGCACATCTTAAAATTTTGAGTAAAATGTATATCCTTGTTGATTAAGATGTATTTGTTGTGTTGCGTATTATACTTAGTTTAGATGACAACTTTACAGTTCTAAATGTATACCCTCAGTATCATGAGAACATTATGTAGCAAGCACCATAGTCTTCTACTTGTTAATTTGTTCTAGCTCTTATTGCTAATGGTACTTATCATGTTTTCAGGCAAAGAGGACACTATTGATGAAACACGAGGCTGAGACAAAGACAAATGCCTGTTGGCTTGGGTTGCTAGCCCATCTGCAGTCTTCATCTGTACCTAGAAAGGTAAAGTGTATATAGGATTTATTATTGCATATTCTCTAGCAAAAAGGAAACAGCCTTGATTGCACAGGCACTTCGTTTACCTTGTTATTCTATGGTGAACTCTACATAGTTAACAACCTCGAACTGTGCCAATATTTTATATGGATTTAAATGAGTGAAAATAATGAATAAACATGGAAAAACATAGTCATGTCCAAATGACCAGAAGCCCAGAATGCCATCTAAATTCCGGTTCTGGGCCTTTTCTTGACCAACAGTCAGCATAGCATGTATCTGCTAATGTATGAGTATGATCACATTTTAAATTTGTAGAAAACTAGAAACTGTACTTTTACTATACATTACTAGTTGTAGGAGCTCGGCCTACATCTTATCCTTCATTCAATTACTGTTAATTTGCACACTTGTTTTATTTGTTTTTAAGGTGTTGTATCACTGTCTTACTGTAGTTCATGTGTTCCGATTAAATGCAGGACATATCCTGTATCAAGAAATTGACTACGTTGTATGAAAGTGCCACAATTGAGGACTTGTATCTTGCATATGAGCACCTGAAAGTTGATGATTCTTCTTTATTTGCTTGCATTGGGATTGCTGGCGCCGAATCTGGTGAAGACTTGAATGGTAAATAAGAACTCTACTGGTTTCAACTAACAAGAGTTCTTGATCATATAGTTTACCGGAGTTAGTTTGAAACGTTTTCAAACGTGAGCAATATTAGTACATAAAACTAGTCTCAGTTATCAGTAATGCAGTATATCATCCATTTGAATATAAACATGTGTGTTCATCAGCAGTATGGTCTAGACACTAGTGTAATTTATCAATGTTGTGATTTTATCCGTTATTTTTGTGGTTTATTTATTTGTTTGTAATTGAACTGCAGATGACGAGCCTGATATGGGGCTTCATGGTATGGCTCCCATCGGAGGCCGGGCTCTATCTACAATGACCAGACCAACCACATAATTTCTGCACCTTTCATGCCCCAACTCTTTCAAGGTGTGTTATTTTTTTGGAGGCAAGGTGTGTTATATATAATGCTCTGCATTACAGTGCTTTTGCCAAACCTGTAGGCATTTGTTTTAATTTTAAATTGCCGTGGTGCACACTACAGGGACCATCCTAGTTCCTGAAGAGAGTTGTATGATCCTATGGAGACATGTTGACAGTCGTTTGCTGGCACGTGCTGTCTGGACCCGTTGATGCGCTGCATCGGGTCCATTGTTATTCCGTGTGCACTGCAACAGAAAGCTTGGGTGTTGCATTTTTTCTGAGAAATGTTGAGTCGATTGTCGGCAAGGTCTTGAAAGGCTTCATTGAAGGCCATGTTCACATGTATAGTAAAGAACGGTTGATTCTTGCAGGTTCCTCAGTTGTTGTAACTTGTAACTAGGATTATTCAGGTCATTGCAGAAGGTAGGATGACAGTAGAATCACAGATAAGTTACTGTGCAAACGGCTAAGTAGCACAGCCGCACAGGGCATCTTTAACACAATAATGAAAAATCACAGGCTCGCAACATTTTGTTATTATTCTTTTTTTTAATGAATAGTGTATACTTGAGTTATTTATGATGTATAATTCACGATTTTGTTGATAGTTTTACTACCCTGTGTAATTGTCTTTGTTTTAAAATACCTCAATATCACTGCCAGGTCATGCATCATCACAAATGTAAGCAGTCAACTGTTTGATAATTCTCTCTAGTTCTGTATAATGTGAACTAGCCTTGTGGGTTTTAGACTCCACGAATGTTGGAAGGCAGCATGCTGCCCTACACATGAGCCTTTACCATGGCTACATCTTCCTTTGTTATTGATGTCACCCCTGCCGCCTCCCAAGAACGAAATCCCTCTTTGAACGAAGTGAATAGATGCTCTGGCCGGAGCTCCCTGTTTTGAAACACTCGTCATTCCTCTCTCTCTCCGGTGGACCAGGATGAATAGGCTGTCGAAGAGCCGCCTGTTCTATTTGTGCACCCTGCTGCCAGCCTGCATGCACCATCCTTGTGTAGACCTAGATGCTGGAAGCCTGGAAGTGACTACAATTTCGCAGGAACAGATGTTACACATCACTCAAGTCACGGCCTAGCATTTGTTCCTGTGAATTTGTTGTCGCTTCCCGCATCCGCGTCGCTGGATTCTACTTTGTAGACATCTTGGACTTCCCTGGCTCCTTGAATTGCCTGCACTGCACAAAGTGAAAAGTGAAGAGCATCTGTTTCTTGCAACTTCTTATTAGTTTTCCTCGGAATAACCGAATAGGTGATCAGTTGTGGAGAATGACGGCCCAATCGACTTCCGAATAAACATATCAAATCACACATGAAACACCTCCACAAGCGTCGTCGTTGTTTGTCCTGCTCGTATTCCGCCTCCAGCCTATAAAGTAGCAAAAGATCGAAAATGCCACAGATGATACTAAACCAGGGGTCCCCCCTTTAGGTTGCCTCCCAAGCTGACGATCATCATACGACGAGACGACACCTTCACCGGCCCCGTAGGCTCACCCTCCACCCCCCCGCACGTACGTATGTCTCGCCGCGCAGCCTAGCCTCGCCAACAAACACGTACGGCCGAGAGCACATGTACGCTCATCCACCTCGTCGTATCGTCCGGCCTGCTCGCGGCGCGGGGAGACGACGTGACAAGGCCGGGGCGGCAGTCGGCACCGAGCCGTGGAGGATCGATGAGCGTGCAGCAAGGGGCCGGGGCCGTACGTGCTTGTTGGCAATCAAGCTTGCTGAGCGAGGGAGGAGGCCGGCCGGCAACAAGGTTCAGGCCTTGAGGGTGCCCTATGATGGGCAGATCGTGGAATCGAAGGAGGTTGTTGCCTCCGGCCCGGCGCTCGTGGCTTGCCTGCTCGATCTTTCTAGCGCTCCTTCGTGCCGGCCGGGAGTGTACAGGTGTAGGTAGTAATAAGGGGAGGAGAGGAAGATGGGCAATTAAGAGGAGAAACCACGCTTGTTTGGGGTTTCATGCATGGTATGATGCACAGCATAGAATCAGTAGTGCTCGATCGATCTTGTAGGCCGGAGAGAAGCAGAAAGACTAGGTTGCTTTTTGTGTGAGGGCAGATCGAGGACAAGTGAAGGAGGCATCTAAGATCCCTCCCCTCCGCCTATATATTCTTGCAATATGCGTTCTCTCTGTCAAAATGTGTGCATAGCCTTTATCATGGCAATTGGTATGTTGGGGCTGCATGTCCATCAAATGCTGGGTGCTAACTGGTGAGGTTTACGTGTCGTCGTTGCCGAGTTGGTGAATCCTTTATACGCAAATATGAATGGGTAGGCAGAAAAAGAAATCATAAATCTCAGTCGACATGTGCATGTAGGTATGCATGGAGCAGCAAGATAAGAAATCAAAGATACGCACGCAGCAAGATCATCCAGCACCAACGTAACGTTGCCATCCCTGAGAGTAGTGCAGTAAAATTAATGCATTGTTTAGATCGACATGTTTAAGAGATTCTGTCTGACTATCTAAGCAACTTTGATGAATGGTTCAGACATGCATGGCTGGACTGGAGGGCAAGGGTGGGTGCGGGCCTCTGGTTGCTTTAGAGCATCTACAACAGTCCACGTCAGTTGTTACTAAGGAGTTGTCACATCAGAATTTAGGTAATGTGGAGGAGAGAATGTAAGGTTGTTTCTAGATGAAGAAACTGGCAAATTGTTAATACCAAAACACAAGAAACAACAAAATACTCTATTGAAGACTTGTTACCTAAAATCACGTTTTGTGGGTCTCATTGTCTTAAAGCAAAATATCCACCAGATCATTTGTGCAGCCCGACTTCATTAGTAATATGATAAATGAGCTAAAATATGTAGGCCACAAAGTTGTACTTCATTATTGATCATCAAGAATCATACACACTTATAGCAATTAAAGTCTTAGACACAAGCTCAAGAAATAATCCATTGAAAGACTTGTTTCTTTTTATTAGATTGAGTACTCTCTCTTCTATGAGTAACAAGCTAAGAAACAAATTATTGGAGATACTCTTACTAAATGGAACTCATTGAATTCAAGCTTCAGCCTTAGGATGCCTTTCCCTGGTCCCATGACGAAAAAATGTCCGCAAAAGTGTGTGCATTTTTTAAGGACCCCCACAAAAGTGTCGGCTAAAAGTGTGTGCATTTTTTAAGGACCCCCACAAAAGTGTCGGCTACTTCACTTCGTCGCAACAAGTTAAGAGTTCTTTTAGTGTACACACCATCCAATATGAGTAGAAAGCACCATACATTTTCTCGCAAGTGCTTGGATATATTTTCTAGATTTTTCTAAAATTTTTTCAAGTTCATTTGCTATTTCTTTTGTCACTTGGAATTTCTGCTATTTTATAAATTAGAAAACCTAATTAAATCTCGAAGCAAAGAATCGGCCGATTTCCTTTAGCCCAATCCTTTTCTCACATGAGGTTTCGCCATGCCTGTTCCTCACGAGCGCCAGAGATCGTGTCGCCTCCTTCTCCCTCTGCCAGGTGGGCCCACACAAGTCATCTCCTTCCTCCGGCTTCTTCTTCGCGCGTGCGCAGTTCGCTCGGCCGCCATGGATGCCTGTGAAGCTTCGTTCAACAATGTAACATCCCAATCAATGGGTTATGTTTCAAATGTATAAAAATGAGGAGAAATTAAAACTTTTGATGCCTCATGATGTCATTTGAATTTTCTGGAAATTTTCCCCAAAGGTTTTCTAATTTCAAAGGCATATGATTCAATTGATGGAAGCAAAATCCTTGAAAACCATTTAGCAAATCTTGTGATCATCCTCTAGAAATATTTTTCCTAACTTCTAGACCACCCTGGTGACCCCTCTAAAAAATTTCAAATTTTTTAGAAATTATTTACTGTTTCTAAGAGGCCACTTAAACCAATTAGATCCTTAGTGAAACTCTAGGGCAGAACCTTGAGAAATTTCTAGAGACAAATGTAGTGCAAAAAAACCTTTGAAAATTTTATACAAGGTTAATCTTAAAGTCAGGAACCTCCTGTAAAATTTTTGGAATTTTTGGAGTTGTGCAACTCTATCTAAAAATTCCTCAAAGGCTCAGCCTTTTTGTTTTCAAAATCTAGTTGCACTGTTCCTTGGATCCGAACCCAAGCCACTTGGTTGAACCCAACCATCTTTGCGCTCGGGCCAGTCCGAACGGATGCGAAGTTATTTGGGCCGTCCGATTTAAATCGTACCGTCTGGTTTGATGGAAACGTTCGGACCGCTGGAACGTCCATTTCAATCAGGACCGTCCGCATCGCTTGGGAATGTTCGGACCATCCGAACACGCGCGCAATCTGGACCGTCCATTTTCAATCGGACAGTCAAAATTTTTCGACTCAACCTAACTGTGGATATAATGGGGATATGCCTGAGATCTTAGGATGATGTTACAATTGGCAATGTCGTTTAAGGTTTGTCGATTCACGCGTTTTCGGCGAAGTTCAAACTACTGTCAGGGAAGTGGCGGTCTGACCGGCCAAGGGGCGGTCAGACCGACTTTGGGAAATTGGTCAGACCGGCCTTTATGAGATTTTGGATTTTGGAGCTGGGCCAAAAATAGAGGGTGTACGCAAGAGAGTAGAGTCTACTACACTTGGTCTCATAATTTTTGGAGCTTTCAGGCAAAAGTTCTATTGGTTTGAAAATTCCAGTAGGTTTCGGATTTCCAGGAAGGAAATTTGGCTAAGTCCCAGTGGCGGTCGACCGCCAACAGTGGCGGTCGCCGGCAGAGGCGGTTAGACCGGCCAATGTGGCGGTCTGACCGGTTTTCACTTGTCTCATCGGCCAACTAGTGGCGATAATTGTTGGGTTAGGTCAAGTTCATGGGTTTCATGGCATATGTGTTGCATGATGCATGTTTTGACTAACGTGGGTCAAGTTGTGAAGAACTTGTTCCCGGATTCGATTTCTTTGTCTATTGATGTGCAAGTTGCTTGGAGGTTAATGACGGTCAACGGCGAGGATGATCGGGACTAAGCTTGGAGAGCTGAGGTCCAGAACGATCGGAGATGCTGGGTGAGGTCAATGGAGTCAAGCATGGCGCAAGAGGGACAAAGGTGACCGAACGGGCAGTTCGGTGCAACGGGTTGGATCAAGTGGTGCGGGGGTCGGTGCAAGTGCCATGGTGGTTTCGGTGGGAGTCGGATGGGAGAGACTTGCCGACATGATGAGAGCCGCTGGATCAACCTACTCGTGGCGAAGCATGGGAGGTGCTTCACGAAGATGGGACTCAGTCTTCGAAAAATATCGAGGAGGGGTATTTTGGTAATTTTTACCAAATACCGCCTTAGTGACCTTTTGCCAACCCTCGGCGCAAGACGGTGCGTGGAGAAGTGGATTAGGTCAAGAGGAGATGAAGACGACGCTTTAAAATACGTGCGTGTGTGACCCGTTTGTGTTGGGCCTTAACGGGAGCCCATTTGGGTTAATGCTTCTAGAAGGTCTAAGCCTCCACTATAAATAGAGGAGGGAGGTGGCTACACCTCTCTCAACCCTTTCATTGTGTTTGAAACCCTAGTTTGCTTAGGGAGAGGATTAGTGGAGGTTAGGGTTCTAGAGAGTTGGATTTGATTTCGTGCTCATGTATTGAGTCTTTGTCCTCCATTGATGGAGTGGCTGTAAACCAATACAATATCAAATCAATCCAAAGAAAGTTCCCTCAAAGATGAGTCTATTTGCTTTCTTTCTCTCTATTTGGTGATTTGTGGTCTTTCTTTGATCCACGAGTTTTTGCTTGTTCTTTTGCCGTGATCTAACTTTCTGTGACATGTGGGAACCCATCTAGGATCATCTTGATCATCAATCACCCACGAGCAAGTCTCTAGATCATATTTCGATTTTGACTCGGTTTTGGTGCACACTTCGTTCAAACTAAAAAAGATAGGAACTTTGGCATGGATCTCTGCGATCTTTAATTGGAATAGGTTTCTAATATCTTAGAGAAGGTGTGTCTCAAATTTCGTGGAGTTTGGCCTTACGGATCAAAAGTTAGACCGATTTGAGTTTTGGTTTTTGGGCTGATTTTACTGTTCATTGGTCTGGAGGTCTGACTGCCATGTATTGAGAGGTCAGACCAATTTCCAAAGGTCAAACCGATTTCTAGTTGGAGGTCAGACCGCCCAACACATTTAGGTTTTGAGTTTTTATGTTTTTGGTCTATTTGCTTCGGGGTTTTGATTGGATTCAATAGAAGTCTTCCACTGTGCTTGTATATTGATCTTCATAGTTTTTATAGCTATTGGAGTGAAAATCGTATGAATTCGATCAAGGTGAAAAAGAGATCGTGCTCCTATTCACCCCCTCTAGTCGCCTTTTTGGTCCAACAAGTGGTATTAGAGCCCGGTTAGTTCAATCTTGATCTTAATCGGTCACTGAACTTGGCGATGGATATGTACTCGACCAAGCCGCATGTCTTCGATGGGCTCGACTATGCCTATTGGAAGAATCACATGCGAGTTTTCCTTGAAAGCGAAGGACAAGCTATATAGGAGGTTGTTCGAGCCCCGCTCGTTTTGCCTGAAGTTGCTTCGCCGACTTCAGTAGCCCTCTTGGCAAATAACAACACGGCAAAGAACCTTCTATATACTGGGCTTGGTAGACAGGAGTACGATCGGATTTGCAACCTTGAGACTGCACATGGGATTTGACACACCTTCGAAACTTACCATGAGGGATCGTCCTAGATCAAGCAAGTGCGCCAGACGGTCTACAAGCGAGAGTATAACAAATTCGAGATGCGTCCTGGTGAGAGCATCGATGACGTCTTTACTCGCTTCAACAAGGTGATTAATCAGATGAGAGCTGTTGACATTGAGTACTCTCAATTTGAGAATGCCACCCACCTCTTGGCTGCAATCAACACTAAGGAGTGGGAGATCAAGGCTACTGCCATTGAGAAGAACGTCGATCTCTCTACTCTCACCTTGGAGCTGCTTTATAGCAAGCTCAAAACTTATGAGATCAAGAGAGGTAGTCTTCCTAAGAAGGATAACATGGCTTTGGTGGCTGATCCTCTCAAAGGGACTCCTGATGGTTCTTCTGAGTCTTCTTCTGGTTTTTCTCTTGCGTGTTTATCCGCTGTTCAAGAAGAAGAGTTTGAGAGTCTTCCTAAGGCTGATTTAGCTCTTTTAGCTAAGAAAATCACACGGGCATATAACAATGTTAGAAACAAGAAGAGAGGTGGCCCTGTGACATGCTATGAGTGTGGAGAGCTATATCACATCCGGGCAAACTGCCCCAAGCTGAAAGGTAAGGGCAACCGCAAGGATGAGAAGCCTGCCTGGAAGAAGTCTCAAGGAGGCAAGCCCAAGTATGATGCTGCCAAGCTCATGAAGGCTGCTCACCGAGTCCTTGCTGCTTTTGGAGATCAATCCATGAGTAATGTGGACTCCGGGAGCGAGGAGGACAAGGAGGAGGAGATCCCTCAAGACAAGAAAGGGAAGGCCAAGGACTTCACTGGCATGTACTTCATGGCCGACATCGTCGACATCAATGACAATGATGAGGTACCTCCTTCCTATGATGTTCTTTCTACTAGATGCGATGATATGTTTGAGCAACTCATGAGTCAGAATAAGGCCTTAGAGTTTACCATGGCTAGGAACAAAAACTTAGAGTCACAAGTAGATAATTTGACATTAGAACTTACAAATGCTAAGACTCTTGAATCTGATGAATGTTCATCTTGTCATGCTTTACATTCTGAATTTGCTAAACTGTAATCTGCTTATGATATTGCTTTGCATCAACTTGAAAATGCTAGGACTGAGCTAATTGATGTTAAATCTGCTCCCTGTGAAAAATGCTTAGAGCCTAGCAAGTTGGATGCTTCAGGGAATGTTAAATCTAGCTTTTGCTCTTTCTGCATAGAACGTGAACATGAAGTCAAGGACATTTTAGAAGCAGTTAGAGCTAAATATGCCAAACTTAAGGACAGAATTGAGTCTACACCTTGTGCCTCTTGTGCAGCCTATAAGCTTGAAGTTGCTCATCTTAAGGAGAAACATGCTAGAGCCATTAAGGCCAAGACTTGTAAATCATGTGTTAACTTTGGGAAAGAAAATGCTTACCTTAAGGACACTCTAGAATTTTTTTCTAAAGGTAAGAAACAGTTAAACATGATTTTGGACACGTCTAAAACTCCTTATAAGAAGCAAGGTTTAGGATACAACTCTGCCTAGGACATATCCAAGCCTAATGTCATTCAGGTCTTAGAAAATGGCTTAGTTGAATTCAAAACCCAACCTACAAAAACTGTTTTTAAATCTGTAGGGTTTGTCCAACCTTCTTTTGAGGCAAAATGTGCTTCTCCTAGTGGTACCAAATACTATTGCACCTATTGCAAGAAGAGTGGACATTTGGTAGAGTTCTGTTGGCGTAGGTTGAAAAATATTAGGAGAAATATTGCTAGATTTTTATCTCATCAACCTAAAGCTTTTATGAGACATGGTCACTTAGAAAATAAGAAACCTGGACTAGAATTTGTTTCACATGCTCATCATGTTCCTAGACAGGATTCTTCTCATGTTAAAGTAACAATTGCTCATAATAGAACTTCTAATAAAGTCAAGGATAGCACTTCTGCTTTGCATACTACTCGTAGACGTGTGTCTCAGTACTGGGTTCCCAAGTCGCTTTTAACTAACCTCAGTATTGAGACACATCGTTCTTTCATGCCTTGATTTTTCAGGATCGCCGCCGAAGGAGGAAGAACACATGGTTTGTCGACTCCGGCTGTTCACGCCACATGACCGGAGACTCAAGATGGTTCACTTCCTTCACGCGGTCGAAGGGTGATGACTTCATCACCTTCGGAGATGATACACAAGAGCGGATCGAAGGAACTGGATCGATCAGGGTGAACGACAAGTTCATTCTCAAGGACGTCGCTCTTGTGGACAAGGTAAGGTACAACTTGCTTTCTGTTTCGCAGTTTCTTGATGATGGCTACGAAACTCGTTTTAAGAAAAATGCCTGTCGTGTGCTTGATTCTGCCGGTGAGCTTGTTTTTGGGATTTCTAGAGTTGGTAGAATCTTTGGAGCTGATTTTTCTGAATATCTTGCTAGATTTCTCAAATGTTTAATTGCATCTTCTTCTGATATCTGGCTTTGGCACACACGAGTTAGCGGCCTTGATCTTATGAGAGGTTTGCCTAAACTCAAAGTCATATGATGTCAGATAGCGCTCAGTAGGCATGGCAAGCAAGTTGCCGCCTCACACCCTTCATTGACTATGGTCATGACTGACGGACCGGGACAGTTGCTTCATATGGATACTGTTGGTCCTGCTAGGGTTCGGTCAGTCGGTGGGAAATGGTACATTCTTGTCATAGTCGATGATTTTTTGAGATACTCTTGGGTGTTCTTTCTTGCTTCGAAGGATGAGGCTTTTGATCATTATCATGATCTTGTTCTTCGTTTGGCTTTTGAACTTCCTGGTGCCTTGCGAGCGATCCGTAGTGATAATGGCACGGAGTTCAAGAATGCTTCTTTTGCCTCTTTTTGTGCTGAGCGCGGTATTGAGCATCGGTTCTCTTCTCCACATGTCCCTCAACAAAATGGCGTTGTGGAAATAAAGAACAGAACCTTAGTCGAGATGGCTAGGACGATGCTAGATGAGTATAGCACACCGAGGAGGTTTTGGGCCGAAGCTATTGCTACAGCTTACCATATTTCAAACCGTGTCTTTTTGAGACCGTCTTTGGGCAAGACTTCTTATGAGCTTCGATTTGGGAGAAAACCCTCTATTTCGCATTTTCGAGTCTTTGGATCGAAGTGTTTCATTTTGAAAACAGGAAACCTAGATAAATTTGAATCAAGAACTTGTGATGGTTTATTTCTAGGTTATCATGCTCATTTGAGGGGTTTTCGGGTTTTTAATGTTGAAACTAGCCTTGTCCAGGAGACATGCAATGTTACTTTTGATGAGACTAGCCCTGGAGCTAGATCCGATGTTTCAGATGACTTACAGGTGACAAAGAGCATTTTTGTTGAAGAAGATGAGGATGAACTTGATACTACTCCTCCACCTGTTGCTGATGTTCCTGTGCAAGCTGCCCAAGTTCCAGAACTCGCACGATCGCTTCACCTCCAATTGAGGCTCCTGCTGCGACTTCTTCATCGCAAGATTACTTGGAGGTCGAGGAGACACTATCTCCCCAGCGCTCCTTTGCACATTCGAAGCAACACCTCCGGATCGATGATTGGTAATCTCCATGAGCGAGTCACTCGCTCCAGGTATCATGATCCGAGTCTTTTCTCTCACTCTGCATTTGTAGCTTCTTTTGAACCCAAAGATATATCACATGTTTATTTGATGCTAGTTGGGTCAATCATAGACCTAACCATATCCATAAGTATTCTATTCCTCTACTCAGCAACACCATTTTTTTGCGGAGTGTAAGGTATGGTATAATGATGAATAATTCCATGATCTTTACAATTTTTTTTAATATTCTTGAAGTGTATTCTTCTCCACGATCGGTTATCAAAACTTTGATCTTTCTATTCAATTGATTTTCCACTTCAGTTTTAAATGTTTTGAATACATCAAATCCTTCCGACTTATGTTTAAGAAGATACACATAACCAAATCTAGAATAATCATCAATGAATATGATAAAATAAATCTTTTGTCCTCTAGTGGAAGTAGACATCTCACCACAAATGTCAGAATGAATAATGACAAGAGGCTCATTAGATCTTTTTGCCTTTGGGAAAAGGCGCATGGGTCATCTTACCCATTATACATGCCTCACAAATAGCAAAATCCTCCCACTTAAAGTGCAGAATTTCAGAATTAATAAGCCTCTTAATTCTGTTTTTAGATATGTGACCAAGTCATAAATGCCACAAAGAAGATTCTGAGCATGCGTTCCTATCATTAGTATTTCTCACTATGGAGTTATTTTCACCAACCAAGAAACCAATATTGTCATCATTTGATAGTTCATGAAGAAAATAAAGACCTTTATAACGAGTTCCAGTATGCACTAATTTCCCATTGAGAAATATTTTAACTCTTCCTTTACCAAACAGTATATCATAACCAATAGATTCTAACTGAGCAACAGAGATTAAATTCCTTCTCATGCTAGGCGAATATAAAGTGTCCTATAATAATAATTTTCCTCCATTGAGGAGTTCTAGGACATAATTTCTAATTCAGTACATCAGCTTTGTCATTAGTGCCCCAAAAGACATCTATTTCCCCTTGAAATTGTTCGCATAGAAGTAAAAGCTCTATTATCTTTAGTAATATGAGATGTAACACCAGAATCAACAACCCAACTATTTGGAAAAGCAGTAGTAAATAAAGATTCAGTGCATACAAAAATATTAGACATACTGTTAGGCGATGAGTCGCCTTTATGGTCAACTTTGCCAATTGTTTTGATTCTTTTGCTCATTTTGTTTCTTTTTTTCCTGCAGTCAGCTTTGAAATGCCCGTACTGACCACAGTTGTGACACTTGAAATTTTTGTACTTATCATTCATCTGAACTGAGTTATAATTTCCACGATCATCCCTATCGCGCTCCTTGTTAAGCTTTTCTCTCAAATCGCCATTAGGATTCCTCTTTTGCCAATTCCTTTTTATCAATACCTTTTTCCTCTCCAAGGTGTAATTCAAAATTATGAGTATTTCTTTCTTTTCCCTGAGAGAGTTTTCTATCTTCTTCCATAAGCAAATGATGCCTCAGAGTGCGCATATTGAGTATCCTTTCAAAATGAAAGAAACATATCTTAAATTGTTCCCATGAATTTGACAAAGAGTTTAGAATAACCATGACCTGCACTTCTTTAGAAAAGGGATAGCCAGCATTTTTTTAATTCCTCTGCTAAAATACAGAATTTATTGAGATGCTCATTAATTGAAGTGTTATCATACATCTTGGTGGAGAGAAAATGATTAATAAGATTAAACACTTTAATAAGAGATACTTCACCAAAATCTTGTTCTAGATTACGCATTATCTTCCGCGCATTCCGTTCAACCTCATACTCAACAGCTAAAGAATCAACCATTGATCCCAACATAAAAATGCGAGCCCTTTTATTGCCCATTGTCCAATTTTCATATTCTTCTACATAATTTTCTTTTTCCTCAGCAGTGGCATTTTTTTCTGGCTCTTTTAGTTCGTTTTTGTCTATTACAACCATGTTTGGCATGGCTCCAACTCCTAGCTTCATGGTCGGAATAGGTGGAGCCATGCCAAATGGTACAGCTCCAACAAAAAATTGAATCTGGAGTTTGAGAATTTGAAGTCGGCCGTAGTGTATTTTTCTCAAAACTGTGAGGAGGTTGCTCCCCGCATGGAGCAGCAATCCTATTTACCTAATTGCCCACGGAGTTCACTGGTAATTACCTGCAACTGCCATCGACCAAAACCCCATCCTGAGCCTGGGCGATTCCCCTCCCATCCCATTTTGCGACACGCACAGAACCCTAGAGGGAGGTGGCGATGGCGGCTTCCTCCCACATCCTCGTCCTCTCCCATGCATGATGTGCCCGACGTCTTCCTCTCAGCGTTGCCGTTCATGCCGGTAGCTCTGACCTGTGCTGGCGACTGGAGCGTGGGGTGGCTCACCAATGGAGATTACAACGACAGTTGTGGGGACTACAAAAGTACGATAACTATAGAGGCTGCGCGAGGCAGGGATACGGCGGTGGACCGCACGGGTGGCGGCGTCGCCGCTCCCTGCCATGGTGGTCAATACTAAGCAGCCCCCCTTCTCCTCAACCCCAATTCATAGAATAATTCCAAGTGGTTTTTGGATTTACCCTATGAAATTTTATGAAAGGAATTGCTGCATAGAGACGCACGATCCTCTTCAAATCAATCCAAGGCTTTAGATTGCACAAATCCTTGCACATTATCTATTTGAAAGTACTTATTTTAGAACTAGGTAGTAGGTACACAAGAAGTCACTAATTTGATCTCTTGCCTTACTCCATTTGTTTGGCAGATGTGTCCACATATTAGATTTTGTGGACAATATACAAAGTTGCACTTGTCTATTTTTCATTTTTTTTGAAATCTTATTATATGAATCTTATAGTTCTTTCAGTTCTGGATGAACTTTTGGTTCCACCCTATAATATGAAATTGGTCCATGAGTGAAGTTGAGGAAATGAATGGTATGCATGGCACACCGTGGCTTAGAATTAGAAATGTACGCATTTTAAAATGCATACCTTATGATTAAAACCTTGCAAATAACGTAGATGTTATACATGCGAAAAGCTCTGAAGGATGTAGGTTGCAGTTTGCCAACATTCAGATTTGTTTGTGAAATGGCATCAAATGTGGTCTTTAGTTCTTGATGCTGCACATGATATTGGTTCTGTTCTAATTGAATATATCAGGCTATCAGCAATTGAGCTTGGTCTCATGTTGATGTCAAATAATATTAGATGCTTAGCTTATGAAGTGTTGCAACTCATGTGGTGAAGGATTTATCTTGTCAAGTCACAGTCGATATTATGTGGCAGACTGGTAGTAGCAAATAGTGTAGTCTTCAAAGTAGCTCTCAAGCTTGACTTTCCATTGTTCTCATTATTTCCTCATAATACAAGCCCATTACCATTGACACTGAGTGATGGTAATTGTTGAGTGTTGACTGCATGTTCATGTATCATGCATTTGTTAGTGAACTTTAAGCTTCATTGGATCTCCAATAGATTGCTACCTCACCACTAGGCAAAACAATAACACCTGTCATTTTGTTATTTCCCTTTGTCCCTTGACTGCAGCATTGAAGTAAATAATAATGTTTGTTGGTGGCCTATAGATCTTATTGCACAAAAGCACCAGCTGAGTAAGGAAAATAAGTCAAAAGAACCCATTGTTGAATAGGGAAATCAACTAATTAAATACTATTGTTCCTTGCCAACACAAGATGAGCTATGTTATGTTATTAAAATGGCTCAAGGTCAAGGAACTCTATTGGTTAAGATGAGTGAATCAGAGTGCATTGTTTTAACATAGAGAAGTCAAAGTCAAAACTGAAAACAAGAAACTAACCAAACTGTACCATAAGCATTAGCATTCACAAAATGGAACGCTTATTGCTTTTGATGGTTAGGTAGCTACTCTGCCGATCATATCTCTGATGGGAGAGGAAGCTACTTCTTATCCATCATGCTCTTAATTGAACAAGGCTAGAGATTCCATAAGCAATTTGCTGCTTTACTCTTCTATGTTTTTGACCTGGACATGCTGTTCAGTTATGCTGATAGAGAAGATTATTGCTCACGTACCTTACATCAGGTAACATGGACACTTGTTTATTGTGATATATTTCAAGTAGCTTCCACTATACAAATATAATATTTTCTATTATTATTGTCTGTTTTTGGAAACATGGGTTATCAACAATAGATTTTTTTAATTGTGACTATGGTTACTTCTTCTAACTGAAAACAAGAATGGAATGTTTGTTACAGTAAAATATTTGCTATTTGATTGAGCTGTGAAACAGATGCTGAAGGGAGATAAAAAGGGACAATAATGAGGCACGATTGCAGTTTCCTCTTTAACTGCTCAAGTGGAGAGCCAAGAAACATTCTTTTATTCCATAGAACATTAGCTGACTGTAGAAGGATAGCATGATCTACAGAGAGTTTGATCACTTTCAGGTTACCCTTTCATTAGATGTCAATGTACGAGAAATAGATCAATGTCAACGTACGAGAGGTGGGCAAGCCTTAGAGAATTGTAGAAGTTGAATTGGACAAGCTGAGCTGCCCTTGGATGTTTTATTCTTTTCATTGTTGTCATTTGATGTAGTGGTTTTCGGACTTGGAACAACACTTTGATTAATAAAGATGAGGAGAATTGTGATCGACATCTCCTGCCTCCTTGCCTCTCTTATGGACATTTGTTATGAAACTCATTGAATTTTTTTTAGAGAAGATACTCACTGAATTATAACCTTTATTATGAACTTTGTATGTTTATGTATATTGTATTTAATTTTTGTCAAGTAAAATTTTTGAATGTGGGCAAAAAAGATAGCACTACAGGGCATAACATGGCCAAAAAATAAAAAATAAATAAAAACACATAATATGATAGAAATCAACTTATTAAGCTGTTATAAGTTAAGCAATAAAAAGAGATTACAAGTCACAAAACGATGGTAGTGCAGTCTTTTTACAATGATCTTTCTCATTTCTAGAGCTGGAGCTAATTTTCTAACTAAACACCAACTCAGACTACTCAAATTTCTCATAGGAGTGGATTTAAGAGTGAAGCTGGAGTTGAAGCTATAAAAACTTGGAGTAGAGTCATACCAAATAGGCCCTACATAATCAATGTTTTCAGCAGAAAGCAAAAATGTGAATTTTCCTTTTCAAACCGTAAAATTTGAACTATTTAATTTGCAAGATCTAAACAGTACAGAAAAAGAAAAGAAAGCGTTATTGCTTGCCATTGCAAGATCTAAATCTGTAGACAAGCGTCAAGGACGGCCGCAATTCTCGTCATTTCCTCTGCTTCGATCAACGTGTGCGGAAAGAAGATCAGAAGCAGCAAGACGACTCGTGCGCGGAAAAAATCCAAAGCAGCAAGGTGGCTGCGCGTAATGATCGTCCACACGCAGCTATCACATCGCTATCCTGTGCTGCATGGTGCTCGGTCGGCGTGCGTCCAGCAAAGGAAGGATGGACAACGGCGTTTGCTTTGGCTTGAGATGTGTTTTTTTTTTGCTTTTCCTTCGCACGACGTCGATGTAGATGCATTTTTTGTTTTTTTTTCTTTGGCTACTCCTCCTCGATCGAGACGTCCACGAACGAGACGAGGGTGGACAGCAATGTTCGTGTCATTCGGATGAAGAAACCCAGTCAGTGATGGACAGCGATGTCCACAAAAGCAAAGTTGACTTCGGACGCGGAAGAGCGCCGAGCGCCGTGCGCCGTGTGTGCTGCCTCTGAACCATGCTCTGATACTAATGTTGGTTTTCTTTGAATCCTAGATTGATTTTGTGGAGGCTTTCTGGTCTACTTTCTATTTTTCTGTCTTTTCCGTGGTATCGCTGACAATTGTATAATAAGGCTAGAGGATAGGGATGTATTTATAGACTCCACTTCCAGGTGTACAAAGTGACCCACCTGTCTCCGGTACACCATAAGACTCCTAAACCATGTCATCAACCACGATCAGACCTACCAGTTTTGCGATCCTAAAATATATTAGTCTCTAGCACACATGTGTGAGTCATGCGCCATGATCAGATTGTTTATGAGATCAATTCCAATATGATCATGTGGGTCAACAGCCTGCAGAGCCGATCCTGCAAAACAAACCTAGCTATTTCGCCCTGTGCTGTATTCAGATTAATCATACACATGCATATTAAATTCCAATAGACTTGATCTCAATAAATATGTCTACCGTATTCCAGCACAACCGTCCTCAGCACCTCGAGTATTAATTTCTCGAGTTAAATTCCGCACCAGATTATTCCATATCACATACATCAATAATATGAACAATTCCACATTGAGTTAAAATAGACAATAACCACAATAAATGTTGAAATCCACATAAAATCCAACATTGGTGTGGGCGTCTTGGGGCGATTGGCTGCATTGTTGTGCTCCTCCTCCTCTTCTTAAGGCAGTCTCCCCTTCTTCTTCCACACACGGTACATCGAGTTCCGCCCTTTTTCCTCTCCTCTCTCTCGATTTGGTTTTCGGGCTCGGGCCGTGTGAGTTACTACGCCGCCGTCATCGGTGAGGTTTGGTCTCCTCCTCCTTGTGCACTCACTATTTGTCTCCTTGCACCATCTCCTTGTTGAGGTAGCTGAGGAAGACGGGGTGACATGCCGTTGAGGATTGGGTCCGGTCGGCTTTGTTCTTGATTTGGGTGAGAAGAAAGGCTTTGGTGTGGAGGATTTGCTCCTTGGTGCCTTTGGCCGGTGCATCTCGCTGTTGATTCTTGTGCAGCATTTTTTCCGGTACCTCGACTTCACTTTTTGGTGTGTCCCAAATTATGAAGAGTGACATTGTATCTCTGACGACCACGTCTGTTCACCGCGGCATATCAAGGTGATTGGTTTTTTGAGACAGTGCCTCGGCGTGCCTTACCGACCGACTCGGTGGCTTTGAGTGCCATCCGCTCAGTGAGTTTGTATTTTTTTTTTGTTTCGTCTCTTACTGTGCAGAAGTGTGCCGTGCTAGTATATTTCAGATTATATTGTCTTTGATTCATCTCTAGCACAGGGTGACCTTGCATGGTAATATTGTGGGATTATGAATTGCTCGATGAGGATTTGGGGTCACTTTGATATTGAATATGACAATTTGGATATAAATCTGGTCTTGAGCTTATAGATTGCTTGTTGTTTACTATTGTGTCATATATTAATGCTTGTTTGTTCACTGTGAGTCATCTCTTTCAGTCACTGTTATACATCATTGTCAATTGGTATCTTGTTACCTTGTGTAGTTGGCTCTTGTGCCTGCTGTCCAGTGAACTTTGAATTGATAATTTGCTTTATGTGACCGGTTAGATTAGCAAGATTTTATTTGAGCTCAAGGTCTAATTTATTTCAGACAAATTATCATATTTAATTTGTGATTGAATCTTGACATAAGTGACGAGGAGGCCAATAATTAATTCTTGAGCAGCCCAACATCTGAGAGGAATAAATAACTATTTAAAATCCGAGCAATATGCTGATTTTAGTTGTTCGCATGTTCTATCTTTTAATCATATTATCCTGTTTAATTGATATGAGAAGATTACATGCTAAATTGAATGTTTATATGTCGTTTCTGTCATTTATATGCTGCTAGAAATATGCTTTTATGATCATAATTATTGTCGAAATAATTTCTGAATATTTGCTAAAGCCGCTAATTTTACAACAATTCAGAAAACCAATTATGGAAGAAATGACTGCCTCTTCTGATGTCATTAAGCCGGAAGTGTTTGACGGTGCCAACTTTCAACGTTGGCAGGCTAAAAGTAAGTTGTGGCTAACTGACCTCAAACCTTTCTAGGTGATTTCAAATCCTCCAATATTCCTATTGGAAACTGCTGCTATGATACAGTGGGAGGATGCGAACAATTCACTCTTAGCTCATTTGTTAGCCATCTTATCCAATCGATTGTTCAGCGTCTATGTTAACTTCAAAGATGCCAAGCAACTCTGGAATGAACTTGATGAGAATTATTTCGAAGAGGATAATGGGAATGAGTCTATCATAACTGCTACCAACTTGTTTGAGGGACAGTTGGTGATGGAGCAACTTCATGAGTTACAACTCCATGTACGTAACTTAAGTCAGTACGACTGCATCCTACCAGAGAAGTTTCAAGTAAATATCATTCTGGTTAAGTTGTCGTCCTCGTGGAGTGACTTTGTGATAGCTCGCAGACATATACAGAAGCGCTTGACTCTCAGTAAGCTGTCAGCTGCTATTAACATCGAAGAGTGTGCCAGAGCCAGTGACGGTACAGGAAAGACTCAAGTTCAAGTTCATCAGGTGGAGGTCAAGAATGCTGGAGGTATTGGGAAACTGAAGAGGATTAAATTCCTAAATATTAATTAAAAGCCACATAACTTATGTGGTCGTAGACCTCGTGGCTAACGACCCCTGTGGTCGTTAAAATCCTAAGAGTTGCTCGATGGGTAACCTGGTCAGAGGGGGTCCTGTACCCATTGCACGACCAGATGACCGCCCGGAGAAGCTTTAAATTGACACTGGGATCTGATTCCAAGTATTTCTCTTCCGTGTGATGAATAGAACACATGTCTAATTTATTCCAAACCACACGATTTTTACAGTCGTGAGTCACTAACAATAACCACTACATAGCATTATCTCCCGCTGACATTAATAGGTGATCAGTTACAGTCTCGTCAACTACAATTGCCTCCCTGAACAGACGCGTTAGTTTCAATAGACGTCTATTCCAGAAGTAACTAACACATTTTCGTCAGTTATTTAAAGGAAGATCAAGAGGAAATGAAGGGAGATTGAATGACATAAGACCTAGCGATCTGAAGACTGTTCAAGCAATAGCATAGCAATCGATACACCTAGTGTAATTAGGTCTAGTCTATCACCTTATTCAGGGCATCCTCTTGTAAAGATCCGATCCATTTCAATAAAGATCAACCCCATTCTCATCCAAGAACTCTTTGCCATTTTCCTCTTTTTATTTCGTAAGATTGGCGACTTGATCATCGATAGCTGGCGCCATCTGTGGGGAAGAAGGCGTTGAGTTCTTCAAGCTTTTATTGCTCAAGCAATCCTCATTCTCCTATTGTTCCGTCGTTGCTCATGTGATCATGGCAGGAACATGGGATGAGGAGAATTGGTTCGACTTGGCGGACTACTCCAACCTCGACATGTACGCATGCATCCGCGCCATAGAGCACAACGCAATGTCATCATCATCCTCTTCCATCGCAGGTTCACCACTGCTGAGACCAGTGAAATTGACTGCATGGAGGAAGATTCGCCGTCACCATCAGTGGCGCTCCCAGAGGAATGTTCGAACGCCTCTACAAGCCCAGTCCTTTCGACCGGCAAGAATGGTAACAAAAGCCCAACGCTTCAATCGGAGGGTCAATGCACTCTCGATACGGTCATGGGCGACTAGTATTCGGTAACAGCTCCTATGTATTTTGAGGGCCAACCAATATATGGTAACAGTGTCAATGAAGCTGCCACTGGTCGAAGGCCAAGTGGGTATGATAAAACTCAACGTATAGTTGGGAATCCACCGGATCAGGCTGAGTCCACCACAAAGCCCACCAGAGATGGTAATCTTCGACTGCTCCCCATCGTGGAGGCTCCTTGCCGAAGCACTGGAAGGCTCTCCCTTAGTTATGATGGGAGCTCGTTGGAAGATTGCTGCTGGAGGCACAAGGTTAACACAATTGGTGATACCAATCAAGATGCCATGCACGATCCTCCACAGCTTGACCCGCCACCACCTATTGGGGAAATGGTACGAGCACTCAAGCACCAAATGGCAGAGGTAATTAAACTGATGGATATCGATTTGTTAATTCACCTGTTACTACCCCACAACGCATGATGGGTTGAACAGGACAAACCGGAAGGTTAGAGGGGAATTCGACTCATCGAACACCCTCTACTAGTAGGAATCCTCCAAGACCTTCGATAACAATTCAAAATCTGCAACGATTTCGTGACATTCTGAATAACCCAGATCCTGCTCTGGTAGAGACACCAGGTTATATTCAACTTGCAGGGCAGGTATCGAAGATCCTCCAACAGACCACGCAATACATAGAAATGTACAAGGAATAAAGGAACTCGCAAAGTCACACTATGACTTCATCCCAACGTTCCTCCCATAGTAGGGTACAATATGGTCGGACGGTGGACCGATCGATACCCAGGCCTCCTCGAAGATTCCGGCAAGGGAGTCACGAGGGAAGACGGCTCTTTCTTGAAGCCACTCCCCCCCTCGTCAAGAGGAGCGACCACTTGGCTCGGGTGATCTTTGACATCATCTAAACCAGGCGGTCAAAGATGTTTTCTCAACATCCACGACTGGATTGGGACACCAGATACTCGGTATGCTAATCCGAGGAATCAATCCCCAACCAACTACAATTTGGCTCCGTTTCAAAGAAGGTGTCACAACTCTATTACAGGCTGTTGAGCATTCTCGGCGGGGCTCCAAGAAGTTTGCTGGCTGGACAGGTTTCGACCAGCCAACATAGAGAAGTTCAATGGGACTCAAAATCTATTAGAATTTCTCCAGATCTATACTACTGCCATCAAGGCTGCTGGTGGTAATGACAACGTGATGGCAAATTACTTGCCCATGGTCCTTGAAGGATCTGTCCGGTCTTGGTTGCTCAACCTATCGGTCGAGTCAATTTACACTTGGGACCAGCTCCGCGACTTATTAATCACCAACTTTCAAGGGATGTACGACCACCCTGAAAAGGAGGATGATCTTCATCGGATGCGACAAGAACGTAATGAGACTCTTCGCCAATACATTAAGAGGTTCAGCTAGATCCGTAATTCTATTTCTGAAGTTGCAGACTCATCCAGTGAGGCAGTCGAATGGAGCAAAGCCATCGATCAAAAAGAGAAGATCCCTCAACCTAGCCTGGATAAACTAGAGAAGAAACATAAGATGACTCTCAAGGGTAGGAAGAATCGCAAGCCTGATAATAATGACGTCCTTGCAATTCCCGAAAAATTTACTAAGGGCAAGAAAGATTATGCCGGTCAGAACAAGGCAAAAACTCCGACCGATGAATACAAAAATAACAAGAAGTGGTGTCCACTTCACCAGGCGGTAGGGCATGATCTGCACACTTACCGAGCTTGGCAAAAGAAGCTGGAGGATTATTATTCAGGTAAAGGTCCCTTCCCTTTAGTACAAGAACTTGGAGAACCAAACTCCAAGAAGGACAGGGATGGTGACGAAAAAATGGAGTACCAGGAGCCGTAGCACATAGTTGATATGATCTTTGGCGGATCCTCCTCATACGAATCAAGATGTCATTTGAACATCGTGGAGCGGGAAGTGAACCTCACTGAATTTCTGATCACCGTCAAGCCATCCAGGTTATCAAAGATAGTTATCTCATCTGGCAAAGAAGACTGTCCCATCCTTTGAACTCGACCAGGTAGGTTTCCTATTGTCGTAGAACCTACTATTAATAATTGCAAAGTTAATCGAGTTCTAATAGATTGTGATAATTCTTTAAATATCTTGTTTATGGGAGCATTGGAAGATATGTAAATTCCCAGGTCGAAAGTAAAACCTGTGAAATATGCTTTCCACGGCATAGTTCCAGGATCTACTGCTAAACCGATAAGGCAACTTTCCCTACCGGTTACATTCGGAAGACCTAATAACTTCCGAACAGAAAAGATTCCATTTAATGTGGTGGATTTCGAAACTGCATATAATTGAATCCTTGGTCGTCCGACATTGGTAAAGTTTTTGATAGCTACGCATTATGACTATTAGAGTTTAAAAATACTAAGACCAAAAGGGCTCATTGTGGTTCGAGGGGATAGAAAGATGACATATGCGTGCAATCGAAAATCCCTAGAACTGGTCGACGAACTTTCGACTAGGGATACTAATTCACCTTCCACACAGGTCAAGCACTCAAGACCAAAGATTGCGCCAAAACCTTTCGACCAGACCAAGGAGAATCCACTTGACAAAGGCACTTCTCCGGAAAGCATCAAAACGTCGCCTAGGTCCAGAAATGCTAATTCATCTACCCAAAAGGTACTAGTTAGGGCAGGACTCGATCCTAAATAGGAAGAGTCGCTCGTCTCCTTCCTCCGAGCCAATTTGGATGTATTCGCCTGGCAGGCATCCAATATGCCCGGAGTTCCCAGGGTGGTGATCGAGCACAGGCTAGCTCTTCAGCCTGACAAGAAACCGGTCAAGCAGAAGCTAATGCGCTTTGCACCAGATCGGAAGGAGGTAATCTAGTCAGAGATCGACAAGTTTCTTAAGGCTAGATTTATTTGTGAAGTTGACCACCCAGAGTGGCTCGCTAACCCTGTAATGGTTAGAAAAAGCAACAGGAAATGACAAATGTGTATTGACTTTATAGATCTCAATAAAGCTTGTCCGAAGGATGGCTTTCCCCTTTCACACATTGATCGACTTGTAGACTCTACTTCCGGTGTGAGTTGTTAAGTTTTTTGGATGCGTATTCAGGGTACCACCAGATTAATATGAGTAAAGATGATGAAGATAAAACTTCCTTCATCATGCTATATGGCACTTACTGTTATGTCAATATGCCATTTGGACTCAAGAATGCTGGTGCAACTTTTCAGAGGTTAATGCAAAAACCTTTAATCCTAAAATAAGTCGAAATCTAGAAGTCTACGTTGTTGACTTGGTGGTAAGGAGCATCAATGATGGTGATCATATTTTCGACCTACACGAAACTTTCAATAATTTAAGAAGGAATAATCTTAAGTTAAATCCGAAAAAGTGTGTGTTCGAAGTTTCCTCTGGAAAGCTTCTTGGGTTCCTAGTTTCGGCTAGAGGAATTGAAGCAAACCTAGCAAAAATATCGTCCATCGACCAAATGTGCCCTCTGACCACAAAGAAAGAAATCCAGAAACTAACCGGTTGTATGGAAACGCTAAGTCATTTCATAGCATAGTTGGGGGAAAAAGGATTACCTTTCTTTAAGGTTCTTTGGAAACACGGAAGTTTCGAGTCGACTAAAGAGGCAAACGATGTCTTTGAAGAACTCAAGAGATACCTTACAAATGCCCCAATCTTAGTATCTCCAAGATCGGGAAAAATTTTGCTGGTATACGTGGCTGCAACGCCACAAGCGGTCAGTGCTGTATTGGTCGTTGAGCGTGACAACCTCCAATGACCAGTATATTATGTAAGCAAAGTCTTACATGGACCAAATGAACGATACCCATAGGTACAAAAGTTGATATAAGGTCTCTTTATGGCTTCAAGGCAACTAAGGCATTAATTTCAGGCCCACAGAGTGGTCGTACCTACTGGATATCCCCTTGGTCAAGTTCTCGGAAACAGGGAACCATCAGGACGAATAGCAAAATGGGTGGTCGAGCTTGGGGCATTCGACCTCCATTTCGTCTCACGAACAGCAATCAAGTCTCAGGCTTTAGCAGAATTCATTGCCGAATGGACGAACCCTGAACCCACCCAAGGGCCCAAGTACGAACACCACGAAGAGTGGACCATGTACTTTGACGGTTCCTTAATGCTCAAAGGCTCGGGGGCTAGACTTGTCTTGATATCCCCTACTGGAGAACACATTAAATAAGCCATTCAGTTAAACTTTCTTGCTACAAATAATGTGGCAGAGTACGAAGATTTACTGGCAGGACTCCGAGCAGCCAGAGCGCTCGAGATTCGCAGATTACTAGTGAAAGACGATTCTCAACTAGTAGTGAATCAAGTTGGGAAGGAATATCAATGTTCCAGTCCCAAGATGTCATCTTATTTGGCGAAAGTACGGAAACTCGAAAAGTACTTCTTCGGTTTCCAGATCCAACATATTCCTAGAAAGAAAAACTTTCTAGCAGACTAGTTGGCACGGATGGCCTCAACAAGGTCAGCTGTCCTGCCTGGAGTTTTTCTCGAGCAACTTGATTCACCCTCAGTGGTCGAGCATTCCGAAGATACACATGTTCCACCAGAGGTCGTATAGATCGATCAAAGTAGTGATTGAATGGCATCGATCTACAATTATCTTCAGCATGGCACAATTCCTAAAGACAATGTAGAGGCCGATCGTACAGCTCGAAAAGCCAAATCATACACTTTGATCGAAAGTACCCCTTACAAACGGGGATCTCACGTAGTGTTGATGAGATGCATATCTCAAACAGATGGTATTAAGTTATTATCCAATATACATGGAGGAGTTTGTGGAGCTCACAATTCCTACAGAACTCTAATCGGTAAAGCCTTCAGACAAGGATACTACTGGCCAACTGCCCTCCATGATGCAAAAGAACTTGTGACGAAGTGCATACAATGTCAATTTCATAGTCAACAAGTACATCAGCCGGCACAAGCTTTGCAAACAATACATCTTTCTTGGCCTTTTGTAACCTGAGGACTAGACATTCTATGACATTTCCCAATGGCACCCGAGGGCTTTGAATTCCTTTTTGTCATGATTGATACATTCACAAAATAGATAGAAGCCGAGCCAGTTGTTAAAACAATAATTGAAGCTGCTAAGAGGTTCCTCACAAAAAAAACATGATCACACGATTTGGCATACCCAGTCCTATAGTCACAGATAACGGTACCTAGTTCTCAAGCTGAATGTTTTAGGAATTCTATGAAAATCTAGGTATCAAGATACATTTTGCTTCTGTGGCTCATCCGCAGAGTAATGGAGTAGTCGAGTGAGCTAATGGCATAAAAATGCAAGGAGTGAAACGCCGTTCGACCAGTTAACAAAACAGTCAGGAGCTTGGGTTCAAGAACTTCCTTCTGTGTTATGGACCGTTCGAACCACGACCAGTCGTGCGACCGGTGAAACGCCATTATTTCTAGTTTATGGTGCTGAAGCCATGCTTCCTATGGAATTGAAAATTGGCTCTGCTCGAACTAATTGTTTTAATGAGAACGATTAAAATGAACGACGACTCGATGACATCAATTTCCTTGAAGAAAGATGAAACAAAGCCCTCATACGATCGGTAGTTTACCAACAAGCAACGAGAAGGTACCATAGTCGTAAGGTCCAACCTCGTAGCCTAGCTGTAGGTGATCTGGTTCTCAGAAAAACTCAGAGCCAAGCAAATCGTAACAAACTTTCTCCAAAATGGGAAGGTCCATACACTATGGTTGAAGTCACTAGACCAGGTTTGGTATGACTAGTCATGTCAGACGGGTGTGTTATCTCTAATTCTTGGAACATTAACAATTGTGTAAGTTCTATATATAAATGTACTTTACATTATTTCAATTTCAATAAAGATTCATGCTTTTCTTTATTTTTCGATGAGTGCTGTTATTTATATTTCGATTATCCATTCCTGGTTGAATACTATTATTGTCTCGATAATCGGAGAAGATCAATTGCTCTCTGACACCTTTCTAAAGGATATCTTTTACTTATTGGCTTTGACACAGCTGTTGAATGCCTTAAAGGTCCACATCGTGACCATCACAGAGATGGTTTTCACGAGCGACCACATGCTCTTTTCTCAAAGAAGGAAACAAGTAAAAGGAGCATCACACAGACAACTACATATTGTTACTTGCATGCTTAGAGATCACAAGACTTTCTTTCTTTACTTCAACATTTTTTTCTTCTCCTGTTCTTGCAACTGGTCGGGACACAAAAAGCCTCTCAGTCAAAATATCTCCTCTCTGCATGTGGTCCAGCCCACTGGAAGTAGTTTCCCAGCGACGGTTCTTTTCTTACGGTTTTTGCTATCAGTCAGAACCTGAGAACGAATATGTTTTGCGAAGTGTGAATCATGTCTTTGATCCTTAGCAACCTTTACGATCGGCTTGGAAAATGTGTATAAATAAGATCACTTATCGTTTTTTCCGCATACATATTTGCATAATTTCTTATCATCGGTACAAGTCTTATAACATCTTTCGACCAGACAATGTATTGTTTAGTATTTTGTTTATGGAAATAGATGTATTACTAGTCGAAATCATACACTGGTTCCGACCAAATTGGTTTCTTAGTGTAAATTAGATCATTTTAGTAACATAATCAGCATATACTTTGTACAGTGGTCGTGGAAAGTATTCTTTTTTTTCTTGGTCTACTGCTTCTTTAGTAAGTTTTTTCTACTAACACAAGCAGTCTAGGGCTAGGAAATATATAAGTACTTATCAAA
The DNA here is from genome assembly GCA_036346405.1 of Phyllostachys edulis. Taxonomy (NCBI): domain Eukaryota; kingdom Viridiplantae; phylum Streptophyta; class Magnoliopsida; order Poales; family Poaceae; genus Phyllostachys; species Phyllostachys edulis. The sequence continues at coordinate 41,035,651 of CM070555.1, read as the reverse complement.
GTTGAAAAGATTAACTTAAAGCTTTACTGATGACAAAAGTTAAGTTTTTACAAATTACAACTCTAATATTACATTTACTCTTTGGGGCCACCAGACTGGTCGCTATGGGACAAAGATCCGACCTCCATTTCCTTTGCAACCTTATTTTCGAAGGACATTACTCCCTCGAAGATCTTGGCTGCTTCATCCTCCGAGCACTTGAAGTCTGCTTCAAGAGCTTAGAGGTTGATAGAGGGGTCGGAGGCTTTAAGCTTTGCCAAAGCAAAGCTAACTCCGTTAGCAACGGCGTCCTTCATGGTCTGTGCATGGTTTTTCCGAGTAGTTGTGAGCAGATTTTGGAGACACTCGACTTGTCGGCTATGGAAATTTACCTTGTCCATTGGATCTCTTGAAAAAGGCAGAAATACTTGCAATCCCATATCGGCAAGCATTTTGTTGAAAATAATAATCTTCTCTTCAAGATTCCAAGTGAATTCCTTCTCCTTGTCCTGCTCGAACTCAAGAGATTTCTCTGTTCTTTTTAATTTTTGAGCTTGCTTTGCATGAGTATATCAAAGGTTAATGAAATATAATTGTAACACATAATGAACTGGTAAAGTTTTACATTCGGTTACCTTGAGCTTTCTTCTCGAAGGCTTCAGTAGCTTCCTTGTGCTTGGAAGAGGCCTCGTTGAACCTGGTCGACCAGTCTTCGATCGATTGGTCTTTGGCCTTGCACTTTTTCTCAAGCAGAGCTATTATGGCTTCTTTAGCCATAATCTCTTTCTTATTTACCTCTAATTCTGTCAATTTTGATAGGAGGAGAGTTAAGAAACAACGAGAAGCAAAATAAAGGAAAAAAGTCGTGAAGATTTACTCACTTTTCAGTTCGGAATTTTCTTTTTCCAAGTTAGTTATTCGCTGGGTCAGTGATCCAACCACAACAACATTCTCCACCATATGCTACAAAAATAGCAAACTTCTTTATTTTTTTAAGTAATAAACTTTGAAGAAAAGACTATAAGAATGGTCATAGGTGCTTACCTAGATCACCATGTCCGCATATTCGAAGTAAATAGCATTAGGTCCCATCTCTAATTGACGATCCAAAATTCTCCTCCAGGCCTCATCGAGCTTCTCATCATCGAAGATCTGAGGGCAATTGGGGAAGTTGGTAGGATGAGGAGACTTCCTCAATAACGAAGAAATCCTATCTCCTTGAACGATCCCAGTAGTGGGTGGAACCTGCTGAGACTCTTCTTCGACTCCAGCCTCCTTAGACAGAGTCGACCAGAACTACAGCCACCACCTACTCGGGGGCTGGCTCGACCACCCTTTCCTCAGGAGTTTCCTCCTGAGGGGTGCTCTGATCGGAGGCGACCGAAACATCAGAGGATCTATGAAAATAGAAGAAAGGAAAGTTCAGGATTTCAGAATACAAGAAAAACAAAAGGAAAGTTCAGGATTTCAGAATACAAGAAAATCAAAATGTATGAACATATGTACATTTTATACTTCTTGTACTTGGTCTTCTTCATCTTGAACTTAAAATGCCCTGGAGCAAAGTCCAGAGCGCTTGCCTTTCTCTTTTGCTTTTCAACCGATTTCACCAGTTTTGAACCAGTAGGGCTGGTTAGACCCCCCCACGTCCTTTGATCGGAGGTCAAAAGAAATATCCCCGACCACTGGGTCGGTGAGAAGATCCCTAACCATTTGGTTGGAGGTTGTGGTTTTGTCGATCTCTGGGTCAGTTGCTTCAACAGCAACCACCTAGTCGGTCACGACCACTTCAGAGTCCGTGACCACAGTAACTTCGGTCGGCGGATCCTTTCTTTCTCCCGCCTAATTAAACATCAAAGTTAGTTTGGCAATGGAATACTTCATCTGAAGTGTATATTTCCTTTTCGGTGCTTTTCCTACCTCCAAAGGGCCACCTTCTTGGGTGATCGTTGGGGCAGAAGTGGTCGGAAAATCGATTGGATCAGAGCTCTCATGAGCTTGTTGATCTCCAACCTGACCGACTGCACGTAAAAACAAAGTTATCGCATACCGATCGGAAAAATACATAAATAATGAAAGAAAGTTTCTTTTTTGCCTTGCGCCTCTCTATTCTCTTTGCTGGAGAATAGGATGCCAAAATACAGGGAACCTTAGCCTTGATATTAGGTTCCCCAGCACAGATCATCTTGATCCGTTCTTTGATTTCTTCAGCGGAAAGGGCTGTAGAAATATAAAACATACTATAAGGTTACAAAATAATCAACCAAACACAAACAAAACTGGTCGGGATTTGTAGGACTTACGTTTCGCAGAATCAATGATTGTATTGTCACGACCTACGTACCAGAGCGAGGTACGTGATCGGAGCTTCAGAGGGCTTATCTGGTCTATGGAGAAATCTCTCACCACATGCCAAGAAGTCAGCCCCCTAATGCTATGGAGTTGGATGGCTTCAATCCAACTCCCCACTCTTCCCTCCTTTGCGGAGGAACGCCATCTTGGGTTCTTGACCACCACCTTGCCAGCGAAGTAGAGGCTGTCTTTTTTGGTGACCGTCATATAGAACCAGTTTTTCTTCCATGACGACCACGAAGACTTGGAATACATGCAGATGTGTTCCTCAACCTTCCCATCATGGAGGCGTAGAGCGCACTCCCCAGGCGATGCTGCCGATTTCCCTGACTTTGGCTTCTTATAGAAACACCTAAAGACTTCTAGATCTGGTGGATTCCCCAGGTACGCTTCACAGAGGAAGATAAAGATGCTAACTGACCATCCGACCATCCGACAGTCTTGGAAGGATTCAGTGATTCTAACTGGATTAGTGACTCAGATGATATGAAGGCTACGAGTGGCTGTATTTTCACTATAGCAGGTGGGGCCGTTTTGTGGAAGTCCTATAACAGACTATCCTTATACGATCTACTATGGAGGCTGAGCTAGTAGTGCTTAACTCAGTGACTGTTGAGGCAGAATGGATTAGGGAGGTTTTTTTCTAACCTACTTGTGCTGGAAAAGCCAATTCGAGCTATATTGACCTACTGCGATAACCAAATCATTTTGGTTAAGGTGAAGAGTAGAAAGGACAACATGAAGTCCTAAAAACATATAAAGAGACGACTTAAGTCGGTAAGGTATGCCAAAGAGACGGGTATTATTACTGTGGAATACATCCAGTCTGAAAGGAACTTGGCAGATACTTTCACCAAAGGAATGGCGCGGAAGGCCATCTTTGCAGCGTCAAAGGAAATGTGGCTCACATCCTTGTAAAAGCCCAAATTGGTGGTAATCTATCCTAGGAGATCGGAGATCTAGTGGATAACCTATCCTAGAAGATCAGAGATCCAGTGAACTAAGCTCTAAGACAACAAACTGTGTAGGATTAGAGAGCACATCTAAGGGTCCCATTAGCTGCAGTGCTCCATCTGTATGGCAGGTTGAGCAATAGCTCTTAATGAATTTGATACATATATGGCAATGGGAATCGTCCTATAGGATTCCCTGGAGAATTCACCTACGTGAGTATGATCACGAGGTCACGATCAAAGGAAGATAAGAGTATGCTTTCTTAAGTACTCATGAACTAGATACAGGGACATGACCATAACGTCCCAACCCGAAAGGGAAAAGGGCAAGCCGCCCAGTACATAATTTAACTTGGGTGAAAACTCTCATACCAAGGCATTGGATCAAGGCCAAGTCCTTATTTGTCTGTACATAGTCGTAGTCCTTGGTGCTAGGCTTTAGGTTCAGACCCGCAAGGTACCCATCGCCGAACAGTTGTATGTTAAACAAGATTTTGAGCATCTATCATCAAATTGATAAATTGGTGGGGACTGTTGTATGCAAGAGGCATTTGGTAATTTCTTAATTAGAGAAAAGAAGAAAATGGAAATAAAAAAAATGGTTGGGCCACCTATCATTGGGAGAGGAAAGGAGATAAGGTTGGAGACCAAGTCTCCAACCGGCGCACGCACGGGAAGGGGATCGATCCCCTCCATGGCGGTGGCGCAGGTGCTGGCGTGGCCGGCTCAGGGCAATTCATGCACCGACCATTGGCTGCATCGTTGCACTCCTCCTCCTCTTCTTAAGGCAGTCTCCCCCTTCTTCTTCTACACATGGTACATCGAGTTCCCCCTTTTTGGTTCTTCCTCTCCTCTCTCCCGATTTGGTTTGCGGGCTCGAGCCGTGTGTGTTGCTGCTTCGCCGTGGTTGAACAAAGCACTGTCGGTGGTGAGGTTCGGCCTCCTCCTCCTTGCGCACTTCCTGTCTGTCTCCTTGCGCCATCTCCTTCTCGAGGTAGCTGAGGAAGACAGGGCGACACGCCGTTGAGGATTGAGTTCGACCGGCTCTGTTCTTTATTTGGGTGAGAAGAAAGGCTTTTGTGTGGAGGATTTGCCCTTGGTGCATTCGGTCGGTGCATCTCACTGTTGATTCTTGTGTGGTATTTTTCCAGGTACCTCGACTTCACTTTTTGGTGTGTCCCAAATTGTGAAGAGGGGCATTGTATTTCCGATGACCACGTTTGTTCATCACGGCAAAACAGGATGATTGGTTTTCTGAGACAGCGCCTCGGCGCGCCTTGCCAGTCGACATGGTGGCTTTGAGTGCCATCCGCTCAATGTGTTTACATTTTTTTTGTTTCGTCTCTGCTACTGTGCAGAAGTGTGCCATGCTAGTATATTTAAGATTATATTGTCTTTGATTCGTCTCTAGCACTGGGTGACTTTGCCTTGTAATATTGTGGGATTGTGAATTGCTCAATGAGGATTTGAGATCACTTTGATATTGAATATGATAATTTGGATATAAATTTGGTCTTAAGTTTATAAATTGCTTGGTGTTTACTATTGTGTCATATATTGATGCTTGTTTTTTCACTATAAGTCATCTCTTTCGGTCACTGTTATACATCATTGTCAATTGGTATCTTGTTACCTTATGTAGTTGGCTGATTTGCCTGCTGTCTAGTAAACTTTGAATTGATAATTTGCTTTATATGACCGGTTAGATTAGCAAAATTTTATTTAAACTCAAAGCCTAATTTATTTTAGAGAAATTGCCATATTTAATTTGTGATTGAATCTTGACCTAAGTGGCGAGGAGACCAAGATATTAATTCTTGAGCAACCCAACATCTGATAGCAATAAATAACTATTTAAAATCTAAGCAATATGCTGATTTTATTTGTTCACATGTTCTATCATTTAAGCATATTATCCTATTTAATTGACATGAAAGATTACATGCTAAACCAAATGTTTATATGTCTTTTATGTTATTTATATGCTGCTGGAAATATGTCTTTATGATCATAATTATTGCTGGAAAATTTTCTAAATATTTGCTAAAACCGCTAATTTTACAATACAAAGTATACATCTTCAGCGGCCAGATGTTTTCATCATTTCCTCTGAAAATTCAGCTTCATTATGGCAAAACCGAACAACAACGCAAAGAGCAACCCAAATGCCACAACAACTGCGCCAACCACCCCCAAGAAACCGTGCTTGAAGCCGAAGTAGTCGCTGACAAATTCGGCCACGGTGGTGTTGGTGACACCATCATAGAGCGGAGCATCGACATCGCCAAACTGTGACACGACCATCCCGTACAAGCTCCAAGCAACAGGGCATAACCAGTAGTACCATCTCCACCAGAAGGGAATTTTCTGAATGCATGTAGTGTTGAAACAGAATACATGAGCTAGCTATTTAAGGCTGAAATTTTTATTTTTGAAAGGAAGTCCTTGAAAAGAGAGTTAACTCACAGTTCGGGGAATCAGAAACCCGGAGAAGAGATTCCATGTGGCGTAGCACGAAGAGGATACGATGGATGCTATGTTGTGGTTCTGTGTCAGCCCAACTGCCATCATACCGTACAACGTGAAATAGAGCAATGTGAAGTACATGAAGAAGAGATACCAGAAGAATTTCGCCACTGTCCATTCGAATCCGATCATGGCATACACTATCACCCCGTATATGCCAGCCTGAACTAATGTGTAGGGGAGCTCAATTACAACCTATAACACAGAAACTGATTGGTGTGACGAGAGGTTCCAGGTTCTTTCAGTACTTAACTTTCAAGCAGTAAAATGGTCTCTCAGCGGTTAGCTCATCAAAGGCCGTCAGGTTTGTAGAATTACCTGTCCAAATGCATATGGGAAAGCTGAGTACATGCCGGCTGCTCTTTCACGGTAAAATACCGTTCGCTCGATGGCCACCACTGGCTGAACTGATGCCGAGTTGAGCACACCTATGGTTAGAACAGCGGAATACATGGACCCCATGGCATTGAACAAGTCTTGTGGTTTCTCCCTAGATCAAAAGGCACGAGATAATAAGCCACTTTGAAGGTGACACTTGGATAATGTTATCTTTGCAATGTACTGATGTACTAGTACTACAATACAGAGGGGCTCAACCTTTTGGCGCCAAGGTCCCAGAAGATGGTGCCAAAGAGTAGAGCTATAATGGTTGTGAAGAAAAACCGGACAGCATTATACTGGGGATTCCTCCAGTACGACAGGTTCTGCTTCCAGAGACAAGCCAGGCATTGTGTGAAGAAAGATCGTGAGTGCTCGGTAGGGAAGTAGAGGTCACTCGAACCCACTGGTGGAGTACTCAGTTCATGTATCAAGGCCTTGTTCCTCCTGTGAAATGTAAACATAAGCATTACAGCTGATGTTACAAGTTACAACAAGCAATGCTTTTGGAAAGGTGGAGGTAAGTTGGTTGCAGGATGGTTACTGCTGGTTATTGATAGTCGTTTTGATTCGGTTGTATTGGGTATTGATAAAGTCCTAGGAGCAACTAGGACGAAAAAAAAACAAAAAATGACCATATTAAAAATTACAAGTTACATTCATATGCATTTACTAGTAGGGTTGGAAGTAGGTTACTTACTGGTAGAGTTCAGATTTCTTGTATACATCACTGATATCAATGCCTAGCATCTGTTCCTGTGAAAATGTTGTCACTTCCAGCATCCAGGTCGCTGGATTGTAGCCATCTTTGATTTTGCTTACTCCTTGAATTGCCTGAACAAAATCAAACTACATGACCTGCAGAAATTAAGGTGAAGAATATTGGAATTCTTGTAATTTATCAGTTTACCTCAAAATACTTAATCAGTTCTGAAGAATGCCGGCCCAATGGACCAACATAAATTTCTTCTCCACCTTGCTTCATCAGGAAAAGCTGTGGGAATAAAATCATAAATTTGAGGATTAAGAAAGTCACAATCACTAAAGGAATAATTGCCAGTCAAAGTTGTCATCTATTAAAGCTGGTGTTTTTTCCCCCTAGTCCCCTCTATATCCCATTCCCCTGCGCAGTCGCTCCATATCTATATATATTAAAGAAATAATTCCCACTAACTACAATCAATGCTATTTCTCTCCTCTCATGCAGCCACATCACCCCTATGGTTCACAACCTTTGGATGAAAATTGAGTGTAATAGATGTTCTCTTATTTGCATTGTTTTCTAATTCTTTTAGGCTCTACAATGTTTCACCTTTATTTGTTTAAACATTACAACCAACAAATTGATTTCTACAAATTCCCACTGCAACACGCAGGTTATCTTTTGCATTGTCATAGATGTTCTCTTATTTGCATTGTCTTCAAATTCTTTTAGGCTCTATCATGTTTCACCTTTATTTGTTTAAACATTACAACCAACAAATTGATTTCTACAAATTCCAGCTGCAACGCATAGGTTATCCCTCTAGTTCCTTTTGTAACATTGTACCACTTGCTTGGTCAATTGATAGTGGTAGGGACTTCTCCCCTACTGTTAGTTTCAAAAAATAAAATATAGAACATGTCATTTTGACCAAGTTTGATCTGGTTCAGAGAGTAAGTAGAACGATTATAGAGGAAAACGAGTCCTGTCTAAAGAATTTTCCTAATGTTCCAAGGTAACATCTCATTCACCTCATCAAAAGCTTCAAATATATCAATGCTAGGCTGATGAATTGTGCAGACAACTGTTCGACCAGTATCAACAGTGTTCCTTACTGTCCTCATCACAATAGCTGCTGCTCGTGCATCAAGTCCTGATGTTGGTTCGTCCATAAAAATGATTGAGGGGTTTGCAACAAGCTCCACAGCAATAGTCAACCTTTTCCTCTGCTCAGTTGACAGACCGTCCACTCCAGGCAGTCCAACCAAAGCATCTCTCACCGGTGTAAGCTCCACGAGCTCCATCACCTCCTCAATAAACATCTGCATTTGCGAATCACGAAACTTCAGCAATAAAAATGAAAATGAAAACGAAAGTGTGGACTTATCCAATTTAACTGACCTTTCTTGTCTTTGAATCCACATCCTTTGCTAGCCGGAGCCATGCTGAAAACAGCAGTGACTCATACACTGTCACCTGTGGAGAGTGGATATCATCCTGCTCACAGTACCCTGATATGCGCGCAAATGTCTCTTGCTTCTTTGGATATCCAGAAATACTGATGTTTCCCTTGATGTACCCACAGGTCTTTCTACCTGCCAATACATCCATCAGAGTTGTTTTGCCAGCACCACTAATGCCCATCAGTGCAGTTAGCACACCCGGCCTAAAAGACCCACTGAGACCCCTTAGGAGCTCCAACCGATCTTCCAGTACTTGTGCTTTCATTTCCTGTTGTGTCGATGTTATGAGTTGTATGAATAATGGCAATACAACATTCCTTACTTTTTGTGCATTCATTACATACAAACTGACCTGTGGGATGTCAATGGAGTATTGGATATTGTCGAAAGTCAGCGAAAGTGGAACGAAGGGGAGAACCATTCCCCTTTGTGCAGGCATAGAATTGGCATTAACAATTGATGGTTCTATTTCTCTGTTGTTTCCAGTTGCCTGATGAGCACTTGCAGATGTCAAGCAATCGTTGCTGAGTCCCTTCCCTCGATATGACCCATCTACAGCCCTGCCAGTCAGGTTTGCATGCTTCTCCTTCAGTGCCTCTTCTGATGCTGACGGATAGGAGTGACCATATGCTGTAAAACCAAAAGGGGAAATTTTTCTCATGAAAGGTGTTGTTGGGCTAGTTGGTGGATTTAAGGTGTTCTTCTGTGAAGTTTTGCAATTTCTTTTTTCAGTTGGTAACCAGTGTAACCGCACCTAGTGCAGACTTGGGAAATGTACCAAGTTTCAACCACTTAGTAATCATGCTTGCGAACAATATTGCTACTTGCTGGAACAAGGAGGGAACCAGGCCAGAAACTGTACTCACGCTTGAGATATGCAAGGCAGAGAGTGAACAAAGAGTTGAAGAGAAGCGTGAATCCAAGCAACACGCCAAAGCCAATCCAGTACCACTTGGCTTCCGGAAATACTCCACGGGACTTGAGAACGAGCACACCAAGGGGCTCCGTTGAGCCTGGCAAGACCTTCTGCCAGCTATGCCCCAAGAACTCGTTCACTGACGCAGCATTCTGGGCATACATCAGTGGTGAGATCCAGTATCCCCAAATCCACCATTTCTTCACATCATCTGGAGGTTAAGTATGAAACAAGCAAGTTAGTAACAAAATCTGTAGTTTGAATTCAAACGGCAGGGAAAGAAAGGCCGAGCTTTTACCTCTTGACAGAACAAATCCACCCAAAAGCATAAAAACTAACAATGCAAATGATCCAAAGACATAGGCAACAATCATGTTTCTTGCTGCCCCGGCAATGAACCGGAAGAGCGAAGATGCCATCTGATTAGCTGCTAAGAAAAGCAGATATTGCTTGAAAAGCCTACAGATAATGAAATCACTGTTAGTCTATTACAACACTGAGCTAGAATAGTTATGTGAGTGGTTGGATACAATGTTAAGGAAAATATGACATAGTTAATAAACCTCACCTGACTACATCTGGATCAAATCCAATGACATAATAGGTTATGAAAACAAACCCGCCAACCTCGACAAATGTGATGGGGATCTTGAGAATCCACGAGGGTACAGTGTAAGTCCATGCAGGATAGAAGAGGAGATCCCTTTGCTTGAAAAAAACAGGTAGCTTAAATATGGTGAGGGCAAGCTCAGAGAAACCATTGAACATGATCATGATCGTTGTAAAGAAGAGTGCACCCATATAGATGCCTCCATTTGCCACAGAATCACGGTGCATGTCTGTACGGAAGAAGAGTGTCATCTCGATGATTGACAACAGTATCAACTGCGGAGCCAGAAGAAAAAGGAGAGATCGTTGCAAATTTTGTTAAGTAATGAATGCAGCATATCGACTTTTTCCAAAGGAAGCAACCGGCATTTCTACAATCAGTACAGATCAGCTCTTCTGAAAAGTTCATAAAATGAATCTAGTCTGTTCTGAAGTTCAGGGACCAATTACCTGTACAATTCTGAAAATGTAGAAGAATGAGTTCCTCTTCATGAGCAGAATCTCTCGGTCGATATTGGCTTTCAGCAGCTCTTTTGTGCTTACACCGTACTTTGATGTGGTCAGTGCTGAAGGATGGCTTGTGCTCTTGTCGAACAGCATGGCGATCTCATTTGCCATTGCTTGGCCGACATGGAACGAATGGAATGCCCCGGCAAATTCCTTCACCGATACATACTGGTAGGGCTGGTCGTGTCGTGCCCAGTACTGCTTCTGATCTTTCCTTGACGTCACCTTGTCAAACCAATTTCCACATATACATATTAGTTAAGAGTTATGCATAAATGTAAGCCCCAATAATATGGTTCAAGCGGGCATACCTCTTGCAAGAAGTCGGCAACACCCTTCCTCTCAGGGCATTTGAACCCCATCGACTCAAAGAAGCCGAGCACGCTCTCACGAGGCCCATGGTACACGACCTGCCCGTCAGAGAGGAGTATGATGTCATCAAACAAGTTGTACGTCTCTGGTGCAGGCTGTAGCAAGGAGATGACTGCCGTCCCGCTGAGGATGTGGATGGCCTGCCTGAGGGAGTTTATGATCTGGAACGTTGTTGAGCTGTCGAGACCTGTGGAGATCTCATCCATGAATAGTGCTCTTGCAGACCCAACCAATATCTCACCTACAAGATGTAACAAAGTAACCTCTTGAAATAAGCGGGCTTTTGACATGCAATAGAAGTTCATAAAGCAAAAAAAATCCCACCAGGCGTTAATTGTTGATGGTTGTGTTTGTACCTGTAGTAACACGTTTCCGTTGTCCACCGGATATGCCCCTGAACATCTCATCCCCTACCATTGTGTCTGCACATACCTCTAGTCCTAATATCTACAATAAGGACGGGTAAAACTTAGAGTAAGTCAGCTTCAGGCCATGCAATCCACAAGTACTCTCCAAGATGTATGTACCTTCAGTATGTACTCCGTGACCACATTGGCTTCTTGCCCTCCCAGTGCAGCTGCCTGAAATGAGCACACAATTTCAAATGTATGTTTTTATGATTAATGATCATGAGAATTGCAAGGAAGCATTGATAGTTTCTTGATTAATGTATGGTGTGTGTATGTCATGCCTTCATGAAAACATCAATATCGGCATCAGGCTTGATGTTTGATGCTTTTTCTCGTCTTAACAACTCATGCAGCAAATCTAAGTAACAAAAAAAAAAATCAGTAACAAACAATGAATGAATCTGAAAGTAGCTGCAATATTTGTTATATGATTGCTTAATAAGTGCATACCGTAGCAATATCCGACTCCTTGGCACCTTGCGGAGAAGGCAAGCGTCTCTCGCACGGTCATCTCCCCAATGTGAAGATCATGCTGGCTTATGTACGCAGCCGTCCTCTCAGGCACAAAATCGTCCATTCCATGTCCATTATAAGTGACTTTGCCTGAAACCTGCAAAGAAAAGGGGGATTTGGGGTGTGATTGTAGCTCCAATGCCTACAATAAACAAAGCCTGGAGGTTAACGATAGTGGAATGCCAGCGGAAAGCAGATAGTTCTACCTAGTGTTCCCCTAGGCGGCCGCCTAGGCACTGGGCGCAAGCTTGCCGCCACGACTTGGGCTCAATCGGGCATCGGTCATCTAGGAACTCGGCCCGCCTAGGCGGTCAACGCCAGTCCAAGACGGACCCAGGCGGGCAAGGTGCGGCGGCAGCTGGGCGGTCCAAGGCGGCACTGGGCGGGGTCGGGCGGAGCTGGGCGTGCAAGTGGGAGAAAAAAGGTAAGTGAAGAGGACTCACCCGTGGTCCCGAACGCCGAACCCTAGCTCCACGATTTCTTCTCCTCTGCCTCCTCCCCAGATCCACGTCACGTCGCCTCCTCCCTAGCTCCACATCGCGCGCCGCCTCCTCCCCAGCGGAGAGAGCGATAGCGACGGGAGAGGGGGATGAGGCGGCGGTGGGATGGGAGATGGGAGAGCAAGAGGATGGCAAGCGTCGTAGGGGGCAAGAGGATAAGGAAGGGGCGAAGGGCAGCGGATTGGACCAGGCCGGCCACTCGGTTGACGCGTTGCGTCGAATCAGTGGGCTTGGGCTTGGACTGGACCAGGCCGGAGGTAAGTTTCTTTTCTTTTTCCTTCTTCACTTCCTTCTCCTCTCCCTCCGGCTGCTCTGTTTGACTGGCGGCTGCACAGACCACTGCCTAGGCAGGCTAGGGGGCCACCCTTCGCCCGCCTTCCGCCTAGCGCCTAGATGAACACTGGCTCTGCCATATAAAAGGCTGTTGACCATGGTGTTTCGCATCTATACCTCCGTTTACTTAGTAAAAACTCTTTTATATTAAACTTGTAATGAAGTAAACTCAGCTATCCTGCAATTCGTTCCCAAAAAAACAGCATTGAACAATGAGAACTGATTGCACAATTCGTATACCTTGAGATCTTTGCCAAGCCTTCCAGCCAATGCAAGCAGCAATGTGGTCTTCCCTGATCCTGGCGGGCCTAGTAGCAGAGTCATTCTGCACAACAGTAGAGCAAATTGAGAAATCAAAAAAGAAAAACACATAATGACCAAAGAATACACTGAACTCATAAAGCACACATCCACTAGAGAACTTATACCTGCAAGGCTTGATGATGCCACTGATGTCATGGAGAATTGGCATCGTCTGCTTCCTGCTTGGCAGTATGTGCAGAGCATTTGCAGCTCCCTGATCAAGAACTCAAAAGTCTCATACTGTATCCGTATGAACTTAACAAAATTACAAAACAAAACTGAGGATCAGTATTGTTAAAATTACCATGTTGCAATACACTTAAGAAAAATACCTCAAGAATGTTAGTGATTGAGTTCAGAATGGTGGGCAGTCCCCTGGTACCAACGTGAACCTTCGCATCTGCCTTCAGATGTTCGAAACGCACCTCGATTGTCGGCAGAACGATGCCAACTCTACAGATAATATACAAAATAAAAAAAGCAACAAGTGCCCTCACAAAAAAAAGGTGGACTGGTTGGACATATTCAGTAGTCTAATGGCAGCCTCATAGAACTATTAGAATGGAACGATTTGATAAATGTCATTGCAGAGTTTCAAGTTCTGAAAATTGCCATTGCAAACTTGGCTCTCCTAAAAATACCTCTACAAACTCAAAAAATAATGCCATTCCCCTCAATATTCAGCCTATTTACAGGAATACAAACTCTATATTTCCTTTCATATTCATGTATGCAAATGTAAAGTTTACCCAAATGTACGAAGTATAAACAAATATGAAGTATCTTTGAATAATTCCAGCTGAATTGACATATGTTGCTCCTGTTCGTTTGCTGCAAATAGACTAAATAGTAAGCAGCGCTTTAGAAAATGGTTAATTTCTCATTGAAAATCAGAACCATAAGTTTATCATAATTTACAGATACAATATAATTTCGTGCCTACTTAATACTACAACCAACATGACCCTAACATCACCATCCATAACTTTTTTTTGACGTGAACCATCCATGACTTAGCGCGGTCTCGCTGCATACTGAATTGTTTTTGCTTCCATGGCCTTAATCTGCATTTTTCCTTACATTAAGCCATCCTTAATCCAAAACAGGATTAGCCGAAACAACTTAGGAGGCATCTTGCCGGCTCTTGAGGAAGCCGAAGACGCTTGAACTGCCTCACCGGACCACCGGCGAAAGACGATACCAAGATTGAATTGGGGCACCGGCGACGGGATCAACCAGGACGTGGACGCGCGCATCACCCGGTGGAATCGCGACGGCGTGGACGCCGCCGCCGGTCAGCGGAGGGCGCCCTGCACGCGGTGGCGCGGCAGCGCAGGCCATGCTCGATGTTCTCTATGGCCCCAGGGTTTGAGTCTGGTGGCCACGCGAGTCGGCGAGTGGTTGCAGTGACTAGGATGGCAATTGTGCCCAATTACCAGCGTGCCTGCGGATAAATACCCTAATAGAGCCGAATATGAAGGCCTTTCTTTGCCCATGGGTATGAAAATGGGGGCAATTCTCTGCCCATCGGGTAAACGGGCGCGGGCATGGGTAAGCTCCACCCGTACCCGCCCCGCTCGTTTACCTGTCAACCACACTAACAGGTGGGCCCAAAGAAACCCTAGCTCACAATGCATTATACCCATTCAGCCGCCACCCAGGCCCACCCTCCCGCAGTCGCCCTCTCCCCTCCCGCACTCGCTGTTTCAATCCACCCGCTCCCAATCTGCTCCTCCTGGCCCGGCCCTCCTGTCCGCCTCCAGTCGCCGCCCTCCCGTCGCCGCCTCCTCCCGGCCACCTGGCTCCTCCTCCCGGTGCACCGCCTCCTCCCGGCCGTCGCCCTCCTCCCGGTCCACCGCCCCCTCCCGGTCGCCGCCCTCCTCCCGGTCGCCACCGTGCCCTCCTCGGCCATCGGGAAAGGTGTGAAAGGAGGAATCTTTTGTTGTTTTTGATCCATTTTCTCGTTGCTTTTGGATTGTTGTGGGGATTTTTTGCCGGGGCATTAGGCTTTCTTGGGTTGTTTCTTGGTGTTTGATCGTGTTTGGTTTGACAGGGAGGAGAAGAGATGACCGTGGGGGAGGATAGTGAGGGGAAGGAGGCCGCCGCGGACAAGTTCCCGGCGGGGATGCGCGTGCTTGCCATCGACGACGACCCCGTCTGCCTCAAGCTCCTGGAGTCCCTCTGCGCCATTGCAAGTACCATGGTGAGCGTTCTTGGCCACCCCGCCTATTTCCCTATTCCGAACTCCATTAGGATCAAGTCTTATACTCTTATGGTTAGATTTTTGGGAATAATTCATCTTTTTTTGTTTGCTTTGATTTATTATGGTGTGATGCAAGGACAACAATGGCGCATGTAGAGACGGCGTTGAAGATGCTCAGGAGGAAGGACCAGTTTGACACGGTGATCGCGACGATGCACATGCCGGACATGGATGGCTTCATGCTCCATCAAATTTACACCATGAACACCACTTGATTTATCCGATCCGAATCCACACAGATGCGGTTTATGATACCTAGTTTATTGATTTTGTACAACTTCGCATTCCACAATTGAGCCACTAACCATATGTCATGCAAGGCTATCCGCGAATGGGGAGACAAAGACTATGATGAAGGGATAACCCATGGGCGTGTGACTATTTGGTGAAACCGGTCGTCTCAAGGAGCTCAAGAACATATGGCGCATGTGGTAAGGAGAAAGCGACCTAAGGAACCGGCGGCGGTGGCAATGACGATGATGATCATAAGGTGCAATCGGGAATGCCGAGGATGAGCAGGCGGTGGAAAGCGCACTCAGAAGTACTCGGGAAGAAAAGAAATGATGTAGATGATTCGATGAGAACAAAGAGAACACGGACTTATCAATAGAGAAGAAACCAAGGGTCACCTGGACTAGTCAGTTGCATCGCAAGTTTGTGGAAGTCGTCAATCAGATCGGCATTGAAAGTAAGGGCTCACATTTCCTGGCTTAGTTATCAAAATAAAACATTTTTTTTGTTTTCAGTAACCAATCTTTTGGTTATGTAAATATAGAGGCTGTTCCAAAGAAGATATTGGATATGATGAATGTGGATTACATCACTAGAGAGAATGTTGCAAGTCATCTGCAGGTTTAATATCTACCCTTATGTTTAATTTCTGTGTTTGAGTTCCTATCCCTTATATCATGGAGGATCTGTGGATCTTACTCTTTCCAGTCTAATATTTTGTCATATATAAAGCTGTCTAAGCTTTAGTTTCATGTGGATGTGTGTAAGAAACATTTATAATGAATTTTCCTTTGTGAAAATGTGAGAAGCTTTAGTTTGCATGTTAAAAAAATCAGTACACAGATAACTGATCTATTTGTTGAATTGTTGTAATTGAACCATTTTCATATGTTCTACTCTTGTTGCAAACATAATTTGTTTATGTTTGAGGAACTATGTCAGTTTGTATTTCTATTTTATTTATTGAACTTGATTAGTTGTTTTGTCGAACTTGATGTGTGATTTGCGATAAAATTTCTTAGTTGTTGAATGTGTGATGCACTATTGATGTGAATTGAGATGAACTTGATGTGTGCATTGTTTATGTGTAATGAGTATGCCCGTGGGCGATGGGTACCCACGGGCGATAGGTACCCATGGACGGTAGTGCATTGTCATGGGTAACGGGCATGCTCAAGAAGTGACGGGTACCATGGCGACGGCATGGGCGAGGTTCTTCGCCCGTCGTCCTTCGCGGGCATGCCCGTGGGGGAAAATTGGGGTCGCGGGCATGGGTATGGGCGAGCGCTACTCGTACCCGCCGCGCCCGATTGCCATCCCTAGCAGTGACTGAGTAGGGGGAAGGCGATGGGAACGAGATGGTTGGGTACTTTGCCTTGCTACTTGGCTCGAACCGCGTGTCTAGCTGACTTGGAGGCTAGAGCGGGTACGTCCATGTAAAACTACGAGAGGAAATACATTATCGTTTAGTTGTGACATATCAGCGGCTATGCAAGCATTTCATAGTACATGATAGATAGGCGAATTTTTTTTATTAATTAATCCTTTTTTTAATTTTATTTTAAAGTTAATCCTTGGCGCACTTTATTTCCAATTCGACCCTTTGATCACGCCACGGTGGTGGCGTGACAAAACAATATTTGCCACGCCAACAGATCTGGGCAAGCTCT
The DNA here is from genome assembly GCA_036346405.1 of Phyllostachys edulis. Classification (NCBI taxonomy): domain Eukaryota; kingdom Viridiplantae; phylum Streptophyta; class Magnoliopsida; order Poales; family Poaceae; genus Phyllostachys; species Phyllostachys edulis. The sequence continues at coordinate 41,018,670 of CM070555.1, read as the reverse complement.
TGTCACGCTACCACTCGTGGCGTGACAGTGTTGTTTGGTCACGTCAAGACCAGTGGCGTGACCAAAAGTGCTATTTTGGGGACTTATCCCGTGGCGTGACAGCATTGTTTTGTCACGCCACGGGTGATGGTGTGACTAAAAGAGTCAGATTTGGAAATAAAGTGCGCCGCGAGTTAACTTTAAAATAAAAACTAAAAAAAGGTTAGATAATAAAAAAAGTTCTAGATAGGCCTCCTGGTTAGCCTCGCTCGGTCTATATCCTCTTGCTTGTTGTTGGCAACAGTAACTAGAGCAACGACAACGGTCTATATGTGCTGATTTGCGAATTGATTGGGATGGCAGCGCTACCGTTGACACTACAGTAAAGAAGGAGGCCGTTGAAGGAGAGGGGAAAGAGAGAGGAACCAAGTAGTTAAATTTGGCATATGAGTCTCCTATGTCAGCGTGACAGTGTTATTTTGTCACGCCACGGGTGGTGGTGTGACCAAAGGGATCAGAATTGGAAATAAACTGCACCGGGGGTTAACTTCAAAATAAAATTCAAAAAAAGGTTAATTAATAAAAAAAATTGTTAGGAGGACGCTTCCATGGCTAACAGTGTGTGGTGATTAGACAAGAATTTTGAGGAAAATTTGAGAAAAATGTCCAAAGTGTGGTATGTCGGCCCATTTCCGGTACCCTATTATCGGTGGACACTTTACCTAAACAAATGCTTATTAGAGGGTTGTCGGTACACAATGCACATTAGTTAGTTTAGTCTCATATTGCATATTCATGTATGAAGGGAGGTCTCCTCCTATATAAAAGGGGGGCAAGGGACTCTCACTGTACAGACAAGCCTACGGGCAAAGAGATCAATAAAGAGATAAGGCTAGGACTATATCCTTATGTTCTGGTCTATTGTTTATTATTTGTGAGTTGATAGCTTCGTTCGTCGGCAACGCGACCCTGATTATACAACACATTATCAACATGATAACTCTCTAAGCTAAGGCTTCCCGGTACGTGTTTTGATCTAAGTTTTCAATTCTAGCGCTAATGTTCTTTTTATTACATTAGTTTTTATTATACCGTTCATTGTCGTCAATCCCGTCGGCTGGTCGGGCACATACCTCCGCTTGAGCACCGACCGTGCCTTCCCCCGACCGCACCAGCCGTACGTCTCCGCATACAAGTCGACGTGCCGTCATCACCGCCGACAGGGCACTGCTTCCGCGGTGTGCCGCTGGCCAACCGAGTCGACTGACCGTGTGCCTCACGCACGCACCGCAGCAACCATTGTCTGGGCAATGGTAGCACACCTTTGCATCCACACCGCCGCTGTGAACCGAGCACCTGTCGCCGCCTTCGCTGTGCGTTTTCACCGGACAGATCTTGCCACCCTGACCAGATAGGGCGTCACCTCCGCGCCGCACCACCGACTGGGATTGGTCTCACTGTCGCTCACCTCCGCGCGAGCCATCGAGCTCCGTGGGGCAAGGACCTCGCCATCGGGCGAGGTGTGTCGTGCGCCGCCTCCACGTCGCAAGTCGCCAGCCAAATCGGTGCATTCGCACCGTGGCTGCTGCCATACTCCGTCATTACCTTCACGCCGGCCCGCCAGAGAACAAGAGGAACAGGATGACCTCGACGCCTTCGCGCCATGGTCATCATCGTTCAACTCCGCACTCGTACTGCCGCCTCCACGGCAACGCCGGGCCTAGACAGCCTTCGCACCGCATTGCCTCCATTTGTGCATGCAGACGAGGCTAGGGGCTCCAGGTATACACCACTACCACACCAGTCTGGGACCGATTGGGCGTGTGGACCATCGCAGGATGACACCGCTACCGTCAAGCTGCGTCGTCAACGCCGCACTGCTCAACGCCGCACTGCTCATGCATGTCGTTGCCACTACTTGCGTCGCAGTCGCAGTGTGCACTGAGGCCGCCGCCACACGCCTTCACGTGTTCGAGTGCGTGCGCTCGAGCCAAGCTACGCTAGGGTTAGGGGAAACCCTAGTAGGTCAACTAAGCGGGCCGCACAAAGGCCCTATTTTGGTCATTGGTTATGGCCCATAAGGCTCGGTAGGGATGGGATCCGACCGACCTTTGGCACTTCTGCAAAAAAGCCCTTCAGCCTTTTCGGAATTAAGTGCAAGTCCTCGGTTTATTAAAATTAGGTCCTTCTAGACTGAAATTTTGCAAAAATGATCCCAGATTTTACGAATAAAGTATGAGGGCTTCCACTTAGTGGAATTTTGCAAATTAAACCTTAAAGTTTTCTGATTCTTTTATTTAACTCTTTTGATATTTGTTTAAAATGCCAGAAATTGCTTTTCGATTAATTTGTGAGTGTAATAATTGTTCTATGCTTACAAAATTGATAGAAAATTACTGGAAATCTGTAAATTTGATATTTACTACTTATACAAGTCATTTTGTTGCTGGAACACATGTTTTGACTCATGCGGTACATGATGTACCTATTCATTACCTTATGGGAATTATATATGTTGACATACAGTGTTGTAGGTGGCGTGGGCAATATATTCAAGACCGTGCCAAGAGGGGAATTTCCTAAGTTGAAGTGCGACTACAGTAACCACCTAGTGTGGGCAGTTGAGGCAAGGATGCATCTCACTGCACGTGACCTCCATCATGCGCTTGTGCCAAATAGGCACGCTACCATTTCAGCCAGGGCATGGGCTTTGGTATATCTCAAGAACCACTTGTGTACGAACCTTAACTAAGAAATCGTTGCTATCCAAGGCCTCAATGAACTCTGGGCTCACCTAATTGAGAGGTTCAACGCTACTCAAAGGAAGTCTCTCGCCAATGAGAACTGTAACATGTGGATAGCTATGAAGACTCGAGATTATGAATATGTGACCACATTCAATGCGGACCACACTCATATTGTGAGCACCCTAAGACTGCTAGGGAGGAACATGACTGAGGATGAATTGATTGAACACACTCTCCTAAATCTCTATCCGGAGAATGTTTCCCTCAGAATTGTTCTGAGAGAAAGGAACTTCAAATATCATTATCGAATAATCAATGCTCTAAGGAAGATAGAGTGTGCTGGTGCGCTACGTCTTAGGACACACTCCAGATCTTATTCTATTTCTAGGGATTTGGTGGGACCAACAGACAAAGGTTCAAGAGGATGGGAAGAAGAGGTAACATCCGAGTTAGTAGGAGGATCGTTAGACGTACTCTAGATTGCACCCCATCAAGTGGTAGCGGGAATTGGAGAGAGAGATGTCAGAAGGCTACTCAAGCTAGGAGTTAAGGCAAATGAGCCATTCCCCCAGAAGGATCTAGAGAATCCTAAATATCTATTATCTTATTAAAATTAGAAGTCAATTAATGGCGTGTTTAGGATGGTGTAATAATCCTACATTAGTCAGCAATATTACCATTATGAATTAAAATAACTTCATGTAATCTTTAGTTCAAGAAATAAATAAAGTATTTCCAATTCATTTGCATGTCTTATGTTTGCAGTTATGCGTATGCAATGTTTTTTCATGCAAATTATTTATCTCCTACTTATAGTTGACGTACAATGGAGGAAGAACATGAACTCCGTCTTTTGGATAGTTGTACCACAAATTCAATCCTAAGGAATATGAAGTATTTCCAGACCTTCAGTTCTAAGACTAGCATTATTATGACTATAGCTGGCAACTGTGGTAATATTGCGGGTACTGGAAGAGCCATGGTAGTCTTACCGATGGGAATAATAATAATAATTGAGAATGTATTATTGTTCCTGGACTCAACTAGAACTCTACTAAGTTTTAAAGATATTTGAAATAATAGTTTCCACGAGGAAATAGAGGAAGAGAATGGTTACGATGAGTACATTCTCATCACTAAGAGGGGGATATTGAAATGAAGTAGAAGAGAAGCTCTCTATGTTCTCCTCCGGATTGTACTACACGTTTATTAAACGTGATGAATAATATATTGTAATGAGCATCAGGTTAAAGACCCCGAACTATTTAGAACGTTGCATGAACGTTTGGGTCATCCTGGAGACGATACGATGCGCCAGATACTACAACATTCTGTTGGCCACAACTTGATGTCTGAAGACATCCTCGATCTATCACACTGTGTGTGAGGCCTGTGCGAATGGCAAGTTGATTACGAGACCCTCGTATCATAAGATCAAGAATGAATTGCCTGATTTCCTTGAGAGGATTCAGGGAGATATATGCAGACCTATAGAGCCCATGTCTAGGTTATTTAGGTACTTTATAGCACTAATCAACGCATCCACTCGATGGACGCGTGTATGTCTATTATCCACTAGGCATCACGCCTTTGCTAAGCTAATTCCACAAATTATTGCACTAAGAGCAAAGTTTCCAGATCATAGAATCCAATCCATAGGAATGGATAATGTTGGAGAGTTTACCTCAAAAGCATTTAATTACTATTGCATGGCCTTAGGCATAACAGTGGAACATTCGGTCCCACATGTTCATACTTAACAATGGAACATTCGGTCCCGTATGTTCTTACTTAGAATGGACTTGTTGAATTATTAATCAAGAGGATCAAGATGATTGCTAGACTCTTGTTAACGTGATCTAGTCTACCAACTACGTGTTGGGGACATGCCGTATTACATGCATCAGCATTAATACGATTCCGGCCATTCGCATACCATAAGTTGTCACTTTTCCTACTAGTGCATGGGAAAGAGCCAACTATTTCCCATCTACGTAAATTCGGCTATGCCGTTTGCATACCTATCTCACCTCTTCAGCGTACGTCAATGGGACCCACCGTAAATTGGGAACTTACCTAGGATTTGGATATATGCCTATAATAAAGTATTTGAAGTGCATGACAGGGGATTTACTAAAAGCAAGATACGTTGACACTGTATTTAATGAAGAACTATTCCTAGCATTAGGGGGGAGGAAAGAACCCCACGTTGGAATGTAAGAACTATCATGGAATGATAGTAGTCTTCATAATAACGATCCACACCCTAAGGACTCTGAACAAGAGGTTCATATGATAATAGATTTGCGAAAGCTTGCAAATCAATTGCCAGATTCATTCACAGATCATAAAGGGGTTACAAAGTCACATATACCAGCGATAATGCACCTGAAAGAGTAGAACCATCCTGGATTTTGGGTTTTGCATCTGACTCCAACACTCTTAGTAAGAAGAGGGGACCTCCTGGGTCAAAGGATCTCAAACCGCGGAGACGTCCGCAAAAGAGATGTATTGAATAGGGGGATAAACTCCATGAACCAAACATGAATGATAAATGTCCGACGGACGTTACACCCCGAGTGAAGACACGACAGGTGGTGCCCCATACAGGAGTAGAGGGGGAGGCTCCCCATGCTAGAGTACAGGGACAAGTGACTAGTGAAGGGGGGAGTGCACCCGTCGACACTAGGACAACAAAACAGTTAGACTCTGCCAGTTTGGGAAATAGTGGGGAGTCGATAGATTTAAATAAAGTTCTAATTAAATTGGACAAAGAGTTTTCAAGAGAAGTATTTTATAGACAAATGGGTGCCAATATCAGCTGCTTCATCTCAAATATTGTCTTCCATATTGAATCGGATTCGGAACCAAAGACGATTGCGGAATGTAAGAATCATCAATATTGGGATAAATGAAAGGAAGCAATTGAGAATGAACTAAACTTGCTTAATAAGACAAAATTCTTCAGACTCAAGTGAGTGTTCATACGAAAGAGGAATAAACATAATGAAGCGGTGAGATACAAAGCGAGATTATTAGTAGCATAAGGTTTTATGTAGAGTCCCGGCATCGATTTCGATGAAACTTACTTTCCTGTAATGGATGGAACAATATTCCGATACCTTATAGATATGGTAGCATGACTAAATTTGAAAATGAAACTTATGGATGTCGTGACTGCATACTTATATGGGTTACTAGATTCCGAAATCTTCATAAAGATTCCAAAGGGACAAAGTCACATGTATGAGCGAGACTAAACATTGCAATATGTATATTGTTAAATTTCAAAAGTTACTATACGGTTTGAAACAATCATGTTGTATATGGTACAACCGACAGAGTAAATTACTTTTACAAAAGGGTACATAAACAACGAAGTATGTCCATGCGTGTTTATAAATAAACCAAAAAAATCTTTCATCTCGAATTCCCACTTTAAGTATGAACTCGCTTCGAGAATTTCTTCCATGTTTTCGATTATTTGGTGAAACAAAATACTATCTCGGGCTGCAGATTGAAAATTTACGTGGAGGCATATTTCTGCATTAGGCCACCTACACCAAGAAAGTGTTGGAGAGATTTGATCTTGATAAATCTCATCCACCGGGTACACCCATGGTCGTTAGGTCGCTGGAAGTGGAGAAAGATGCATATGGACTTAGGCGAGAGAATTGAGGATACATTAGGGCCTGAAACCCCTTATTTAAGTACTATTGGAGCATTGTTATACCTTGCCAATTATATCAGACCTGATTTTGCTTTTGCAGTAAATTGTTTGGCCAGATATATTTTCGAGTCTACGAAGGAGCATTAGAGCGAAATTAAGAGAATCCTCATGTACCTTAAGGGTACAACTGATTTTGGACTCTTTTATCCCAAGGGTCAAGATATGAGGTTGGAGGGTTACTCAGACATTGGCTATCTTTCTGATCCCCACAATACCGAGTCATAGACTAGATACATCTTTCTAGGTGGTTCTACAGCTATCACTTCAAGATCTGTAAAACAATCGATTGTTGCTACGCCAACTAATCATGCTGGGATCATTATACTATATAAGACAACTCGAGAGTGCATGTGGCCAAGAAGACTTATTCACCATATCCAAGAGTCTTATGGTGTAGAAGTGGATAAAACTCCTACAGTCCTCCATGAGAATACTGCAACTTGCATTGCACAAATGATGAATAGCTATGTCAAGACGCATATGACAAAGCATATACTCCCTACACATTTCTACCCATATGAGCAGCAAGAAAATTGGAATATAGAAATACAGAAAATCCAATCAAGTGAGAATCTTACGTATTTGTTTACTAAGGCCTTGCTAGGACCAAGTTTTGATAAACTTGTCCATGGTATTAGTATGAGAAGACACAAAGAGTTGTTGTCTTCAGATGGGATATAAAATCTTCATATATGTTCATCATCATGAATAAGTGTTGTACTCTTTTTCCATAGTGGAGTTTTGTCCCAATGGGTTTTCTCATTCGAAGGTTTTTAATAAGGTAGCATGTGCAATGGCAAGAACGCGAGCTATGTATTGTTTTCTTCTTACCGTTTTTCCCACTATGTTTTCGGAAGAAGTTTTTAATAACACATGAGCATGACGTTGGCAAAGTGTCTATAGGGAGTGTTGTATATCAGCCTATTTTCAAGGCCCGATTATATGTGAACACTTTACATAAACAAATGTATTAAGGGGTTGTCGGCCCACAAGACCTTTTAGTTACTTATAGTCACATATTGCTTATTCATATGTATATGAAAAAAAAGTGAAAAAAAGTTGGTAACTTTTAGGGTGTCTTATTTTCCTTATATAGGAAATCCCATTGATTGCGGAAAGACAATGTGCCCATTCGAATCCGTTTGGGCAGACAAGTTACATGAACGAGAGACTATGTATCACTTCAGAAATAAGCAATGACGGATCCAGAATGAAAATGAACGAGGGTCCCCACTCCCAATACATATCACACTAGGCTGGGCTGTAGTTTGGGATGTCCCCTCATGTTGCGTTAGAGGTATCCACACTATATATACATGATTATATTCAAAAAAAATTAATTTTTGGACTCGGTATCCTGTACACCTTGCTAGCCTACCGAAGATCCGCCCCTATAAATAAGGCCTCTTTAAATGTAATTGCAGGAATTTCACAAGATAAGTGGGCCTACGTCCAAGTGAAGACAATAAAAAAAACACAAGAGCTAGCAAATTAAGCATCACTGCACACGTAAGGGTGGCTCTGCTAGTCTACTTGGTCTTGAATCCGACTTAGTAATAACCGTCCAGATCAATCAACAGAAAAACACATTTGGATTTCTCCGCACGTCAATTCCGATTGTTTATGCTAGCTGGATCCGACAAACTACACACTGAAGCAGTACGGTCGCAGCAAGATCCTTGTCCCCCTCCACGCACCTCTCTCGTCTCGATCAACCCATGTCTAAATGAGCCTTTATTATTATTATTATCTTTTTTTAAAGATAATTTCTTCTTAACTTTATTTTCAATTCTAACCTCTTTAATTACGCTATAGCTCATGCCATGATCAAACTATACTGTCACACCACCGACCTCTTTGGACCCGTCCGTTTTTAGGTTAAATCATGTCACACCAAAAAGAGTGATGTGACAGCACAGTTTGATCACACGGGTCAGAATTAGAAATAAAGTTAAGAAAATATTATCTTTAAAATTACTTTTAAAAAATGATTAAATAATAAAATGAATTCTGTCTAAAACAATCAATTCGCAACCCATTACTTCGTATTCACCGAACAAAAACAAAGTTTTTTTTTTTTTAAAAAGGCAGCACTGGAACAATGGACAGAAACAGCGAGAAAGAAGCCATGCATCCACTAGATGTAGAACGGAAAACATGAAGACAATTAATTAGAACATGCATGCAGATGCAGGTCAGTCTAAGAAGAGCTAGCAAAGCATCGATCAACCTTTCTCAGGCTAAAATGTGGCAAAGGCCCGACGGATCATGCACGCACGTACGTACCGGTCGATGCGGTCCCTGAGGTTTAGCAGGAAGCGCTCGTTGTCCTCCTGGTCGACGGAGCGGACGAGGCGGTCGAGCATGGCGCGGCGCTCCGCCGGCCCGAGGCGGCGGACGTCGACCACCTCCTTGCCCCCCTCCTCGAGCGTGATGACCGCGTGCCGAGCGCGGTGGGACGAGGGCAGCCTCTCAAGCGCCGCCCACAGCAGCGCCTCCTCCTCGTCGTCGCGGTTGCCCCGCGGCGGGCGCGACAAGACGTCGCCGCCGCGGAGCTGCACGGAGCTGTGCAATCCCGTGTGGTGCGCCATTTGTATCTCCGCCGACTCCATAGGGGACTTGGGTTCCGTTTTGCCGTCTCGTATGAGGAAGAAGGTCCAAGACGAACTGTATATATTGAGAGAGGGAGGAGCGGGTGTGGATTCTGTTTCTTTTTCTTTTTCTTTGGCAACGGTGTACAAGAGAACTAGATGGATTCCCCGATAGCTATATGAGTACATGTAAATTTAGCGAGGAGTGAAAAAATTACAATGCAAGTTGTCATAGCTGGCAAAACACACGTGTTGAGGAATGAAAACCGTTAGTACTATAGATGTACTATTGCACTTATGTTTTTTTAGAGATCTGTCGTGGAGATTTGATAGGAAAATGGACAAATCATATTATATTAAAATCTAATTTACTAATGTTGTCAAATGCATTTATACATCCCTAATAAAGTACAATTTTTCGTATTAGTAATCCTTCAAGTAATGTAGCAATGTTCAAGCTATTTGTAAATGATCATACTATAACTCCATGAGCCGGTTTACATGTGATCTCTTACCAATGCAAGTTGCACGCCGAGGTGAGGTCCATACTCCTGCATCAAGGGCCATGTATCGCTCCTATTATATTTACTAGCGGCCTGCGCGCGTTTCCGCACGCCGAGACAAACCGCGCCCGGTGGGGCCTGCGATGAACGAAGCGGCGCCAAAAAAACGCTGGCGAGAGGGCGCCCGCGCGTGGTGCCCGCACGTGGAGAGACCCGCGCGAAGGAAATCTAGCAACGGATCGAACGGCGATTAGAAGAATCGAAACAGGATCGGACGGCTGGAAATAAACTGTCGACGTGGCGTAGCACTGCTCTCCTCAAACTCGCCTCCAATTATACCCAGGGATTGCAAATTTCTTGGGCCGCCGGTAAAAAGTTGGTTGTGCACCATGAGAGATTAATCATGGGTGTCATGCTGACATGAATAGAAATATAGAACAAATTAAATAAATTAAAGAATGACTACTCGTAAAAGAAATGAGGGAGCATAGAAAGATGATATAACAGTTCACGAGGGAAAACAAACTAACATATGTCCACTAAGAAATTGGAAGCTACAACTCTCATTCTTATCCTGGCACTACTACACAAAGGGCCATTATAGACGGTTCTAAATTGTTATCGCAGACGGTATCTAAACAGTCTGAATTTATGTGCATGTGATAATCACAGACGGTTTTTGAGTCGTCTGTGATAATTCACATCACAGACGATTTTTAATAAAAATCGTCTGTGAAGGCCTACTATATATCACAGACGGCTTCTACCAAAAATTGTCTGTGATACGTAGGCTATCACAGACGGTTATATGCACCAACCGTCTGTGATTAGAAAGATATCACATACGGTTAGTAAAAATAACCGTCTATGATATCCGACATATCACAGACGGTTAGTACAAAGAATCGTCTGTGATACATTGGCCATAACAGATGGTTATATGTACTAACCGTCTGTGATTAGATACATATCACAGATGGTTAGTAAAAAGAACCGTCTATGATATCCGACTTATCACATACGGTTGTTGGTTATAGTCGTCTGTGATAGTAGACCTTCACATATTTTTTTTTGCTATAAAATGATCTATCACAAGCGGTTTTGTGGTATAAACTGTCTGTCAAGGTCTACTATCACATACATTTTTGTGGTATAAACCGTCTGTGAAGACTTACTATCACAAAGTGAATTACAATTGAATCAATTGTTTGAACATGTATTAAGCGGTGTCGCAAGAAGAGTGAAACTCTCCTTTTGGGTCAATGATCTTTGTCTTGATGAAGAAACAGAGCCATCCGCGAACGCCTGAGAATTCGTTCATATCGAATGTACTTGATTCGATCGTCATGCCCTGTCGCTAGGAGTAAAGTCGTAAGCATATATATTTAAATTGATAATTAGAAAATAATTATTGTGCGATAGACAAACCTCTAGATCATTCATCTTAGCACTCATGATTTGTTGTATGTGACGGCAAGCGTAGAATGCACATACGTTGTCTTTTAGTTGTTGGCGGCACTGCAAAAATAGAATTACATATGCAGGTGTAGTCAGTTCGAGAGGTATTATTACAAAGCGTGATATAGGATTATTGTGTTGTAGCGGGTACCAGAAATCGCGTCCTGTGTTGCAGTGTAGCACTCGATTCCTTGTGTATCCCTCCTTTGGCAACATAGGTGATGAACGACCTACGTGATTCCAAAAGGTTATCCTCGGCCATTTCAAACGAAGGAAGACTACAATAGAGTTACGTATGGAGGAAATGGGCATACATGTCGAGTACTTTTTGCACAAGGGTGAAGTCGTGGTTGTTCTTGTGGAGATCATGTGGATATGATCCTAATCTTAGTGTATTGAACAATTGGCAATAGCGTCGAGGTGTTTTGAAAAACCCTCGTTTTCGGCAAAGTCCTGCTGCTGTCAGGCTGTAGGCGATCAGACCGGCCGAGGCGGTGGTCAGACCGGTCTGTGTAGCGGTTAGACCGACCCTGGCTTTGGCCAAGAGGCTGGCGGTCTGACCGGCCATAAAGGACATTCGAGTTTGGAGCTGGGCCAAAATAGAGAGTGTAGGCAAGAGAGGGGATTTTTCTACACTTGATCTCATAATTTTTAGAGCTTCAAGTCAAAAGTTCTATTCATTTGAAAATTCTAGAGAGATTTCGGATTTCTAGAGAGAAAATTTGGCTAAGTCCTTGTCGGGCGGTCGGGCCGCCAGTGCGGTCGAGACCAACCAGTAGGCGGTCGACCGCCAATGGGTGGCGGTCTGACTGGTTTTGACTTGTTCGCCGGCCATCTTGGCGGCGATGATTGTAAGTTAGGTCAAGTTCATGGGTTTCATTACATAGATGTTGCATGATGCATGTTTGTCGGGACCCAAAATTACACTTCGGGACCCTCTATGTGTAATGCACTAGTCCAGGATCACGCTAGTGCACACAGTGTTTACAAAGGTGGATATCGATCCACACAAGCGAATAATAGCATAAACGATAGTTTGATTAATAAATAATGGTTTGACCTTACGATCGAGTTTACATTTATTCAAGCCACGCAGGGCTAACAGAGAAATAAAGCAGCGGAAACAAAAAACGGTAGTGGCACCCCATCGATTCACCACAGGCAACCGACTAGGATCAAGACCTCGCAATCAGGCACCTTCGATAAACTCATCCTCGAAAGCTGGTGAAGACTCCTCCTCTTCTGCTTGATTCGTCAAAACAAGCGTGAGTACACACCGTACTCGCAAGCCACACCACAGAAATGCAATATAACATGCTGGCATTTTACAAGAGAAAGGCATTCGTGGTTCTTTTGCGTAAAGGCAATGTTTGCGATTGAATACCAATAATAGATCGAAGCAAGTAAAACAAATAGATAACAATAATTTTAACAATTGATTTCACAAAGACACACACACCCTAACGGGTTATTCACATAGCTAGATGATTTAATCACATAGCTCCCTTCCCACACACAGCTTTTAATAAAATCTACCCTAGTGTGAAATCCTCGAGCATTGTCCATGATCATGACGCCGCTATTCAATAGTTTAAATTACACTCTGCGAATTTGTACACTTTACCCACAAGATATAACTAGTGTAGCTAGCACTAATCATAACAAAGTATTTGAGAAATTCATCTTACTATGCTAGGCCTGGCCCCATAACAGGCATGTGGTAAATGCAGATGGGGCTCAGTTCAATGGCGCACATGGTGAGGTCCTTAATTGACCAAGGCAAGACTACCACATTTTAACTACAAATCCCTATGCACACAGCTTATAAAGCCTATGCACACAGCTCCACCAAAAATAGCACATAGCTTAACAAGCCCATGCACACAGCCCACCATATCACACAGTATCCACCCCCTTGCCTCAGTCCAAATCCTCTTTACCACCCGGTTGATTTAAGTACAACACATGCCACAAAGACACATAGTACACACAGATTATTATGAGATTGTATATTCACTTAGTCAGATTAATGATTGCAGTCTCACATGAATAAGTGATTCGTGGCATGGCTAAGCAATCTACTCGTACTAGCCAACCCACGTTGGTGCTACAATATTTACCAACTAAATATCAACTAGGGTGACAAAGGATCAGGGCATAATAATTACACAAGGGAGGCATAACAATTTGGAATTAACTACTACACCCAAAACATTTAAATAAATACTTGAATTAAGATGCAGTAATTTGAATTAAAATACTTTTATCAAACTGGGAAGCAAAATGGTCAAGGGTATAGCTTGCCTTGGAATAAGTTTATGTCTGGTCTGGTCTTGGAAAGCTCCTTCTTCTTGAACTCTTCCAACGTCAAAGTCTACTCAAAGCGAAGCACAAAAACAAAATAAATAAATAACAGAGGCAAAACAACTCCAAAAAAATAAATAAAAATCTCCATTAGGTAGATCTTGATTTTAGACGAATTTAGAAATTTGAATGGGCTGATTTGGAGTTAGGATGCAAAAGTTATGAGGTTTGGAAGTTTGAACCTAAAGAAAAACCCTAGAAATGATTTATGCGAATTTCCCGAATTATTTCTTAAAAGAAAAACCCGGATTATTGCGCAATGCTGGCGTCAGCGAGGGATTTCCGGGAATTAAAAGAATAAAATAAAATCTGACATGTGGGACCCACATGTCAGAGGCACGGCTCACGGTGGACTAAGTCCACCGAGCCTTTGGATCTGGGCCGGCCTGGACTGCCACGTGGGCGCTCACGTGGCGGCTGACACGGCGCCACTTTGGATGCCACGCAGGCACAGAGGTGAGGTGGCGGCTGACGTGGTTGGCGGCAACGCGGCGGCGCTCTGGACCCGATGGTCACCGGCGCTACAGTGATCGCCGGCGAGGGTGGGTGGTATGGGTGTGTAGCTGGCGTTATTGCGAACCTCAGGGTGCAGGTCCGGGTGGTCGAGGACGACTGTGGTGGCCGGCGGCGAGGTCGGAGCGGCGGAGCAGCTCGGGTTGTGTCGGACGGGAGCTCCGGTGAGTAATTGGCGTCGGGGAAGGGTCCGGGAGGTAGAGGAGGTGATGGCGATCCGATGGCGTGCTCCACGACACGCAGCGGCGGCTACGGTATGGCCTAATCGAAGAAATCTCACCAGCGGCGAGGTTCCTTAAAGCTCGAATCGGCGGCGATCTGGAGGCTCTCGGGTGGAATTGAGCGAGGGGTTTTGGAAAGGGGGCGAAGGCGAAGCAGGGGGGTCCTTTTATAGGCACAGAGCGAGCTTGAGATGGCGTCTGACGGCATGAGTTAAGCGCTCAAACGATCGCACGAGATAAACGGGATAGAGACGAGTTTGAATTTCAAATTCAAAGCGAGTCTTGAAGAGATAACGATGAAGTTTGGTGCGGAAATCTGGGGGTTTTTGTTAGCAGAAACGACCGCGGGCGGAGCTTCTAGAAAGTGGCAATGGCGGACACGGTCGCGGAGTCGCGTGAGGAAGAGATCGTGTCGGAGACGACGACCCTGTAGCGGGCCCACGCGTCAGAGAGAGAGGGCGAGGCGCTCGCGCGAGGGCTAAGATCTGGTCGTCTGCTTTAGATCGGACGGCCCACAATCGAAGGGAACATTCGGACCACCCGCACAGTACAACTCCATCGGGCCGTCCAAACTTGATCGCACGGCCCAAATGCATTGTGATGTTCGGACCGCTCAATCGGCCCTCAAGATCACGGACGTTCGTTTGCGATCCAACGGGGAGAATGTGAGCGTGAGAGAGAGAGAGCGCTGCGGAGATCCAGCGTCCGTCACGATCCAACGGCGAGGAAGGGTTGAAATTTGCACAATGATCGGGCGAAATAGGGAGAGAGGGTTTAGGCCCAAATCTGTTAGGAGATTTTTAATTAGCTTTTCCTTTTTAGAAAATAGCAGAAATCCAAATAAGCAATGGAAAATAGCAAATGAACTTGAAAAAATTCCAGAAAATTCTAGAAAATATATCCAAGCTCACAGAATCCAAATAAAATAGTTTTGACCATTGTTCATGTTGACTTTAATCATATTAAATTGTTTTGTTACTCAAAGTCCAATATTAAGCTTTTAAATTAAATTCAAATAAATCCAAATGGTGAATTTTCTTACTACAACTATTTAAAAGATTTTTAAAGCTCTGAAAATTGGGATGTTACAATGTTTTGGCTAACATGGGTCAAGTTGTTAAGAACTTGTACCCGGAAATGGTTGCTTGGTCTATTGTTGTGCAGGTGGTTTGGAGTCAACTATGGTCAACGACGAGGAGGACCGGGACTTGGTTAGGAGAACCAAGGTCCAGAACGGTCGTGGATGTCAGGTGAGATGGTTGGACTCAAGCAAGGTGCAAGATGGACCAGAACCATAGAAGGCCAAGTTTGAGCAAAGGCCTTTGTGAAGGTATGTGCTTATGCCTCGTCAATTATTTGAATTGATGATTGTGCATATCGTGCGGTGCTACGTAACGGTTTGCTTGTTTGTGATGGTTGTAGGAACCGGAGCTAGGTCATGGTGAGGCGGACTAGATCAAGACTAGGTTAGGAAAACCGAGGTTCAGAACGATCGAGGTGATGCTGGAAGATGACTGAGGCTAGCGGAGTGCTTACAAGCGTAGAAGACAAGGAACCGGAGCGAAAGATACCAGTGATGAACATGACGGGCAGTGGCAAGGTTGACCGGGACTAGACTCAGGGAGGAGTTGAGGTCCGGACTAGGCTCAGGGAGGAGCTGAGGTCTGAGCAGTCAAGGAAGCGGATCGATTATGGTGAGACATGTGGTGCGCCAAGTGACTTGGTCCCAGTTGCAAGCGAGGACGGTTCGATGGGATCCGGATGCGTGAGAGGCTTGGCGGGAAGTCATTGGGGCTACATGGATGATGACAGAGTATGAGAGATGCTTCGAGGCGAAGGAATCGCCAAAGGTCAGTAGAGGGGCATTTTGGGAAATTGCCCTATACTAGAAAAGTGGTAAGTGGTGGTGTGCGAAACCACCTTCTTGGCCTTAGAGAAACCGCGACACAAGACGGCGCAAGGAGAGGTGATCTAGATCAAGAGAAGATAAAGACGACCCTTTGAGAAGCGTGCGTGAGTGAAACCTGTTTGTATGTGGGCTTAACGGGTGCCCGTTTGGGATGTCTCTCTAGAGTTAGCCTCCACTATAAAAGAGGAGGGTGCTGGTTGTGCACCCCAACCCTTTGATTCTAGAAACCCTAATTTGTGATTTAGGAATAGGAGAGGAAAGTGGAGAGGCTAGGGTTCATGATAGATGGATTGATTGAGTGTTCGAGTGTTGAGATTTGGTCCTCCATGGTAGAGTGGCTGTAAACATACAATCTCTCTAATCAATCTATGCAAGATTTGCCCCAAGATGAGTTCTATCTTATTCTTGCTCTCTATTTGATGCCTTTGGAATTTTTGGTGTTTCTTAGGTTTTTATTTGGGATCTTGCTGTGATCTTACTTGCTGGGACGTGTGGGATATGATCTAAGGTCATCTTGATCGTCATCCACCCACGAGCAAGCTTTTGGATCTAAGTTTAATTTTGTCCGGTTTTGGTGAAAGAAAGGGTGATTTTAGGGGTTTTGCTCTTGAGGGCTTTTGGCTTTATTCTTTCTGTGATTGAGGGTGCTAGGACGTATGTGAGACCATCCTTAGCCATCTTGGATTGATTCCTCCCATGAAATCCTCTCAATCATTGTTTTCGTGATTAGCCCGGTTTTGGAGCAACCTTCACTCAAACGGAAAAATGTCGGAACTTTGGCAATGATCTTCACAATCGTTGATTGGAATAGGTTCCTAACATCCTAGAGAAGGTATGTCTCAAGTTTCGTGAAGTTTGGAGTTTTGGATCAAAAGTTAGACCAATTTGTGATTTTGAGTTCGGACTGATTTTACTGTTCATTGGGCTGGAGGTCAAACCACCAACCATTGGCCGGTCAGACCGCCCATGGAGAGGTCAGACCGCTAGGTACATGGAGGTCTGATCGCCCAACTCATTTGGGTTTGAGTTTTTGTGATTTTGGTCTATTTGCTTCGGGGTTTTGATTGGATTCAATACAAGTCTTCCGCTATGCTTGTATATTGATCTTCATAGCTTTCATAGCTATTGGAGTGAAAATAGTATTGAATTCGATCAAGGATAAAAAGAGATCATGCTCCTATTCACCCCCCCCCTCTAGTCGCATTTTCAGTCCAACAGTTCTTTACTAGGGAATCAATGTATATTACCTTGTTCCACTTTGGTACAATGACTAAAAGGATCTAGTACCACCTAATTATGTATGTCGCTATAGTCATTAAACCTAAGTTCGTGTTGCGTATAAAGTACACATGAAATTTGTATAGCAAGTAGTAAAGTACTTACCCCTGGTTGTAGGGCACTAGTATGTAGTCCTTGTCGCCATGAGCAAGCAATCCCTTCGTTATGCATTTCTCAATGTAGGATGTGTCTTGGGTGATGCATTGCTCAGATATCAAATGTGAGTTGAGGAAACCCACCAGTTCTTGCTTTTGCTGGGCTTCTTGCATCATACATATATACATAAGCAATGAGTTATGACATTTATCGGTATTACGTGAATGAAGAACTTGAATGTACACACTTACAGTGTCCAGCATCGTAGAAGTGAAGCATCGAGGTGCAATAGATCAAATAAGCCTTCGAATGTCACGACGAAGAAGCCTGGCTGGTCGAGGAAATGCCGCTCCGTGTATTTGACGGTGATTCCAGTAGGCTGGTTTGTCCCCTCCTCATTTGTATTCCGTATGTACCAGGCATGCAATCTCTCACAACTAATTCCAAGGCAGTGTAATTGTGTGCTGGGGACAAACGCCTCTCCGAGGGAGGACGGCCAGGTCTTGCAAGGCGTCTGGATGTTCTTGGATTTGGCCTTAGCACACTTATCTTATTTCTTCGGCGTCGTCTCCACGGGAGTCGCTAAGGAGGTCTTCTAAAGCGGGGGTTGAGGAGGAGTCATCGAGGGTTCTGTTCGAGAGGCATGGTCGTGTGGAGATCATGGCACTACAGGGTCCTGGGTGATGTCCCTCTTGGGCCACTGGACAAAAGTGTACACGGCAACTCCTAGTGTTATGATGTCTTCGTTCGGGGCCTTATCCTACGGGAAGGCTATGAAATTGTCATGTATAATGTCCACCTGAGTACCATCCAGCATTGTCCCTTCCTAGCATGGAAACGCCCTCCCCGCCCAGGTTCAATAGAAATGGACCCAACCAGCCTCACTTAGAGCTTGCAGGGCGTGGGCTCCTACAAAATGATACACAATTTCCTAAGGTGTCCCACATGTCTATCTCTGGAGCATTCCAGAGATGTACATTACCTGGATGTCGTCAATAGGTAATTGGACGTCGCTATGTTCAGAATGTGGCGTGGACACACAGCAACTCCAACGTTGAGGGGGACTGGCCCCCCAAAATAACGGGAGCGATACGCGACTGGTTGAGGACATTCATTTGTTCCTGCAATGATGCTATATGTCCTTGAAATTCTACACGAACCTCCACTTTCCACCATTCCTCGCGCTCGGTCTTCGATCTCTTCCGACTCCTATACGCCTCGAAGTCGTGTGGGAATCCCTACCTCCAAGGTACGTAAACCCTAAGGCCTCACGTGCGACCTGGGTGCTCCTTGTTTCCTAGGGCCATGGATAGTATATGCTTCTCCCTGACTACTTCAAATGAGCCTTGGGAAGATTCGGTAGTCAATGTTTTTTGCAAGAGGCCATCATGTTATTTTAGACCCTATGAAGTTATGGACTTATTAAGAACTAGGTAGTTCGACATATCTTACCAGATGTTGGAACACTTCCTCGTCTGCTGGGTTTGTGAAAGAGATGGCACCCGAAGACGTGGCTGATGACCTCGCTCTTAACCAGTTTCGGGCGCGCTCGTCTGTGATCCCAGCAAATGGCGGGGAGGCCTCCCACTAGATTGCGTTGTCGTCCTCCATCGTCCATTGCGGGATTTTACCCGCGTACCCAGCGGTGCCGAGTCTGTGGGGGTGAGTGTTTCGTGTTTGGATAGCCTTGTGCGTTGCACTTTGCTCCTAAAATTCGGTCGTTGTATTCATCCACACAAAGGTGTCCCATATACCTGCTAACACAAAACGATACCTCGTGAAGGGCGTCCAATCCTTGTTCACGTACTCCGTGACAAGAGTGCACTTGAAGGTCTTCCATACTTTTCCCATCGCGAGCAATGCCTACCATCGCACGAGTCCCTGGATTTCTGCTGGTATCTCGAATGAGCTTGAAATTTTAGCCCACATCAGGCCTCTCTCTACGTTCATCGGAGACATCCAACTCGGTGTGGTGATGGGGACTCGTTTCCTTCCAAGTATGCCGCAGGTGGTCCGGAATGCTACCGCTGCTTTCTTAGGAAGCAGGGGGACCCCAGCGATACTGGCCTCTGTGATGTTCATTCGGCCCTCAGGCCTTCTCTATATTCCTCTGCCATCTCGCTAAGTGGCCCCTTTCTTCGGAGTACCAGACGCATTTGGCAGCGGCGGTGCAGAGTCCATCGAAGCCCGAGATGCAGTCGGCGACGGCGGTGAAAACTGTGCAGACGTCATCTATGAAGATACACACCCAAAGAACTAAATTTGTAGTATTCCAATGACTAAAATTTTAGTTTGTATTTTCATAGAGAATTTCTCCTTAGTAACATATTAAATATAGAAAAATATACATGTTACATACACATATATTTTATGAATTGATGTAAATAAAGCGGTTTTAGCAAATATTCATAATTAATTCCAGCATAATTAATAATAATTAAAGCATATAATTGACAAAAATAATAAACAAACATGTAATTTCTGCATGTCAATTAAATAGGAGAATATGCTTGAAAGATAGGACATGAAAACATACAAAATTAGCATATTACTAAGATTTAGAATGTTTTAAGTTTGCTCTCAGATGTAGAGTTGCACAAGATATAATCTTGGCCTTTCTCAATACTTTTGTCAAGATTCTTCACTAATTAAAAATGATAACAATGGATCGGACTATAAGCTCAGAATTTAATGCTCTACTGGTTATGTCAAGAATTATCTCAAATAGCAAAGTTGCTTTCAGTCAACAGAAGGTTATACAATTAACAGTGCACAAGAATCACTTGATTAAAACATAAACCAATCAGCAGATTGAGGATTAATCACTTAATAGAATAAACATATCACTAATTTCAACAACATGAGCCACTTAGCTAACAGGAGAAAGCCAATTGACTAATAGAAGAATAGTAGGATCAAAATAACATGATCAAATCAATCACAGCCGAAAACAGAAAGCAACATAGCCAAGCTATTAGATATAATCTGACAACAGTAAGCAATCCTAGCAGCTCAAGTCTGATTTGTTATTAATTTAATTTCACAATATGGTAAAAATCATCACTGAGCAGTAAACTGAACCCATAGCAGTACAATGCAATATCTCCCGGTACTAGAATTAATAAAAATTCAGATTTAGACTAGCACAACACATATATGTAAAGTAAAGCACTCCTGTAAACAGAAACAACTCACAAAGCAGATGGCAATTGAAGCCACCGGGTAGAACCGGGCAAGGCACGTCCAAAGACGCTCTCTTAGAAAACCAAGTGCCGAGTACTAGCAATAACCAGGCAGTAAACCATGAGGTACAAGGAAATACCTACGAGCATGGAGGACGGGAAGTAGCAGGGCGGTGTCGGGAAGTAGCAGGGCGGCGTCGGGGAGCAGCAGGGACCGGCGACGTCAGGGAGATGGACACACAGAAGCAGCAGGGACGAGTGGCGTCAAGGAGCAGTAGGGACCGGCAGATACGGGAAGAAGTGCGGCGTCGGCGTCAGGGTCGGGGAAGGGGTCTCGGCGTCAGGAAGAAGGGGAAGGGGCAGGCGAGTGAGGAGTTAAGGGTGCTGGGGAGGGAGATGGGCGACTACAAGCACACACTTGCAACTCTACGATATTTAATTCTTTCACCAAATGCACTAAAGTCGGCCGCCTCCTTCAAAGCAGTCGTATATCAAAGACAGATCTCAAAACAGATAGATTTGTCGGGACGGCCAGATATTTAATAGTGCATATCACAGACGGTTCTTAAAAAGAACCATCTATGATACATATCACAAACGGTTTTAAACACAAACGGTCTCTGATTCTCCGATTATCACAGCCGGTTCCATTATAGAACTATCTGTGAATTATCACAGACGATCCTTATTAAAAAAAAAGTCTGTGATATGTGACCGTATCATAGACAATTTTAAGTAAAAACGGTCTGTGATATTCACAGACCTCACCGATGGTTTTATCACAAACAGTTCTTAACAAGAACCATTTGTGATATGCACAATTAAATATCTAGTCGTTCCGATCTGTCTGTAGTCTAGATCTGTATCTGATATGCGACTGCTTTGAAGAAGACGATGAATATGCCTAAGAAAGCAACCAAGCCCATGACGAAGCATGATTTTTTTCGCGGGGGGGAGGGGGGCGTCCACGTAGCATGAGAAGGATGAGATAGTAGCCACAGCCTACTTCATCGAGCCTGCAAGTTCAAGAAGCATCGCTATCAGGAGAGCGCTTGGTAATCATACACTCTAGTGTGTCAGGTGAAAGCATCTAGGCCCCCTAAAAATGATTTTGCTAATTAATGTCAATAATATGTTAAGGGAGTAGCATGTGTGTTAAGATGTTTAAAGGTTTAGTCCCAGAGTTTGATTGATGATATGGAAATAGCAATGCAAAGGTGATAAAGATCGACTTAGCTCAAGGCAAAGGTATCAACTAGCTTAAGGATGCTTTTGAAGAATTTTACCGGTCTCGATGTTTGGAGAAAAGACCGGATTTGTAGGCTAAACGTCGTACTATTAAGAGGGATCAAGTCTAGTAGCTTGAAAGTTTATTTATGTGCCATCTTGATCAACTAGGTATCATGCATTGCATTTGTTTGTGCTTCTGGAAAATTGTTCAGAAAAATCGATATGACCGCAAGTGATCAGCGGTACTACCGCAAGTCGGTAGTATCGAGATCTAGCTGGCGGTATAAAAATTCTAGAGCATGTTTTTGGAAATGTTTCTTGAAATCCCAAAATCAGTATAACCGCATTTGATGAGCGGTATTACTGTGGGTCGGTCGTACCGAATTTTTGTTGGCAGTATGTATTTTTCAGAGAACATATTTTTGGGAGTTTCTCTTGAATTCTAAAACAGTATGACCACATCACTTGATTGGTACTACGGAGTGCGGTAGTACCGAGTTTTACATGGCGGTACGTTATTTCCAGAGAGGGTATTTTTCTTAAAGTTTTCAATCCTTTGGAAATCGGCAATACCGATCTAGCCGAGCGGTATTACCGCTTTGCGGTAGTACCAAAACTTTTTCGTAACGGCTATAACAAGCGCATTTAATGAACAGCAGTCGACCGTTGATCATCGACTGTGGTAGTACCGGGTTTGAGTGACGGTATTACCGCAAATCCTGAATTTTTCAGGAGTTCGGTTGAAACGGTTGTTTTGTTGGTGAGGGCTATAAATACACCCCTTCCAGCACCAAGCCAAGAATCTTTGGCCATATTGAATACACTTGAGGCTTTGGTGCTCTCTTTTCTACTCATTTGTATTCAATTCACATTTTGAGGTAGTTGAGAGCTTTCAAGTGCATTGCATCATTAGTTGAACATCTTGGCACTTGATAAATATTCAAGCGAGCATTGCGATTTGTTACTCTTGGTGCTTGCCGGCTCCTAGATGGCTTGGAGGAGAAGTTGCGCGGTGATCACTTCAAAGAAGTTTGTGAAGTGACCTGGCAAGGAATTATGAAGTGGTTGCATGCTCACCATCTTTGGAGAGGAGGAAGAGCAATGATAGTGATCGAGGGTTAAGGCTTAATTCATAGAGCCGATTTGATTTGTTCAAGTTTCCTCAACGTGGACTAGTGAAGACCGACAAGTCTTCGATACCATTGGAAAAACATCTAGTGTCTCCTTTGTGGTTTATTTCTTGTCTTTACTGATTCCGCATTTACATTTCTAGCTATTTACATGTGTAGAATTGCTTAGCTAAAGTTGTACCTAGTATTGACTTAAGCCTTGATATTGTCTTAAATTGCATTAGTTTTCATTCCTTGATGTTGTGCTAGAATACTTTGATAAGACAATCAAGTTAGATTTGATAACCAGTAAAAAAGTTTTAGAAACCTCCTATTCACCCCCCTCTAGTCGGTTATCTTTGATCCTACAAGTGGTATTAGAGCTTGATCTCTCTAATTTTAGACTTAACCGTCTAGGAGAGAAAGGATGGCTAGTGAGGGAATGTCAATAGGCAAGACACATTTATTTGACGGATCAAATTATGCTTATTGGAAAATTAGAATGTCCATTTATTTAAAGGCCATGAGCCTAAGCATATGAAAAATTGTTAGTGAGGGTTTCGTTATGGCACTCGATCCTACACATGCCACAGATCTTGAGGAACGAAACTCCCACCTCAATGCTCAAGCAATGAACATTTTCTTTGGAGCTTTAAACGCGGATGAGTTCAATCAAGTGAGCAACCTTGAAATTGCTCATGAGATATGGACTATGCTCTCGAAAATTCATGAGGGCACATCCACGGTCAAAGAAGCCAAATTGCATAGGCTTCGAATCAAATATGAGATATTTGCAATGTTGCCTCATGAAAACATCACCGAAATGTATTCTAAACTCAATTACATTGCAAATGAGCTCAAAGGTCTAGGCACTAACCTTCTTGATGTTGATATTGAGAGAAAAATGCTTAGGGCTCTATCGAATAAATACGAGATATTGGTGACTCTATTTGTCAACTTTCCCGAGTTGCCGAGGATGATGCCAACCATACTCTTGGGCAATCTCATAACCAATAATTTGTACAAGAAGGACAACGAAGAGCTTTTAGAGTCATCTTCAAGAAGATGATTACTGCTTTCTTTTAAGGCGAAAGTGGAATCATGTGATGAAGCAGGGGATAAAGAAGAAGACTCCGAAGAAGAATTCATTCTTCTTGTGAGGAGAATAAAAAGATTCATGAGAAGACGCCCATTGTGCTCTGTGTGTATGACGTTGGTTCAGATGGGGCAAAATAATAGTGGGAGGTGAATGGTGGTTACCTTGATGTCTAGGTCGGTTTGGGGAAATGGCAGTGGTGGTGATTTAGTGAGGCCGACAGTGTAGTGTGGTCGTTGTTCTCTCCTTGCTCTTGCCGGTTCCCTCTGGTTCCCTTGTTGGCTTGGTGTTGTCCTAGTGGTCTTTGCCGGTTCTAAGCCGTCGCTAACGCCATTCTTGCTTCGTTGGTCTTCCCCTTCACCTATGTTCCTCTTCTCCGGTTGCTCTTTGTGGGTGGTGATGGTGGATGGGGTTGTGTCTTGTTCTCTGTCTTGGTAGTGGCAATTGTGGTATTGGTGAGGCTTGGCCTTCTTGGTTGTGAACTGATGTTGTGGTTGTGTCTTGCTTGCTTTGTGAGGCTTGGCTCTGACAGAGCTCAAATTTTGACAAGAACAAAAATGGGCAATTCTGAAATGACTGCAAGCGATATAGCAATATCCGTTGTTATAAGTGCGATGAGAAGGGGCACATCGCCTCTCATTTCCTTAACAAGAAGGATGACAAGGCTAAGTTATCAAAGAAGAAGGAATACAACGACAAGAAGAAGCTTAATATAGATAGCAAATATAAATCTCATATTAGAGAATGGGACTCCGATGATGAAGGGTCCTATAAGAAAAGAGGACTTGTCGACATTCCCATCAAGGAAGCGCCGTCACTCTTCTCTACTCCTACTTGCCTCATGGCAACAGGAGAAAAGGTAAAATCCAGTAGCAATGAACCTTCATATGATGAACTAATAGATATGCTTGAAGAATTAAATGAATACCTTGGAAAAGAGAAGTCAAAATTTAAAATCTTGAAGAAAGAGTATATCTCTCTAAAGGACTCTTATGAGGAGCTAAAGGAAGCTCATGACTCTATCCTTCTAAAGGATATTGAAAAATCTCAATCAAATATAGGAATTACTTGCAATTTAATAAATGAGATGCCTAGAGTAGAAGTCATTTCAAATACTATTTCGGTGACTAGTACTTCTAATTCATGTGATGATTTGTTATCCATGCCATGTTGCTCTAAAATTGATTCAAATTCTAGTATGGCTAAAGCATGTGATCCCTTGCTGCATTGAAAATCATGAATTAAAAGAGCAAGTTACCAAGCTAAGCAAGAGCTTGGAACGATGCTTCAACGGTAAAGCAACCCTTGACAAGTTATTAAGTGAACAAAGATGTTCATTCAATAAAGAAGGACTTGGGTTTATTCCCAAGAAAGGTAAGAAGCAAGTTTACAAGCCCGCAAGATTTGTAAAAGAAAATCGTAAGTTTTGCAATAAATGTCGTAATGTAGGACATTTACAAAATAAATGATCATTTGCTAAAACTAAATCATATGGCATTTATGATTGATGCTACATGCTTAGAAAGTCTAAAGATGGTAAAGTTGTAGCGAACTTTATTGGCACCTCAATTCTAGGCGCTAAAAAGAATGCTATTTAGGTGCTTAAAACCTTGGTTACTAACCTCCAAGGACCAACACAAATTTGGGTACCTAAAAGAACTTAATTCTTGTTTTGTAGATGAACTACAAGACCGGTAGAAAATATTGAGTGCTTGATAGTGGATGCACTCAACATATGACCGGTGATAGAAGAATGTTCACCACATTCGAGAATGGAAAAGGAAATGACAAGATCACATTTGGTAACAATAGCAAAGGAAAGGTAATAGGATTGTGTAAAATTGCTATCTCAAATGACCTTACCATTTCTAATGTATCTTTAGTTCAATCACTTAATTTCAATTTGCTATCCGTTGCTCAAATATGTGATCTTAGTTTAACTTGTTATTTTTCTCAAGATGTTGTTTTTATTTCAAATGAAAAAGATAACTCTTTAGCTTTCAAAAGATTTAGATTTGGAAATCTTTATTTGGTTGATTTTTCCTCAAATGATTCATACTTAAAAACTTGTTTAATTGCAAAAACCTCTTTGAGTTGGCTTTGGCATAGAAGGCTAACTCATGTTGGTATGATTCAACTTAAAAAGCTTTTGAAACATGTTCTAGTTGTTGACTTGAAAGATGCAAAGTTTGAGGAAAAATAGACTTTGTAGTGCTTGTCAAGCCGGGAAACAAGTCGCAAATTCTCATCCTTTCAAAAGTATCATGTCAACTTTAGGACCATTAGAACTCTAACATATGGATTTGTTTGAGCCAACAACCTATAAGAGTATCGGAGATAATAGCTATTGTTTAGTCATTGTGGATGATTACTCTAGATATACATAGGTATTCTTCCTAGATGACAAAGCCGAAACCTTTGGCATTTTTAAAAGTTTTGTAAAAAGAGCTCAAAATGAATTTGATTTTAAAATTAAGACAATCCGTAGTGATAATGGTTTCAAGTTCAAGAACACTGAAATTGAAGATTTTTGTGATAAACCTGGAATAAAGCATGAACTTTCCACAACCTACACCCCGGAGCAAAATGGAGTTGTAAAAAGGAAAAAATCGAACATTAATTGAAATGGCTAGGACAATACTTGATAAATATAATACTTCCGATAGCTTTTGGGCGGAAGCAATCAATACCGCTTGTCATGCCATCAATCGTCTTTATTTGCATCGTCTTTTTTTAAAAAAATTCTCATGAACTTCTTGTTGGAAGAAAACCGAACATATCACATTTTCGTGTCTTTGGTTGCAAATGTTATATTTTAAGAAAAGGTGTTCGTCTTTCAAAATTTGCAAGTCGATGCGATGTTGGTTTCCTTCTTGGATATTCATCAAATAGCGAAGCTTATCGTGTCTTCAACAAAAATTCCGGTTTAGTTGAAGAAAAACAAGATGTTTAATTTGATAAAACTAATGGCTCTCAAGAAGAGCAATAGAATTTAGATGATGTAGGTAATGACGCTTTAAGACAAGCTATGGAGAATATGCAAATTGGAGACATCAAACCAAAAGAAGATCCAAATGGCCCATCATCTTCCACTCAAGTCGAACCTCCTACCTCTTCTACAACAAATCAAATTCAAATTGATGAAGCGGACAACAAGGAAGATGATCAACCATCCAACTTACCTCCAAGAATTCATAATATAATTGCAAAAGATCATCCAATAGATCAAATATTGGGTGATGTGAGTAAGGGTGTTCAAACTCGATCTCGTGTAGATTTTTTTGTGAACATTACCCTTTTATCTCTTCTCTTGAGCCAAAACATGTAGATGAAGCACTCGATGATCCGGATTGGGTGAATGCAATGCATGAAGAACTAAATAACTTCACCCAAAACGATGTTTGGACATTGGTGGAGAGACCCAAGGAACAACGTAATTGGTACAAAATGGATCTTTCAGAACAAGTAATATGAAAGTGGAATGGTTGTAAGAAACAAAACAAGATTAGTCAATCAAGGATTTTCGCAAGTCAAAGATTTGGATTTCGATGAAACTTTTGCTCCCGTAGCTAGACTTGAGTTAATAAGGATATTACTTGCTTTTGCATCATGCTTTGATATTAAATTATTTCAAATAGATCGTGGAGCTGTTACTGGAGGTTATTGTGGGAGTAGTAACGTTCCCACGTTGCTAGGCAGTTATCACCATAACAAAAGAGTTAAATCGTGCCATTATTCCAGAGAATAACAACGTAATTGGTTGCTCATATCCTTAGATACGGTATAGAAGATTCTCTGATCGATTAGGCCCACATGTCTGTGAGCCCTATCGACTAGGGACTGGTCGTAGAAGAACTTACAACCAGGTGGTGGTCATAGAAGAGCTTACGACCACAGACTGATCATAGTAGAACTTACGATCACGTTATAGTCGTAGAAGGACTTACGACTATGGGGTAGTCGTAGGAGGACTTGCAACTATGGGGTGGTTGTAGAAGAACTTAGGACCTCCAGCTTCTCCCTTATGAATATTAAGGGGTATACTCAAGAACTATATGACGTCATTATTATCCATAATATGAATTACAGATAAATAATTAAATGAGGATTTATTAGATCCTCGTCATCTAGTCCCCTAGCTTCAAGTGAAAATAACTTACTTGGAAAAGGAGTTGAGATGATCTGATGACCAACAGGTGGTTGTAGAATAGTAGTCGAAGGAAAAACTCTTTGACTGGAGTTTCAATTGACCAGAAATTAACTTGGTCAAGAAGGTTGTGGAGGGACTTTTGACTTACAAGGTGGTCGTAGAAGATCTTACAATCACATAGTAGTCGCAGTACAGTGGTCGGAAGTAAATTCTTTCCGACTGTTGTTACTTTTGACCAGAAGTAGACTTGGTCAAGAAGGTAATTTCGTTTGAGGTGTGAAGACAAGCTTGGTTTTCTCGAGCAGACAAATCTAGGAATCTGAATCGACTCTGACTGACCTGTCTGTTGGAGCAGTTCCCGAAGCGGTGGCAACCGTTGGGTCGCCACGTCTTTAACTCAGGCGTGCGATTATAAATATTCACCGTGGGTGAGACTTAGGTCTTTTACATTTCCCCAAAATCGTCCCCACTGTTCAATCTTTTGAGTTCTTCGTCGCCAACCAAATTGAACTTCCTCCCGAAATCTTCCCAAATCCAAATCTTCAATTCTTGAGAGAGATGGCCAGAGTCACTTCCCAGTGGGCTGAATCGAAGATGGACAAGACCAAGATCAGAGCTTTGGTCGACTCTGAGAAGATCCCGAAGAAGGCAGCATTGGCCGTCGGGCGAGATTGGGCAAATCCTTGTCTTCCAGGCGTTCTGTGAGTGTGGCCTTCAATTGCCTGCTCACCCTTTCCTCACGCTTGTACTCAAACATTTTGGTGTGGAGTTGGTGAACCTTGTTCCCAACTCCATTACGATGTTCGGAGTGTCCGTGTACTTGTGCAAGGCCTACCTAGGGATTTCGGCCGACCTGGAGTTGTTCTGTTACTTCTACGAAATGACCAGGCTGGCTGGAGTTGCCGATAGTTGTAGTCTAAAGATCCACGACGGGAAGTCGAAGGAGTACATTCAAATGTTTACCCGGTCGTCGTAGCCGGGGTGGAAGAAGAGGTGGTTCTATTGGGAGATAACTAATGAGGACAACCTCTCCTTCGTTGGGAAATCGGCTAAGAAGATTTCTTCCTAGGATTCGACTCCCAAGGATCTCGGTCAGATCGCCCCCTTTTTTCAAGCCATTGCAGACTTGAAGGAGGAGGGGCTTACCAGATGGCACGTGGTGAAGGATTTCATCACGCGCCATATCAGTCCTCTGAAGAAGAGGGCTCATCCGATGTGGAGTCTCGGGGCCGAAAGACCCGACCAGGGACTACGAGGATGGTAAGTAAACTTCAAGCTTAGCCTTCTTTATGTTAATTTTTAGACTTGGCTTATTGAAAGTTTTCTCATCCCTGCAGATCTCTCACAAAAGGAGAATGACGCTTGGGTCAAGCTTATCTGTGAGAAGCCTCCAGCCCATGTGGTGGCGCCTCCAATTCTGGCGGGCCTGTCTCTAGAGGACACGGTGGAGCGCCTAAAGGTAATCAAAAATTGATTTCATCTCTAGGAACTTGTAGTCGTAGAAGAACTTACGACTAGGTCTCGGTCATAAAAAGCTACGACCGGTCGAGAAAAGCTTACGACCAGGGGGTTGTCGTAGAAAAGCTTACGACATGGTGATGGTCGTAGAAAAACTTACGACTGTTTTGTAATATCTCTCTTTCTGATTTATGCAAAAAGTAGGTATGGAGAACCGTCGGGACGACGAAGAAGCCGAACTGATGGTTGTTGGCACAACGGTAGAGCAGTTTGATTCTCCCCCGACCAGGAAGCGTCGGCTCATCCAAGTCGTGGACCAGGGAGGTGCGAGCTCGAGTTCTTTTGACCCAACTAGGCCTTTTGCAAATTTTGCTGGGGATTTGGCTACTGCAGCATAGGTTACGGAGGTTGAACTGCTTGAGCCTCTTAAGCGCAAAGCCCCCAAGACCAAGATACCCTTTTATTATGACAATAAGACTTTCGTAGTTTCTACCACTCGTGGCTTTGTCAAGCGACTAGAAAATGAGAACTGGAAGAGTTTTATGTCTTTTGTGAAGGAAACTGTTGTGCCAGCAGTACTTGTGGTCGAGGGCAGTGCTGCCCACGAGGTGGTTGAGACAGGTCTCGACAATCTGGAGAGCTAGGAGGCCCAAGGAGCAGTCGTGCTCGCTTAAGACCCATGACCATATGTGGTCGTGGCCATTCCTCAACTCGATTCTCGACCAGACGTGGTTGAGAACAAGTTAAAGAAATCTTCTCTAGGGAAGGCTTCTTCTAAATTCAAGATCAAGTACAACACTCGAAGGTATGTCAAAAGACAAAAGTGTAAGAACAGCATTTACCTTTTGCTTTTTACCACCTCATCGTGTTTTCCTATTTGTAATCTTAGCCCAGCTCCTCTCACCATCAAGGACGTTTCTGTTGAGGTACCCACTGCTGTCTCTCTGGTAGACAGAGGAATGACAGTGGCGGTGGTCGACGGGTCGTCCATCGTCCGAGTGGTGGAAGGCGTCGTTGCGGCTACGACCACGGAAATGGTCGTAGAGCTAGCGGCGAAGATGGTAGCGATGGAGGCATCTGGCCATGGGGGTGAAATATTCAATCACCGCGCTGGGAAGAAAATTGCTGCAGACGTTCCTCCTAGCTCCCAAGGTCAAGCTACTGATGCTGCTACCTCTGAAGGAGAAGAAGAGTTCGTGTTCTTCGACCATTCCTTTGGGTTCTTCGCTCCTGCCACCGTCGTGGTCTCTCATGCGTTCAGATCTCATGATTGCGCTCCTCACCCTAAGGATATTCCCAATAGAGGGGATGTTTTCGACGACGAGCGTCTCGAAAGGGTATGGTGGAACCGAGTTGAAGAGATGGATGAACAGAGGAACCCCATGAGGGCAATGTCTTCATTTGCTCGGACGGCTATGATGTAAGTATCTGAAGTTCGGTATTTACATACATGTCTTTTCTTGCTTCTCACTGCCTTTCTTTATGTAGAAAGCATTGGAATAAATTATTACTGTTGCTGAATACAACAGGCAACTTGTCCAACTGCGACAGGAAAAAGCGGTACTCTGCGAGTAAGCAGAGAGGTGGTAAGTAACTGCTTTTCATAGTCTTTTGTGCTTCGACCACTTACACAGTACTTGCGGGATTGTCGTAAAAGATCTTACGACTAGGTACTAGTCGTAAGATAACTTATGACCAGGGCATTGTCGTAGAAAGACTTACGACTAAATCTTGGTCGTGGAAGAACTTACTATCGCTTGTTTTATGCTGACGTCTACTCTTTCCCTTTGTAGGTTCAAGAGCGACGAGAAGACCTTAGCTAATTCTCTCGACTATGAGAAAGCCGAGACGAAAAAGCTAAGTGATAAGAATGAATACCTCTTGAATAAGCTTCAGGAGGCAAACTCTGCAATCCAAAGGTTGTAGGGACGATTGAACGGTAAGTGCTGAACTTAAGACCGTTTACGACCTTCTTTTCTTTTTCTGATTCTCATTCCTTTTTTAGAAAAAGACCAAGAGGTCCAAATGTGGGAGCGGCGCTACATAAAGGATGCTGCTTCTCACACTGAAGAAGTCAACAAGTTAGATTCTCGACTAGTTGGTAAGCAAAGCTTTACATGTGATTGGTTGTGTTTTCCTCTCGAGGTTATTTTATCTAACTGGTCCTATTCTTTTCAGAACAAGTAGTAGAAATAAAACGACTCTACGAGGCTTCGACTCGCAATCAGAAGGAAATGAAAGCTTCAAAGATCAATCTTCAAAACAACGTTTCACTTCTGAACAATGTACTCGGTGGGCTTCATGCTGAGGGGATTACTCCTCGTGAAGACACGATATCTGCTCACTCGAGTGCCATTGGCAATCAAGTCGGAACTTTGCAAGAGTTGGTGACTAATCTGAAGACTAACCAATTCGATTTGATAAAGGAGTCGGTCAAAGAGGGAATAAGTTTTATTTTATCAAAACTTAAAGCTCATGATCCCAACCTTAATCTGCAACCTGTCATAGATGACTTCGCCTGCCCTGAAGCAGAAGTGGAGCAGTTAATGACGGAAATGCAGTCGATCGCCGATG
The DNA here is from genome assembly GCA_036346405.1 of Phyllostachys edulis. NCBI lineage: Eukaryota > Viridiplantae > Streptophyta > Magnoliopsida > Poales > Poaceae > Phyllostachys > Phyllostachys edulis. The sequence continues at coordinate 40,986,482 of CM070555.1, read as the reverse complement.
TAGTCACGGAGGATATGCAAATAAGATCTCCTTCGCCAGAGTAGTCTGTACCAAAGACTTGAGTCTTTGTATTGGCAGCAAAAAGGGAGGAATGAGTCGACGCTAGGAAGTTCCTTCTAGTGGGCGGGACAACGTGCAGAGAGGAAAGGCTTCGACTAGGTGATGTCACCATCCTTTCGACCAGTGTAAAGATAAACTAGGCACTGGTCGTAGAATGTCTTACGACCAGTGTATTGTCGTGAAAAAGCTCACGACTAGGAACTGATCGTAGGCGGACCTTCAACCAGGGTATGGTAAGAAAAAATGTCAAAGCACTACTCAAAGTAAGATAATAAAGATAGAAAGAACCTGATGCTTTATTGCAGTGTTGGTCGATTACACATAGAATTTGTGCAACTGGTCGATATTCCAAGAATTAGAGAGAATTCGGTCGTCTTCCATTGCCAGTCGTACCGAACCTGGTCGCATAATTTCGACCTCTGTGTAAGGACCTTTCTACATGGGGGAAAGTTTGTTCCGATTAGACTGGGATTGAATTTTCCTCAATACCAAGTCATCTGACAAAGAAGGTGCGAGGTTGGACCTACGATCATAGTATTTGTGCAGGCTTCTTTGGTAGACCGCCGAACGGATTAAGGCTTGATTTCTCTTCTCTTCGAGCAGGTTAACGTCATCCGCTCGAAGTTGTTCTTGGGCTGAGTCATTGAAACTCTCGACCCTTGTAGACCTGATCTTTAGTTCTGGTGGAAGCATGGCTTCGACACCGAAAAGTAGGAAAAAAGGTGTTTACTTTGTTGCTGACTAGCGATCATCGAATCGCCTATACATCGAGGGTAATTCTTGTACCCAAGCCCTCGAGCGCTTAGCAAGCTGGTCGAAGACTCAAGTTTTAATTCCCTGCATTATTTGGCCATTCACTCGTTCGACTGCCCCATTGCTTTGGGGATGGGCAACGGAAGCGTAACACAACTTGGTACCCAACTCGTCGCAAAATTCTTGAAATTTTGCGCTCAAAAATTGTTTACCATTATGTGTGATTATTCGACTTAGGACTCCAAACCGAGTAATCACGCTTCTCATCATGAACCGTTTTGCGGCTTTCGTTGTTATCCCAGTTATAGGTTCGGCTTCAATCCATTTTGTGAACGTATCAATAGCCACAAAAAGGCACTCGAAGCCTCTTGGAGCCTTTGGGAACAGTCCTAGGATATCGAGACCCCATGTCGCAAAAGGCAAAGATAGAGGAATTGTTTGAAATGCCTGAGCTGGTTAGTGTATTTGCTTGCTATGAAACTGGCATTGTACACATTTCTTAACTAGTTCTTTGGCATCGTAGAAAGCTGTTGACCAGTAAAATCCTTGTCGAAAGGCTTTTCTGACCAGTGTTCTGTAGGAAACATGAGTTCCACAGATGCCCCCATGTATGTCGTGAAGGAGGTTTAGTCCTTCTCTTTGTGGTATGCATCGCATAAGTACCCCTTGAGTACCTTGTTTATAGAGGATTCCTTCGACCAAAGTATACATTTTGGCCTTTCGGGATAGATGATCTGCCTCGAGATCGTCGTCGGGTACGGAACCCATCTGAAGATACTCATAGATGGGATTCATCCAAGTATCCTCGTATTCTAGAGAGGCTGTCTCAATAGGAGATGTTTCTGGTGTCTCCACCAGAGACGGCTTCTGGAGTTGCTCCAAGAAGACTCCTTTTGGTACTAGTGATCGGGAAGAAGCTATCCGAGCAAACTGGTCTGTGAGGAAATTATCCTTTCGATGGATGAATTGTACCTCGAAACAAAAAAAAATGCTTTTTAAGCTTACGAACCTCCGATAAGTACCGAGACATTGTTGGATTAGAGCACTGGTACTCTTTTCTGACTTGATTCACGACTAGTTGAGAGTCTCCTCTCACGAGTAGTCGTCGAATCGCGAGTGCTTTCACAGCTCGTATGCCAGCTAGCAAACCTTTGTATTCTGCCATGTTGTTAGTGGCCTGAAAGTTTAATTGTATGGCATACTTTAAGGTCTCTCCGTTAGGAGATTCCAGGACCACCCCAGCCCCCCGAGCCACATAAAGTGACCCGTCAAAGTACATCATCCACTGGTCGTGGGTATCGTACTGGGGATTCTGAACATGTTCAGGATTTGTCCATTCGGCAACAAAATCTGCCAAGATCTGGGATTTAATGGCCGTTCGGGACACGAAATGGAGGTCGAACTCACCAAGTTCTACTGACCATTTAGACATGCGTCCCGCTGCTTCCCTATTCTAGAGGATCACTCCCAAGGGAAACTTAGATGGCACAATTATCTTGCGCGCCTGAAAATAATGCCGCAATTTCCTTGAAGACATGAGGAGGGGCATAGAGAAGTTTTTAGACTTGAGGGTAACGCTCCTTAGGCCCGTGCAAAACTTCACTTATGTAGTACACTGATCGTTGGACGTTTTCACGTTCTACGACTAGTACTGCACTCACTGCCTATGGCGTGGCAGCTAGATAAATTAAGAGCGTCTCTTCTGGTTTCGGAGAAACCAAAACAGGTGCACTCGTAAGATATCTCTTGACATCCTCAAAGGCAGCGTTTGCCTCTTCCAACCACTCGAAACCCTCGTGCTTCCTTAGATGTTTGAAGAAACGTAGTCCTTTTTCTCCCAGTCGTTTGAAGCCGCCATACACCTTGTGAGTTTTTGGACTTCTTTCTTCGTGGTTGGAGGGCACAACTACACGATGGCCTTTATCTTTTCGGGATTTGCTTCGATCCCTCATACAGAGACCAGGAATCCAAGCAATTTTCCCGAAGAGACTCCAAACACACACTTCTCAGGATTGAGTTTCAGGCGGTGTTTTCTGAGGTTGTCGAACGTCTCCTACAAGTCCAAAACATGATCAAGCCATTTGATGCTTTTTACGACTAGATCATCAACATAGGCCTTCAAATTTTAGCCTAACTGAGGTGAAAAAGTCGATTGCATCAAGCGTTGAAAAGAAGCGCCAGCATTTTTTAGACCAAATGGTATTTCGCATAACAAAATATACCAAATGGAGTAATAAACGCAGTCTTTTCTTCATCTTCTAGGCACATATTAATCTGATGGTAGCCAGAATGTGCATCTAGAAAACTTAATGTTTCGCAACCAGCAGTAGAATCAACCAACTGATCGATACGAGATAAAGGGAAATCATCTTTTGGGCAAGCTTTATTAAGATCAGTGAAGTCTACGCACATTCGCCACTTGCCGTTAGACTTCTTAACCATTACAGGGTTGGCCAACCACTCTTGGTGGTCGACTTCTCTTATAAAGCCTGCTTTAAGTAGCTTGTCCAATTCTGACCTTATAGCATCTCGTCGATCAGAGGCAAATCTCCGTAATTTTTGTTTTACGGGTACTTTGTCAGGACGTAAAGCTAGCCTGTGCTCGATCACTTCCCTGGAGACTCCGGGCATGTCGGATGCTCGCCATGTGAAGACATCTGCCTTTGCTCGGAGGAAAGCGATGAGGGCGTCTTCCTATTTGGGGTTGGAAGTATCCCTAATGCGAACAGTCTTTGAGGGCTCCTCTGGATCCAGGGGAACCTCCTTGACTTGATCGTTCGGCTTAGGTACAACTTTAGGCTTTGACTGCTTGGTCGAAGGCTGCCCTTTTTCTTCCCAAGTTGGCATCTGACCAACCATCTCGAGGGATCGACGGTCACATGTATACGCCATCTTCTTATCACAGTGAATTGTGATTACTCCTTTGGGACCTGGCTTCTTAAGACATTGATACCCATAATGAGTTGTCATTAAGAATTTTGCCAAAGCTGGTCGTCCGAGTATGGCGTTATATGCCGTATCGAAATCAACCACATCAAAGGAGATCTTCTCTGTTCTGAAATTACTTGGTGAACCAAATGTTTAAGGAAAAGAAACTTGACCAATGGGTTTGGCCGAAGACCCTGGTATAATAACATGAAAAGAGTATTTTATCGGTCTTACCTTGGTCCTGGGTACTTGCATCTCATCTAGGGTACTCGTAAACGGAATGTTCAACGAGCTACCAGCATCAATCAACACTCGATTTACTCGACAGTTGTTGATGGTGGGTTCGACCACGATCGGAAAGCGACCTAGTCGAGTCGAAGGGATCGGGCAGTCAACCATCTCGAAAGAGATGGTGACTTCCGACCAATTCAGCAATTTATTGATAAGAGGAGGGTCAATTGAGTTTACCTCACATTCGACTGCCTTAAGCTGTCGCTTTGACTCGGATGCCGATGACCCCCCAAAGATGTGGTCGATGGTGTGCTCAGAATCTTGAAACGGCATCTCCTTGTTGTCGTCCGACTGTGTACGACCACTAGCTTGCCCTACCTCTTCGAAGGTAGGAAGTAGCCCTTGGCCGTTGTAATAGCTCTGGAGTTTTTGTTGGAAAACTCGGTAGTTGTGATGGTCATGTCCTTCCTTTTTTTTATGGAAAGGGCACCACCTAAGCTTATCGTTCTTCCGTTCGGGGCGTTTACTTTTGCCCCGATCAAAGTATTGCTTGGAACTTCGTGACTCCTTATCGCTTACGGTCAGGACCTCCTTAGAACCATTGGCTTGAAGCTTTTGGCCCTTGGCCGTGTTCTTAGATTTCTTGGCCTTTTATCCTTCTTCTTGCTACCTTCGCCAGCCTCTTAAGGATGCTTGTCATCTCGATCGATGATTTTGGTCCACTCGACTGCTTTGTCAGCAGTCACATACTGATCAACCACCTCGAAGAGTTCAGCGACAGTTGCCGAAGGATTCAAAGCGATGTTCTCTGCGATTCTTTTGCTGCGGACTCCTTGGTTGAAGGCTCTGATAACAGACGAGTCAGAAACCTCAGGAATTGGATTGCGAACCTGACTGAAACGCTAGATGAATTGGCGTAATATCTTGTAATCGTTCTGTCTTATCCTGTGCAGGTCGTCCTCCTTCCCGGGGCGATGGTAGGTGCCCTGGAAATTGGCTAGTAGAAGGTCGCAGAGGTGTTGCCACAAGTAGATCGACTCGATTGGTTGGTTTAACAACCACGATCGAGCGGACCCTTCAAGCACAGTCGGAAGGTAATTCATCATGACGCGCTCTCCTCCTCCTGCTGCTCAGACAGCGGTCGTGTAGATTTGAAGAAACTCGATGGAATTTTGAGACCCATCAAATTTCTCCATGTTCCCTGGTCGAAACCACGGCGGCCAGTGAACTGCTCAGAGGTCAGGCGAGAATACTCGACATTCGGTAATCGCATCGTGACGAATTCTTTGCAAGAAAGAAGGGTTAACGTCGCCAGGTGATTGTACTCGACGATACCCAGCAATGGGTGAATCTGACTTATGATAAGTCTCGATCCTACTAGGGTAATACTCGTCGTATTTGGCCTACTGTTGCAAACCTCTGCGTCGGAGTGGTGAATGATCACCTCTCCTGGGAGCTTTTTGATCATCAGGCATTCGAGGAACCCTTTTCCGATTTGGGGAACGATGCAACTTGCGTCGATCTCCATACGGTGAGTTATTCGAACGACTGGAAAATGATGGAGTCGTATTGCTACGACTTCCAGAATTATGTCGGCGGGAACGTTCGAGCTTGCTCATCGTACTTCGTAACCTTCGTGCGATCTCTTCAGCGAAGAGGTCGTAGTCAGGTGCTCGGGGAAGTTCTCGAGATGGGTTCTCTAGCAGATCGTTGATATGCTAGAGTTCCTGAGCTTCTTCCGACTGGTATCGAGTGCGCCCAGGTAAATTTCTCTGAGCCGCAACTTGTTTTCGTCGGATTATTTCAAAATCATCCATACCTGATCCTTGAGCTTGCCTTAGTGAAGTGTGATGATCTCGAGGATTTCTCGCACGCTCATCAGAGTATTGACTCTGGTCATCGCTGGAGGTGTCCTTGCCATTGCCACGAGCGGTCGTAGGGTGTGATCGTCGGGAAGCATTCTCAGTCCTGCCTCTAGAAGAGTTATTGCTACCTGAGGGAAGGACGAAGATCTCTCGTTGATGATTTCCACTTGCGCTTGAAGCCTCCTCGCTTGAGGAGTAGTTGAATGACATCATCTGGCGACTTGGAGCAAACCCCTCCAAGAAGGAGAATTTCGGGTTATAGCCGTCTCCGTCCGTAGGTGAGCCCTACGTTGGGATAGTCGAACTCGCAGGAAGAGTGTGTTCGATCGCATCCTCGGCTGGGCTAGCCGGAGAGAGAGAACCACCAGGTGCTGATGAAGATCCGAAATTATGAATTCCAAGAGTTGCCGCGCCAGGTCGGATTGCCTCAGGTGGACTTGAACATTCGGAGGGAGAACCCTCGCCATGCTCTGAGACTACCTTGGGACAGTCCTTGTTGTGGTTGGATGGACCCTTGCCCTCTTAGGAAGTTGGTTCCTTATCTGGACGTATCGTTGTGGGGGATAAGGATCCCTCCTCAACTCCATTGGTGGTGTGGTCTCCTGGAGAATGATCTCCGGAGGCGACATCACCATCGGATGATGCAATACTTAGCTCGTTGTCGAAACTGGCATCCATGTCGATATCTGCGTAATCGGCCAAGTCGAATCAGTTCTCCTCGTTCCACTCTCCTGCCATGAGAGCATGAGAGTTGGAAAAGACGAAGTAAATCTGATGACTCCAAGATCCCCACGGTCAGCTCCAACTGTCGGTGTTTTAGAACCGAACTTAGGTAAAGATTGTTTGATTCGATGGTTCCTCTAGGCTCAAAATCACGCAGAGAGGGAGACACGGGGATTTTTATACAGGTTCGGACCTTCTCCTGGGAGAATAACAACCCTACTCCTGTGTGTATGTATTGAGTATGCTGGATTACAAGATCAAGAGAAAGACTAGAGTATAATGTCTTGTGCTCCTGATTGCCTCTGAATTCTCCTCTATTGTCCTAATGATTCCGCCTTTTATATAGTCTTTGAAATGTGCCGCTGTATCTCCAGTTTAAAGACCGCCTTAATGTTCCAGATCATGGAGCCGTTACTGGAGGTTACTGTGGGAGTAGTAACGTTCCCACGTTGCTATTCAGTTATCACCATAACAAAGGAGTTAAACCGTGCCATTATTCCAGAGAATAACAGCGTAATTGGTTGCTCATATCCTTGGATACAGTACGGAAGATTCCCTCATCGATTAGGCCCACATGTTTGTGAGCCCTATCAACTAGGGACTGGTCGTAGAAGAACTTACGATCAGGTGGTGGTCGTAGAAGAGCTTATGACCACAGACTGATCATAGTAGAACTTACAATCACGTTATAGTCGTAGAAGGACTTACGACTATGGGGTAGTCGTAGGAGGACTTACGACTATGGAGTGGTCGTAGAAGAACTTACGACCTCCAACTTCTCCCTTATGAATATTAAGGGGTATACTCAAGAACTATATGACGTCATTATTACCCATAATATGAATTACAAACAAATAATTAAATGAGAATTTATTAGATCCTCGTCAAACAACTTAGAGAATTTCTAGTTTCAAAAGGATTCAAAATTAGAAAAATTGACTCAACGTTATTTATAAAAGTTTTACATGATGATTTCTTCGTATGCCAAATTTATGTTGGTGATATTATTTTTGGGTCTACTAATCAAGATTTTTGCAAAGAATTTGGTGATATGTTGTCTAGGGAATTTGAAATGTCCATGATCGGAAAACTTAGCTATTTCCTTGGACTTCAAATCAAGCAACTCAAAGATGGGACCTTTGTAAGCCAAACAAGTGTGCGCAAGATTCGATCAAGTTTGGCATGGAAAACGCAAAACCTATCAAGACTCCCCTGGCAACCAACGATCATCTCGACCTTAATGAGGGAGGTAAACCAGTAGATTTAAATTTCTATAGATCTATGATTGGTAGTTTGCTATATATTACCGCATCTAGGTCCGATATCATATTTAGTGTTTGCATGTGTGCAAGATTTCAAGCATCACCAAAAGAGTGTCATCTGGTGGCCGTGAAAAAATTCTTAGATACTTAAAGCATTGGCTTATGGTATCCCAAAGGTGCAAAATTTGATTGTATTCGAATTCCGATTATGTGGGTTGCAAAGTAGATAAAAAAAAGCACCTCAGGTAGTTTTCAATTCTTAGCAAGATCCTTAGTATCATGGTCAACTAAGAAACAAAATTTCGTAGCCCTATCCACCGCCGAAGCCGAATATGTTTCCGTGGGTAGTTGTTGTGCACAATTGCTATGGAGGATGCAAACTTTGATGGATTATAGAATAAAATTTGAAAATATGCCTCTTTTGTGTGATAATGATAGTGTCGTGAAGATTGCAAATAACCCGGTCCAATACTCAAGAACCAAGCATATAGATATCCACCACCATTTCTTGAGAAATCACGTGGGCAAAGGAGATATCAAAATTAGCTACATAAGGATCGATGATCAATTAGCCGATATCTTCACCAAACCATTAGATGAGAGCCGCTTTTGCAAGCTGAGGAATGAGTTAAATGTCATAGACCACTCTAATGTTTCTTGAAACTCATGCCTCATGTTATTTTCTCTCATTTGATTTTCTTGAAGTATTTATGAAAATAGTTTCAAAAAAAAAACTTCTCAGTTACAATTATCTATCTCATGCATAATGATCCTAAAATTATTTATTTGAGTGGTTTCAATTAAGGATCATTTGCATTTCCTTTTCAGTTTCTCCTTTGTCAGGCAAAACGGTAATACCACGGTTTACCGCCGGTACTACCACTACCCGATAATACCGCATTTCAACAGCGGTACTACCGCATATGGCTGGCAGTTCCAAAAATGGTTACAGCCGAGGCCTTGTCCTCTACAATTTAGTCGTATTCTTTTGGGAAAATTGGTAGAAACTAATGTTTGATGACTTGTTATGTCTATCACATGAATTATTTCATGCCAAACATTAGTTAGAATCAAGAATCGAAGGATTGCCCTAACAACTTATGTAGGTGCGGCAATACCGCCCGTGGCAATCGGTACTACCAATTTTCGGTTACATCGGATGTCTACTGCGGTACTACCGCTCCAGTAGAGAAAAATTGATTTTATCATACTATTATACTTCAATCCAATCCTTTCCTAGTCCTAATCGAATTTACAAAATGTATAAAGCAGCAGTACATAAGTGTAAAGAATAGAAACCTTCAATAAAATAATTGTCAAAAGAATTAGAAAAATGGATAACCTAGTAGCTAACCCACGCAAAATGACGCGGATGTTGTTGTTCTATGTGTGTATGGGGGTGGGGAGGGAGGCACCAATATTTTTTTCGCCAAGCACCGACGCGGACCATCAACAGACGTAATGTTGTAGATAGGTTCATATTTAGATAATTGTCCCTCCCTACATAAGTTTGATAACAACAATAGATAACCTAGTAGTACATAAGTATATAAATATTAACATGCAACATGTATAAATTAGCAGCACATGCATATAACGAATAGGAATCTAATGAATCCGAAATGGAACTAACGCTAAAGGAAATTGAAAATGTGGGCACCTAAGACAGTAGAGTCATCATCATGGTAATCATGTATTCTTGTGCAAAGGAAAATCCCAATATATCCAAATCAAAAAGGGTCATCCTACAATAAGGAAAACATATAGTTAAGTAGCTTTCATTTTACAAAGCAAGGAGGAGGCTTATAGATGCTCTCATTGAGCTTTTTGGATATGTTAACCCAACAAATGCTTACCTCTTGTCACAACCAACGAACCCACCATTTACCATGCATCAATTCTTATAACAAAACACCAATAGCCATGAATCACTAAATCACATGAAGACGGCGCGTCACGCGTGGACAGCGGGCCTTTTCATCAAACCACATTGCACAAAAAGGATTCAAAAAAATAACTACTAAATAGTTTGAAGTGAGCATTTTTCCATTCTATATGAGAACAAACAATGTGTACTCTTCTATAGAAAGGCTATCTAATTCTATAAAGGAGAAGATTATGAAAACAGAATTACAGCAATAATGTTATACTCAAAAGTTTGATCACACATATACACTTACTCTGCAGTTAGCACATCATGTGGGCATTTAGAGAGACGGTTACAAACACGGTCACTACAGCGAGCAATAAAACATGCATAAACATATTAAAGGTAATGGGCTCTAAAATCCAGAGCAGCTAACAAATCAAATATCTAAGAATGTTCATTAGGTTAATCACCTGACCTGCGCTAATAATGGTGTCATACTCAAAAGTTTGATTACACATCTAGACTTACTCTGAAGTTAGCACATCATGAGGGCATTTAGACAGACGGTTACAAACACGATCACTATAGCGAGCAACAAAACATGCATAAACGTATTAAAGGTAATGTGCTCTAAAATCCACAGCAACTAACAAATCAAAGATGTAAGAATGTTCATTAAGTTAATCACCTTTCTTTATTCATTAGCTAACTTTCCCTGATAAGAAATGTCAAGAATGTCCAGATAACGAAGTACTCTTCTAAAAACAGATCCGACAACTACATAGAATCATGTGTTTGCTATTAGTAACACAGCATGTAAATGAAGCTAAATGACTCTGTCTAACTAACTATAGAGTTCATTCCACAATAGCTTACAACAATTTCACATCACTCACATGTAAAAAGCAGCTAAATCCTTTTATAAGTTGATAATGAGTGGTTATGAAACCTTATAACATAAAAAGTAATAGAAAAGTTTTTTTAACAGAAACAAATAGCTATGCTAGATAGGAAATCAGACAGCAAAAATAATAAAGATGTTCTAGGCTAAGCAACAAATTCAGAACCAATCAAGCCAACGCCATGGCTTATAAACGAATCTATTGCCTAAAATAGCATTCATTGTTTGCCGATGTGGTGAATCAACTGTTGAAGAAGCTAAATCCTTTTATAAGTTGATAATGAGTGGTCATGAAACTTCATAGCATAAAATGAAATATAAAGGACTTTTAACAAAAATAAATAGCTATGCTAGACAGGAAATTAGACAACAAAAATAATAAAGATGTTCTAGGCTAAGCAACAAATCTAGAACCAATTAAGTAAATGACATAGCTTATAAATGAATCTATTGCATGTTTGTTGATGTGGCGAACCAAACATCGAAGAAGCTAAATCCTAATGAAGATGTTCTAGGCTAAGCAACAAATCCAGAACCAATCAAGTCAACTGCTTTTCATAAGAATTTAGCATCTAAATTGACGGTAAGGAGGAGATATATACTTGACAGGAAATGCAAGGGCTTGAATTACCATAAAGTTCTTCTAGGAGGGTCGTAGATTATAGCGAACATGTAAAGGGGGTGCTAGAAAATTTCCCAACTAAGAATGTAACAAAACCATTGTCAGATCATTAGTTTCTAGTTTCTACTTTATGACTTGTCACCGGTATCTAAACCAAAAAAAATCCAATGATCTTAAGTACAAAATGAAACACATATCCTGCCAGTCTTAATCATATTTAAATGAAGTTCCCAGAACAAACAGTTCAACTTAATAGGGTAAATTGCATACTTCGAAATGGCATACTTACAAAGTGATAACTAAATGTTATTTCAAAACGACAAAGACAATCTTGCAGTAGTTTGTTCCTAAACACTATTACAGAATGAACCACCATGCATCAAGACCATGGTTTATCGAAAGAACTAAGTATTCCTGATCAATTGTTACCCTTTATGAAAAAAATTCCAATGATATTAAGTACAAAACGAAACACACATCCTGCCAGTCTTAATCATATTTAAATGAAGTTCCCAGAACAAACAATTTAACTTAATAGGGCAAATTGCATATATCAAAAAGGCATACTTATAAAGTGATAATTAAATGCTATCTCAAAATACTAAAGACAATCCTGCAGTATTTTGTTCTTAAACACTATTACAGAATGTACCTATTTACATTTATATATGGCAATACACGAATAGCAATATCAATAAACAACATCCATAAAACACTAACTGACATAGCTATTTCAAGTTAAAAATTAAGTGTGAGACAATCTTACAAACCTGGATAACCACATATACCAACCATATCACCTTGCTTCACATCAGAGTGGTACCTAGATAATTCATTTTTTTTCCAACTTCGAGGTCCTATAACAGGGGGAGATGGGGGAGGTCAAAAACATAAATCAGTTTATTTTATGCAATCAACAACAATAGGTAATACGTTCCAAAAGGCTCAGGCTTATTATATGATGAGATAAATCTAGAACTGGGCGAGCAGTTATCTGCGAGCAACATTAATAACTATGCACTGCCCAATAGATAACCAAGCTCGCAACTAAACATTTTAGTTAAACAAAAACTAACCTTTCATTTGGTCAAATGTATTAATTAGCTGTAAATTGCAATAGAGCAGCTTTAGTACTGTGATATGCGGCTTATATGCAGCCTCATATATGGTCTAACTATAATTAAAAACAGCATATCTATGTATATAATTATCATGTCGTAAGATATATGGTAAATACTGGCAACATGCATTAAAGCAACAAAAAATAACAGTTGAAACACTACAACATTACCTTTGTATGAGCAACACTTCTGGAGGGGATGGATTTAGTATCTCAGGAACATGTGTAGAAATAATGTGATGTTAAAACATACACGCAAGTCACAGGGGATAAGATCATCATCCAAATAAGCATTCAACTAAAGTCTAGCTTCGGAACTCATATATCTCGATTAAAACCACAACATTGTTAAAATTTTGGTATGAAGCAATTTAATCGCCGCTTTTCCTTGTGAATTCATAGTAAGTGAGCGACGCAGCCACTAAAGTTGTATTACTGTTAAGGTTTCACAGTTGCACGACCACATATCTTCTTAATTCAAAGAATATAAAAGACTACTAACTATGACTTTCAACATGTTATATCGAGCAATACTAAGTTCCTGATAAATCACTCTAACCGTACTATCACATATGACAATACACTACTGCATGTCTAAACTACTATCATACCATGCATGGCTTCCTCCAAGCCAGTATTACCACATAAAAAAGCGAACAATACAAAAATTCTTCAATGTAGTAGAATTAACCAAGCAATTAAACAATTTGAGCAATCACAGAAGCACAAGATCAAACAAATTTACCTTAATCACCGGTGTTTAACTAATCAATCTATAGCAAGAATCAAGCTTGTTCTTCCTCTTATAAGTTTTATCCAACTGAGATTTCTATGAAGCAATTGATCAAGAACCTAGAGTGCATCGTAGAACTGGACATCTACACACAAAAGTATGACCTAGTACCTGCAATCAATCAGTTAAGGAGGAGCATGATGGGGAATGGTAATGAGTAGGGACCGAACAACCATGAGAAGTTGGGGAGGAGCTGCTGCCCTAGGCAAGAGCGCCATCTCACCATGTTCGGTGCCATCGGCGTCCCCGCCACCACCGGGTGCGGCACTCGACACAGAGGCCGGCATCCCGGCTCCGGAGGTCGCGGGCAGCGGGTGAGGAAGAGTGAGGGAGCAACGGTGGTTGGGCGGCCGTAGAGGAAGGGGGGAGGAGACGGAGCAAGCGGCAGCAGCTGGGGAGGGAAACCTAGCCCATCAGTGTCCCCGCCACCACCGGGTCCCTCCACGTGACCCTCCTACCACTCGTCGCGAAGCCCGGCGTCCTGGCTCCGGAGGCCGCGGGCGGCGAGGGAGGAAGAGTGAGGGAGCGGCGGCGGCTGGGGGGCACCGAGGCAGCTGGGGAGGAAGACCAAGGGGGCGGCGGTAGAGAAAAGGGGGAGAGCGGCGGTGGCTGGGAGGCACCGAGGCGGTGGGAGGACGATCGAGGGCGGCAGAGAGAAGGGGAGGAGAGAGCGAAGCGGCGGCTGGGGGGCACCAAGGCAGCTGGGGAAGAAGACCGAGGGGGCGGTGGCAGAGGAAATGGGGGAGACGGAGCGAGCGGTGACCGAGAGAGAGGAGACGATAGAAAGGAGCAAGATGAAGCCGACGCAGCAGCGCTCGGGGCGACGTGGGCCTCGCTCGACCGCACCCGCGCACGAAGCACAGGGCGTCAGATCGGGCGGCCGTGAGTGAAGGTGAAGGCGATTAGACGGCCGCTGTTTTTTGGGCGACGTGGCCGGGGCAAGGGAGCACGCTTTCCTTTAGCTGTTAAATAGGTTAATACTTGGCAGAACAATAAACATTGACTAACCACCTAGCAAAATCAGACTATCTATCTCCATTATCAGGACTAAGACTCGAGATCACCTAGTATACATGCATGCTCTGTTCTTGATGTCAAGCAGAGAAATCATGGAGATTAGAACAAGGTTACCAGTGAAACCAGAGGACCAAGCCTTGCTCGGGTGGTTGAGACGCCAGGTATACTTACACGTAGGTACTTTCAGTGGTCAAAGCATGTGCCCGTGCTTCGTGAGGCCTGCACGACCCCTGCTGTTAAGGTCGTATGTGTGTGGGGGAAGGGGGCATGTGTTGCATCCGGCGTGGACTCTCGAAAAAAAACCAGTGAAACCAATAGCTCATGTTGTCATGCATATGTAAGTGCTTTTAACTAAGGAACATGCATGGATGAAGTTGGAGATTCAAAATCTTCACAATTAAAGTAACATTGCAATTGAAGATGAAACTGCATGCGCAGACCGAGAGGTTTCAGGATTCAAGCATGAGCGGATTAAGCAGACACACCGATCGATCAGCGTTTGCTCAAACATACGCTAGGGGCATCACATTGTTGGAGAACAGCTCAGCGGAGATCGGGGCTGTGCAGTCGGTCAGTGAGGAGGTGGAAGGTGGCCGTGGCATCGGGGCGGCATCCTGTAGAATGGCGTGGAGGCGGAGGAGGGCGGCGCACGGATGGAGGCCGACAGAGGGAGGACGCTGGCACGGGGAGGAGGACGGCGCGGGGATGATGGCGGCGTAGGGGGCCAGCGGGAGGCGACGATGGAGATTGCGGGATGCGCAGCGGCGAGAAGGGATTTGAGGAGATAGGAGTTTGGGGGGGAATGGTGAACTAGGTGGATGGCGGCGCCTAAGTCGGCACTATCACGCCACTCGAATTGGCGTAACAAGGCAGGCTTATCACGCCATGAGTCAGGACGTGACAACGTCCACGCAAGCCCTCCACACTGGCACGGCGCGTGGACGACGGTTAGCATGGCATGTTTGATCACGCCGATATCGGTGGAGTGATAGAATAGTTTACCCATACCATAAGGGGGTGGCGCGACTAAAAGGGTCAGAATTAGAAATAAAGTTAACGAGGGGTTAAGCTTAAAATATTATTAAAACAAGATTAAATAAAAAAAAATATATATAAAAACTTGCAGTACCGTGTGCTATTTACTTGTACTGTACCGTTAGTACTGCCCTGTGCCTTGTTGACTGGACGCGACGCGGTTTCGTGCATCCAGTCAATGTTATGAACCAGGGCTTCCAGACAACGCCGTGCCAGGATCGAAATTTGTAAGGCACATGCCAATCTTTAACGGTTCCGCTTGATCCTGGAGATAGCTAGAGACGGGGAGTCTCATCGTGGCACAGCGTAATACTGCCGTATAAGCATTTCGTACAAGGACCAGAATGGCATAGTGACATACGGGGTATCCTCCGGTATAAAGGAAGGGAGAAAGGCAGCGCGAAGAGATGAGAATTCTTGGCAACGTTGATCCGGAGCGTCTCCTCGTCTTCGCTGTCGGATTTATTTTTCGTTTTGCGCGCCTGGGCTTTTCCCTGCTGCCGCACGATTCTGCAGCCGCTTCTTTCGTCTGCTCGATCACGCGGGCGCGTGCGCTTTCTCCGCCTCGGTTGCTGCGCGCCCAAGGACGTGCCCGGGATACTAGTATGTATTGCTGTGCTTCCCCTCCTACCGAGCGAGCACGTTCTAGGCCTTCTGGGCTCTGGCCGCTGCTTCCCAGTCTCTTGCCGGCTCCGGGAGACCAGATACAGCCATGAGCTATGGCCGGCTGTTCACGGGCTTACTGAATACTGACCGTCCCCTTTTTATATTCAGACCTTCAGTTGGATGCCGTCAATTTGCAGCTGTTTCAAATGATCGTTCCCATTCAGCTTAGCACTAAAATTTCTCAGCACAAGTCATATTCTGTTCAGCAATAGACAGCACACCGCAAAAGCAACGAATATTCAGTTGAGCCATGTCAAATAAAGAGCCAAATAAGAAAAAGAGCAGAGGATCGCATCATATAAAAAGAACAAGAAAACGAAAACAGAAAAAGAACATGTCAAGAATGGGATTCGAACCCATGCCCTTTCGGACCAGTACCTGAAACTGGCGCCTTAGACCAACTCGGCCATCTTGACTCTATGCTGGATGGCTTTACATAGGTGTTATAGTAGTTGGCCAATCCTGGGACACGTAAAACCACCCTTTGTAAGTTTGACATGGTTATTCTAGTACGAATCACGAGCAGTGTCGTTGGCTGACCTTTCTTGTAAGTTGTAACTACACAAGATGATTTTGACATAAGTCTGCCCGTCGCGCATTTCTTCTTTTTGTCAGTACTTGATCTAAAGCAGGCTTCTTTAACCATTAGCAAGTGGCGGAGCTTAGTTGTGGCCCAACAGGGCTCCGGCCTCCCCTTCGGAAAATAAAAAAACTTTAGGACCCAGATATACATGTGGCTCCATCTAGGTACCTAGCACAGTATTTGGCCTACTCTGGCCATTGAGTAGACCACTTCGCAGTAAGCACTAAAACACTTCTTAGCTTATTCATGGATCCCTCACAGACTCTCTCCCTACCTCTTCTTCTTCTCTTGTTCCACAATGTCCACCATTTTTGGGTCACTAAATCACAACTCATGAGTGCTTCTCTCCATAGCATGCTGAACTCCCAAATTCTCACCACTCTCTCTATTAGGGTCGGCGACTTGAGGCTCCCATTTTTGTGGCAGCAGCTTCTAGCCATCTGGGAGCTTCATCTCTTACTGCCATAGTTCCATGCAAGAAGAGCCAAGGTTAATACAGGCTGGGCTTATGCTAATTTGGTCTTAATTTGGGTAGGAATGTATTATAGACATTGACGCTTTGGATTCTAGAGGAGAGCTTGTTAGAAAATTGGCACCAACTGAGAAGGTATAGAATTTTCTAAAGTATCACATCTTAGCCTTTATAGTTGCTCCGATATGATATTTAGAGTAATTTATCCATATATTTGCTCTAATATGATATTTTGTTATCCAAATATGAACATGATCGGTCTCTAATTAGTACTTAATACTTCCTTGATTATAAGTTCTTCCGTGACTTCTTTGTTGATTTATCACTTGTTTAATTGTTGTTGTTCATCCTCGCAAAAAAAAGTTGTTGAATGTTAGTGGCCAATTGGCCCCCTCTTGTCATTGCCTCACGCTCCGCCACTGCCATTAGCCAAACAAAAAGCAAGAAAGAAGACGTATGAACAAACAAATCAATGAACCACATTTATTTTCCCTTTGTTATCAAATACACAAAGGCAGATTAACCAAACAACACATTTATATATCCTTTTCCATTTCTTCCCTATCTTTAAGTCGATCTTAAACTCCCTATATAAAAAAATGGCAAATCCAAAAAACGAAATGAAACCAAAAAAAAAAGAACCCTATTAATCAAGCTTATGCTTTCGTGCTGTTTTATCAATCGGCATGGCTATGTTTTCATGCCATTTGATCATTCGGCATCTTCTTCGATGGTGCTGAGCGCCCTTCTCAGCGGCGGCCGTGCCGCCACCGCCAACTTCTTGGCAAGTTGCGCCGGACTCGGTGAAACCATCACGGACTCCCCGAGAGTTCTCTCGTTCAGCTTCTCGTTGACTTCGCCATCGCCGACGCCAAGTCCGCTCTCCGCGTGCACCGGCATGACGCGCACCTTCCTGACGCCGCCGCCCGCGCGCCCACGCGGCCGTGCTCTCGCCGCCAGCGCCTCGCTCGCCCGCACGGCCAGCGCTGCCATGTCAACGCTCGACAGGGGCCGCCCGAGCATCGCCGCGGGGAGCACGAAGTATAACTGCCCCGGCCGGAGCAGCTCGCCGCCGTCGAGCGCCGGCACGTCCACGTCGAAGTAGAGCGCGTCGGAGTTGCACACGAAGAACCGGTCCGCATTGCCGCCGAGCGCGTCGGAGATGCTGATAGGGGAGGAAGCGGGGAACTCCCTGAGCGAACTGTCGGCGGCGATGATCCGGGCCGGTGCCGGCGATGCCGGCTGCTGCTGAAGCGAGATGCTGCTCCGGTGATTGCAAGAGAGACCTAATCCCATGAACCTTTTGTGTGTACAAATGAATGGTTTGGAGTTGGAGTATGGAAACGAGAGGACCAAACAGAACATGTATATATAGAGGAGGCGCCGAAAGTGGAGGGAAAAGCTTGAAGCCAATGAAAATGTCTTTTCATTTCACTCCTTGTTATTGTGCTATTATGTACTTGCTAGTTGTTATTTCTTCTCGGGTGACAAGAGAGTGAAGACTGTTTTTTTCACCCGAAGTAATATGTATTCTTTTAAATGTGCGTGCGTATACGATTAGTATAATATTTTGTAGTTCGAGACATCTGTATATAATATTATCTATTTGCCACAACCATAGCAATTCTTTTGTGTGTTAGCTGTTCCTACAAATAAAATTATCCTGTTTTAACATGAGCGGCATTGTTACAGAGAAGCGTAGCCAGTAGAAGCAACAGCACTCATTGATGAGAAAAGTGCAAAAGAAACACCACTTCAATACTCTAATACGCGCACACAGTAATTGACCTAATTGACGGTTCATTCCGACGAAAGTGGTAAATCTTTGTTGTTTTTAAAGTCAACTTAACCGGTATTTTAATCTCTGTTATTTCCTTGCATCCACTGAATACGCAGCGTTGAAAACCATCTGATTGCCTAGCCTCTCGCCCAAGAAACCCACAATCCACCAGTTTTGCGGAACACCACCTACACAGGATCTCCGCTGCAAAGTCAACGAAGCGCAATCCAACCGGGACAAGGAGAAACCACGGGCTGGGGTCGGCGCGTGGGCGCTGACGCCGAGCCAAACGGAACCCACCGCCGCACGCTGTTTGGATATGTACGTACCTACCTACGCGGCTACGCCCGCCCGCCCGCGTCGGTTCGTCTGGTCGTTCGTTTCGGCGTGGGCGACTCACGGGCCCGTCACGCACAAAACCGCGGGTTTTGTCGCCTCCGGTCGCGCGCGCGCTTTTCCTCGCCTTTTGCCGCTCTGCGGGTGCGAATGCACTGGCTGGTAGTGGTACTGTGGTAGGCGACTGTTCGTGTTGCGTTCTGCGTCCCTAGCAGCGGCACTGACGTCGCAGTGCCGGGCAGCTGGTGCGCGTCTCCACTAGAGCGCGTATCTGCGTACGCGACGCAACGGATTTTTCCTTCCTCCTTTCTTGCTCCTGTTTGGCGACGAAACGCGGGAGCTGTGCGGCGCATTTCCGGACTTTCTTTCCCCAACAGTGGTAGAATAATCAAGGATGTGCTCTGAGATTTGGTTCGTTGATCTTGCAGGTATATTGACTCTGTCACGAACTCACGATAGCCTTTTTTGCACGTATTAGCTACTACTAGCGTGCTAGGCCGCGCTGGAAATCACTTGTAAAACTGTGCTGTCAGAAATGGGAGGGTGTGCGAAGCATGACTGCACGAGAATACGAGGTGTTTAAGATTTCTGTGCGTGATGATTTGATATGTATATGTCCCTTCGATAGAAGGTGCTACTACCAATTGACCTCTCTATTTTTTTGGTTCCGTCGCTATGTTGATGTAGTGTTTGCAAATAGGGAAATCTAAGAGTACATCGATCGCCGGCCGGCAGGCGACGCGACGGGAAATCGTACGAATCTTCCTACCACGTGCAGCACCTCTGCTGCAGGCATGGGGCTTGATTCTGCGGTGTGAGGAAGACTCAGGACCGGACGCTCTCGTGCACCACGCTCTCGTGCACCCAGATTCGTACCAAAAGCGAGGACCGAGCAAAGCGAGGTTGGTTGCTTTGCCAAGCGTGCGAGCAATCCGTCTGGGCTTGCGCTCAGTTTGTCTCACCTAGTTATTTCGGTGGTTTTAGAGCTATTAAGATGGTTTTTGATTAGTGCATATACGTGAGTATATTCAATGGTCATAGTACGTGTCCATGCTTCATAAGGTTTAAATCTTTATCTCTAGATTAAACATATGTTAAAAACGCATCAACGTATGTGGATAAGTGAGCGTCCGGTGTACTTCAAAAAGATTCGTACTCGACCGCCGTGCGTTCATTGACTGGTTCACATGCCGTGCAGTCGCGGTCTCGTGATTTTTCCGAGCTTCTCGCGCGCGCGTTCCACGTTTGTTCGAGAAGAATAAACCGTACGTACGTTTCCGGATAGTCCAGTCAGACGACCCACGGAGGCAAGAGCTGCAGGTGTGTTCGGTTGCGCCTTTCAATTTGTAGATCTCATGCACGTTCTGTGTGGTGGTACAGTTCGAATGGTATTTGTCGACCTGTCGTGACTCCTTTGAACCTGAAAGTTGAAAAAAATCGTATCATCAGACAATGCCATGTACGTATTCATGCCCAGCTTTGGTTGTGGTTCTGTAGTGGTTTCGATCAAACGGATGGAAGCATCCAAACGGTAACTGAGCTGACGATGATTGATGGAAAATTAGGACGGACTCACGTCAAAAAGAAAAAGGGAAAGCCAAAAAAAGTACTAGGACAGACGGTCATTCCCGACCGCTCAAAGTTGAACCCTATCTCTGTCCGAAAAGTTGATCTGACCATATTTTCTGGAATATTTTTTAAAACAACATATTTTAAATAGAATTATAGAAATAAATGTTTGTTTAATATAACTACAAAAATGAGCTTCTGTCGTCATTTCATTGACGACAGTCCCGGGACCGGCGATAGGAGCCTTGTCGCCAACTAAACTAGAGTAAATGCCTCTATCGCCATTCGAAATCGCGATTAGCACCCAAATCACCATTTGGAATGGTGTCAGGGACCCAGCAGCCCCTTGTTGTCATTCGAAATAGCGATAGAGGCTAAGCTATAAAAGAGCCAAACATTCGGGCATAATTCACTTTTAATTGGAAAAAAAGAAAGAGAAAAGAGGAGGAGAGGGGAGGAGAAGATGTAGTGAAGCCCTGTCCATTTGTAGTCGAGGAGGGAAGAGGGGGAGGAGCAAATTCGGTCGCCCACATTGCAGGTAATTTTTTTATAACTTTACATTTAAATTCGAAACTCTTGTATGTTAGCAACTAAAACTAGTAGGGCTGTAATTTAATGAGTTAGATAGTTTTAGATGTATAGTTATGTAGTATAGTTTGGTGTAGCATATCTTTTTAGGTGTGTGCAGTTTAGTTATATAAATGTGGTTAGTCGTAAATAATTTATTTATAGTGTAGTAATTGAATGGTTTAGATAGTTTTAGATGTGTGGTTACATAGTGTAGTTTTTTGTAGTAAATCTTTTTAGGTGTGTAGTTTAGTTTTAGATATGTCGTTACTCATGTAGATATTTTTATGGTGTAGTAATAGAATGTATCAAATAGTTTGACATGTATGGTTTTGTAGTCTAGTAAATATTTTTATGTGTGTTTTTCAGTTGTAGATATGTCGTTAATGTTTCTATTTTAACCGTACTTTTTAATAGAATTACATAATTAAATTCACATTTAATAAAATTAGAAAAATGGGCTTAGGTCGCCGTTTAAAATAGCGACATGGTCCTGCCGCTGTTGGATTGGCGGTAGGAGCCCTATCGTCCTCCAAATGCCTCTGTCGCCATTTGGAATTGCGATTATTTTGGGAATACAGTCAATATTGTTTTTTTTTCTATTTATGTTTCTTTTAATAACAATATAAGCACTGTCTTTTCTATTTTACATTATTTCAGGTATGGCGTCCGTAGCAGGTTCTGCATAGTGGCCCTTCGAGCTATTGGACCTGACCGTTGACGTAGGACATCACAGTCTCCTCAATATCGTCCAGCCCCAGCATGGCGAGGAACCCATCGAGATTGGCGCATTGCGCTTGCACATGCCCAAGAGGGCATGGAGGATCGACCCACGTTGACTTCCTAGGTACGTGTAGTTGTGATATTTTTGTACTCCATTTAAATACGACTTGTATGGGTGTACTGATGTGCCCTCTTGATCGTTTCGACATAGGTTGAGAGCATCTGGCATGCTTCCGCTTCCGAGGATGGTGGAGACCACGTGGGAGGACGAATAGGACGTTCGTACGTCCAGACATTTTTCGTACGACCGGTGCCTATTGACGACATTGATGGACTGTTAGAGGCTGGAGACGCATATGTTCCACCTTACGTGCTAGGAGATGGATCCTACACTACAGGACATTGCGTAACACACAGGTCTCCCTTGCGCGGGCCCTCCTATGGTTCAGCATGACGTGGCGCCGACGTGGCGCCAGACTTTCTCGCCAGGTTTACTAAGGTGCTGCCGCAAGGCGTTCTCGCCAGGTTTGCTAAGGTGCTGCCGCAAGACGGTATGTTCGATAGTACACACGAGCATTCGTTGAAGTGCATCTGCCAGTTCTACGTAAGTTCTCCCCTGTTTGGTGTCTGTGCTTCATTTTTTCGCCGAACTTACTAACGGGTACTTGTCATTTTGCAGCCACAGGGTATGGTCTGTGACGCCCCCCCCCCGACTACACAGGGGGGAGGTACTTTGAGGCCTACTTGTTGTGGCTCTTCGGGTGGGGTCTTTTTCTATGGGTCCCACAAGGATAGCATCGACAAGCAGACAAGTACATGATCCGATACGCACAGGAGTTGGCGGACGCGGAGTTGGAGGAGATCCAACAATATGCCTGGGGGCCGACAGTGTTGTGTGTGACGCATCAAGGCCTCTGCACCTGGACATCCCGAGCGGGTCCTCGTCGTACTATGCCAGCAGTACCCCTACTGACTTCACAGGTACAACTCTACAACTCACCTGAGCTTGTTCATTTCTAACTGATTTTTCAACTAACGCCAATTTGATGGAATAGGACCTCAGTTCCATGCGTTCGTAGGGCCGGAGCATAGGGGGGGCATCCCTTCCGATGCAACGACCAGGTTGGTTACTGCTCCCTCACCATGTATCCATTTTGCATTTGCATTACATTTAAATGCATGTCTTATTGTTTAACAGGGCGTCAACACAATTTGGAGGGACACCAAGCCGCGTAGGAGGGGATACAGGTCTTAGACTACGACGTCGATGAGTACCTATTTCCACGAGACGACAGTGTGCCTTCGTAGCCTGAGGATGCTCCCAGCTAGGTCTCTGTTGGGGCTTCACAGCTCCATGGTGCGCCTCCACCATCCCAACCGTTGCGGCCGGGGTTCGCCCCACCTACGGAGCTTCCTCGCCCGTCTAGGGTAGTTCAAGCGTTGGACCCCTTGATGTACTCGTACTAGCAATGACCCGCTTGCATTTAAGGCACACTACTACAAAAAGGCTAATATCGACGCCTCATCACGCAGACGGTTGACCAAAACCGTCAGATATTATTCAATCACTGCACGGTTTTGGTTTAGAGACCGCTCAGGCATCGGCCGCGCTTAAAAACCGTCGTGAAGAGGCAATATCACGCACGGTTCATGTTGAAAACCGTCGTGAAGTATCACGCAGCGGTCAACAAGAACCGTCTATGATATTAATTAGTATCACAGACGGTTCTTAACAATAACCGTCTGTGATAATATCGCTCTAGCGTGAGTTTCTTCATCGCCGATGCGTCTGTTTGTCGCCATCCGCTTCGGCTCCCCGATGCGTCTCTTCATCGCATCGATCCGCTTCGGCTCCCCGATGCGTCTCTTCGTCTCACGCTCCGAATTTATTCCTTGTTTTATAAAAAGGATCATCCGCCATCCAAGATGATCATCCCCACATACTTATAAAAAACAAATGGTCGCCTCTTCCTTGTCGCCGCAGATCGATGGCCTTCCCGGCGACTGCACTGAGCAGCCCTCTCGGTGTAAGTTGAACTGTCTTTGCGGAAGAACACCGCTTGATCAACAGTGTCTTCACTCCTCTGCCCAAGCAGAATTTGCCGGAGCGGTGGCGACCACCTTCCGCCGCCTTGACATCCTCCTCCGCCGTGTCTTCCGGTGATCTCCCACTTTCGGCGAAGTTTATCGCGTCATCAACGTAGTCCTCCAAAACGACGTTGCACGCCTCTGTGAGGCTTGCCGTCACTTGACTGTAATCGAGACGGAAGCGCATCGAAGTCGACTGTGCCGAGACCCTCAAGCAAGGGAAGAGAGCCTATGGGCTCAATTCTTCTTGGTTCAACGACCGAGGGTCTTCGGAGACACTGAACGAGCAAGCGTCAGCGGTGGACGATTTTGAGCTTCGTCACGATGATCGAGAATCGTCCGATGCCGACACCGCCGCTTATGAAGTATTGCGATGAAGATAGCAAATTACCTTCGCCACTAGAAAAACCTTGTTTAATTATAGGTTTCGCTTTTTAAATATAAACATGTAATTTCTTCATGTCATGTAAGTGTATATACTTGAGAAAAAACCATTTCACGCATAGCCCATTATGGAACCGCTCGTGATAATTATCACCAGCGGTTCCATAATAGAACCGTCTCGATAAGTCTCATTATAAGTAGGAGCTAGCCCAGCTTGCCGCTAGGGTTTGCGCTCTAACTCGTCACTCCCCAGTGGCCTTACTCTCGTCCGTTCCCCTCCCCGTCGCTGCTGACGCCGCCATTCTTCCCGTCGCCGACGGTTGTAGCCTCTACGGTGACTTTGCAAAAGACACTCGTACGATAAGAGTGTCTTTTTCAGCGTCACAATTGTGCCACAACTACGATGACGCCCAAACTCTCGTCACTCCCTAGCTCCGGCCGCTAGGGTTTGCGCCCGCCCTAACTCCGTTCCCCTCCCCACCTCGACGCCGCCGACCATCGCCGCCGCCGCCCGACCCCTTTGTGCCTCGCTAGGGTCCGGCCGGCTTTGCTTTCCCCATCCTCCTCTATTCTCCTCTAGATCTGTTAGCTTAATGTCTTTTGTTGAGTTTGATTTTTATGCATGAGCCTTAAGTTGTGTCCCGATGTTTGTGTGATTTATGCAAGGTAAAGGAAATGGATGAGGGTTGTCTTTGGTGGTGGGTCGCCACCGTGGTTCTTGTTGCACTAAGGTCCCTCTTTGTCTCTACCCTCCTTGCTCTGTGATGAAAATGGCTAGCTAGTGCTCTGCGATGGATGCCGAGGGCTACTATTGGTGTGGTGGGTTTGGACACCCTTGGTCTTGTTCTCTTGTCGATGAACCGCTCAATGATGTTAATAGTCTTATGCTGAAATTGAATTGATAATTAGTTCATATTAATAGTCCCTTGCTCGTGATGTAATGATGTAAATAGTCTTATGTGAAATTGAATTGATAATTAGTTCATATTAATAGTCCTCTTGTTTGTGTGATGTAATGATGTCAATAGTCTTATGCTGAAATTGAATTGATAATTAGTTCATATTAATAGTCCCTTGCTCGTGATGTAATGATGTAAATAGTCTTATGCTGAAATTGAATTGATAATTAGTTCATATTAATAGTCCTCTTGTTTGTGTGATGTAATGATGTCAATAGTCTTATGCTGAAATTGAATTGATAATTAGTTCATATTAATAGTCCCTTGCTCGTGATGTAATGGTGTCAATAGTCTTATGCTGAAATTAAATTGATAATTAGTTCATATTAATAGTCCCATTGTTCATGCGGTCAAGTTCTCCTATCTCTTGCGTGCACGCCCTACCATTCCATTCATAATCTCTTCTCTATAAAGTCTCCAGCGTTGGTACGCTTGTGCCATTAAACCGGCATCATATATTATATATATATATATATATTATTCTTGAGATGTAATTGTTTTAAAGCCAACAAGAACACCAAGCAACAAGTTGAGAATTCTTTTGAAATATGAGAATGGTTGCTTGGTGTTCTTGTTGGGTTTAAAGACGCATTACATGCTCAAGAATGGTTGGTTGCTAATACATGATGCCACTTCCTACGGAGTACGCAAGATCAACGACACTTTTCAACATAGCGACGCCCAATCTGTAATTGATGTCCTAACGCCTCTTTGCATCCATACTTTTGAACTTGCAGGGCTCAATGAGGTTGCCCGTGGCTACCGCCTCATCCTTCTCATGTCAAGCGGACGATCCCCAAAGTGGCCGAGAGATCACGTAACAATATATATATAATATATATATGATGCCGATTTAATGGTACAAGCAACCAACGCTGGGCCTTTATAGAGAAAAGTCATCACAGACGGTTCCAAAGCCCACAAACCGCTCAGTGATATGTACTTATCACGCGGTTTGTGGTGAAACCGCTTGTGATATGTGCTTATCACGACGGTTTGTGGATGAAACCGCTCGTGATATTATTTATCGCAGACGGTTTGAACCACAAACCGCTCAGGAAAGTATACATCACAGATGGTTCAAAACCGCCTGCGTGATGACCTCATGTCATCACTGACCCATAAACTCAGATGGCTCACGAAACCGTCTGTGATGACGTTTTTGAACCGTCTGTGAAAGCCTTTTTTGTAGTAGTGGCAAGGGCTAGCCGTGGAGTACGCCTGAAGAGGGCTTGCTACTAGATGTATGACCCATATTATGTAAATATTAATTTTGTATGATTAACATTATGGTAGTGTCTAGTTTTCGATCTCATTTATCGTTGTTATGCGTGCGACTGACCTTGCGCTTCTCACATTGTGTAGACCAGACAAACGTGCGGAACCCACCTAAATGAAAAATACATTGGACCTAATAGAATCCAATGTTAGCTCTATAAAAGCCCATCCAACCAACTTAACTCCATGCCCTTCTCTTCTTGTATACTTGCACTTATCTAGAGCTAGCCAAATGGGCCGTGTCTGCTGGGCTAGCTCGAGGCACTAAGATCAGAGGCTCGGCCAGAACGCAGCATGGCCTGCATCGTTCATGGGTCATGCTGCCGTATGCCATGATAACCCGTGTCATGCTTGGGCCGACACCCAAGCACGGTCGGCCGGTCCAGCACGGCACGAACAGTGTTGGGCCATGCCAGGCAAGGCCCAAGCCCGGCTAATGCGGAGAGGTCGCCGATGCCGAGGGAGGCCGCCAGGCCGGCGAGGCGGCGACGGCGAGGGAGGAAGGGAGGAGGAGGGCGGAGCCGAGGGAGGAGCCGAGGAGGAAGAGGAGGCTGAAGCGGAGGGAGGACTAGAGGAGGAGGGAAGAGAGGAGGCGAGGAAGAAAGAGGAGGCTAGAGCGGAGGGAGTAGGAGGGCATGGCATCATCGGCACGGAGGAAGGAGAAGGCGATGGGGGCTACGGGCCAGCTCGGGAAGGAAGGTAGAGGAGGCAGAGTGGAGAGCACCGCCGGCGTGGAGGGCGGAGGCGTGGATGTGGCGGCATGGAGGCGAGCGGTGGAGGTGGAGGGTGCCACGTCGCCGCTGCTGTGACGTGGCAGTGCCCCAATGCTGTGCCCGTACACGGCAGGGAGCTAGGGAGAGTGAGGGAGACCGAGGGCTGGGGCAGCCGAGCGAGTGGTGGGGGAAAAGAGGCAACGTGCCGAGCAGGGGCGGGGCAGGTCGGGCAGTGGGCTCGTGGGCCGTGGCTGGCACGACATGGCCCGACCAAAATTCGAACGTTAGGCATTTTTTACCCTTCTTTCGACCATTTTTTACAGTTTGAGTCTTTAAAAATAGCAAAATAATTCAAAAAAATCCTGAAATATTTCCTATAAATAGCCACCATACCCCCCACCCTCATTTATCACCCCCTCCATTTCTCATTTTCTCTTTGAAATTATGTTGTGCAAATTCAAATTCATGTCGAGC
The DNA here is from genome assembly GCA_036346405.1 of Phyllostachys edulis. Classification (NCBI taxonomy): domain Eukaryota; kingdom Viridiplantae; phylum Streptophyta; class Magnoliopsida; order Poales; family Poaceae; genus Phyllostachys; species Phyllostachys edulis. Next base: position 40,958,710 of record CM070555.1, on the reverse strand, counting down.
TAATTTGGCAAAATTCAAAAAACTTGTGCCAAATTTTGAAAAATTCAATTTTTGGCAGCAAGTCAGTAAAAGAGGTACAATACTATTTTTTGTATACTTTTATTGTTAGTGCTTGTTATGCTAAGATGAAAGTAATAATATTGTTAGTTCCGATTTTGTAGTTTTTGTTATAGACAGTCCTTACAACAGCTTTGTTCTTGGTGATTATGGACTATCACCAGAGGAAATTGCGTCCATGGAGGCAGCTGTGGCTGCCTCAAGCCAACTAGAAGGGCAAGGCGGAGTTCTATCATCAGGCTCCAAGGCAGCATCAGGCTCCATGCCAACTGGTTCAAAGAGGTCGAGACCGTCTACATCGGGAGTGTGGGAGTATTTCGATAAGACAACCAAGCAAGACACACAGGGAAATGAGGTACCATATGCTATTTGCAAATTTTATTGCAATGAATTGTTTGTGAAGTCTACATGTGGAACGAGCTACTTCCTTATACATGCTATAAGAAGTCGAGCCAAGCAAGGATTGGTGATGAGGCAGACAAGCTGCAGTACAACCCTGATGGTACGGTACGTAGCTAGGACTACGATCCTAAGGTAGCCCATCAATCTCTCTGTCGTTTAATTTCTTCCGAGGATTTACCGTTAGGCTTTGGGGAGTCTACTTCTTTCCAAACTTACATTAGGACTACGCATAATCCTAGATTTTCTTCTGTTTCTAGACAGACAACAACTAGGGATCTAGTAAAATACTACAATGAACACCGTAATAAAATAAAGGATTTATTTAGTACATGCATATTTTCGGTGGCCCTAACCTCGGACATATGGAGTGGTCGGGCTAGGGAGGATTATCTTAGTGTAGTTGCCCATTATGTTCATGACAACTCGGTAATGGAGAAAAGAATTATAGGTTTGAAATTAATTGAGGTAGCACACACGGGTGAGAATATTGCGGACTGTATTATCAAAGTCATAGAAAACTTTGGTCTTACAGACAATATATTCTCAATTACTAAAGACAATGCCGCTTCGAACTCTAGGGCCATGGATATTCTTACTCCAGTGTTGAGTACATACGCCAATTTCTTCTTGCTACATCAACGATGTGCTTGTCATATTATCAACCTTATAGTCAAATGTGGTTTGAAGAGGTTGAGTCTGTATATTAAAACTTTTCGCAATGCAATTTCTTTCTTGAATAATTCTAACGTAAGAATAGCACAATATAAGAACTTCTACAGGGCGATAGGTGTACGTCCAAGAAAGTTCTGTTTGGACATGCCAGTAAGGTGGAACTCTATTTACCTGATGCTTAAGAGTCTTTTACCATACAAGAGCACTTTTTCTGTTTTTATTCAAACACACTATCAGAGCACTGGCGGTAGTATACTATATTGACTGAGCGACATTGGTTCGTTGCTAAGAAGATACTACAGTTTTTAGAGAAAAAAATTATGAGGCCACTATTGTTTTGTCCATTGTGTACTATCCAACATCTCCTATTATTATGCATAGTATTTTACAGATTGCTACTCAGTTGAAAATGTATGAAAATGATTTAGTTTTACGCGATGCTATTATTTCCATGAAATGTAAATACCTTAAATATTGGAGAGAAATCCCTTAACTATATGCATTTGCATTTCTTTTAGATCCTAGAGGTAAAATTGGTGCATTTGGTAGTGTACTTGATCATCTTAGTGATGCTATAGGGCTAGACTATACTAACTATTTTGCAGAAGTTCGTCCTCGGTTATACAAGATTTACCAAATGTATGAAAATAAGTTCTGATGAGTCCACTCATAACTACCTCCAGTAGCAACCGCCTCAAGTAGTAAGACAAATATGTGGGGGCAAGATCTTCGGTGGCTCTTCCTCCAGGTCCAGGTCTTCTTCTTCTACACCACCGTCTACTTAGCCAAGACCCTCAAGGATTGGGGAACTATCCACCTATATAGACAGTGATATGGTGGATTTCAACTCAGAACGCTTTGACATTTTGCAATGGTGGCAAGCCCATAAGTTAACACATCTCGTGCTATCCATATTTGCACGTGATGTGTTAACTGCTCCTGTCTCAAAGGTTTCCTCCGAGTCTGCTTTCAGTTTTTTTGAAAGAATACTGGAGAAGAGAAGAACAAGTCTCACAAGTGAGATGGTGGAGATACTTCTATCTGTGAAGGATTGGGAACAAGCTGATTCACGAACACAACACTCTGTGGAAAATACAGAGTTGTCGGAGGTGTTCGAAAATCTGTACATAGATAATGACACGTAGAACAAGGGTGTATCATGTATGTAGAGCTATAGGTTGTACTCCTTTTCCTTTGCCAAGGTTCTCTCATTTTGAGTTTTTACTTGGTGAAGGTTTTAACGAGACAGTCAGTTAGACATTAATAAAGCTCTTTATTACATTTTCAATATGATTGTCTCATTTTTTTCAATTTTCATATCTATTTCTGAATTCTACACATTTTTCTATTTCTTGGATTTTCTGATTTTTTTCGGGCCTAAATGGGCCGGCCTTGGCCAGCCCGACACGACACGGACAACCGACGGGCCGTGCCTGGACCCTCTCTCCAAAACGTGGACCGGCACGGCCCATCTAATAGCCAGGCCAGAACGGGCCGTACTGAGATGGGTTGTGCCCCATCGTGCCTGTGTCGAGCCGCCCATTTGGCCAGCACTACACTTATCCCACTACTCTGCTCAATACCATGTCTCAGTCATCTAGCTCGATGAGCCGAAGAGTTGTGGCACTGGCAAATGCAAGACGCGTCAACTGCCCAAACTGCAGGATCCAAGCAAATATCATGTACTCCAACTCCTAAGAGAACAGGGGGCGTATCTTCTACGAGTGTTCATATTTCTCGTTGAGTTTGATTCTCGCGAATGTTGGTATTTGAATTTTTGGTTTGCTTCGTCACTTCTTTTTTACTATACGGTGTGGATTTTAGGCCGGCAGATGCTAGTACTCTCAGTGGGCGGACTATGTTGATGCCATGGCGGAAAGAGCAGTTGAACATCCACTTGTAGCTCCATCTGGTCCAATGGTGAACATGTGTCCTGCTGACGAGCATCTAGACAAGATTCTAAACCATCTAAAGTGGCTTAAGAAACTTATGTATGTGTGTATCCTACTGGTGGTATGTTCAATATATATGAAGTAGTTTTCGTTGTCTGCATAAGGGATTCATGTATCTAGGATGTTGTATGCTTGTTTTATGAATTACATGATGTCTTTAACTTTTTGCTACAGGATTTGTATGAATATAACATGACATGGGACAATTAAATTACAACATTAAGAATATATCCATAACATCATAAGGCTAAGTATCATACGTTGTAGACCATTACAATATCAAAATCAAACTAAGTTATGAAGTCATGTTCAATTCACATTACAACACCATCACATTACCGAAGTGAACACACACTGCCATTGCCACATTTTCGGACCGAAATAACCACACCCTATCACACCACCCTGTCAGATCAAAAAGACCACACCCTGCTCCGCCACACACTGTCACCATTTTAGACCGAAATGATCACACTCTTCCACGTCACTTTTCAGACCGAAATGACAACACACTGTCATGCCACCTTTTCAGACCGAAATACAACACCGTGTCACACCACACACTACCACCTTTTCAGGTCAAAATGACCACACACTGCAACACCACCTTTTCATACCGAAATGACCACACTATACCATGCCACACACTGTTATCTTTTCAGATCGAAATAACTGTTGGGTCACGGGTAGGCTACGATAGCTACAAACAAAAAATTCTACCACGTAAACCAGGAAGCCATGCAAGTAGATGATCATAGATCGTTACCAACTGACGCGCAGAACAATGGAAGAAGGGTTGGAGCGACCGTCCAACGAAGAGCGCGTCGATGAAGCGGTCGTAGTCGATCGTCCAACATCCAGCGAGCCGATCGTCTCCTCCAGCAACGTCTGCGGTTCCTTGTGAAGATCGTGGATCGCCCTCAAGCGCAACAATCGTAGTAGCGCCTCTACGGTATCCACACGCCCGAGGAAGGAACAACCGAACGCCGGTGTGCAAAGACCAAATCGCACGGTGGAGCTCTCAAGGAGATGGCGGCTAGGGTTTCGGTGGTGTTTCACGATCTTTCCCAATAGCCTCATGCACCTCCTTATATAGTGCTCGTGACGGATCCTATCCGACACGCCATTTAATCGTATTCGCATCTTGGTTTGTTCCAACTCGTTAAGTGTGTGACCCAGAGGTTCATGTGTAGTTCGGTTGTGATTCGAAACCGCTTCCGATCACGAGTCGATGTGCTCCTAGCGTAACATATCGATTCCCGAAAACACACAAATTATATCGGACGAACCTTAATGCAATATGATATACTGACTGTGTCCTCATCACTTACGACCTGTGTCCTATCTCTATATGACTACCAGATTTGATCACGACCAACTCGTAACTCCCACGATTTGGTTTCGACCACTCTGTGATTACGCTCGACCGCCCACGACTTGCTTGTATCTCCATACGACCGATCGGTAGTCGAGTCGAACTAAGTGACCTACTCATGTATTCTCCCTTTGCCTCACGATATCTGGTTGAACTCCTGTGAGATGTTGTGTCATCCATGGACTGCTCAATACTTTCTCGATCGAGTATCGATAACCTTATGTGGTCGAACACTTCGACTACTAGTGGCATGGCCATGCACTTTCTTTATCCGATCACAACGAGGGCCCAGAGACATCTCTCTGTTATGTTAGGAGGGCAAATCCCATATCCCAGGCAGTCACATTCCTCTCCATGTTTCAGAGCATACCCGAAAGCTACCTTTATAACTACCCGATTTTGGTGTAGCGTTTGGCAACCCCTAAGAGTGCTCTTACACATGTAGGAAACCATGCCGATCTCGGTCTAAGGATTATACATCATCATTGCTTGAGACCAACTAATGACACATAGATTCATAACAATCTCAATAGTGCCTCAAGATGGGTCTTATCCAACATCATGTTCTCTAACATGTGTCCATATTATTGGTTTGATATCTCCATATCTATGACTCGTGAAACATAGTCATCAACCAATACATATGCTAGTCTATTCATATGTGTCCTCATATGTTTACGACCAGGGATCGTGTAAGAATAATTATCGCAGAAATATAGAGTTTCACAACCAAGTCACATACTTGATAATAAATATTAACAATATTATTCTAGGAACAAGCTAACACATTATCCAATGTTATGAACATAATGAAATATAATCATCTCTATGATTGCCTCTAGGGCATATTTCCAACAATAACCACACTCTCTCATGCTACCTTTTCAGAATGAAATGACCATATACTGTCATGCCACCTTTTTAGACAAAAAGGCCATACCCTGTCATACCACATACTGCCACATTTTCAAACCGAAATAACCACACACTGCACGCCATATTTTCATACCGAAATGACCACACTATATCACATCACCTTTTCATATCGAAATAACCACACACTATCATGCCACCTTTAACCGGGATCAGTTTTTCTCAATGAGTGGACATCACTCACCAATCTTTCACAATGAGCACACACCACTCACCAGCCATCAACGCTACACCCTATCCGCTTATAAAAGGAGGAAGAAGAGAGCTGGAGGAGAACACTACATCACCACAGCCAACACTTTACTCCAACTTATTTCACAGAACAAAGAGGAAGGAGAGAGAAGAGAGCGAGCTAGAGGAGAACATTAGGTCAGCCTTGGAGATGTCGGCTATGCGGAGATGCTGCGAAAGCACAAGTGGTTTGCCAGGAAGGCGAGAACCTACCTAAATTGTTCGATGAAGGAAATGCATGTACCACCAGAGCTTCCACGCCTGCAGTGCGACTACAAAAACCCTGCTTGGATCATTTAGTCCATACACCCAGCGACCGCCGCCCGGGCGTACTACACATGTAGGGATACCCTTGTAAGAGAATCTCACACACATATCGATTTTTCGTATTTTACGTTGCATTTCACATATCGCTAACTTTATCCATATGCAATGGCAACTGGAGGAGCGTTGCTTCTTCTTCCAATGGATCAACGACTAGGACAAGTACGATAGGGCATTCATCGAGCAGAAGTATATGTTCGACTACGCGCTGCCACCCGAGACCTTCCACCGCTGGAAACCTTACGTACCGAGAGATGGGAAGACAAGGGAAACACAGCGATGGAGCCCAAGAGTGCCGAACAGCACACTGAGGATGGCCGGGCCAAGCGCACGGCGGATAAGGGGAAGGCTTCTGCTAGTGAGACCGACGGCCGTCTTAGCGCCCCCCATCGCCCGGGCACACTGCGGATTGAAGAGGTAAGTTATGTTCAATTTGCGTCCTAATTACTGATTTGGCCTTACTTTTACTAACATCATTCCATCTTCAAGTCTATCTCGCGGTACAGGGCTACCTTCGAGATTGTCCGCACCAAGCGAATTTGCAGAAAACAAGGGGGAAGAGGTTGATGGGTCATCAAGACTGACTTCTTTCTGATCCACCTGTTTTTTATTCCAAAAGGCGCATATGTATCCTATGTGTACATCGGGTTAATGATTCGTACATATTGTCGTTTCTACCGTAAGAGTGGCAGTACAAACAAATGCACGTAACCAAACTCTAGGCGCCATGTAATTTGCACCTAGATTACGAAGTCTTATTACCGCAATTGAAATCTCATCTTTTAAATTTGACTTCTAAATTGTCATGTACTTAATATTTTGTATTTTTCTTCGAAAATACTCGGTTGCACATACACTAAAATATATTACCAAAAAACTTAGTCAAACTCTGTAAAATTTGAACCTGCATTCTCTACAAATATAAATTTTATTTTATTTTAATTATTTCTGCCAAAAAAAACTAGCTCATATCGCTATTTGAATTGGCGATAGGAACTTATCGCCATTTCAAGTGGCAATGTGCTCCCTGTCGCCACTTCAAATGGATACAAAGACATTTAACACTGTTTGGCTGACCTGTCACTAGTCCAACCGGTGACAGGACCTATCACTATTTGAAATGATGGCAGAAGCTATTTTTTATAATTTTATTAAGCGGGTATCTATTTCTGTAATTCTATTTTAAAAATATATTATTAAAAAAAAATCATATTTTCTGAATCAACTCAACATCCCAAAGCCCAAGCAGGTATCCTCTTTGTCACTGCCTCCGTTATCAATTCCCGAATTTTTTTTATTTGGCCCTGTAGCGCCACATGCTTGCAAAAATGACCCCTCTACCACTGTATTTGCAAAAGTAGACCCCATACGAGTGCGGAATTGCCGTGCGGCCGACGCGTGTCCCCTTCTGCGCTTGTCGAGCGCGGAAGGTACCTCGCGATCGCATGCAAGCCATCCCGGCGCGGAATCGAGTGACCAGCGCGGAACGTGGTGGGGCAGCGGCTTTCATGTTGCCGGATCATGCATATGTTGCCTACCTTCGTGGTCGACAACCGCAGAGTTGGTCGCCCCATCGCCCGACCCACCACGCTACGCCGCCTCGCCCGACCCCTGTCGGTTGCCAAGCAGACACGCTACCGCCATGCTCGCAAAGGCCCTCATGCGCAACGCACACAGTGTGCTGACGCGCCTCGTTCTCATTTCTTCAGCCTGAGCGAGAGAGTCAGAGAAGAGAGCGAGAGAGAGGCAAAGAAGGCAAGAAGGGTTGGTGATTATCGGTTGGATTTTCGCTGGTTTTGAGCTGCATTTTGGGTGATTTTCAAGTGCATAAGTTGTTGGTCGTCTTGCGAGCATCAAGAAAAGGTAATTTTATCTACATGCGACTATAGTTTTAGCTAGTTGATTAGCATGTAATTAGCTTAGTGGTCATGTCATTATTACGTAAGTACACATGCAAGTAGCGTAGTTATTTTTTATTACCGTAATGGCTTGTTGATTGTGTAGAATGTGTTAAGTAACCATGCTTAGTTGATGTAAATGCTTAGTTTATGTGGATATCATTGTTAGTTAATTAGCACGTAAATATAGTAATCCTTCATGCAGTAGAAATCATATTAATTGACAAATTATGAGAATTGAGGATGGTGTGCATTATTGCCCTAATAGTGAAACAAGTGAACCACTCGAGAATGTAGAGAATGACTATAGAAAGGCCTAATGTGAGTAACAGGCAGTTTGTAACTATGGCATAGATAGTTGATGTTGTGTGGAATAGAAGAGGTAGAGCTTGTAGACACATGTATTGTATTGTCTGAGGGTAAGCTAATCTAAATAGGTAGACCAAGACTAAGACACATGTATAGAAAAGTCTATTTTGAAACCATGTAAATATACGAATTATTTGAATTGTTTTTTGAAAAAATAAAATAACATTGTATAGTTATGCAAACCATTCGACCTAACTGGATATTATTTAGTATTGAAATAGAAGTATGAAATACATGTAGGAAAGATTAATCAAGAGTAGAAGAAGTCACATAGCCAAACTGCAGAATATATTAATAATTTTTGTTACTTGATTACCCATTTAAGTCCTGTGTTTTTATTTACAACTCCATATATAGAATTGAATCCTGTAATACTCAACTAAATGTGAATTAGTAGGAGCAAAATTAATCCAATCTGTCATTTGATACTAACATCACATGGTTTCTTGATACTAACATCACGTAGTCAAGTGTATTTATTTATTTATGTTTGTCGTTTTGCGCGTAGAACCCTACACCGTCTTTCCTGAACATGTTGATTCAAGACTTGTTCGTCTTCTATGGCGATGGTCTCGTACGCGATGGGCCATACGGAGCGGACCTATCAAATTGTGATTGGACCTAGATCCGAGCACCAGGCCTAAAGGACATGAGTATATGCGAGCTAAGGAGGTGTGTGCGTTCCGCGTTCGATTGGGACACCAGAAGGAAGAAGTTACGCATCGAGGCATTGTATGCCTCGGTGGTGGGTGCTGAAGGTCAAGACCTTTTGGCAACTTATCAAGGTGAGCAGTGACGCTTTGTGGACCAACTACATGGAGGTTGTGTGCAACCTCGCTGCTGCAATATACGCCAGGCCGATGGTATATGTCCAGTTTGTGGAGAGGACAGAATCATCCGCCATTGGTGGTTCTGGTGGAGTTGATGCAGACGCTGTTGTTGGTAGAGATGGGGGCGAGGAAGTGGGTGATGGAGACGTGAGGAGGTGTGCGGAGGCTTTCGAACCGAACAAAGGCGTGGAAAGGTGGTGGGCAGCCCGTATTGACTGCCACGAATACCTTGCCGAGCAGGTTGAAAGCGAGGAGGAGGCTGTGGATACAACTAGTTCTGGAGAGGAGCCTGATGGAGAAGTTGCTACAGGAGGTGTAGTTGGTGGTATTGTGACCACCGATGTTGCGTATGTCTCATCTAGATTGGACGACATCGCAGCGACATCCCTGGTTCTGCCATAGCCAGAGGAGGCGGAGTGGGGGTTCAATGAAGATACTCTGCTCTTAGGGCAGCGCTTCCCCAACAAGAGCGCTGCCCAGCAGGCCATTGCCAGATATGCTGTCAACATTAGCCGGACGTATTGGGTGCACAAGTCCAACCCTGACACCTACGTCGTCAAGTGTGTGGATGGATCTTGCCCTAGCATGGTTCGTGCGCGGCGGTTCAGGAGTGCTGCCACGGACTTCCGCATAACGGTGCTGAAGGATCACACATGCGAGCTTGTAGAGCCACTTCGTAGGCACCGCAACCTGACGTCCTCATATATTGCAGAGCTGATAAGCCACCTCGTCATAGCTGATGTATCTGTCTCGCCGAAGCTACTTTTGGCAGATGTTGTTAATACGGTGGGCTTCCCAGTTAGCTACAGCAAGGTATGGCGGGCGAAATAGAAGGTCCTAGAGCGTATGTTCGGCACATACGAAGAGGCCTACGACTTTGTCCCAAGAATGCTCCATCAGATTGCAGAGTCGAATCCCGGGACATACATTGACAAGCTGGACCGGGTGCATCCGACGAAGGGGCCGAATTGTTTTATCCTTGACAGGGTATTCTAGGCCTTCCCCCAGGCGAGTGGAGGGTTCAAGTACTATCGTCCTGTGCTGTCGATGGACTACACCTTCCTCACTGGCAAGTAAGCAACCGACGCGAACGACCAGTTACTCCCCGTGGCCTTCGCTATTGTTGAGAGCGACAACACGGATAGTTGGCTGTGGTTCCTTGCAAACGTGAAGTGGGCGGTGGTTTAAGACCGCCCAGGTGTGTGCGTCATCTCGGACTGCGATGCTGGGTTGCTGTCCGCGTTTGCCACGATGCAAAATGGGACCTGACCTCCCTTCCGATGGAACGACTGGATTTAATCGATGGTGCATGAAGCATCTCGCGGCAAACTTCCACATAAGGTTTCGAAACAAGGACCTAATGAAGACCTTCAAGAAGCTATGCATGCAGAACCAAAGGCGAAAGTTCGACGCCGTGTGGAGACAGTTGGACGAGGATACTAGCAAGCATGTAAGGAATTCCCAGGACACGGAGGCAGGGGCAGCAGCAGGAGGCTCCGTCAGAGTTGGGGAGTTCACACAGTGGGTAAACTTGCACGCACCCGACTTAGATAAATGGTCTCTGCTGCATGACACCGGTGGTGCACGGTACGGAATCATGACGACCAACATGTCGAAGGTGTACAACGGTGTCCTGAAGGGTGTCTGATCCCTCCCGATCACCGCAATTATTGAGGAGAGCTGGAACCATACCGTGGGGTACTTTGTCAACAGAGCCACGATGGCGAAGAAGCATATGGATGAAGGCAAGCAATTTTCGGAGGTGGCGCAGGCCTACATGGACAAGAAGATCGAAAAGGCTCGTTCGCACACTGTTGGGACCATGGATGGCATCAGGAAGAAGTTTGAGATCCGTCTGAGGCAGAAGTATGTGACAGGTCACACAAGAGGTGATCGCAAACAAGTCTGCTCGATCGATGAGGAAGCGTCCTGCACCTGCAATAAGCCGTAGCTTCTTCACAAGCCCTGCTCCCGTGTATACGCAGCGTGTGCAGCGTGGCGCCAGTCCTCGACACAATACGTCTCTGAGTTCTATGACATTTAGCACCTGTACGGCACTTGGAGTGCCGAGTTCAATTCATACAGGCTGGACATGTATTACAGGGACCTCTGGCCTGGGCACGTGAAGTGGGTGCCGAACAGCGCACTCAAGCAGGTCGGTCGTGGATTAGTGAAGTCCGGCAAGTCTTCGATACCACGGGAAAACATCTTTGTCTCATTGTGGTTATTCCTAGTCGTTACTATTTTCGCACTTACATTTCTAGCTCTTTTATTGTGATTAAATTGCTTAGCTAGAAGTGTAACTTGTTTAGACTAAGTTATAAATTGGCTTAAACTGTTAAATTGTTAAAAAGTTTAAAAACCTCCTATTCACCTCTCTCTAGTCGGTTATCCTTGATCCTACACGTGCCACTGTTGTCTGCGTTCGTGGACCATTGGAGACTGGAGATGCACACCTTCCACTTCCAGTGGGGGGAGATGATCGTTACTCTGCAGGACGTCGCTATGCTTACAGGACTACCACTGTGGGGTCATGCAGTAGTGCCACCTCCCAGGCGACCAGACTGGAAGGTGCGGATGGCTGAGAGGTTCGGTGACCCGATCCCGGAGAACATATCAGGTGTGCCACATTCTTGGCAATGACGATACATGGTCTGCCCCGTGCACGCGACCCAGCAGGTCGTACGGACACACTTCCTTGTGTACCTGCTCTTCCTCTTTGGGTGGGTCTTGTTTTCTACGACTCAGGGAGATTGGGTGCACCCTAGCTACATCCATCTTGCTGGGGCATTGGCAGACGCCTGGCCTGATGAGGTGTCGCGGTACAGTTGGGGCTCTACAGTGCTTTGCGCCACGTACCGAGGCTTGTGTGATGCCTCACAGCGCAGTACGGCCGGGGAGCCAGTCCTCGCAATATGCTACATCCTCTTGCAGCTATGGTCATGGGAGCACTTCCCGGTTGGCCGCCCGTACTTCCGCACAGTCGTGCACCCTTTCCAACACATCCACGAGTTTTACGGTGACGGAGATGGCGCTGACCCCGTTGAGGGGCCCACAATGGGCACTCGCTGGACACGTGCTCGGCTAGGGTGGGCTAGGGAGAGGCCGAGGCGCGTCTACCCTGAGTTCCACAACCAGTTCGAGACTCTGCACGAGGTGGAGGTCGTATGGTTCCCATGGTCTACACAGTTCATTGTGGAGACGGCCCCGTACGGCTTGTCCTCTCAGTGTAGTCAGGACTACGCATACCGAATGACGACATGCCATCACTACTACAAAACAGGCTATAGTAGACGCCCCATCACGCAGCGGTTCCTTTGGGAACCGCATGTTGGCTATTGCCGCACTGCGGGGTGGCGCGGAAGAATATCACGAGCGGTATTTTTAGAACCGCTCGTGATAGTCATCTATCACGAGCGGTTTGTAAATAGAACGTCGTGATATTACGAGCGGTTCTATTCACAAACCGCCTGTGATAATCACCAATCACGCAGCGGTTCTATTTAATAACCGTCAGAATATCACTGAGCGGTTCTATTTACAAACCGTGCGTGATTTGGTGATTATCACGAGCGGTTTGTGAATAGAACCGTCGGTAATATCACATACGGTTCTATTTACAAACCGTCGCGTGATAGTCATCTATCACTGAGCGGTTTTATTAAGAACCGCTCGTGATATGCCCATCGCAGTATAAATTGAGCGCGACACATCCTCTCGCCAGACTTGCTGCTGTGTGTCCCTTCGCCAAGACTTGCCGCCGTGCCTCTGCCACTCTCTCCGCTGCATGCGTTTGGATAAATATAATCAACTGCCCTCTGCTGCTGGGCTCCACTTAGATCTGGTAGCTAGCTTCTCCTCCCCAGTGCGGGCCACTTCCTCCCTAGCTCCTCCAACTTGCGATTTCTCCCCTAATTAAGCAGATGAAGTATCTTGATTATCCTTTTTCCACTCTATTGATTAGTGAATTTCACGACTTTGCTACTCTGTACATAGGCGCTAATGTTTTGTTTTCTTTGTTGTATTCCTTAATCGAAAGCATAGGGTTTAGGTTTCAATTAATACTACTTGATGGGAAAAGGCAAAGCGACGTACATCTAGCTCTTAATTTGATGGACCCTATTTGTAGAAAATGAAAAGCAAAACATGTAGCCTTTAATTAATCTGGTGTAATTCCTTTGTGCAGCGATGAGACAAAAGCAGTAAATACGTGCAAAGAAGTGAAAGTCTTAATCGAACTAATTTCATGAGTAGTTTTCTAGAGCAGATTAAAAAGAAGAATTTATGACACACCAAGATAAGTCACATGTGCAATGATGTATTTTATATTTCCTCCATTTATATCCATGAAGAAAGCGTCATCACAAGTGGTTTATTGTTTCAATTATATGAAAGCGGATACAGCAAGAATCGCAGCGACCAACTTGCTAGTTATTAATTAGGATCTTCCTCTTGTCTTTTGTCTCGTATCTAATCAACAATCATGCAAATAATCAATAATTATCTGTTGCGCCAGCTTAGAGAGGAGAAGGTTGGACCCTTGGCCCTAGCGCCTCCAACACCCGCCACCTCCTCCCCCATTGCGCCACCTTAGAGAGGAGAAGGAAAGGAGAGGAATCGTATTTTCTTCGTGACCTCCGAGGGTAACGATCTATAACCCTTTATATTTGCTATAAATTAATCGCTAATCAATTTTGACACTAATTTGTTACATCGTAGTGTAGATGGATCAAACCGGATGTACAGATGTGAACCGTGTGAGTCAAGAGTACATTAATGGCGTGGTTGCTTTTAGAAGAGCCATTGAAAGGAGGATATGTTGAAGAAGGAGATAAATTTTATGTCTTGTCCATGCATTGATTGCGGTAATTTGAAGATGTTTAACAACGGCGCAAATAGAAGCGCACTTGATTGAAGGGTTTCACAAAAGGGTATACATGTTGGACGACCACGGTGAAGAGCGATTATTACACATGAAGTTAGTAATGACGGCACCGCCGAGGAAGTCAACGATACGGATGTGGGTATCTTGCTTTTGATGAGGATATGTCACACGATGACAATCTGGATCGGATGCTACTGCGATGCGTGAAGAACTACTGAGGAGAGAGAGTTTTGTAAATTCGAGGGCTTAAGGGAGGACTCGGTGAGACCTTTGTTCCTGGTTGCAAGCCGGAATATACAAGGTTGTCAACCGTGCTTGAACCGCTGAAATTGAAGGCAAGCAATGGTTGGTCGATAAGAGTTTCACGGCGTTGTTAGGTCTCTAGCGGACATCCTTAGGAGAAGCGTGTTGCCCAAAGACCACCTATCAAGCAAAGAAGGTTATTTGTCCATTGGGAATGGAAGTAGAAAGAATACATGCATGTCCGAATGATTGTATCCTCTACCAGTAAAGAGTATGGAACATGCATGTATGTCCTGTGTGCAAAGCATCCCGATACAAGCGTCGAATATTGCTAAGGTGAAGCAAGGACCTCTGCTAAGATGTTGTGGTATCTGCACTGTGATCCCACGTTTGAAGCGTTTTTTGCGAACGCAAAGGACTTAAGATTGCTGCGTTGGCACTCAGAGGAGCGTAAAGAGATGGAAAGCTAAGACACCTGCCGATTACGCCCAATGGAGAAACTTCGATCGGAGCTTGAAGAGTTCGGTGCTGAAGCGAGGAACATAAGGTTAGGGTTGAGTCTGGATGGAATGAATCCTTTGGTAACATGAGCGGCCGACATAGCTTTGCCCGTGAATCTATGTATGTACAACCTTCCTCCTTGGTACGTGTATGAAGCGGAAGTACATTTTGATGTCACTACTTATCCAAGGGCGAAGCAACACAGGGAATGATATTGATGTGTACCTAGCACCATTCTTTGGAAGATCTTGTGACCTTTGTGGAGCGAAGGGTGCAGTATGGGATGCGCATACAAGCGAGAGAACTTCACTTTACGCGCCATGTTGTTCTCGCACCATCAATGATTTTCCGCCCTTGGTAACTGTTCAAGCCGATACAAAAGGAGCCAAAGCACGTCCTTTGCTTAGATGCTACTGAGAGTGTATGGTGAACAACTCGCAGAAAGCGTATATATCGTCACCGTAGGTTCCTTCAGAGTCACCCATACCGCAAGATGAAAAAACAATTAAGACGGAAATAAGGAGAAGCGATTCACTCAAGGGCTTTTAGAGGAAAGAGGTCTATGATA
This sequence comes from Phyllostachys edulis, assembly GCA_036346405.1. Taxonomy (NCBI): domain Eukaryota; kingdom Viridiplantae; phylum Streptophyta; class Magnoliopsida; order Poales; family Poaceae; genus Phyllostachys; species Phyllostachys edulis. The sequence goes on along the minus strand of CM070555.1, from coordinate 40,943,470 downwards.
TGGTTAAGGATATCGATGTTGTGCTTGGGAAGGGGCGTAAATTAAGAACCCGTGAGAAGAACATCCGAAGAAGCGGTCAATTTTTGGGACTTGCCTTATTGGGAGCACTTAGAAGTTCGCCATTGCATCGACGTCATGCACGTGAGAAGAATGTATGTGATAGCTTGATTGGTCTCTTCTTTGAACATTAGTGGCAAAACAAAGGATGGTGTTAACATGCGGCGTGACTTGGTTGATATGAACATAAGGACTGAGTTAGCACCGGTAGAGACCGTCTGAGACGACGTACCTTCCCCGACTTGCTACACTCTATCCAAGGCCGAGAGAAATGAAGCGTGCGGAGCTTGCATGGAGTGAAAGTCCCATCTGGTTACTCCGCTAACATTAAGAACCTTGTTTCTATGCAAGATTTGAAATTAATTGGTATGAAGTCTCATGATTGTCATGTCTTGATGACACAAATGCTTCTGTTGCAATTAGAAGTATCTTGCGAACAAGGTCCGAGTGGCAATCTTGAGGTCGTGTTATTTTTTCAACTCAATTGCTCGGAAGATCATTGATCCCCAAGGACTAGATGCTCTGCAGTCGAGGTGGTGACCACTCTATGTCATCTTGAGATGTATTTCCCTCCGTCATTTTTCGATATCATGGTCCATCTCATTGTTCACCTTGTGAGAGAGATAAAGATATCGCCCTGTGTTCTTCGTCATATGTACCCGTTCGAGAGGTACATGGGAATTCTCAAGTCCTACGTCTGGAATCGATCTCGTGGGAGGGCAACATCATCGAAGGTTATGCAACCGAAGAGGTCATTGAGTTCTGCGTCGACTACATGGCTCGGGTGGAACCGATAGGTGTGCCTCTATCTCGCCATGAGGGGAGATGGATGGTATCGGGACCATCGGAAGAAATCAATAACTCCCGATCTGGATACATACGCTCAAGCCCATTTCATGGTCTTGCAACACATGACCCAAGTGTCCCGTATATCGGCGAGCACAAAGACATGGTGCGCCAATGTAATCGAGACGGTCGGAGGTTTGGATCACGAGAGAGCACAACCGTCGGTTCAACGAATGGTTAAAGGTGCGAATCATCGGGAGGTCATCAAGTGATGATCTGCCGCTATGGTTGCACGAGGGCCACAATTTACAATTGTCACATGGCAAGGATCGACATCAATGGGTACACATTTTATCTGGCATTTCGGGATAGGAAGAGCCGACCGAGAATAGCGGTGTCGCATAGATGCATTCAAGACCGATGGGATGAGGAGCTCCTACTATGGGCAAATAGGCGAGATATGGGAGCTCGACACGTGCTTTTCAAGATCCCCTATTTGGTGCCGTTGGGTCCATCTCGCCTGCAGTGAAGGTCGACAAATGCGGTGTCACTACCGTGGACCTCGAGCGTGTCGGATATAAAGACGAACCATTCGTCTTGGCTAACCAAGTTGTTCAAGTCTTCTATGTAACCGACCGGCAAATAAGAAGCGCCACGTAGTTCTTCATGGAAAAAGGAGGATTGTCGGAGTTGAGAATGTAGTGGACGAGGAAGAATACAATCAATTTGACGAGTTGCCTCCTTTGGAAGCGGCATTAGGCTCGAGGAAGAACCCGGTGAGGAAGCTAGCTATATCTTGCGTCGATCATCATGAAGGCCTATATCTTAATTAAGAATTTACTCCAATGTAATTAATTTATTCCATAACATCATGTGTTATGGACTTGTAATCTCTCATATATTTTGATGTCAGCGTGAAATTGTCATGTGTTGATGTGTTATGGACTTGTCATATTTGATATTGATGTCAATGTGGACGTACATTGTAATGTGGAGTATCAAAATTGTCATCATACTTGATTTCGAGTTGAGTTGAATTAGATATGAAATTTTGAAGTCAAATGTGTTATGAACTTGTTATGGACTTGTCATATTTGATATTAATGTCAATGTGTGGGCGTACATTGTAATGTGGAGTATCAAAATTGGTTTCACTTGATTTGGAGTTGAGTTGAATTAGATATAAAATTTTGAAGTCAAATGTGTTATGAACTTGTCATCATACTTGTCACGGTTAGAATTCATATGGACTTGTCATAATTGTCATCATACTTGTCTCGGCGGAGTTCACTATGTTTTCTCGGGATATTTATGTCTCACCGAGTTCAATATGTTTTGTCGAGGATATCATAAATTGGCCTCGGGTTGTAGGCTATCACAGCGGTTTTATTATACAACCGCTGCGTGGAAATAATATCCTGCAGCGGTTCTATTATGGAACCGTCAGGATATATATCCTGAGCAGTTCTCATTTGAACCGTCTGTGATATACTTTTTATAAGGCGGAAACGCTAGGTTTTCCTCTCACTTCTCACTTCTCTCCCGCGCCCTACGCTCTCGGCGCTCGTTCGCCTCCTCTAGGGTTTAGGGCTCGCCACACCGCCGACCACGACCTCGGCGCCGCCCGCCCGACCTCGGCGCGCCGACCTCGGTGCCGCCGCCCCCGACCTCGGCGCCCCCGTTCACCTCCCAGGCCGTAAGCCCCGACGTCGCCGCCTTCGACCTCGGTGCCGCCGCCCCCGACATTGGCGCCTCCGACCTCGGCGCCTGCCGTCCTCCTCCCGTGTCGGCCTCCTCCCTCAGCCGGCCTTCTCCTCGCCGTCCTCCTCCCGTGTCGACCTCCTCCCCAGCTCCTCCTCCCGCAAGATCGGCCTCCTCCCCTGACCGGCCTCCCCAGTTCTTGTGCGGCATCCTCTCTGTGAGTATTGCTCCTCTGTGGCGATTCGGTTGATCTTTGCATATATATATATATATATATATATATATATATATATATATATATATATATATATATATATATATATATATATATATATATATATTTTGATGCTAGTTGCAAATTAATCAGTGGGCTTTGTTGACATGCTCGTGATGAACTCCGTCTTATCTTGAGATTGAATGTGATAGTTAGTTCATACTTGAGCTCTATTGTATTACTTACTCTTGTCAATATGTTGTCTTCGTTAATTGGTTACTTTCGGTTCAAACTCATAGTTCTATTGCAAATTGATCAGTTGTATTGACTAGTTTGTGATTCTTCTAGTAGTATGTATGAGCTCATTCAACTTTTCATTTGCCATCTTGATCTCTGTAGTCAACCTCTGTTTGTTGGAAGTTTAATCTATTTTAGATTATGATTGAGATCATTTGTGAGTTAAGCAAAGTATTGTTTAGAGCTCATAGTTTGAATTTATATTATCATATTCATTTCATGAAGAGTATAGACAATAGGATTGAGATGGCAAAGACTTGTTCTTTAGCTACTCTCCTTACGAGAGCACATAATATCATCAATCGCATTTCCTTAGAGAAGTAGGCTCGGGCAAAAGATTTGTATCACTAGTTTCTATCTATACAAAGATCACAAGAGAAGTGGTGGATTAAGGAGTGTTAGGAGTGTTAGAATAGAAGCTCGTGGATTAAGGAGTGTTAGGAATGTTAGTAGTCTGTATGAGCTCATTCAACTCTTCATTTGCCATCTTGATCTCTATAGTCAACCTCTGTACTTCTTCACGAGAGCAAGTAAGCGAGATGGCAGAGGCATCGTTTTCGCCGCCATCACCGACGCCGCAGAGATGGAAGAGGCGCTGACGAGGCCGCCAACACCGACCCCGCAGATGGAAGAGGCGCCGACAAGGCCGCCAACACCGACCCGCAGATGGAAGAGGCGCCGACGAGGCCGCCGTCACCGTCGACGATAATGACACAAGCGAGATGGCAGAGGACAATCGAAAATGCCTACTGCCTACTGGTCATCACGAGGTCGGTGACTTTGGGGTCCCTCGAGTCCCAAGAGATCGTGGCGAGATTCCGGACCATCTGCGGGATACTTGGAGGAGCGGTCCTCATCACCACACCAAGGTGGAAGGACTGACGAAAGAAGCGAAGGCGCCATTGTGGGGAGAACTTTCGAGAAGTTCACTATTCCGAAGCACATGTGGCACGCGGCGACGGACGGCGATGCTCACGATGGGTAAATCGTGGAGGACCTTCAAGAGCATTCTTGTCACGGCGTGAACACGGTCGACGCCGCCAGCGCAAAGATAGATTCTTGACGGGAAGCATGGGACACCTTTGTGGCTATGAAAACATCGGCGAATTTAAGGAGCAAAGTGCGGCGCACAAAGCTCTCGACACCTGAAACACTCACCAAGACAGACTTCGGCTTGGCTGGGTGCGGGTAAATCTGAGGAATGGGCGGCGGAGAAGGAGAACCCGTTTCGATGTCACGGACCGCGCTCCCTAAAATTTGGTTAAAAGCGAGGGCACAAGTCTCGTCTTCGGCATCTCCTTCACAAACCCGCACCGTGAAGTGTCCCAGCGTGTGGTAAGTATATCGAACTACTAAGTTGTTAATAAGTCCATAACTTCATAGTGTCTATAATAACGTGATGACCTCTTGCGGCGTGACTTGATCGCCCAAGCTTCCCAAGGCTCCTTCCGTGCGAGCGGGGAGAAGGATATACTATCTACGACCTTGGGAAACAAGGAGCACCGGAGTCGCACGCGAGGCCTTGGGGTTAACGTACCTTGGATTCATGGATTCGCGGACGACTACTACACGTATAGGACTAGGAAGAGATCCAAGGCGAGCACGACAACCGGTTAGTACAGATGATTACTAACCAATTTCAAGTAGAGATGGCAACATTGCGAGTCAAATGGATATACTCATGAGCGGTGATGTAAGCCGCCGCTAATTTGAAGCGGTCCTCCTCGGCGTCGGAGTAGCGTCGCGTCACAAGATAATTGTGAACATGACGACGTCCGACACCGATAGAGCGACATCAAGGTAACGTACATCTATGGAATGCACCAAAGATAGACCCTAACGACGCCTTAGCTAATTGCGATCGTTTTGTAGGAGCCGACGCATACAGAAGCTCCAAGTGAGGATGGATGGGTCCTTTGTATTGAGGTTCTTGCAGGGATGGTGTATCCATACGAGGAAGGGCGGGCAAAGACGGTGCCGGTGGTGTGCACAGTTACGCCAAGGTCCAGTGGATATGGTACATGTCAATTTCGAGCCATCCATTTGGACATTTGCCCGAACGAAGAGATCACAACACTAGAGGATGCCGTCCTCTCTTTTATCCAGTGGCCCAAGAAGAACATCGCTCGAACCAAAGAAGGTGCGATCCGGACACGACCATTCCTCCAACGGACCCTCGATGACTCCACCTCATGTTTAGCCTCAAAAGGCCACCTCTTCGATTCCCGTGGAGAAGACGCGAAGGAACAAAAAAAAGTGCCGACGTGTCGGTTCGAGTCGTCTCACAAAAAGACGATGCCAATCGCTAAGGCCAAATCGAAATCAACGAAGCGTTAAAGGCGCCTCCCAAGTCCGGAAGTCCGAGAAGTCCGGAAGTCCGCGATACCCGGAAATACATCATCGGAAAACCGTTGTGTTCGGCGCAGATAATGCACGTTGGACATGCTTGTCGCTTTGCATGCTCGGTACTTGGACAAGACCCAAAAGAAGGGGTCCGACATCGAATCACCGCCGATATGAGGACAAGCATTTCTTCAACGGACGAGGTACTTCGTCGTGGGCTTCAATGATTTATTTGAACTATTCAACCTCGTTGGCCTCGACGTCTCGCTTCTACGATGTTGGACATCGTAAGCGCGCATAATCAAGTTCTACATTCATCTAATACCGATAAATATCACAACTCATTGCTTATGTATAGATACATCCGCAAAATGTCCGGAATGGAAAGAACCGGTGGGTTTCTCGACCCACACGTGGTATCGTTGCAAACCATCCTACAAGACTCATCCTTCGCCGAGAAATACATAACGAGGTCATTGCTTCTACAGAGGAACATGAAGTACATAGTGGTGCCCTACAACCGTGGGTAAGTGTCACTACTTGCTATACAAATTTCATTTGTACATTATCTGCAAAGACTAACTTAGGTTTAATGACTATAGCGACATACATGAGTAGGTACCATTGGATCCTTTTAGTTATTATACCCAAGAGGAACCATGTGATATACCTTGATTCCCTAAACCGCAACAAGCACGACTTCAAAGACTCTAAGAGGAATACTCGAGAGGTATGCTCATTTCCTCCTTACATAACTCTATTGTAGTCTTCATTCGTTTGAAATGGCCGAGGATAACTTTTTGAATCATGTAGGTCGCTCATCAATTATGTTGCCAACAAAGGAATATACGATGGAAAGAGCGCCTAACTAACACAGGATGGATTTTCCAAAGACGTGCTACAACACAATAATACTATATCATACTTCATAATAACGCGTCTCGAACCGACTATACCTATATATGTAATTCTATTTTTGCAAAGGCCGCAAAAGATGATGAGTTATGTGCAATCTACGTCGCTATCATATGCGACTAATCCTTACTGACTAAGAAGAAGGATCCCGAGGTTTGTCAATCTCAAATAATTATTTCCTAATTATAAATTTAAATATATATAGCTTACCACTTTACTCTTAATTGGTAGCGATGTGTCTTGGATTTACAATGTGATTCACTCGTTGCGGAAGAGATCAAGGACATTCGAGGAAGCTCTGCGCCTTTATCAACTCGAAATCATTAACGACAACGGAGAGTTTCACTCCGTCGCCAACCCGAGCATCACCCCACTAAAACCTCTCAACGCAAACAATTGTAATCTAGTTGTAACTATAGCGACAATACTTGAACAAATGCGATCTTTTGTAATTTATTTTGAGTAATGATCACTTTGAGTTGTCATGGTCGCTTGAATCTGTTATTGTGAAATCTTTGTTTTTGTGATTGCTTGAATCATTTCGTGAATGCTTGTTTTCAGAGGGCATGGCTAGCAATTCCCGAGGCTAGCCAGAAAACAAAGAAATTGTGGGCGGTATGAGCTATCACGCACGGTTTTTGTTAAAACCGCTCAGGAAGGCAAGTATCATAGACGGTTTCGATCGCAAACCGCTCGTGATAGAGAATATCACGAGCGGTTCTATATAAAAGCCGCCTCGTGATAGTCACAAATCAGCGGTTTTTATTTAGAACCGCTCGTGATATTCTCTATCACGCAGCGGTTTTATTTAGAACCGCTCGTGATATTCTCGAATCACGCAGCGGTTGTCGGTTGAAACCGTATGTGATATTTTGACTTCACTGACGGTTTTTAATAAAACCGCTCGTGATATTTCATATCACGAGCGGTTTTGTACCGTGCGTGATAATATCTCGTTATCACAGCATCAACAAACATAGACGGTTGGAAACCAAATGCGTGATGACGGTTCCAACCGCTCTGTGATGTCGGTTCCTGTAGTAGTGCATCTAGTGTTCTCCCATATGGTCGAGCCGTACTCACCACAGCGGGTCATGAGACAGTTTGGGTTTTACCAGCAGGTGCCACTGTCTCTGGGACGATCTCTTGTAGCGAAGGCCCACATGTATGTTGTTACTTGGTTTACCTATTGGCTTCATCTCTTTTTTCAATTGCCTAATGTCCAAATTCACCTGCAGCAAACGAGGCAAGGGCGGAAGAGCGACGACTGGAGGGAGACACAGCTACCATGGACGACGCTGTGGGCCGAGAGGGCGGCGATCGACATCGTGCAGGAGGCACGACTGTACGACGTCGAGACACACACTGCGTAGTTGACATGGTACGTTCCACGCACCAGGAGCGGCCTTACTGGTGCGCCGCCAGAGCGCCCTACGGAGGTCACGCACGACGCCGTTGTACGAGCAGGTCCTGACACTCATCGGGCGGCATGCCAAGACGAGACGGTAAAATATTCTTCGTAGTTTTTTTGCACGGGAAACGTGTCTAACTTATTCTCGGTTTCCTTGCAGTTAGACCGCCTTCAGAGTATCAACACCGAGGCTGCCTAGGGTCTACGACATGGGAGGACCAGCACCTCCTCTCAGTTCCTAGATATGCTGAAACGCGTCTATGATGACTCGGCAGCGGCAATCAGGACTATGACTTGTGGTCGGCATAGCGACGTAGCTCGACGACGATGACGTGGACACCGAGAACAACCTCCTTCCCCACCGCCCTCAGCACCACCCTCAGCACCGCCCTCAGCACCTCCCTCCGCACCACCGTCTGCACGTCCGTCACACTCTGGGAGTCGACCTAGCTACCGTCGTTCTTCCTCCACGTGCCTCGACCTCGGGCAAGCGGTATGTCAATTACTATTTGTTCTCCTAATTGTTTACACATGCCCTAATTGTTTGCACGTGCCCTTATTTGTAACGTGTATCTCACTTGCTTTTTTTTTTCAAAGACTTGCGACGTGACAAACTCTGCTCTGCTTCCGTCGTCACGGAGGGACACAGACCGGACTTGACAATGACCGACTGACTTCAAATTTCTAACATCGAGATGAGGCGTTGCCCACGTTCGCACACGGCGTCGGGGTAGGTGGCGAAGGCAGGGTCCATGAGGGCAACCCGTGGTTCGGGTAGTCGTTCGGAACAAGTACTGCGCACTATTTCGGCGCCGATTGCCCCGGAACATCATCGTCCGCACAGCCACATACATAGGTACACTGTAACATACTTAATTCAATCTTCCCATTGCACGCTACGGTAAACTCACGTAGCTCATCGAATTTGTAGGTCTGGAGTGACCAATTCGGACATGAAAGCCAAGGATCGCAGTCCACACTTTCGACTCCGCAGGTACATCCTTTCCAACATGACTACGATTGCGAAGGTCATAACCTCTGCCCTAATGCAGCAGTGCTGTTTCTGCAGGACGAGTGGGTGGACGATATGCTCGAGTCTTACCTGGCTCCCTAAAATGAGTTCTATGTGACACCGCCTCCCACGCAGCAGTCCAACTACGACTTTCGAGAGACACGACATTCCCCGAACAGGTTCACATTCCCTTCGGAGCAGCTACAACGTCAGGGCAGGTGGCGGAGACAAGGACCATGAGTTTTAGTGTATTCTACTATTAGTTCTTGTTTCTACCAGTTAGAAGTTTGGTTGTAATGAGATTGTAATGTCCACTATGTACTTATGCATCGCACTCCTTCATGAATGGATTAACTGCCGTGTATCCTTGCATTACACGAGTTAGGGTTTGGGCTTAGGGTTTACGTTTATGGTTAATGCACATGACACATCGATGCAACAGTCAACTCGATAAAAGGCAACTGCATAGAAGGTACCTCGCACTACGAGTTACATGCTTCATGAGATTGAACATAATTGCGTACAGAAGGTGCCTAATGATAGAACGTGCCTCGCATTACCCACATAGAGTGTTCTACAGGGGGGCGCCTCGGACGTGGCTGGCCGTCGTTGTAGTGGCACGCACATATACAACTAGGGTTCACGCAGCAGCATGTGGGATCATAGGAACTTCCTATGTTCACGACTTCCTCGCTGCCCCTCTTGCACTGCATCTGTTGGCAGAGGTCATCATTTACCCCAGAGTATGGGCATTGGAAGAAACGTCGTCCGCCATCGAAAGGGCAATCTATGACCTACACGATAGCGTCCTCCCCATGTCCGCATTTCGGACATACCTGTTGAGCACGAATATTCGGCATCAACCGGTAGTTAGGGCCAAAGTCCTCCCTCCTTTCCAAGAGAAGGTTTGGTTTCGGTGACCCCGGTTGGACTGGTCCCTGGGCATCTGCCATCGTATATTACTGTACGACGGAGAAGGTCCTTCTTCCTACGGTTTCAAGGGTTGAGTGGTCCTACTTTCGGAGCGTGGGGCGTGCATTTTATACCCCGTGGGGGGAGGCTAACAAAGCGGGTAATGTATTAGCTTGCAGATAACAAGACCAGACGGAGCTGCTTGCTTTGTGCAGAGACAAGACCAAATGGGGCAGCTTTGCGTAGTGACAAGACCAAAGGAGACAGCCTTGCGCAGTGACATTACCACACGGGGCAGCTTTGCGCCGTGACAAGACCACACGGGGCAGCTTTGCGAAGTGACAAGACCACACGGGGCAGCTTTGCCCAGTGATAAGACCAAAGGAGACAGCCTTGCGCAGTGACAAGACTAGACAAGGCAGCTTTGCGTAGTTACAAGACCACACGGACTAGCTTTGCGCAGTGATAAGACCAAAGGAGACAGCTTTGCGTAGTTTAGGGTTTAGGCTTAGGCTTTTCATATCGTCTTTACAACCCTGACCGCCTCGCCAGCTTTTCAGACCGAAAAGACAAGACTCTACAAAGAAAGACGTGACAACACTCTGCCTCGCTAGCTTTTCAGACCAATAAGACAGTACTCTGCAAAGCAAGACATGACTTCTCTCTGCAAAGTAAGACGTGACAACACTATGCCTCGTCAGCTTTTCAGATCGACATGGCAACGCTCTACCTCCTCAGCTTTTCAGAACTAAAAGACTGGACTCTGCATGAAATTAACCACACCATGCCAACCCTAGGGCTTATAAAAGGGGATTGAACCAAATCCAACACTACACAACACTGCACAACCAAACCCAACACTACACAACACTACACAACCAAACCCAACACTACACAACCAAACCCAACAATACACCAGAGCTTTCTTCACCACGCTGGGATGGACGATAGGTAGAGGCAATGGGACCGGATCCGCGAACTAGTAAGGGCTGCTGGGGAGGAGGACGACCGAGCAAGGGCTACTAGGGCTCGGGTCAAACAAGAGATGCGTGCCTACATAGCACGCCTTCGTAATGAAGCCCCCCGTAGCAGCAACCCCATGCCGAACGTTCAAACCAAGCGTTCGCCGCAACACCCGCCCGAGGGGGAGACGCCGCCCCTCTGTTGGTGTAGGGACATATGCAAGTTCTTCAAGTCCAAGCAACCCCTCAGCCTGGGCATGCGTTACTGGGGTAGTGCGAACTACTCCGGTGACTATCCCGACCGACGTCAGGACACGAGCAGCTATTGTCAGCCGGTAAAGACCGCATTCTGATGTGTTCCCATACTATTTCTTTCAAAGCACGACTAACAACCTCTCCCGCTCACCAGTAGTCCCCGGATCCGCTATGTGGCTACCGCAAGTGGATCGACCGCGAGATCCACCCATATGACCAGTGGTCTCTCAACATGGACGAGTGGCATGAACAAAGAGACCGCGAGATCCTAGAGGAGCGACGCCGCAACGACGAGCACAACGAGCGTATACGTCGGGAGACACAAGCTCATCTGAAGGCATACAAGCGCAGGGAGCGCGAGAGAAAGAGAGAAATTGCGGCCAAGGCCAAAGAGGCCGGCGAGGAGTTCAACACCGAGCTAGCAAGGAAGGGAAAATGGTTCCGGTCCATGCAGTAGGTCAAGTCATTCCGTAGTAGTCCCCTGTCCTACCCGTCATGTTTCTTACTATCCCCTAAAGGCATGTATACTTACATGGTCCGGATGCTTGTGTCGCAGTGTACCATAGTAGTAACGAGGATGACTAAAGCAATTAGCCGAACTATCATGCCATGTGACTACGTGTAACGTGGTTCTGTCCGCGGACTCTAATGTAGTTCTGGTTCCGTGTCTCCGCTAAGCCACGAAAGTAAGCCTATATTGCAAGTATGCATCTTCTAGCGGAATCCCAGAAAAAACCATTCGCACAGACATCGAATCCTTCATGTTTTGGGGCATCTTCATAATCACAACGAGCGTTCTCAGCCTCTTCAATCATATTCTGTATAAGCTTCATAAATTACTTCATCGACTACCTGCCTATATACGCGTATACGTTCAGACGACTTCAACGAGGAGAGACTCCATGTTTTAGAGCATCTTCATAATCACAACAAGCGTTCTCAGCCTCTTCAATCATATTCTGTATAAGCTTCATAAAGTACTTCATCGACTGCCTGGCTATATACGCGTATACATTCAGACAACTTCATCGAGGAGAGACTCCAATAGTACAACAAGTGTTTCAGCAGACAAAGTTTGCTTGGACGACATCCTCAGGGTTATACATCGTCTGATATGCTTATTAATCATCCTTTCTTTGAATGAATTAAATAATAGAAAAATTACGTATAAACAACACTTATCGTGACGGAGGCTTCACAAAAGTTTCAGTAATTTTCTAAACTCATTTGCTACATTTTGAAATTACTACAAACAGCGCTGCAACCGTGACGAAACCCTAATTTTGGAGAAAATCAAACCCTAATTTACAAACCTCCGTACCCATATTTCTTAATAATGTTTTTTTTTACAAATATCAGTGTCTGTTGAAACCCTAACTGAAATGATTTAAAAAATTTCGTGTTCGTAAAAACGCTAACCGGAATGAAATCCTAGACTACTGGAAACTCTAACCATCCTGTTCGAAACCCTAATCATGTTCCGTCAAAAACCCTAATCGCCGCCAATCCGCTGAAAACCCTAATCGCCAGCGCGTTGAAACGCGCTGAAAACCCTAATCGCGAGCCGTTTACGCCTGCCTATTTCCGCGGCGGGCCACCGCGGTATGTGGCTGTCCTTCCGCGCTCGGCCACCGCAGGATGTCGCCGCCCCTTCCGCACTCATCCACCGCAGGTGGCGGCCGATTCGCATCGCTGCGTTTGCTGCTTCGCGGCCGGGCCTTTCACGTCGCCGAGCGGAAGGACACGCGTCGCCCGCCCCTCGCTTCCGCGCTCATATAGGGTCTAGATGTGAAAATACAATACATGAGAGGTCATTTCTGCAATTACGTGACGCTGTAGGGCCAAATCAAAAAAAAATCTCAATTCCCTGCCTCCTTCGCGTCGTCCCTACGCCAATTTGTAAACCCTAATCAACTCAACTTCCCAAAGCCCAAGTCAAACCAGATCATCCAACATGCTGATAGCGGATTAGTGCCTAATCTGACGCAAGTTATCTCTTAACTAAAATGTTATCCGCGCCGCGGGTTTCACAGGACGGCGACCCGAATGGCTCTGCGGCTGACTGCTCCTGCCGGGAACAGCACCTTTCAGGCTGGCCCGCCTCCCCTGGTCCCTCCGTTCCCTTCACTGTTTCATGGACAAAAAGCGTGTGACTTGTAGCTTCTCTGGAGGTTGGGATCGCTGGGTTCGTTGGTGATTGGTTGATTGGTTACTTGGTTTCTTCTTTCTTCGGTCAACTTTCTTCCATCGGTGGTTTCCTGGTTTTGTTGAAGTAAGAAACAGGAACCTAATGTCTTGACAGTAGACAGTAGACACTCTTTATACCTTCTTTCTACCTGTTATCACTGCCGTTCAACCAATATTTTAAAACTTTGACAACTACTAAATATAAAGGTATTTGGCTTTGTCACATGAATATGATATTAGTATATTTATAAATATTATTCTGATATTAATATTTTTAATATGTTTTGACAACATATAATTAGAAAATGCAATGATCAAACATGTATATTGGAAACCATATTGATGTCCAAAACGACAAGTAAATTATGAAGAACGGATAAGGTATGATTTTCTTTGTGATTTGGCCATTTTTTTTTTATGAAATCATATACACAAAGTGCTTCTATTATGTTATTAAAGCGATAAAAAAGCCACCATGTTCGTTCTCAAGGGCTAGAATTTCCACGTTAATTGGTGAAAAGAGATAAAGATCTTCACCGTCAATAGTAGTGGGTTCAGATTATAACGGTCTAGATTAAAATAAAGAGTCAATGACAAGTAAAATCCAGAAAATAACTAAAATTTGGAATACAAAATTAAAATAAAATTAGTACTTTGGTTTCCACACGTATTCCTAAGTAAAATCCCTAAAAATATACTTTGGAATAAAAGTTAAACAAAAATATTAGCAATTTGATTTGTATATGAATTCCAACAAAAAAATCGAATAAAAATAAAATAAAATTAGCAATTTGATTTCAATACTAATTCCAACAAAAGATAATTAAAATTCGAAATCAAAAGTAAAATAAATTTTACAATTTGATTTCCATAGGAATTCGAAAGTAAAATCCCTAAATAACTAAAATTCAGTGTAGATTAAATAAAATTATCAATTTGATTTTTATACGAACTCCACTAAAAATAACTAAAATTTTAAATAAAAATAAAAGTTATAACGACGATAGTATGAATAGTGTCAGAGGAGACCACGAAAAAGTGCAATGGCGTCGATCTGTCCTACAAGAAAACATTGAGGACAATATTGTGTTGCTCACCTTAGCCATTTGACGAAGACAATATCGTGCTACTCGCCAAAGCCATTGAAGGGAAAAACCATAGTCGAAGAAGCCAAGGGCCACAACGACGAGTGGTGAGCGTTGGTGTTGTTGAATAAGGCAATGATCAAAGAAGCTCAATGATGGAGAAGCCATAGCAGCGAGGAGATGAAGATTTGCATTGAAGACGACCTATGAAAGATATGAGGTCATCAGATAGCTAAGAGAGTGCCATCGCTGGTGATGAGCATGACATCACCAACGATGACAAGAAGATTATCCATATCGTTAGACAACGACTAAAGCAGATACCCCGGCATTAGTGAAGATGGGAGGTCACCGCGATTAGTGAGGAAGCCACAACGTTGAGTTGGCCAACATCGAATAAGAGGGGTGACCAATACGGGAGAAGAGGACATCGATCACATATAACATCCTACATGTTTATATACATACATATATCCGTACGAATAGAAGCACTTGTGTACAAAAAACAGAGGAGCAAAGAGCTCGCAATAGAGATGATACAGCCATATGAAATAGGCTCGAGGCACCAGAGAGAGCATGACTGGTGTCCCCGATAGGGATCAGTGACAGTTGCACATTTATGCGTGTTTGATATTGCAACAGTCAGCATTAAGAAATAATTGGAAAGAAGTAGAAGAATGTCGACGATCGGAACACATGGTTTCCTATCGAGCTTATCCGGGAAAATGATATGAGAGCACAATCTAAACAAGGACCTTTTATTGACGTGGACACACTGAGTGTATGTATGAGAATACAATGGGAATGTTATAGAATGGTTTGATGATGAACTTGAATATAGATGATGATGTTGATCCTATTACAGAATACGTGGGCTACCCCTTTTATAACTATTGAAGGGGGCCATAGTTAATGCCGCTAAAGGCACATCTAATCTTCATACACGTTCCTCCCTTGAGTCTTGAACCGTCACGTCTCTTAGTCAACTGTCATAAGTTGCCAGATGCGCTAATAACCACTCATACGTTAGTCACGTGGGAAACTGTCATGTCTCCCGACCTGTTCTCTGGTCGATGATCGCCCAAAACTGTAAAAGATCCAAGTGCAATGTGTGCACTAGATCGAATCAGCGAAGTATTCAGAAACTTCTGTCTCAATCTGCTCCATGGCGATCTTCTCCTTTTGGGCAACTATGGCTGCGGCCGCTGCGATGTCCAAAGGAGAGTTGATAGGGGCTGCTACTAGGCTGTCCACATCCATGAGTGCAACTAATGGATGTGGATCCTCCGTGCCTACAATAGCGAGGTGTGCCTCATGCTGTCCTATGTCTTTCTTCTTAGACTGGAAAGCGTCAATAACGTGCGACCCATGACCTTACTCTTCTTGCCCCTCTCCTTCGTGAGAGGCTTCATCACCTTGTAGCTGCTAGCATTGACTTCATAGCCAACATTACTACTAGGTGGCTGTGAGATGTAATTCTTTCTTAGAACATCATCTTGAGCTTCCGCAACTTGTATGGTGTTAATTAATGCGGCACACTCCTTGTAGCCGTCTTGACGATAGTTGCGTGCGGATTGCACCACATTTGGGTGAAAGGTAGAGATAGTCTTCTCAATCTTCTACTCATCCGTGATTATATCATCACAGAGTTGAAGACTTGTACAAATTATATACAAATTCTGGCCATGCTGAGTCAGTTCTTCGAATTCCTGATTCGTGATGCCAGTCATCTTCATATTTATGCAAAGAGTTCATAAGACTATTGTTGATAATTTGCATAAAAATGGTTGCAAACATTCTCGTAATGTTCTTCGAACTCCCGGTTCGTGTTCCCATACTTTTCTATGCATTTTTCATAATTTACTGTTATTTTCAGTGATTAAAAGCTATATAAATAATCACGGATAATCAAAATAGTAAATACAATAAATAAATTGCATAGAAATAACAATAACAAAATTAAACATGCTTCAAAAGCAAAAATTGATTCAAAAATTGAATTCACGGACCCTTTTTTCGGCGAATAAATAAATTGCATAGAAAATAAATTTTCGGCGAATTCTGCTATTTATAGTGGTTAAAACGCAAAACTTCAGTGTTGAGAAAAAAATTCACATAATTTTTAAATTTTCAGAGGGCCTTTTTGCAAATTTTGGGATTGCTATTTCTTTTCATGATTTTTTTCAGCCGGGCCCATTTTTTTCCTTCTTGCAAAACCGACTGAGCCAGTTTCAAGGCCCATTGGCCCATCCGGCCTCCGGCCCAATTAGGCGGTTCAAGTGCCCAGCTCACGGGGTAGGGTTTCCCTACCCCGGTTTCTCTTCGTGGCGACGTCTCCATTCGTGGTGGCAAGCAAGCACCCAAAGAACACAGAGGCAGCCCCACGGGCGTCGTGGAAGAGGCGCCGAGGCCACGGAGCATGGCGCGAAAGAAATTTCAGCGCATGCGTGGCGTACCGGAGCTTGGCAGAAGCGGGCGGCGGCTCCATGGGCGCCGTGTGGCGGTGGCCCCATGGGTGCCTGGAGGAGGTGGCCGATTACGGCGGCTACGGAGCACGCGGTACGTGGCCGGCGATTGGCGGGAGGGGTTTGGCGCCATGGCCTTGCGAGGAGGCGGTCATGGGTGGCGGTGCGCTTCACAGCGCAAAGGTTTACTGGCACGGGCTTCAAGCGGCGCTTATGCCATATACGGGTCGGGCGCGAAAGACTTCAATGTGGGCGATCGCGAACGGGCCGGCCGAGGCGACCGCTATGGGCGGAGGTGGCGTTTCATCGCGAAGCGGCGACGCGGCTCGATGGCGCGCGGCGTGGCGGCTCAACTTTGGCGGCGACTCAACTTTGGCGGCGATTTACGCGGCCGAAGCGGCGCCCAAGCGCATGGTGGCATCAGAGCAGCGCTGTCCCACTCATCCCCTTGCCGGGCGGCGCTGCAAGGGACGGCAGGTAAGCCGGCGAAGGTCGAGGCGGCGCGGCGAGGCGGAGGCACGGCGACGCGGCCGACAAGGGGTGGAGAGTGCGGCGTCTTAAAGGAGAGGCCGATCCCGGTGATAACGGCGGCGGTGCATTATGCGAGGCGGTGCACGGCCGCCGGCGTTGTACGGTGCATGATGGTGCCACGTGTTTTTGTTCTTCAAGTTTTACTGCTCACACGATGCGTACTATTCATGTGATGCAATTGTCGTTTGTGCAATTACCAATCGGCTTTGGTCGGTGACTTCAAGTCGGCTCGCGGTAGATTAGAACGAATTTGTAATTTTCAATCTACGGTACAATCGATATCCAATCTTTCATACAATCTACCGATCGATATTGTGCCAACGACTTCAAGTCGGCTCGCTGTAGATTAGAACGGATTTGCACTGTAGAGAACCAATCTAGAAAGCGAATTTGCAGAATTAAAAGCGATCTAGAAAATACGATTTAATTTACGAGCGTTGTTCTTCGACGGTTACCTTTTGATTCAAGGAGAGTTGATCGTGCTGTAACGTGTTAAGAAACCGTCGCTGGCGAGTCCAGTCCGAGCAATTACCTCGTAGACAAATTCAGAATCGTAAGAACAATACAAGAACACAAGAACAGAAGACTTCAGGCTTCTTTTTATTGCTCTTCTGAAAACATCGTTATAATTGTTGAGGCTTTCCCTCCTTTATATAGACTACTGAGAATGAGAAAGCCACCGTAGATCAGGGCTGCTGGTCTGAGGCAGGTTTCTTAACAGCCCAGGACGGCCGGGTTTGCGATTTGAAGAGCGAGAGGAGCGGCCTCACGTTGAAAAAATTACCACGAAACTTCGGCCTCCGAACTAGAGTCCGCAAAAGCCCAGACTGTCCTCGCAAGTCACAACACAGCGAAACAGAAGGCCAGATTTCACACGACGGTCGCCCCGGCCCTAAGCCCCTAAACACCAAGTTGGGCCGGGCTAGGCTTGTCAAACCTTGCCCATTATGCCTGCCATCATCGTCATCTGACCATAAGCAAGGGCGATTAAAAAATAGTAAATTTCACCGCGTGTGATTTGAAGGCTCCATCAGATTACTACTATGCGCACACAACGCGATAATTCTGGAGCAAGTTTTTTGCGTCAGGATTCTCTGATCGCTAGCCGTATGAGTCGCCCATGACCTCGACGTTTGGTTCGGTTCGGTTATATTTGTCATCTAATGCAGCTCGACTCGACCCCGTAGGGTCTGTTTGGTTACTTGTGTTCGTAGCCTGGCTAAAAAAAGCCAGGTTCTTGGGATGCCTGTGATCGTTTGTACTACTACAGAAAAGATTATTACAGATGTTTTCTGAACCATTTAGATTTATGTGTCTGTGATAACAGACGGTCATCACAGACGATTTTTGAATCATCTGTGAAAAACGCTATAATAGACGGTTCTGAATAAGAACCATCTGTGATAATTATCTTATTCAGAACCATCTGTGATAGTTTTTTCTATTGCAAAAAAAATGGATTTTAAGCCAAATCAATCAATTATTAGACAGTAGTTTCCATATGCAACCTCTAGCAAGACAACTAAAATCCAATTAAAATTCTAATGACAAACATATTATAAGAAAAAGGAAATCAAAAGGTTTCACAACATCCCCTTCGAATGGGAAAAAAAGATAAAGTTGCAAAGTTAAACTAGCTAGAAACCATCTATACCTCCAAGCTTCTGAAGAACTTATCGGCTTCTTGGATTGGTCTTATGAGCTCCTCTCTGTACCTTACCAGCATATCACAAGCTATTCTTGCATGTCGTCCAAGTTCGACTCAAGCTCCTCGGCAAGGAAGGAGAGACGACCGAAAACCTCCAGTGACGCTCCGACCTTAGGTAACACAAAATTAATATCATTTTTTAAATAAACAGCCAAAAAATTATGTATGTTTTAGAGATGTAGACGTACCTTCCGGCAGTCTACCTCCTACGGCTCATAAGGAGCTCCTCCGCATCCCTTCTCGTCGTCGTCGGCTGTGTCTCCTCGCCGAACCGTGATGGGGAATCGAGGGTGGTCACCGAAGCTCGGCGTGGGGAGGGGAGAGGGAGAGACTGATGAAAGGAAAGGCTGGGATAGCTATAATATACAAGGACAGCGCCAAAACATTTTGCCTCCCACACACGCGTTCAAAATTTTTTGCCCTCCCGTGCTGCAAATCACAGACGGTTTCATACAAAAAAACGTCTGTGATGACCGTAATACTTCACAGATGGTTTCATACAAAAACCGTTTGTGATGACCAGAATTTTCCTTACTCTGTGATTTTACCATGGCTTGGAGTCAGAGCCACCACCTCTGCCGGTCTAACGCCGTGTGCATCACCGAAACCGCGCGCCAGAAGTTGCACGCTCGCCGTGCCATCGTGCACTACGTGTTGCCACCGGCCATGCACGGTCGCGCCGTACATCCGAAGCAAAGAAAAAGTGGCCAAAGCAAGAGAAAAAAAGAAGGCATCGACCCTTGCACGGGCGAGCCGTGCGCTCGCCGGCCCTCCGTGCGGCATGCTCCCGCCATCAGGCCAGACTGGCCACCGACCGAATCAAGCCGCCACGCGTCGACTTGAAGACAGAGTTTCAGATAGGCGCCACCGCGCCAAGACTTGAAGACAGAGCTCGCGACGCGGCGCCGCCAAAGCCGCCATGGTCGCCACTCGTCACCTCCCACGCGCCAAGATGCGCCACCACCGAGCACGATGACCGCCGCCCCGCTGACGCCCACGCTGGTTCGCATGCGCCATCACGAGAAGACGCGCGTCTTGGCCGGCCGGAGCCCGAGCAGGAAACCTATCTTCGCCTGGCCGATTGAAGACCGGCCAGTGATGGGCCATAATAGGCCGGAAAGGCCAAAGGGGCCTGGCCCAAGAAAAAAAGGGGAAAAGAAAAATTCTAGGAAAAGAAAGAAAAAGGGGTGGGAAAAGGAAAATTTCTGAAAATTTGTAAATAAACCCTCGAAGTTCTGAAAATTACGAGGAAATATTTCGAGAAATAAATTCTTCCAGAATAACCCCTCAGAAATTGAAATATTGCGTGAAAATTTTTATCAGAACTGAAAATTAGCGCTTTAGCCCTTGAAAATTCCAGAATTCACCGAAAGTTTATATTCCAGCAAAAATAGCCTTAGGAATTCAAATTTTGAATCATTTTGAGCATTTGAAGCAAGTTTAACTCTGTTATTATTATTTCTATGCAATTTATATATTGTATTTACTGTTTTGATTATCTGTGATTGTTTATATTGCTTCTAATCACTGAAAATAGCAGTAAATCATGAAAAATACATAAAAAAAATGCGGGATCACGAACCAGGAGTTCGAAGAGCATTATGAGAATTTTTGCAACCATTTTATGTAAATTACCAACAGTAATCTTATGAACTCATTGCATGAAATATATAGATGACTGACATCACGAACCGGGAGTTCGAAGAGATGGCCTAACATGGCCAGAATTTGTTCCAGTCTTCAACTCTGTGGTAAAGTAATCACGGATGAGCAGAAGATTCAG
The DNA here is from genome assembly GCA_036346405.1 of Phyllostachys edulis. NCBI lineage: Eukaryota > Viridiplantae > Streptophyta > Magnoliopsida > Poales > Poaceae > Phyllostachys > Phyllostachys edulis. The sequence goes on along the minus strand of CM070555.1, from coordinate 40,922,846 downwards.
AAGACTCTCTCTACCTTTCACTCGAATGCGGTGCAATTCGCACGCAACTATCGTCAAGACGGCTACAAGCAGTATGCCGAATTAATTGACATCATGTAAATTGCGGAAGCTCAAGATGATATTCTAAGAAAGAACTACATCCCACAGCCGCCTAGTAGCAATGTTGGCCATGAAACCAAATGCTAGCAGCTATAAGGTGAAGAAGCCTCTCATAAAGGAGAGGGGCAAGACGGGTAAGGTCATGGGTTACCCGTTATTGATGCTTTCCAGTCTAAGAAGAAGGACAAAGGATAGCATGAGGCACACCTTGCCATTGCAACAACAGAAGACCCACAACCATTAGTTGCACTTATAGATGTGGACAACCCAAGAGTGACCTTTCATCACCCTCCTTTGGACATCGCGGTGCCGCGCACCGTAGTTGCCCAAGAGAGAAGATCGCTATGGAGCAGATTCAGGCAGAAATTTATACATACTTCGCTGATTCGATCTGGTGCATGCATTGCACATAGGACTTTTCACAGCCACTTACAGTTTGTGATTGTGATGGAACTTTGAATAATGGTTGTAAACTCTAGGAGAGTACAACATTAAATTCTTATGATGAGTATTACAAGACTTATATTTCTCGTATTTATAATAGCAAGTTATGTTCTGGTATTTGAAGTATCAGAACGCGTGTGGCGCCCTATGGAGGAAGTGTGCTTAGCGGAGAGCGGCACAATGGATACCTTCTTGAGAGATAAAATTCTTTCAATCGATCAGCAAGAATGCTGGTAGTCTTACGACAATCGCGGATAGCGATACTTATATAATAGACTCAGGAAGGGCCACAATTATACACCCGATGGGCACAACTTTAATCATTAAAGAAGCCTTATTGTACCCATAATTGACTAGAACTCTCAAGGATATTCGTGCTAACAGTTTCACTTAGAGACTGAAAAAGAGTATGGTAAGGAATATATACTCATTACAAAGCATGAAGAAAGTGAAAAGGGTATTAGAACAACTTTCTTCATATGAAACTGGGCTATACTACACTAATATTAAGGCACTCGCAGTCTATACTGTCTTGAAAACCGTATTTAGAAGCTCTGGTCTTTTCTATCTCTTGCATGAAAGATTATGCCGCCCATGTCTTAGGATGATGAGAAAGATAATTAACAATTCACATAGACATAATATCGATGTAAATAATTTCCTGAATCAGGAAGATTTTGTGTGCCCCGCATGTACCACCGGGAAATTAATTACTAGACCTTCTGCTCTGAAAGTGGAGGATGAAGTCTCTGCATTCCTGGACCGTATCTAGGGAGACTTTTGCGGACCTATACAGGTCCTGTCAGAGCCATTTAGGTATTTTATGGTGTTCATCGATGCTTCCTCGAAATGGTCTCACGTATGTTTATTGTCTACAAGAAACCACACTTTCGCAAAACTAATCTCGCAGATAATTAAAATTAAGAGTAATTTTCCTGATCATCATGTGAAATCTATCAATGGACAATGCCGGAGAATTTACTTCGAAGTCATTTGATGATTATTGCATGGCAATGGGAATTAACGATGAGCATTTCGTACCGCATATCAACACCCAGAATGGACTAGCAGATTTTTATAGAATTGTAATTTACCGACTACATGTTGGGGACACGTAGTCCTGCACGCAACAAATCTCATCAATTTTAGACCACTGGCATATAGTATCCATTCACCTATACAACTAGTGTAAGGGCCGGTACCGAAAATTTCTCATCTTCATAGTTTTGGGTGCAAGGCTTATGTACATATACCACCACTATAGCGAACTGCAATGGGCCCTCTCCACAAGTATGGGATACACGCTGGTTATGAAGATAGCATCCACAATCAGGTATTTGGACCCTATGACAGGAGATTTGCATATTGCCCGATTCGCTGATAGTATATTAGATGAGAATAGTTTCTCGTCATTAGGGGAGGAAATCAACCCCTTGATGAAAAATATCAGGAAATAATGTGGCAAACCACGGGAATCCATACACATGAGCCGCACATTAGTGAAGCAAATAGTGAAGTCTAGAAGGCAATTGAAGTCTAGAAGACAATTGAAGTCCAAAAGACAATTGAAGTCCAGAAGATAATTGATTTGCAAGCATTAGTGAATCAACTGCCTAACCACTTTAGTGATTTGAAGAGCATGACCAAGTCACATATGCCTGCACGCAATACACTGGAGAGGGTTTAAATATCGATGAAGGTATCCTAATCCTGTCCTAAGGCCTCAGAAAAGAACGAGAACTCCGGCCCCTCGAATCCCAAGTAACCGGGGACGCCTGGTGAAAAAGGATAAGAAGGACTTAACACAGCCGATCACCGAAGTTCTCCAGAACCAAAAGGGGAGCCAGTTGAGACCTGGCACCAGTATGGAACCTTCAGAAAAGGCATACCGGATTTGAACATTCCCACAGAGGGAGATACCAGCATGGATGTGTGCGCACACATCGGAGCTGAAAAATTAAAGGGACTTTCTCCCATAATTGGAAGTAGCAGTGTGCATGTAGAAACATTAGAAGAATCGCCCCAAGAATAAATATCTATAAACTTTGTGACCACGGGAGAATCTATGAATAAGACAATAGCTAATGTCGATATTTACTTTGCAAAGAAAATTAGCACAATCATCGATCCTGATCCAAGGCCTGCATTACTCGCTGAATGTAAGAAAAGATCGAATTAAGAAGATTGAAAGAAGGCAACAGAAATAGAATTATTGTCTCTGAATAGAAGAGATGTGTTTGAGCCTATGAGCCGCACGTCTCCCTATGTGCACCATGTAGGGCATAAGTGGGTATTTATTTGAAAGAGAACTAAAAATAAGCAAGGCTCGTTGCACAAGGTTTCACTCAACGTCCAGGAGTTGATTATGAAAAAACATATTCCCCGGTCATAGGCGGAACTACCTTTAAATATTTATTCTCAATGGCAGTAAACTTGAAATTTAGAAATGAAATTGATAGATATGGTAACTGCGTACCTTTATAGAAATTTGGATTCGAACATTTATATGAAGGTACCTAAATGTGTCCCTGTCCCCAACCAAGACAGAGCAAAATAGAAATATGTATAGTGTGTAACTCAGAAAGTCACTATACGGACTTAAGCAGTCAGGCATGATGTGGTATAATCGCTTAAGCGACTTTCTATGTAAGAAAGGCTACACGAACAATGAGAATTGTCCCTGTGTATTTATATGACGATCCAAAAATAGATTTTGTATAATTTTAGAGTATGAAGATGATCTGAATATCACTGGAACCTTAGAAGGTATTAAGAAAGCAAGCTCTTACCTAGAGTTAGAGTTCGAAATAAAAGATTAGGGTAAAACTAAATATCGCCTAGGCTTTCAGCTTAAGCATGCCTCTGAAGGGATATTAGTGCATCAGTCAACCTACACATAAAAGGTGTTAGAAAGGTATAGTGCAGAACCCACGAAAAGGCATTGGCAGTGAATAAAGGACATTTTCTGATACCTCCAACGAAGCAAAGAACTTTGTCTGTTCTACAGAAAGAACTAAGACCTAACTATGAATAGATATGCAGATGTCGGGTACCTGTCGGACCCACGTACAGCCAAGTCGCAAACATGCGATGCATTCTTATGTGGTGGAACTGCAATTTCGTGGAAATCGTCTAAGCAAAGTCTTGTATCGACTTCGACGGACCACTCGGAAATCATAGCACTATAGGAGGCCTCACGAGAATATGCTTGGCTTCAGCGGATGATTCACCACATCCAGCAGTCGTGTAGATTGAATACTACGTAAACCCCCACTATTATCTATGAAGATAATGCACCTTTTGTTGCACAAGTGCAGATGTATTATGTGAAGTGTCCTCTCACAAAGCATATCAACCCCAAGTTCTATGCTCGTGAATCGCAAAACATGGACGAAATTAAGGTACTGCATACTAAGTCATGTGAAAATCTTGCAGATTTATTCACTAAGTCACTTCCAGCATCTAGCTTTGAAAGGTGCATACATGGAATTGGAATGATGAGGCTTAGAGAAGTGCAGAATTCAGGGGGAGAATCTTCACGAACTCATTATTGAAACTTGATCACGAAGATTGAGTACCCAAAGAATAAATCCTGGAGATTAAATGAAATTGGGTTGATTGTACTCTTTTTTCCTTGACGAGTTTTCCTGGAGTTTCTCAGCAAAGGTTTTTAATGAGGCAATTCGTGCAGCACGTCAAAACGTGTTTCATGTATTCTTTCTCCAAAATTTTCCCACTGTGTTTTTATAGAGTTTTGATGAGACATGAACATAACGGATGAGTGTCCAAGGGGGAGTGTTAAGAAACCAGGCCCAGGCCAAGCAGGCCTGGCCCATGATGGGCTCCTCATCCACCCAGTAGACTATATAAAGGGGAGACCCCCCAACCATTTGTACGTAGCTTTGAGAAGATAAATAAAGAGAAGAAAGAAGTCCCCCTACATCTTTGTATTCAATTTACTATTCTGTTCTTGATTGTTCTGTGTGAATCGACTTTCGTCTATGAGGTGATTGCTCGGGCTGGATTCGCCAACGACGGTTTCTCAACAGTTGCAATCCCATCCCATCTCTTCCTACCCTCTCTTGCAGGCTGCAGTGGGTGGTGGTGGCCCAACAGGCCAATCGGGCACCTTTCCAATGGGAGCAGACGCTTCGCGACCTTCTTGTCGCGAGAACGACCCTGCCACTAACAGGACAAGTCATGGTAGTACTAATACTATTGTGCAGTATCTCTCCCAAATCCCGATCGCCCATGTGTTATGTGAGAGAGGGATGTCGATTCTCTGCATTAGTCTACTGTGTGAATAGTGTTTTGCAAGGAGAGGAACAACAGTCTGCAGCATAATGTAGTAAATACTGCAACAGTAAAGTACACATGGTACCGATTTTATTGTGGAGAAACACTATAGCAATGATATGAACATTTGGAGATCGCCCCTAATACCATGCTACTGTAGATCATCTGCATTAACTACTTCAATGTAGAGGATCCCAATTCGTGAGAGAGCAACAGCAACCAGTTGGCTCGAGACTGTTAAGCATGGGTAACTCGTATAATAATTAATTAGGATTTGGAGAAGTGTGCTACAAGGATAGTATATGAATCCTAATAGAATTATGATTCCTACTTCCTTTTCGAGGGGAACTAGGTGGTACTATATGAAGCTATGAGGGATGGTCACGGTGAACATAAGCCACTAACCAGCTCATCCAAAGCAAGAGGCGCACGAGAGGATTAGATGTTAGGTTATTCTTTATCACTAGATTTTTGTATAGGGCAAGTATCTGATGGTCCTAAAAGGTTCGAGGGGTTGTGAGAGGGCAACAATCCCTTGTATTTAAAAAATTTGCGGTCGGCTTCGCCAAATCTTTCTCCTTCGTCGTGATTATTTTGTCGATGCTATTAGGTTATCTCTATGAGATTCATTTATTTTGTTCTTGATATCATGTATGCTCATGTTGTATCTTATAACTTTGATCCGATCTAAAGACTATTGTGCGTAATAAGGAGTATCAAAGTATAGCAGGGACAAAAAAAAGTCTCACGTTGTCAATGCTGTTGCAGAAATGGCCGTGACAGCTCCGCATACCGGTACCACCGTGCAAAGTCGCCTTGTTAATGCTCTAGCGTCGTTTTCTGCCCTGCTGTTCAGGATCCATTCCATAGGTTTGAAGTACGTACTAGTCTAGATGATGTGCAATGCTAACTGCTACCAATTAGAAGCAAGGAACTTGTAGTACATTACCAGCAGAAGGCGTTAGACGGATAACCGATTTGATCATGAAAGGTTACAGTTATAAAGAAAAGAACGCCACTCAAAACATATTTACAGAGTTGCAGGACAAACATTGAACGTAGGATAGTTACATGCATGGAAAACTCTTCAAAAATTTGCTAGATCCGATAAAGTTTCATACCAAACAAAAAAAACCAGATTTATCTAATTTTCATCTAAATTCAAAATTCAATTAAAAAATTGGATAGCTTTCGTCTTTACATCTGAAAATTTCAAATTTCAAATCAAAATCTCCTTCCGAAATTTCACCGAAATATCAGGTAACTAACGGTTACCAGTTTTATCAGTGAGGTCTGATAAAATTTCCCTACCGATATAGCTTTCCCTGGTTACATGACAAAAGCTTCATGCATCATCCCTTCTTTTCTTTTCTTTTTTCTCACAGTAAAACAACATACACTCTATACAAATTAAGTTCATGAAAGGAAATTGAAACTTGAAAACTACACACCACAACGCTAATAAACGCATTGGGTGGGGGGCAAATAGCCAAATACTACAAACCAAGAAAATACATGATGAGTATTCCTTTTCACATATCAATCTCGACCTACCCAAACTAAACGCCCTACCTATGTTTCTATTCTCTGTTTCTGACCCCTTTTCTTCCTTTAACATAAGTCTACGTGAAGTAGGCCACCACACCATGGCCATGGCCTTATAATTTGACAACCTTTGTCAATATATCCATATGTACACATATACTTCACCTACATTATTGTGTATGTATACAACTATATATATCAGGCTAGCTAATATCTAGCTACTGACCTACCAGTAGCTGACTGGATCATCCCTTCACTACTCATCAGGCCTGACACATTGTGTTACTAATAGTGGTAGGATTGTCACTTTGCTTGAGGAGTGAAGGCTGTGAGTGGTTTCATTGGTGTCTAACCGTAGAATGGGGCGCGGTGGGGGATGCCCTTCCTCCTGGACGGCCGGCACCGGTTGATCGGCGGTGTCGTCGGCGTGATCGGGCCTGTGTTGAACTTGCTGCCCTCGTCGTCGGACCACCGGATCCCCCGGTCGAACCGGCCGAGCTGGAACCCGGTCTTCCGGAGCTTATTGGGGCTGAACGAGTCGTCCGAGTCGGACCCGTCGCCGCCCGAGTCCTGGCTGCGCTTCGTCCGGATGGCGAATGTCAGGCTCGGGTCCCACTGCATTCCTCCGAGCTGAAATCGCATCAAACGGCAGAGATAAGTATGCATCAGTGAATTACTGCGAGTAAAATCATCGTACTAATGAACTGGAAATAAGATTAGCAAAGTGTAGGCTCTGAATTTATCATGGCCACAGGAGTAGCTATCAAAGGAGTCAGTGAAGTGTGCTGTTGAAGACGCGTGAAAAATTTCATGATGTAGCGTTTATTACCCGTCGGCCGTCCTTCCACTAACCGCAGCCCCCGAGCACATCAAATCGTTCTCTCATTGACACCGATTCGCTTTTGTAAATTTTCTAGAGCTTGCAAAAGCACCTACCTGCCTGATGAGTGGTGACTCCCTTCAATTTTGACAAGACAAAATGAAAATTACTACCTAGTAGTGCCACATATGTCTAGCCATGAAGCCATCACGTCACACACGCTGAGATGAACATTAACCAGTAATCCTCCTTATGAAAAGGTTAGTTTGGAACGCAAGAATTTTACATGAATTTCACACTCTCTTTTTTTTTTTGCAAAAAGCAATGCAACTCCCCAACTAGCTACAAGAAAATGTGGGAAATTCCAAAAAGATGCTATTCTTTCGAAACACACTGTCACGGACACATGAACGATATCTGATCCAAAGAGATGTCAGTCTCATTCTCCCTTTGGTGAGCTTGCAGAGAACACCAAAATTTGCAACAATTACCATATCCAAAGCTACATATATATCCAAACCCGGCAAACACACGACAAGGTGATTCGGTAGAACAACATTTCCAGAGAAGTCAACTTTAATTGGATAACGCAAACCCTTTCTTTTCTGAAGGAAAGGGGGTTACCTGGATATAAGATGTATTCTCTGAAAGAAAGGGGGAAAAAGAAGTGTATTATCGCTGGAAGATCCGGAGATGATGTCTCAAGTCTACCTACTCCCTGAAAGCTGCCTTCTCCTAAACTAGATTAGTACTCTAGCTTCAACTCCTTGGGCCACACTTTTTATATAATGCTCATTGCAATTGCAATCAAATGGACATGTAGCTTATAATTAAGATATATGCATACCTCTCGCTTGCTACATATAGGTAACAGAACATGATTAAAAAGCAGTAGCAGGTTATGATTTGAAGATGAAGTAATCCTCTATTCTGGCAAATTGTGTCGTCCATGGTCTCTAATTGCGGCAGCATATATACTTGATGGAAATGGGCGCAGGCTAGAATAGGAGATAGATATGGGGACCCATTTTAGCTACATTATTTAACGGCTGCGCACGTACCAAAGCACCCAAAGTTCAAAGGGCAATAATTGGGACCTGCCGATAGAATGTCACTTGGCAGTACAAAAGAAGAAAAAGAAAGACCCAAACCTACAATGCAAGCTTGGTTTATACTTATATACTAAAGCCACTTTTGGAATGTGGGAATTTTTCTCGGTTCTTATAGAAATTGAATTGCTTTCTGCAAAATTCTTGCATTCCAAATGAGACCTAAACCTGATAATATTCACAATGTACAACTATGCTCGGAGGGCCTTAGTTAATTTCTCCAGGAAGACTTTAAAGCTGGTTTTCCAGGAAAAAGGGTACGAAGGTATGTGCACCTCTTTTTTTTTTTGGAAATCCTCAAATTTCCTGATTAGCTCCCTGTTTGCTAAGGACATCTAACTCCAAGTCCTATCCATGGCAACCCTATGCTTGCACACACATTCCAATCCATTACTCTAGTAGAGTCCAGACGAAAAAGAGCATGCCAAGAACAAGAACAAAATGTCCTTTAATTTTCACATCAGTCATCTCGTACCACGGAAAGGGAAAGGGATCCTCTATATACATTGACTACTATAACATGGAAAGGGATCATCTGTATTGAAGTAGTCAATGCAGAGGTATTATGAGTGATCTTCACCATCCGATCAGAAATCAAATGTCCAGATCAATCGCTATAGTCAGTGCTACAGTGTTTTTGATACAGTGAATTGGCACAGTACGTATTGCACTTGGCTACCGCCGTCACTGCATGGCACTGTTTGTCTTCTCACAAAAACACTATTCATATGATAGACCTGTAATGATGTATAGGATCCGGATCCCTGGTGCCACTGCATTCTTCTCTCAAAGGTGCAGCAAACTATAGCTAGGCCAATGTGCTTGCATGGTACTTTAAGATACTCTACGAGAGTTCATGCATGCAGGTTCTTCAGTTCAGTGCCGGCCAATGCAGCTGGCCGTTGGTGGTTATCCGAGGTAGAAAGCATGCTGGGAACCATGGGAGTGCGGCGACCCCATTCCCTGAAGAATATTAATTAGTTATATACATATAGTCGTGAGTCGCTGCTGCTGCTTTGTGTGCGCAAATTCCTCCCCCACTGCATCCCCTTTCCGCAATAGGATACGGCTACTTTTCCCTCAGGTGGCCGCACACACGAGCTGTGCGCAAAATAAAACATGCACACCGCACAAGCACAACATACTACATACATTGCATTGCATTGCCCCCAGGTGGCCGTGGTCCCCACGCCAAGCCTGGGGCAAATACAACTTGTACTGCACAAACTTAGAGAGAGAGAGAGAGAGAGAGAGAGACAAAAAGAAAGAAGGGAAAGTAGCAAGTTGGAGCTTGGAAGCTAGCGGAAGGAAGAAAGGAAGAGAGACGAGAGATAAAATGAAGAAGAAGAAGAAGAATTAGCTAGCGAATTACCTTGCAGCCGAGGGAGCAGAACCGGAACGAGTCCGGGAGGCTGCGGCAGCAGATCTCGCAGGTGTTGGTGACGCCCTTCCCCGGCCTCGCCTGCGGCCGGCCGTTGAGGAACACGATCTTGGCGCTGTTGATCACGTACGTCTGCACGTGCGAGATGTCGATCAGCTTCCCCACCTCTGACACCCGGATCACGTTGTGGTACGACGACCGCCGTATCTGCACGCACGCATCCATATACGATGTAATTGTACCCCACCGCACGTACGTTGTCATCAGCAACCGCCGCGCCGCCGCGCGCGCTCGCAAGAAACCATTCACGCGCGCAACAACAAAGAGAGAGGAAGTAGTAAGTACATACCTGGACGACGTGGTGGTCGCGGTGGGCAGGGAGGCAGTAGGCGCAGAGGGCATCGCCGGTGCAGCCGAGGCAGAAAAGGTTGCACTCGTTCTTGCTCAGGTCCGGGTGCGCGCGGCACGGCACGAAGAAGCTCGTCCCCAGCAGCGGCCGCAGCCACGGCGGGCCCAAGTCCTCCTCCGACCGCACCATCGGGCTCGGGCTCTGCAAGCTCACCATCACCTGCACCACAACTGCATGAACGTACGCACACCAATTACAAAATCATCATCATCTCCTCCTCCAAACCCAATGCAATTCTCTCTAGCTACTAGAAGCCACATGTACATCTGCACAGATACATGCATGTCTGTGCAGAACTGCAGATTGCCAGGAAGAGAAACTTACCATGATATATGAAGTCCTTTGTTCCAGGGCTAGCTAGATAGCAGATGTATATATTCCTTCTGCACCTCAACACCTTCAGATTGCAATCACAAAAGCAAGAAGAAACACTCAATCTGCTAACTCAGGTCTACGCGAGATGAATGCAGAAACAGAGAGGAAGCATATATGATGTGATGGCCCAAGGGGCCCGGTTAATAATAGTATTAACGAATTAATTGTTACCTGCTCGACGGGTAGAACAGAAGAAGTGGATTGATAAGCTAGCTAGGGAGGAGAGGACGATGGGTGGATGGATGGAGGTGAGGAGGGGATTCAATTCGGCCGGGGCTTCTGGAAATCCAAGAATTGGTATCGTGTGAAGTATATATCACAGGAAGGGAAAAAAAATTATAGATGGAGATATATATCGATGGCTTCTTTTTCTTTCTTTTTTTCCCTCTCTTGACAACGAGAGAGAGAAGGGAAAGAAAAACGAAATGAAACGGCGGAGGATGTAAGGCGGCTTGGTTTGCATAGGAGACGTGTCGACGGTTCTTTCTCGCGATATCTGAGGCTCCCAAAAAGAAATCCTAGCCTTTTTCCGGTTACACGCCCATCCTTTGACGTAATTGCTGAATCCTTCACCCGTTTCTTTAATTCGGTCATCAATATGAAATATTCCCGCTGAGATATTGGTGGGAAATAAGCGTACTATGATTCTAATCATGTGAATGTGGCTTGTATACTTTAGTACTTTACTGCTATCAAGTTAAATGGCCGTGTATCTTGTAGAGTTCCTGTAGAGTCTACAGGGAGGGTCGTTTGGTAATATGAGAATTTTGTGGGGTGTGAGTGGAGAAAGAGATGGGCGGCATGGCGATGGCGGAGAAAAAGAAGAGCCACCGGGGTGATGAGCAATATTGGCCGTTCGATGGGGACTCTGGCTCGTGGAAGATGGCCACCGGGGTGATGAGGACCTTAGTGCTTGATGACGATGGGGCTCATTTGATTAATTTAACCTTTTTCCAAAAGAATAATGCGAGTAAGTTTTTTTTTTTTGCCTTTTCTTTGGCCTTTTGTTTGGATTCTTTGCTTTGGACAATCTCTCCCAATTTATTACCACAATAATACCGTTCAGGCATCTTGGGCCCCGAGTCATGGTCAAGTGGGTCGATGGTACCCATGGCTATTTCTAGCATGTACTCATTTACTCAACAATTGTACCTGCATAATAGTACTTGATATTGTCCTTTTCATTTAAGAAGGAAGCAGGGGTTAAAAGGCCAATATTTTCCAATATTCCAATTGTGCTCTCAAAACGGTAAGCTTGTTGACATGGCCATCTCCTTCTAGAGTAAGCAATTTGAAATGTTCTTTTAGAGCAAGAAATTTATTAATCTGGCAAGTGTAGATGGTATATTTTAAGTTGTACCCTCCCTAATCCACCCTTTCTCTGTTGGAATAAGTCCAGTTTACTCCCTCCAACTATCAGAAAAGTCTAGTTTACCTCCTGAACTACAAAACCGGTTATTTAACCCCCTGAACTTGCGCAATCCGGTCACTTGACCCCTCACGCCGGTTTGAATGGATGGTTTTGCTGACATGGCCACATTTAGGGTGGTTTTGCTGATGTGTCACACTGAGTGGTGGACGTGACGCTACTGGTCATCTCCTCACATCACCTTTTCTTCTCCATCTCTCTCTACTCATATCCCCAATCCCCCATGGCTCTCTCTCTCTCTCTCTCTCTCTCTCTCTCTCTCTCTCTCTGCATGGCGCCGCCTCCTGCGCCGGTCGGCCCGGCTCCATGGCGCCTTGCTGGCCACCGGCCTTGCTCTCCTCCTCGGCTCGCTCTGCCTGCGCCTAATGCCTCCTCTCCCGATCCGCCCGTCACCGCTTACATCTCCTCCCTACTCACCGACCGCCTCCTCCCCACCGCATCCTCTGCCACCGCCTCCCCACCAAATCTGAATCTGGCCGGGGTCGACATGGATCTAGCTCTCCGCCACCTCCACCGAGCCAGATCTGGTTGCCTTCGAGCCGATCTGGCCTCCCACCAGTCAAGGACTCTCTGCCACCTCCACCAGCCAACCTCCCCTGCGCCTCGGCTCGGCCGCACGCCATGGGACCTCCTAGGTTTGTACACCCACAAGCAAAGCCACTCCTTTTCTTTTCCCCTTCATAATTTCTTCATAAGAATCTTCTGCCACAAGGACCGCAAGTACCCTCGACCACCGCTTTTCTTTTCCCCTTCATTAGTTCAGTGTGTTGATTTTGCAAGCAAGGCAAAGATGGGGGAGAAGGAGTGGTACTTCTTCTGCCACAAGGGCCGCAAGTACCCGATAGGGATGAGGATGAACCGCACGATGGAGAGCGATTATTGGAAGGCCACCGGCAAGGACAAGGAGATCTTCCGCTGGAGGGGCATCCTCGTCGGCATGAAGAAGACGCTTGTCTTCTACCGCGGCTGCGCCCCCCACGGCGAGAAGACCGACTGGGTCATGCATGAGTTCCGCCTCGAGGGCAAGCTCCCCCACCCACTCCTGCGCTCTGCCAAGGTTCGGCTGTCGCGTCTCTTGTCTTGCCATGTTCTCTTCTCCAAGTTTGTTAATTTTCTTCTTTTGTGGGTTGATGAGCTAAATCCTCTTCTTTTCTTGATGCCCTGTCGCGTGCAGGATGAGTGGGCCGTGTGCAAGGTGTTCAACAAGGACCTGGCGGCGAGGAATGGGCCAATGGCGGCGGCCGGCGTGGGTCTCGAACGCGTTAGCTCGTTCGGCTTCATCAGCGACTTCCTCGACTCTGCTGAGCTGCCGCCCCTCATGGACCCTCCCTTCAGCGCCGACATCAATGAGGTGATCGACTTCAAGGGCCCTGCGTCCACCTCCGGCCACGCCACAGGAGTCGCCGGTGCCCATGCCGCGCCGGGCATGAGCTACCTGTAGCAGGTCAAGATGGAAGAGCCCGTGCCACTGCAGTACAATCATCAGCTGACTTGGACACATACACACATGTTGATTTGGATGACACATACATGCTGACTTGGACAAAATCGGCCACGTGTGCAAAACTGCTACTTGAAACCGGCGTGAGAGGTGAAGTGACCGGATTGTGCAAGTTCAAATGGTTAAATAACTGGTTTTGTAGTTCAGGGGGTAAACCAGACTTTTTTGATAGTTGGAGTGAGTAAACTGGACTTATTCCTTCTCTGTTTGTATGCAGTTTCGGTTCCCTTAGACCAATGTTGCAGATGTGTCTTATCATTATGTGTGGATACATACTAATTTTGTTCTTTTTACATGTCGCTTTGGACATTGATACTTGTCGCTTTGGACATCGATACAGTTTTCAATACACCCCTTTGACCATTACTTTTTCTAATTTTATGCTGGGAATTTTTATTGAAATATAATGACATAGATGTACTTTTGATGAAAAATCTAATAGTATAATTTTTATGTCAGAAATCTAAATATTTTTATGTATATTTCTGTCAAAGTTTTAAAAGGTTGATTTCACATATTCTAATACGACAAGTGAAAAGGAAGTATTTAGTTATTTACCAAACTTGGCAAGCCAAGTATCTTCGGCCCTAAAGCTCGACATAGGTTGGGAAAGTAGGTTAGCTTGTTCCACCTTCTTGCTGGGCTAATTTAATCCTATGTTAGGGTCGGATTAAGCTAATACTCCGGGTTCCAAACCACCCACCTCTTAACCCGAATTGAATGTAATCTATGTGCCAAAATCACCATAAGGTAATACTATATTTTGAGAAATCAAGTGAAAAAGGAGGGCAGAAATATACCATTCTAATTAAAGGAAATTAGAATGTATCCACAACTATGTGTGCAAGGCATATTAACTTACAAGACATGTTAATTTTGTCTTTGATCAAGTTAAACTACTCAATCCAGTCTGAAAAGCTAGCAAGAAAGAAAAAAGAAAGGGAAACGATCAACCATTTTGTGTGCGTCAAGAAAAGTTTTGCGGCTTTGGTGTGTACCTAGTGATACAAGAAAGATTTTCCACACACACAGACTGAGAATTGTCAGTAAAACAAGGAGTGATAGTAAGGGGCGAAGAATCAGACATACGAGGCCAAAACTGGAAAAGGTCTTGTAACCTGTCCCTCCCTTAACCATCTATCCTGAGTGATGCTCCATTTCTCTCCCTTTTCTTTTTCTTTTTTTTTTTTTGTATTTTCCCCATCTATCTCTGACCTGTATATGTTATACTATCTTGGACGTCACCAAGATAGACAGCGATCATCTACGGTTTGTTATCTTCCCAGCTTTGTTTGAGTCAGATCAATCTCGATTCCTCTGCGGAATAGAATAATTGATCTTTTAAGTCGTATATAAGTTGTTCCAAAAAAATCTTATACCTTTTCTTTTGCAAAGGGTGCAACTGATTCTGGAAAATTCTGAAAACAAGATACATACTTAAGACTCACCAATTGAAAGGTTGCGAAATCAAATTATAGAAAATCCACAATATACCCACCTAACATGTAGTAAGTAGGACTCAAACCGTGATTGTTAGCCACAAAACAGAGATACAATACCAGTTGTACTACTACCCATCAGTTGATAAAAAAAAAATCATATATATTATTATTTTCTTTGAGAACATAGTTTTTTTTGTTTGGCCAAAAAGCTTATATATGCAATTATAAATGCTGGAGACATCCCATATGTAAGCTTAATCTAATTTCATTAGAGAACTAGAACTATAGTTGCCGTGTATAATGAAAGGAATCAATAGAATAGATTATACAATTTTATTATTATTTAACTTGTACAATTTTATTTTTGATAAGCATCGAAGCTTTATTTTGCAGCTTGTGCCCACATTTCCCACGCAAGCATGAACGGATCATTCATCCAATAAATAAAGCAGCACAAGATACATAACATAACCACTTGAGAAATTGCAAGAGCTAGCAGTACACAAGAGTCGAGACTACGCAATTCCTCGACAAGCATCAACTGGGAGATCGTAAGCGCTGACCCGTCAACTCGGAGGTATCTTGAGGATATGGGTTGCAGGGATGATTCACCTTTAAGTTTAGACTTCTCATGCATTGCACTCTCTTTTAACACAGCGAAAGCAACTCTTATCTACCGGCTTCTCTCGGATTAGCCGTGAGTCCGTGACCGTGAAGCTAAGTTGCTGTAGCAGCACAGTGGTAAAGCTTCGTCTCCGTTGGTCTAAAGCCCAAGGGCTTTTCTCCTCTGAACTTGGAAAAAGCTGCTGTCTTCCCTTTCTGCGTGCCCATTTATGTTTCTGTAGATCCTCAATCTGTACATCAAAACTGTCAGTACAGACTACAGAGAACCAAGCATAAATAAAAGTAAGAAGTCCATTTTAGCCCCTCAAGTATCGATATGCGGACACTTAACCCTCTGAACTAAAAAACCGGACCTTTGACACTCTGAAGTTGAACAATTTACTCCCTAAGAGTGTTTCGTGCTGTGGTATTGCGGATGTGGTGTCCGTTCGGTCTGGTTTCGTCAGGTCGGCCGCTGACTCAACCACCTAGCTGGCGGGTTTTTTTTTTTATGAGTGCTACCATTCTTCTTCCCCAATCTCCATCTTGTGGCTCTCCCTTTCATGTCCTCTCTCTCCTGCTTCTACTGAGGCAACCTCGCGCTTGCTGCCGTCGCCCACCTCCTCCACCTCCCCTCGTTCCTCATTTACTCCCTCCACACCTACATCCACTCGGATGCCATCCCCTCCACCGCCCCCAACTCCGGCTCCGGACCCTCCAAGCGCGGCGGCACGCCCACCTCCGCCTTCGACAAGGGCTCCAACTCCGCGCAGCTCTACCGCCTCTGCCTTTCCCATGGGACGCTCACCTCCCGCCCCCACTTCACCTCCTCCCGCTCGCGCTCCTCCTCCCGACCTCCGTGGCCTCCCCGCTCACCCTCTGCTCCCCGCCGCCTTCCTCTTCGTTGCGCTCCTCCGCCTCATCATGCTCTCCTTCCCGCGTCCCGCCCACCTTGCCTCCACGCTCGACACGCTCCTAGTCGCCACACAGCTCTCCTCCAGCCCATTCATCGGTGCGCTCGCCACCTCCTCGCCACGCCTCGTGACGCGCAGCGCCAGCAGCGTGTTACAACTAAGACCGACCAGCCACGCACCAGGCTTGCCGTCCTCGCGTCCTCCTCCCCCACGCGGCTACTCTTCCACCTCGCCGTCCACCTCTCCTTCACCATGAATGCGAGAGGTGGAGGAGGGAGGAGGCGGTGGGAGCAAGGAGTTGGGCGACTGCGGCATCTCTAGAGCCGTCGGTGTGGCTCAGCCTCGTGTCGAGCCTTGGACTCCGGTGGCCTTCCGACAGAGGTGAGTGGGTTCTTGTGTGTTTAGTTGCTCTTGCTTTGCATGTGAAATGGTGTCGTGACTGTGCTGTTCTTGTTTCTTGGCAGATCATTCGGAGGCGTCAACACGCGAGTTCAACGTGAATCGGGCGCCGTCGATGACGGCGGGCGTGGCGGGGATGGAGGAACAGAAGGAGGATGGGCAGGGTGACTCGGCCGCGACGGCCTTATCGTCGTCGCCCAACGACAACGCAGGCTCCTTTCTGTTGGAGCTCTCTGCGCACAGCCGCTGGGGCCCTACTGAGGTAGCGACGTAGGCCTGCGGCGAGCAGTCATCCTCACGCGTGAGCAACGACGACGAGGTATACTGCGAGTACCCGAAGAGCTGCTGCGAGACGCTCACGGAGGAGAACTGTCGGCTGCACAAGGAGCTCGCCGAGCTATGCGCACTCAAGACAGTGCACCCCTTCTACATGCACCTCCCTGCCGCCACCCTCTCCATGTGCCCCTCCTGCGAGCGCGTCGCCTCCAACCCCGCCGACCTCCACTCGACCTCGCGCCACGCCACCTAGACTAACAACTCGCCATCGCGCGACCGAGCACCGACCGTCGTCCTTCGCCGCGCTTTTCGCGGCGCCCCTTAGTTTCCCGCTTGCCGCCCAGCCACAGCCGCTGCCATCGACGCCAGCAAGCAACTGTTTGTAAATACCCGACATTTCTCGGCTTCTTTGGTTGCTTCTTGTGATAATTTTGGGGTTTTCTGAGGCCATCTGTCGTCGTTATGTGGACGGCTGGGATGTTCGGGATCTTGCGCCAAAGAACAAATAAAAAACGACTGTCAGCTCACCTAGCCCACACATCGGCCTACGTGGCGAAACCGGGCCAACCTGACGCCACATGCACAATACCACCGCACGAAATAGTCTCAGGGGGTAGGTTGTCCGGTTTTGCAAGTTCGGGATGTCAAATGGCTGATTTTTTAATACAAGGGGTTACTTGTCCGTATGTCCATACTTGAGGGGGTAGAATGGACTGCTTTCTAAATAAAATGCATAAAAAAAAACAAATGTAAATACAATTTGCATGAGTAATTGGCTAGTATAAACATTTCTAGGCTTATTTTTTAAAAACACATTCTTTAGGCATTTGTTGCTAGAAAAAGGTTCATTTCAATTTGTTGTCCATAATGAAACTTCATGGGTCATTGTCGGGCCCGTAATGTTGGCATCAATACATCATGCTTTAGAAAATGAATGGAAAATGGCAATGGCGTGAAGGCCCAATGTCCCAAAGGTTTTGATTTTCCAAGCTTAGGCCCATAGAAACCAAGCCATGAGCTTAGAGAGGCTCAAGCTTCTTTTTTACAGAGAGGATCAAAGGTACCCTTTGTTAACCGAACAGGGTATCAGAGATATAGAGCAACTATTTTGCGAAGCACAGGTCATAATACCGACCAAAAACTCAAACTTGCTACCTTGTGTCATTCTTTCAACCTTTCTAGTGAGTTTCTATTAGTAGAGACAAAAACAGATCAAATAAAGGTCAAACACAACAGCTTGAATTCCACAGGAACAAAAGCAGCCTACCGTATTTTTTTTTCTCTCCAAATCACTGCAATGCCAATCAATTATCTTATCCAGAACCCACCGTTTTGTTGTCGTTTTGATCCGTTTCCAAGCCAAAGCCGTAATCTTTGAAGGAAGCATTAACCTGGCACCTTGCCTGACAACGATATATATGTCTCTGTGTCAGCTTAATAATGGCAAGTCTTACTATCCCTCAAAATAACTCCAAAATTGTCATCTTGAGATAATATAAATTTTGCAGCAATTATCACCAGCATTGCATGGTTGCATCACAGCTGAATTAGCCGTCAACGTATCCTAGTGATGTCTAGAAATGCTATGCGTATTAGCAATTCCTGTTTCTCCGTAGTGATGAAGCAATCTGTCTAGAAATGAGTGCTACGTGTACGAACAAATGTGTATGAATTCTTTTAAAAAAAGTGCATGATTTTACCGGCGGAGCCTGCCTACCAGGGACTCATAATATGATTTTGTATGAATATATTTTATGTATGACAGTTACTATATTATTATCGTGTCATCCGAGCCGTCTTTGCTGAAGCTGAAAGGATGGCTTTTTACCGACCTACGGCAGTGCCCCAGAAAGGAGAGAAAGAAAGGATAAAGTTCGACCAACAGTGCATCAATACATCATCGCTATATATACGGCCCTATCTTAGTGTTTGCTATTATTGCTAACAGGAGGAAAAACATGTGCATTGGCATCATCACCTACGGTGGATGCTCCTGCATCATTCATTGCAATCATCTTCGGCGGGGAGGCACTGGAACTTGCCCCAGAGTTAAATACGTTGTCATATAATTGGGAACTAGGATGCACTAAACGGAGAGGATAATTTCTGTTCGATCAATCGAAGACCAGCGGAGTGAATACGGAGTAGATAAATAAGTATATGATACTATAATGAGCTATATTCGTCCATATATGTCTGTACGTCAGGTGGTATAAGAAAAGTCTGTTGTGACTTCACTTAGGAATAAAATAACAAATAGGTGGTTGCTGCATCTAAATAGGCAGAGGATACTGAGTGTTTTTTCTTCGACATCTCAGCGATTAGTCCCTCCGTGTTCGCTCTGATTGAACTCCTACTACCCAATGTCCCGTGTACGAGTGCAAAAGAAGCGGATAATTTCCATTCGTCCGACCGACTAAAGGCTCACAGAGCGCATATGGAATGGAGAAATGAATATCCGACACCATCAGTGTCCGACTCCAACTCCGAAAAAAATAAGGAATAAGATTGTAATACTCCGAAACGCATTAGAGAAAACAAAATTAGTTAAAGGAGGTTTTTCTGAAAATTCTTCAAAACCTGGGCCACGAGCTCTTGGCCCACAGCACCAAGGCCCCAAAAGGGGGGAAAACCCCTAAATATGCTACAGCAACCATCGTGCTACAGTAGCAACCGCCTCCTGCTGCTCCTCCTCTCTCAGGCGCCATCCTCCCTGCTGCTGCTGCCGGCTGTTGGGAAGAAGGAGGGGAAGGAAGAGGAGAGGAGCACCACGTGAGGATTTCAGCGAGCTCACACGCGTCTTCTAGGGTAATGATTCATCTCCTCGTTGTTTAGTTCAATTAGATCTATGGTAGTTGTCGTTTAGCAAATCGTCACTACTGCTGTGATTGGAATCAGTAATATGTACCCTTTTTGCTCGTCAATTTTCATATAGTTTAATATAGAATTGGAAGTTAGGGTCTCCTAGAGATTTGTGGGGATTGTCTTAAACTTTCTATAGGTTCTGATATCACCTAATTCAGAGTTGTAGTTTGGGAGATATGTTAGTTTCTTTATTGCTGTCTAGAAATCTTGACGAAATATAATAGTCGTTTTGTTTATTAAATAAGGTTTTGTTAATGGCTGATTCAGGGAGGTCTCCCAACACGACTTTCGTAGAAAATTTCTTCATCTTTCTAGATTGTTAAAGATCATGAATTTTGGTTTAGCCATTTGAAAGATATGAATTTTCTTGTACTGCTGTCCATTCTGCCTGTCAGATTCTAACTTTAGATTTTCAACTGAATATTAGATTCAGATGATGGCAGAATTAGAGGATCTCGCCAACTAGGTTATTGTATATAATTTTGTTACCTTTCTAGAGAATCTGATAATGTATTTTTATGATTTATAGAGCGAAAGTTATGTAATTTATAAGACCATTGTCCAGTGTAGTTCCTGATAGTTTGTCGTCTGATTTGAGTAGATCAAATAGTTAAACCTTGGGTTTTGGGACGGCGTTGTAGAGCGTTGCAAATAGCGTCATGTTACATGTCAATCTTATTTTGAGTAACTTAATTGTGCAGGAGAAGTGGCTTCGAGGTTAGTGACACCTTCCTTGTCTCCTAACGCGTCGCAACGCGAAAGACAAGTACAATTTGAAATGTCTTGACTGTTTATTTATTCATAGTGATCAATGCTCATGCAATGGCTAAACTCTACGAATTGTGAGTGACTCCAATAATACTTGTTTCCTTTCATAGTTGTTATTCCATGCTTCTTTGATAATATGTTTTTCATTACAATGTCTTCATTTATTTATTCATTCGTTCATGATTCACCCACGGAAGTGGGTAATGAAGTCCCGTCATTCCAATATGAGCAAAGAAGTCCCATCATTCCCATATGGGTAAATAAGACCCATCATTTCAATATGGGCAAATTGGGTCCCCGTTTGAAATATTCTTTATACGAGCCTTAGATCCCCGCATTTTGGATAATATGGGCCTGAGTGAACACCGACGGGTGTTCACTGGCTATACCGATATAAGCAGAAGAGAAGAGCATGCATTTTCGTACTTGCATAAGAGTCCTATCATTTTAGTTATGTATTCGAATATTGTGAATGACATGTATTTGATCCATTACTTTCCGTGTTATTCAATTGTATTTGCTGAGTTGTGGACTCACATTTATTGTTAATTGTTTCTTTTAGGTACTTCTCGAGGTAGCGACATGCATGAGAAGGGATAGTTTTGATGCACTTCACACATGATCACCCATGGCAAATTAAATAGCCCGTTTACCTAAATTCTCATGTTCATGCTATTTCTTTTATTCTCAGACTGGGTTCATCCTTTGTGATGATTGATTTACTTGTAATCATAATAGCCAAGTTTTATCATAGATGTTTCGATTTATGATTTTTAAACTTTAGATCTTGATTTAATTCTACTTGATAGAATAAATTGAATGAGTTGATTAGTCTTACATCCTCGTAATGCTGATGAATCATGATGATTTAGATTTATTTGATAAAGAACCGCTCTCATTGTGTACCATTAATCGTTTGGTTCGGTTATTGATTGAGAAAGAGCAAGATTCATGCCTAGGCTATTAATATATGATAGGTGATATTATTTAAATTGACTACTTTTGTAGCTTGTGCTAGTTCTTGTTGATTAGAACTAAATCATTCGTTTTGTATGTCTTGCTAAAATTGTGTTAGCAAGTTGAAGTAAAGTGATTTTGTAAGGTGGTTTAGTAGTATCCTAGTCTCTATGTTGGGCTAGGGATTACAAAGATACAGGATGAGCGATATCTGTCTGTATCCGCTCCAATTGCACCTCTATCAATAGAGGTAAAATTGTGTTAGCAAGTTGAAGTAAAGTGATTTTGTAAGGTGGTTTAGTAGCATCCTAGTCTCTATGTTGGGTTAGGGTATTACAAAGATACAGGATGAGCGATATCTGTGTGTATCCGCTCCAATTGCACCTCTATCAATAGAGGTCCTGGATTTCACTTGATCTTGTGTACACACATTTTATTCAATACACAAGCTTAGGATAATCCTTCACAAAGTTTTTTTTTTATAGGAATTTTCAAAAGTGTGTTATGCTTTGGATCTGAAAAAAATAACCTAGTTTTTTTCACTGACAAATGGCCCCCTCACGAACTGCATCTCAGATAGGCTACTTGTAGTTGTCAGTTGCCAGTAAGTCCCCGGAGAGACGGACATAGTTCACAACTTAGGCCACTGCGGTACGGGAACCTCGAACCACGTTCTGACCCTGTGAAGTGTGAATTGCTCATGGCCACACTTTCTTTCATGAGTGTAAAACGGTTTTCTGGAAGTTTCTGACGCACTACAAGTCTACAACGGCTTCGGGCATGCGGTACAACACCGGTGGGGGCCACATATCACAAGGGCCTGTGCGCGTACCCGTCCTTTTCGCTTTAGTCATCTCATTTTTAGGGAAAACAGGAGTGTCTAGAGAGAGGGGGAAAATATTATCTAATATCAGGTGTAGATCTCCCTCTCCCTCCACTCTTTAATCCACTCTTTAATCTTCAATAAGATCCGTGGGTCTTTCTAAGCCTCATTTTTAGGGAAAACAGGAGTGTCTAGAGAGAGAGAGGGAGAAAATATTATCTAATATCAGGTGTAGTTCTCCCTCTCCCTCCACTCTTTAATCCACTCTTTAATCTTCAATAAGATCCGTGGGTCTTTCTATTCCTAATGGGCCTGACAATCACGGATAGAAAAGAGACCTTAACCAATACCTATCTAATGTTTAATCCTAACTAACTTTTGGGAGTTTTTTTTTTGGGGCTAACAAATTCCTCAACCGATCACGATCTTGCCTTTTTTATTTTTTGGAATTTTGGTGATTGAATCTTTCCTGTTCGCCGCTCCCATTCCATGCATTGGTCTTGCCATACAGTGATTGAGCTTGCCTTTTTTTATTCTTGCCATACCATGTACAGATGAAGCAATCTACCTAAGTTCATGTACTAAAATACCCCCTTGGGTAGTACATGTACTAAAATACTCCCTTAGGTATACATACTACCTAAGTGCATGTACTAAAATACTCCTATAGGTATACGTACTATCTAAGTACATATACACATATGATTGGTTAGAGCCATCTTGATTCTTGACCCTTGCCATGATGAAACCCATGAACATATGTTGTTCCATACTCCAACCGATCATAGCTTTCTACGTGTACGTGCGTCTAGACAGACGAGACTCCCTTAGGTATACATACTACCTAAGTGCATGTACTAAAATACTCCTATAGGTATACGTACTATCTAAGTACATATACACGTATGATTGGTTAGAGCCATCTTGATTCTTGACCATTGCCATGATGAAAACCCATGAACATATGTTGTTCCATACTCCAACCGATCACAGCTTTCTACGTGTACGTGCGTCTACACAGACGAGTTTTCAAAGTTAACGTTCCTCGATCGGTGTCACGTGTGCGTCTTATACACCATACACGACAGGTGGTACCGTGGTATGTGCATGCACAACGATCCCGAGAAACCAGCACTAAGTTCGGCAATTATCTTGTCATCTTTTTTTCTTGAAGATAATTACGCACAATTAGTGGTATGTGTTGGTTTGCTTCAGATGATTAGTGGTGGTATCTGACCCAATAACCCGATCAGGTAAATGGAATTCCGAGGTAGCTGGACGGTGGATATAATGGGAGTAACTACACTTGGGAGTGGTAAAAAGGCTCTCTCTCTCTCTCTCTACTTATAATATGGTAAACTTAGTTGGTCATACAGTAATTAAGAAATTGGATGTGTAATAGCAAAGGTATCAACACCCTATAGTAAACACATTCAACAATTGCAGTAAAAATTATATGGAGTAATATTTGACGTAAGATGCAGTAATTGATACTCGTGTTTTACTGCGCATAACCACTTTAGGTTTTTTTTTTTCATTTTTTTGAACGAGCGTGGAAGTCGAGTATATTACGTGCGTGGGGGCCGCATCATTTGGGGGTGTTTCCCCGCACTACAACAAATCGTATTTTCTCTTTTTGGCGGCGCGCTCAACCCTCAAATGAATGAAAAAAAAACATACTTGCATCCCACAAGGTTAGAGAATACAACTGTTTCTTTTAGTTTGGATACATCGGCCCGCATTCCCGGCAGGAGCAAAGGCGATCTTCGTATTCATCACCCTCCCACCCACCTGCATCCCACAAGGTTAGAGAATACAACTGTTTCTTTTAGTTTGGAGTTCTTCTTCTCTCACGAAGTGGCTTTTTCTAGGGTTTCGTATAGTAATTTAACCCCAAAAACTTTCATAATTTCTTGCTATACTGAGCATTTTTTGGATAGTTTTTCCTCTTCAGATTTTAAGTAAAACAACTCCTCGCATGCAATAATTCATATGATCCTCTTTTTTATTATTCCTTCTTCGCTTTTTGTATCCACGCTCCGACAGTAAATGAGGACATTTGACGAAGTACCCTCTAAGTTTAGGAAGATCACCATCGAGCGAAGTCAGTCGGTGATGGAGATTTACTGTGACCCCTCCCAACTCGAACCCATCGAATCAAGAGCAGTGAACGCATCTGTCGCAAACGCTCGTGCAGGTGTTTGTCGGAAGAAACACCAGAGCAAGAAGAGGAAGGCAGCGGTGCCCGTGACAGACGACGTCGTCACCTTGTCGCCTCGTGATGAGACTACCCACAAGATTGCAACGTTAAGTTGTGCGCATATAGCAGTAAATACGCGCCCTTTTTACAGTAATTCGATAAAATCATAGAATGTTATCTCTTTTTTAATACCAAAAGTAAACCTGAGTCATGAATGCAGTAATTAGTAAGCATGTCGTTAGTAAGATCAATGTTACATCGAATGCAAGCTCCGCGCGATAGGAGGAAGGGACTTTGGACGACATGCATCTAGTGTGCTCCTACCCTCATCGTCGCAACCATCGGTGAGCTTACGATAGAGCAAAGGAATGAGGTCAAGAGGATGGGGTTCGGCAGTCTGCTGAAGTTCAACCTCGAGGGTTTGGAGAAGGGAGACATGTTGTGCTTCCTAATGGACAGGATTGACCCGGTCGAGATGGTTATCAGCACTGGCGGCGGAAGGAGCATCCCAATCACAACTCAAGCCATTAGGTGCGTGCCCAGGATCCCTTGTGGTGGCAGCGACGTGCCGATGGTGACCCAAGTCGTAGGGACCTCAGAGCTAGTCGGCCAAGGCGTCGCCGAGGCTGATGAGAACTCAAACATCAAGAACGTGACACCGATCGCGCGGATAAAGACCAGAGGCACAAAGGTCATGGGCGGACCCACCTAGGGTCATGGGTGTTCAGCTGAACACCCAAAAATTTTGGGCAAAAAATCAATATATATATAGGGTATAATACATGTATATACTTGAAGTTGTGTTGAATTAGTATGTAACGACCTCAGTCTCGTGCCTCGCGCTCAACGCTCGCGCCTCGCATTCTTGCAAATTTCAACCCCGATGGCTCACGCAAGATCGGCGTCGGCGATTGCCCACTTGCCCAATGCCGAATCGAATCGAATGGCGAGCCCAATCAATACACCCCGGAGTCACAAACGCACCCTACTCCCAAGGCCCAAGCTGCCGACTGCTGAGCCCATTTCATCAAACTCAAAGGACCCAAACCCTAAATGGCTAAATCCCTAATCCTTCTCCGTCTCTCACACTGCAACCAGCAGAGGCAACATCACAGCCGCAACAGTCCATCCCCATTCTCCAGTTCTCCAATCTAAATCTCCATCCTCATCCTTGCGGCTTGCGGCGGCGATGGCAGCCTAGCGGGTGAGTGCGGCGGTGGCGGACTCACGGGGAGAACCGGAGAAGCCGAGAAGGGGAGGACCGAGAGGAGGCGAGGACCTAAGGCGGAGGGGCGCTGTGCCGCAGCGGCGGCTTGCTCGCCTGCTCCTATCCTCGAAGACTCTGAGAGTCTGCGCGACCGGGCGAGGCGTAAGCACGCTGCTGCTCTGCCTCTGAGCCTCTGAGGACCCAGTCAAGGGCCGAGGTGCACTGCTCTTCTCCGACTCCGACTGCTCTACTCTAAGCGAGCAAGCCACCACCGTCCAACCGACTCGTCGCCATGCCTGCTGTCAAGTGGTACTTTACTTCCATCTCTCCCTTTTCCCCACGCTCGCGAGCGAGCTCACCTGTCTCGGCGTTTCATGCAGCAGTCGATGCACTAGCACCTAACCCCAACAGGACGCTCAAACACCAGATGCCCAGATCTGGTGGGCGTGCGGATCTGTGAGTTCCTTGGCGGTGCCAGGGCGGCCACTGAAAACCTCCATCATCTTCACCGCCCGATGGAAGCGCGATGGTGCGGCTGCTGGCTTCTGAGCGGCGCGCGGCAACTCCCCGATGTGCCTGCGAGCTCCTCGGCGTCGTGCTCCACGGCGCCCGGCCTCTACTTCTCCATCCTCCACGCTTAGCGCCTCGTCCTGCAGTGAACGCCCTTCCCCTGTGTCATGGAGAAGCTCCAGTCCTACAAGGCCCGTGTCACTCTCAACTTCGAGGTCACCTTGCTTCCTTCCTTACTTCCCCTTCAGATTTCTTATTTGATGCTCACACTTGGCACTTAGGCTGGTAGCATTTTTTTTTTGTTTAATTGAAGCAGTAAGGTGCAAATTGCGGCTTTGCAACTTGCAAGTTAAATGAATATGTGTTGTTTTCTATTAAAATTGGAATTGATTATGCTTGCTTAAATAAATTTCAATTTTCTTTTCTGAGATTTTCTAAGTGAACTTACCATCGTGAGGAAAGCCACCATAGGGGGCTAAGGGAAAGTGAGGAATTAAGATGGGTGATTGAGGCCAGTGCTACAGATGAATTGGGCTAGGGTAGACTAACCTACATAGTGTGTAGAAAATCTCAAAGTTCCTTGAAATATCTATAATTTGCTATTTAATTCATGCCGTTATGATTGTTTATATCGTCCATTTCCTCATATGAAATCATTAATTTCTATATTCATGTACTTTATTATATATACATGTATCGTCGTATCAATGTTTTTTTTTTGGAAAATGATATTTCACGGTATCGGTGTATTAGTATCGGCATATCTGGATAACCTAGCTCCAAAGTCTGAACACTCATCTTAAAAATTCTGGGTTCGCCACTGACAGAGGCGCTAACGATCAGGTGTTTTTTCCTCCTCGTATTCAACAAGCTCCTTTTTCCGACGACCAACATCAACATAATCGGGAAGGACGCTCTGCTGATGAAGGATCTTGACAAATTCGACGGTGTCAACTGGTACAAGGTCGTCGTCGACGACCTTCGTGGGGTCCACCTGCAGCTAGAAACTAGAACAAGAAGGACAGTACCACCAAGTCTATCAGCGGACACGCCACCTTCATGCTTGTAAGTTACACAATAAACTTATTCGTTGCATCTAGTAATGTACACATTGATAAACAGTAACATATGTAGAACAGGATCATAGTAATTATCAGTCTTAGATCCCAGTAAAACAGATCGCACACACTAGTAATTTTATCGCACATAAAACAAGGTCTAACACACGTTGTAACAATATGCTCCAACTGAATTTGGCTCTTAATCACTATTAGTATATCGACAGATCTAGCGCAAGAATTTGGCACACCAAACAATGAACAAAACATCAAATGCCTTGACAAAGAAGGCATCAGCTAGAGACAAATACCACACCCCCATGCTATAGGCCAAGCCACCTGCCCCAATCATACAACCCATGTCCATCCCCCGGTCCCCCAACTTTTCTCTGCCTTTCTAGCTACAAGATTATTTTTAAAATCATGCTGATTTGATTAATTTATCCCTAAAATCATTCCAATATGTGGCGAAAAACAGCTGATTTCTGGAGGTTCATGCCTTAACTTATGGGTTCAACAAAAATAAGGAGCTAAAAACAGAGTCATTTACACTTTGTCGCAACTCAGAGAACAGGAAAAGTTGGAACTGTCTCTTTCTATTCTAGAAATGCATCATAAACCAAGTTCATCGTAAACAAAGTTCTTATCAGATTGGAACTTCAAGTGAATGGAATACACTTCATATGGCCGAGCAATAAAACAATGGAATTTACACGGATGGGATGTCTGTTTACATAATCCTCACCTTTGCAGGTTAAATTCAGAGCTGTACTGGCACACAATCTGCCATTCCTTTGGGGTTGCTGCTTCGCTTTCTTCACATCTCTGTCAGCTCACAGAGCTCCAAATCATAAGTTATTTGTTCGGTTGATCACATCAGGGACGCCCTTGCCAAGCCTCATGAGTGGCCAACAGCAATGCTATACAACAGTTCGTTCTCTGGTGGTCATGTCATACTCACACTCGCACATCACCAATGGTCTTCCTCTCGAATTCCCGCACAGCATCAGCCAGGCGCTTCATGCTGTCATCGAAATACCAGGGTGTCTTCTCGGACCACGTTACGCCACCCTTGGGTGGTATGGGCACAAACTCACGGCACACCTCACCAAGCACATTGATGGTGTTATGGTAGTGGTAGTACCTGATGAGGTGCTCCGTCTTGTGCGTGGTGTTCCCAATAACGTTCTCCGACATATGGACACCTGTGGCATATGCATTTTTGGCCTGGATCGCATACTTCCTGTCACGCCTCACCCCAGTGATCGAATTCCGGAAAACCAGCTTCTCAAAACCCCATTGACTGCAAAAGTTTAAAGTAAGAAGAATTAGTCTTTTATAAATAACCATAGCCAAATTAATGTAACAGATGTAATGCAACTAAGACTGCAAGAAGGGCATAGTAGGATTCAGCAATTGCATTACCAAAAGTAACCTAGATTCATAAATCGGAGACTCGAAAACTCTGATTACCACTATTGTTTTCTTTGGGCAACTGAAAACACAAAATACAACTTAAAACCAGGCTGCATTGCAAAACTCCAGCTCCAATTCACTTAGATTAGCGTGGCATTGCAAGAATGCAGCAACATCAGAAGCAACCTAACAACCAAATTGACCCTTTTAGTCAATAGAAATGACATAACAAGCTACATTGTGATTCCCGATTCCTAATTCGGTGATTCCAGTTCAAAAGGTCACAGTAATATACCAATTTTCCAATAATGCAGTAATTGTATGCGTAAAAGAAATAATCCCTCTAGCAAACCAGCATATTTGGGCCAAGAAACAGTCACCTACTTGGAGTAGTCGATCTCGGGATCGTTGGGGTCCCGCGCGCACAACCTGCTCGACATGGGGTTCTGCTCGATGGTGAACTGCGTGTAGGGCTCGAGCTCGGCGAGGACGCCCTCGAGCGTGCGCCCGTCGGGCAGGAAGATGTATTCGTCGACGTCGAAGAAGAAGGTCCACTTCGCGGCGTGCCGGTACCGGTGCAGGCAATCGTTGACAACAAGGAACTGGTTGTAGTACCACCCATCGTACTCCGCCTGGGCGCGCACGTCCTGCAGAGTGGCGCGGCCGGCGCGCACCCATGGCTCCAGCGCGGCGCGCACGGCGGGGTCCACCCCGCCGGCGTCGTGGAACACGAAGTGTGAGCGCGGGCCGAAGAAGCGCGCGTGGTACGCCATCCACTCCCGCACCCGCGCCGCGCTGAGGTTGCCGTACAGCGAGGAGCCGCAGTAGAGGTACTCGTACCTGTGCGGCGGCCGGAACGCGGCCTCGTCGTACGCCCCGGGCGCCTCCTCCAGCGCCACGATCCGCTCGTGCCGCCCCGTCGACGGGCCGTAGTAGGCGTTCAGCACGAGCGTGCCCCCCGCGTTGTTGGCGTTGGGAACCCGCGCGAACGTGCAGTTCACCACCACGACGGTGTACACCCGGCCGTAGCCCCAGTCCGGGAGCATGTGGTACGTCTTGGCCGCGCGCATCGGCCGCGCGGGCGCCGCCGACGAGGAGGAGGAGGCGTTCGCGCTCGCGCCCTTGTTGGGCACCCACTCGCAGCGGAACCAGGGCTTGCCGTAGACGTGCGTGGGCTTGGACGCGAGCCCGATGACCGCGAAGGTGTACGGCCCGCCGCGGTACGCGCCCATCTGCACGAACAGCGCAGCGGCGCTACCCACCGCGCGGAACTCCCGCCTGTTGGGGTCGGGCGCCGCAGGCTGCTGGTCCTGTTTCGGCAATGAGGAGGCACTCGAGTTGGAACTGGAGGTCTTGGCGTGGACGGCGAGCGGGCGAGGCGGCGAGGTGTTGGTGACGGCGGCGGAGGCGGCCGGGTGGGGGCAGACGGAGAAGGGGGAGGAGAGGAGGGAGTGGTAGGGGCGGAGCTGCCAGGCGGCTGTGAGGAGCATGAGCACGGTGAGCGCGGCGAGGAAGGGCTTGAGGTCGAAGCAGATGAGCGCGGGGGACGGGCCGGTCGCAATGCCGCCGCCGGCCGCGCCCTTCCCCATGCTTTGCTCTCTCTCGCCCTGCGGCGGCTGGGAGTGGGAGTGGGAGTGCGTGAAGAGCGGTGAGGATTACGCGAGCCGCGGCTGCTACCTTTCCATTGGTGGATTAATAATTAATTCGCTGCTTTTTGCCGAAAAGTGAAAGTTCTGGGGCTGAATTGATGGCTTTCTCTCGGGTCTCTCTCCTCGGTTTGGAATGTTTTTGGGTGGTCTCTTTAGTAATAGAAGCTACTGGACGCATCCTTGCCTAGCCGTAAACAACTGAACTGAGCGTGAACAATAACTCAATGAGTGGGAGTTTATGCTGCCACTATATCCAATGGGTTTGTGTTTGTCAGAACTGGTTCAATCTCCCGTCAATCAGATTGCTAGCGTTCCATCTTTTTCAGTTAGCATCGTCCATGGCAGAAATCGAGCGGTACAACTGTGAGGAGGTTAGTGGATGCTATACTTTCAAACATTTTAGATTCTGTCTTACTCATTCATATAGATAATTCATGATTTAAATTTAAATTTTTGGTTCATCCACGTAAATCTCGTCTAGAAATGGACTTTCCAAACCAACCTTTAACGTGGTTTTTACCATGCCTGTATTGTCATATTGTGTCAGCTTTCGGTGGCACAACCGCACAATGCCCCAAATAAGGACAACACGGTGGATATCACTGTATCGCACGGCGCCGCACCCATCCATCCACGGTCATTTTTCCCTCCGCTCACAGCGAGTGAAAACAGTACGTTGCGCCAACAGTTCGGCACTGCAGATTCAACAGAGGCGTCCCTCCCCACCTCTGCGCACCGCAACGGGTCAAACTCAACGGCGTGCGGTGCGTCCGTGGGTAGCACAGCACCGCGCGGAACGGGCTCTCGGACAGCACGAGCAGGTGTCCACGAGGACGGGAGCGGAACGGGCCACGCGTGGTGCCGACTAACCCAGACCCTAAGCAGACGTGGAACCAGCCGCGCGGCCGCTTCCGACTCGCAAATCCCTTCCGCCCCGCGCCGGGCCGTGCGGCAACGGTCACCGCGTTCGCGCGCGCGCGGCAGCTCGGGGTCTCATCATTCTCAGTTCACACCAAGCGGGCGGCGCGGCGCCTGGTGGTGTACACGTACCAACGAACCAGTAGTTGCGCAATGAATAAAGCGAGCGGGGGAGGCTACAGTCCGAAGCCTCCGAACCGAGCCTTTTTCCGCGGCGGACGTCATCTGATCGTCCCACCACTGCTGTTTATTGGTGATGCGTGCATGTGTATATGCCGAACCTACTACTAGTGTTCATGTGTATATGCCGAACCTACTACTAGTGTTCATTGGGTCTAACGTAGCGGTCGCCTTTTTGGTGTACCATGGCCTGCTCGAGGACTTTTTTTTAAAAGTAATCTAGTTTTTATTCAGTACCGTAGTAATAATATCACTTTTTTTATTTTACAGGAATAATCATTTGTCAAGTAGCTCAACCGTTGAACGACTTAAACACTTATCGCTTATCGGTTGGTCCTAGTGTACAGGTCGCTTAGCTAGCAGGACATACATGTACACCATTGGACGACAAGTGTCAAGTCGTTTAACCGTTAGGGAACTTTTTTATTAATTAACTTTTTTTAATTTTTATTTTAAAGTTAACCCACGGCGAACTTTATTTCAATTCTGATATTTTTGGTCATACCACCACTCGTAGCATGACAAAACAACATTGTCACGCCATAGGATAAGTTCTAAAAATAGCACTTTTGGTCACGCCATCACCTGTGGCGTGACCAAACCACACTGTCACGCTATGGGTGATGGCGTAACAAGAGCTCCCCCGGATATGGGTTGGCGTGACAGTGTTGTTTTGTTACGTCACAGGTGGTGGCGTGATCAAAAAGGTCAGAATTGGAAATAAAGTTCACCGGAGTTAACTTTAAAATTAGATTTAAAAAAGGTTAATTAATAAAAAAAACAACTAGCTCTATTTCTATTAAAAAATATTATTATTACTGTATTTCAGGATAAAAACTAGCTTATGTATTAAAAAAAAAATCCTTCTCGAGCGTCTCATTGCTTGGCATGCATTGACCGGATATCTCTCCCTGATCTAAAGTTGCAAGAAATGGTGTGTTCCCGTTGAGTCCTTACGGAAAGTCCTCCGCTCCGTGTCCTAATCTACTGTGTTCACCAGCATTGTTTTAGTATAGATGCAGAAATAGGACTTTCCTGATCTTTTCTAATACTGGATCTTCATGTTATTTCATGAATGAATTACCTTTCCAACTTAGTTTTGTGCTTTACCCATGAATCTTCACATGCACATGTATCCATTTTTTTTATTTATTAATTAACCTTTTTTCATTTTATTTTAAAAGTTAACCTCAGTGCACTTTATTTCCAAATCTGACCCTTTTGGTCACGCCACTACCCATAGTGTGATAAAATAACACTGTCACGCCACAGAATAGGCCCGCAAAATAGCACTTTTAGTCATGTCACTGGTCGTGGCGTGACCAAACAATACTGTCACGTCACCACCCATAGTGTGACAAGAGTTTGCTCCAGCATGACAGCGTTGTTTTGTCACGTCATGGGTGGTGACATGACCAAAGGGGTTAGATTTGAAAATAAAGTACGCGGTGGTTAACTTTAAAATAAAATTTTTAAAAAATGTTATTTAATAAAAAAAATCTCATGTTTCATTCTACAGTTACACACCCCTTTCTGGGTTCTATAGAGTTCTTTCAGGATTCTTAGTGGGCATCAAGCAAATTTTACTTGATCAGGAGCTTAATCTTTTTGTGCTGAAGATTAAGGCAAAGGTCTATGCCCACATCTATTACTAAATTCGTCCTATTTGTTATTCACTTTTCATTCCACTCAAGGGTTTCCTAACGCCTCATTTTTCTGTTTACTCAGTGGATTCCCTCTCTTGTTGCATTTATCTCCATTGTTGTAAGCTTCTTTCTGAAGGAATCAATGTCATACCTTCCAATCATACTGTCTGGCAACTACATCAGTTGGATTTACCTGCGTTACTTCCAAAAGAGGCTACAAGCAGGACAAAAAGGGAACCCAAGTGACGAATTATCATTCTCAAGCTT
Source organism: Phyllostachys edulis (assembly GCA_036346405.1). Lineage (NCBI taxonomy): Eukaryota > Viridiplantae > Streptophyta > Magnoliopsida > Poales > Poaceae > Phyllostachys > Phyllostachys edulis. Next base: position 40,889,340 of record CM070555.1, on the reverse strand, counting down.
CTTGCTCTAAAATATTTATTTTGTTTTATATTGTACGATAGGTTCGTTTATGGACCTATACCTTTGGTTCTTGCTCTAAAATATTTATTTTGTTTTATATTGTATGATAGGTTCTCTATTAATGGGAATGAATGCTTGCTGCACTTTGGGTTTCCCTTAGCTAATTCAGTGCTGGGATTAATATGATGGTACCGACTTCAGTTCAAAATTTGTCAGTGAAATGGTGATGCACATCAATAGAAAAGAAAGGTGCTAGATTCATTTGCTCCCATAGTTCACAGCCTATGTCATTGTCCAAAGGATGAGGTACCTCTTATCCCTTTTACAATGGTAGTCATTCAACGTGGCTTTACCACACAATGTTAGTGTGTTTTAGTACGTTCTAGGCTCAACGTTTAGTTGCACATGCTGTTATTGTCGTTTCAAGTTTAGCTTTTGGCTTCAAGAAATAGAAATTTCAAAAAATTTAGTTTATCGTGGTTCATCACGATGTTATACATGAAATTACAAAATGGTTGGATCAGTGTACGAGATGAGTTGTGCACCAAAACATGCCACCGTTACTATTCCTTTTGTAGGGACTTTTATCTGGGAGTGCCATATTTCAGATCAGTGTGCGTCTTTATATGTTAGATCAGTTTCTTTTTTACTGATTGTGGCCGTTGATTAGTTCCTCGTCTTTCATATACTGCACATAGAATTACATTGTGTCATATTAAGCACCCTACACCGCGCCAAACATCCTATGTTCCACAACCGAGCACGGCGTAGCGCGCCTCACCACCCGTAATAACTGGAATGGAATAGTGTTACACTTTGGTGCGTGCTTTGGCTTTGGTCTGGTCGTTTTCGCCGCGTTAGTTAAAGCGTTTCTTTAGCCGCGAAAGAGATTGATTTTGCTGGGAGGGACTGCTTTCTTTTTTTCACTGTCTCTTCTTTTGCTTCGTTTCAGCAGAATCAAAGAATCGGATAAAGCTAAGTAATCCTTTCGGAAAAGGTTAATAACTAAATTATGCCTTGCGACCGTCAAGTTCTATTCGGCATTCATAATTAAAGGTTTCGATTAATGAATTAAGCTGTGAGCGCTTGATCTTTCTTCTACAATCCTATGTCTGGAAATAGTGGAAGCGCAGGAGTGTACGCGAGCTGGATTTGATTGGCCAACAGCTGTCTTGATTGGTCTGTGCAAGAAATGCCAATTCATATAGTATGCATCTTCAACGATGCTGATCAACCATGCAGCAGTAGCACCAGAGATATTTGAGCCCTTAGGCATAGGTTTAAGGTTAGTTTTGTATTGTAGTATTAAGCTTCTCAGTAAACGACAATTTGCCCCTAATTAGGACGTTCTAAGCATTTTGAACGAAACATAACCTTTTGCTTTCCTTTCTTGTCCTGGCTCGTGCGTGCTGATGAGACACGCCGTCTACTCCAGGAAGTAGCTCGAGAAGTCATGTCTCGTTAGTGCTCTACAATCTAATTTGGCTCCAATGACTTAAATCGCCAATCACACGCACACTTTAATCCACACCGCCTTCTACTCCATAGCCATTAATCTACACGAAACAAGAGCGAGGACTGAAGAGTTCGCCACACTTGCAGGGCGAAGTACACTGGACGATACATACACCTCAAAGCTAATGCAACTTGCTGTTCCCCTTCCCAAAAGATAGATGCCAAGTCTCTTCTCTTTTGTGACCTTATTAATGGCCTTTAATCTACATCTTGTACTTCAGCAAACCTACAACTGCGGCAGATTGTTTTAGGGCCATCTTTTAATGAAAAGATGAGTGTGCCTTTGTTAGGAAAAGATCAGAAAAGACTAACTGATGTAGTACTCCTAGAACAATTTACTATGGTCATATGGAGTACGGGCAAGCTTTAAGTGCCATTAGGTTCAACAACCCCGGCTCACATTTACGCACACTTAACCGCACAGATGCACATGTATCTGTTCCATTTTTATCTGCTCCCTACACACTTTGGAGCGTGAAGTGCTCGGGGCAATCAGTGTCCGGTGCTAGTACATGCAGCGAGAATTGCTTTGTAGCGGAGCCAATCGGATACAAATTATCCGTTTTATTTGATTATCGTAGTTAACAGGATACAAATATGACTTATATTTCTCCAATTAATAATTTCTCTTCTATTCATATTCGTATCGTTATTCTCATTTGCATAAAAAATATAGATACGAATATGGTATGGACTTTTGTCATCCGAAATGTTATTTTATCCGTACTATTCATATTTTTATCTGAATTCGATAAAACAATATACATATTTTATTTCAGTATGGCTAATTAGTTGGATGAGTATTTTTAGTTTAATGTGAATTAATGTTTTAGGTGAAATATATAAACTAGAATTATTAAGTGTGTTATGCACAAGGATAATGTATCATAAATATCTTGCCATTACATAAGTTACGAGGATAGCCAAATCCGACTGAATTGAGTACGTATTCGATTTGTATTCATATTTGTTACCACATTCGAGTCGTATTTGCATTCGTATTTGTATTAAAAATATTCAAATTCGTATTTATATTTGTTTTAAAAAATATATAAATACAAATATAAAAAGATAACTATTCGATTCGTATTCGATCCGTTAACGCCCTAGAGCTTTGGAGACTTTTTGGCCGAAATGGCGAGTTTTCATTTAGTATTTCTGTAAATGGCAAGTGGCAAACCAGATTTGCAAAAATTGGTCAATCACGTCGCTTGCTATCAAGACGGTGGTCGTCGTGCGTGAGTTTTTTTTTAAAAAACGCTCCTTGCAACAACGACTATAGCGATCATTGCAGATGGCCTTTGTGTGGTAGCACCTCAGTAGCGTAGTTTTTTTTCTTTTCTAAAACAATCATTTAAATATACTTTTTTTGTATGAATTTTTAAATATAGCAAATGAGCTCCAAAAATTATGAAATATTTTTTAGCGCCTCCTAATACAGTGTGCTTATTTTTTTAGTTTTTCCAAATTTTATCCATTCTGCATTTGTCTCGAAAAATCATTTAATTATTCTGTTTGTAGGAATTTTTGAGAAAAATTTAGAATGGATAAAATTTTAAAATAATTACGCAAGAAAGTACACTATGTTAGGAGGCTACACAAATATTTTTATAATTTTTGGAGCTTATTTGCTATATTTAAAAATTCATACAAAAATATATTTAAATGATTTTTAAAAAACAATTGTCATAGTGGTCCGTATGACATGACTACAAGTTTTTTAAAAATATATATATATATATATATAACTCACCGGATGAGCTTTTTTTTTTAAAAAAAAATAAAACAAAAAAACTCACCGCACAGTCACCATGCGGCAGCGGGCGACGTGGCGGTCTGCGAGGCCCTGCCACACGGCGGTCGTTTGGCAGGATGCTATTTTTACAAATACCATTTGATCACTGCTATTTCTATAAATACCAAACGAAAACTCGAGCTTTGGATGGGTTGCTTCCAACCAGAGCTTCTCTCGGGACGAACAATACAAAAGAGCCGAGGCGTATTCAGGCCTTGTTTCCAATTGAGATGTGCCCTCCTGACTTTGTTTGCAGTTGCAGGCAGAAATGTTTCCTAGGGAGTAGAAATCATGAAAAGTTTTGCTCAAAAAAAAGAGAGGAAAAGCTTGTCCTGCTTGGTTGCAGGATGCAGGCTGGTCAGAACTCATAAACTTTGCAGATGCTGAATTGTTTACTGTTGTGACGGATAAGGGCACGTACAATAAATCCATGGCAGGCCAAGTGGCAGCGTCCTAAGACGGAGTATTCCACGTCGGCTTCAGTCATTCCACAAAATTTTCTTATCCAATGTATAGTGCGTAGTGGCTTCAGTGGTGGTATGAGATATTTGTATTTTAGCCTTTTATTTTCATATCAGTCCTCATGAAATTTGAATTTATATACTCGTCAAAATATTTACACTAATCCTCAAAAATAAAATAAATTACATATTGCCCCAGGCCCACCTATAAGTCACAAATATCACATCCTCACTCCATAACCGTAGTCCCTTCCTCCTCTCCTCTCTTCCTCTCTCTCCCCACAATCCCTCTCGGCCTCTCCTCCCGTTCGACCGCCGCGGTGGAGCTCCCTTTCTCCACTCGCCACTGCCAGGATCAGTCGCCCTCGCTCTGCCTCGCATTCTCTTAGCAGGGCGACAAGGTGCTTCTCTCTCTTCCCCTCCATGACCACCCTCTTTGTCACGACCACATTCTTTTTCCCTCAAGCCACTAGAGCTTCTGCAAACCATCCCTTTTCCCCATCTCCTCTCTACGGTGGCATCTAATCCAACGTGGACATGTGAGGCCACCAGCCACCATGGAGCATTTGTACATGCCCTAATGCAGGTCTGATAGGATATTGGTTAAGCACAATGCTACAACTAACCGTTCTAAATGGCCATCCTTACCATTACATCGTGGACTCTGACACTAATTGGATTGCTCATGGAGACAAAGGGATGTCTGAACTCTAAACCAAGCAAGTGGCAAAGCCTTCTTGAATGTTATGTTTCTGTCATAGCTACTATTGTTGGATCTTTGAGGGCTATTTGGTAATTTATTATTTTGAGAAAAGAAGAAATAGAAATGGAAAAAGGAAATTGGAGGTGGGGCTCACTTGCCGATTTTGATAGGAAGTCCAACCCTATCTTCACGCGGCAGTGGGTGTGGCTATGAAGGCGAGCAAGGCGGCGGCGCAGGAGGCGCAAGCAAGCCCGGGTGCTTCGAGCGCCGGCTGCTCGCAGCCACCGCATCGCCCGCTCCGGGTCTCCTCTTCAAAAGGCCGTCTCCTCCTCCTCTTCTCCACACCCGAAGATCAGTGAGTTTTCCCCTTTTTGAAGTTCTTCTCCACCTTCGGATTTGGTTTCAGCTTTGGGGCTTTGGAGCTCCTGCACCGCCGTGGTTATCCCGGCGCCATTGGTGGTGAGCTCCGGACCTTCTCCTTGCGCATCTCGCTGGTTCCTTTCTTGCGCCCTCTCCTTTGTTGGGTGTGTTGTGATATGACTTAGCGCTTGTGCAATTGGAGCTTGAGTTCCAGTCGGTACTAGCTTGATCTTGGTGTGGTGGATGATTTGGTTTTGGGTAATTGGTGCTTTCAGCCGGTGCATCTTGATTGTGGTTCTTGTGCAACATCCCCTGTACCTCGTCTTCGCACACTGGTGTATTCCTGGTTTGTGAAGTTGGCATTGTATCTCTGTCTACCTCGTCTAGTATTTGCGGCACATCGACGTGATTGGTTTTCTGAGATAGCGCAATTCGTGTGCCTTGCCTGGTTCTACTCGGTGGCTTCGAGTGCCATCCGCTTTGTGAGTTTTCTGGTTTTTCATTTTGTGCATCACTTTGCATGTGTGTTGTACTAGTCAAAATCTGAAATTGTGATTAATTGGATTGATACTAGTACCGGGAGATATTGCTTAGTGATTTTGTGGACTCGGATTAATGCTCAATAAGGATGATTGATATATAATGAAATTGATTTGATAGCTAGATCAGACTTGAGTTTATTGCTTGGCCTACTGTTGTCAGTTCATCTCATTCTGGTGGCTCTGTCGTTTTTAGTAGTTTGGTTGTGAGTCTTGTAACTAATTGAACTTGATCTTGTTCTGTGATCTATGTGCACTATTAGATGGTTCAGTTGTGAGTCTTGTGACTAATTGAATATTTTTGTGTACTGTTATATAAGTACTGTCCTACTAGCCAAAAGGCTAAAGTGTTAAATTGTGATTCTCTTGCACCTGATGCTGTGCATCGATAGATGCGGCGCCCCAACGTCAACGGTGCGGATGCCAACGCAACTCTTGAGGATCGGGTGGATCGTTGAGCGGTAGGTCATGTCGTTGCGGACCACGAAGTCCTAAACAGGCAGCCAACGCCTCTTGGTGATCTCCCCAAAGGCGAACGCCGCGTACCGCTGATTCGCAGTGTTGGTGATATGCTCTAGAGGCAATCATAAAGATGATTGTGTCACGTCTATGTTTATGAGTTATTGAATAAGTGTTATTCTATTCCTTGATTGAATCATCAGTTATAAAGATCAACGAGTATGTGACTTGTTGGTGAAGCTCTTTTAACTTATGATGATGTCATTCTAAAAGTATCCCTAGTCGAATGTCACTGGTCGGGACACTAGTGACTGTACGACCAGCACATGTATTGATTGCTGACCATGTTTCACTGGTCATGGATATAGGGATATCGAATCAATAATGTGAACACATGTTGGAGAACATGGGGTTGGATTGACTTACCTTGAGACACTGTTGAGATTGTTATGATTCTATGTGTCGTCAGTTGGTCTCAAGCAATGATGATGTATAATCTTTAGACCTGAGATCAGCATGGTTCCCTATATGTGTAATAGCACTCTTAGGGGTTGCCAAACGCTACTCGTAACTAGGTAGTTATAAAGGTAGCTTTCGGGTATGCTATAAAACATGCAGAGGGATGTGACTGGTCGGATATGAGATTTGCCCCTCCTAACATAACAGGAGAGATATCTCTGGGCCCTCGATGTGGTCGAATAAAGAAAGTGCATGGCCATGCCACTAGTGATCGAAGTGTTCGACCACGTGTAGTTATCCGACACTCGATCGAGAAAATATTGAACAGTCCATGTATGACACTACATCTCAGCTGGAGTTCAACCAGATATCGTGAGGCAAAGGGAGAATATACAAGAAGATCTTTAAGTTCAATCAGATACGGACTAGTCGTATGGATGATAGAAATAATCATGTTGCTAAGTCATATGTTTCCATTGCGTGTTTGTTTCCATTGTATGTTTTGTCTGAATCTGTTTTGAATTTGTTCTCTGCCAAAAGTTCAGAGTTCAGCAAGAAGTTCAGAACTCTGACAGAAGTTCAGATTTGTAGTTTGCTTTCAGGGTAGTGTGATTCAGTCCATGATCTGAGTTGTGGGTGATATGACCGAGTCACGGGTGTGTTACTAGCCCTCTAGAGCACCACAAAAGAACTTCAAACCAACGAGGAGAAACGATCAAATACAATACAAAGGCTAGAGTGGCTGCATTATATTAAGGGGTTAGGCGTTACATGACTCCTGAACATAGCATATAGGCCATGCTAAGCCACGACACAAGATACAAACACAACGTCTATGAAAGGAGGAAACAGAAAGTGCTTGCAACCAAAAGACTGCCTAGCAAGCACTGCTAGCTAACCTAGACTAACACGACGATGAAGATCTCGTGCTCGAACTCTCCCTCCTGGAGAGGCTGAAAGTAGTGGAAGGGCATCTCCACCAGAAAATCCTCATGCATCTGGAACAGGTGGTTGCAGGCGAAGCGTGTTGCGTCTTGGACTACTTCAGAACAGCTACTCTGGGGTGTAGCGGGTCGGAAGATGTGAGCGTCGAACTCGCCCTCTCTAGCATAGAGGAAAACTTCCATGGTCCATGACTCTTGATCCATGGCTTGGGTCTTTCGGCCTCTGAAGATAGGATGGCGGTTGCAACCCAGGTGCACCATGAGTTGGCGAAGAATGTCCACACGCTCATCTCCGTCTACTTCATGGGAGAAAAAGTCCCAGGGGCCATCGTCGGAAGGGGTAGCTATCTACAATTTTTGGAAACAGGAGAAAAGATCAGAACTGAGTAAAAACTCAAGTGAAGTCAAAGTAAGTAAAGAACTAAGAATGATAAGAAGGAGCAATAAATACACTATATTTTAACAAATCTTTTCTTAATTTTTGAAAATAGGACTCAAGTCCTTAGGGCTCGACCAATCTAGCTAGGGTTCCTACAGTCGTATGCTCTGATACTAGTTCTGTCGGACCCGGATTCTGAGAATTCAAGTCCTCTGTGAAAACACTGTGCTATTCTCTGGATTAGTAGCTAGCACTCACAGACACATCACTGAATCAAATTATACATAGCGTAGATAAAACCATACTATTCGTTAATTAACACACAGAGTTTACATAGACCGCATCGGGTCGGGTTTTACAAAAGGACCGAACAAGGCCAAGGATTACATTACAAAAGCGGAAACGACAACGGAAGCAAAAGGGGTTAGAGCACATCTCTCCATAGGCAAGCGACTAGGGAAACCCGTGTGCGTTCGATATTAACCAATGACTTGGATAATATTGGGTGCACACAAGCACCAACGGAGTCAACTAGACTGGGGCAAGACTAGAACAACTAAGGACTAGACTACGCTTCATTCATCTCCAAGGCCTCCAACTTCAGGATTCTCGTAGTAGTCGTAATCCTCCGGATTTCCTGCTTCTGAGGGTTTTGGGGGAAAGAGCGAGAATGAGCACAACTTCCGTGCTCGCGAGCCAACTCCCAATGTAATAATATACATGCAAGGCTAAACAAGGATGGATCAATTTCTTTAATTTGCTAAAGCAATATTTTCAAATACTCATAATTACAAATTCCTATCACTTAACATTTTAACAAATTGCATTTTATAAAGAGAGTAATTGTGCAATATTTGTAACAGCAGAGGCTACCTCCGCCTTATGCTTATTTTGATTGGAGTTACCTCTATTATTACCACCACTAAGCTCGAAGGCTCAGGTAAAATCCAACACAGGGCTAGGTGAGCTCTCCACATTTTCATACCACCCACAAGGTTTTTGAAATAGAACTAACTCGAGTTAAGATTCCCATGTCCGCCTTTGACCGTAGGCGCGGCTGTTTAGACAGTTTAGACTCTGCAGAGGTTGTACACTTTACCCATAAACGATAGTCATACTCATTACCCTACACGATTCCTTAGTCATGTAGTTGAGCGACCGTCACAGTAACCTTTCAAATTACCTCACCCCTTCCATCATCCCACCGTATGGGCCGCAATTGCGGTGGGTCCCATACGTTTGTGCGGGTTGTCACCCCTACGACTAGTCGTAGCAGGCACTTCACCCTTCTTTAGGTGTCCCATTCAAGTTGGACCGCGTCCATACTAGCACAGCTCTCTTAGTGAGATGACTTTCAGGGTTTAATAAATTTACTAAGCCAAGTTGCACTTTGCAGACTTGTGGTTGTACTTGTTTTACACAGGAGGTCATGACAAGATTAAGTCCTTAGGGGTTATCTGGGTGGTTTATTTCACACATCAACTCTTTGGGCTACATTAGTACCCATCCACATTATACCATTCACAACCAACATTCTTTGGGCTACATTAGCACCCATTCAACACATCATCCGCCCAGACATTTAACAAAGAATTAGGGTTTTTTAGGAGTAAAATACATCAACTCAACCATCTCAGTCATTTCCCCACAATGACTGTCCAAAACCATTTTCATGTTTAAAGGATGATGTTTGGGGTATTTAATGTCCCGGTACTTAAGCAAGACTAGCATGTCGCTTAAGTACAACCTATAACTAGTATTAACCATATAGTTACTAGGGTGACATGGAATAATGGATTCAAATAACAAGGGATGGCATATTAATTTAATTAATCTTCAAATGGGTATTTAACTAACTTAAGCTTTAACATACATTTGATTAAAGAATTAAAGCATGCAATTTTGGTTAATCTAAATGAATTTAATTTGCATAAAATGTAGGCTCAATATGATCAAAGTATTGACTCACCTTGGATATAGGTAAGAGGATCTTGATATTCTTGTGCTTGATCAACTTGGAGATTCTCCGCGTCTTCAAATCCTAATCAGACGAATGTACCGGAAAAAGGCACAAACACGCAAAGAGAGCAATTAAATAATAAAGAATAACAAATGAACTCAAAATTGAACAAGACCTATGCTATTAGCAAGATCTTGAATTTACAAAATTTTAGAAACAAGTTTCATAATTTTTGGAGTTATAACGGAGGAGAACGGAATTTACGAAGATCAGAAGGGAATTAGAAAACAAAGGGAGGAGAAAAGCTGACAGTGGGGCCCACAATTCAGTTACACTGGCACAGAAACCCGTGCGTGGACTTGGTCCACCTGTGTGCGCACGGGGCACAAAGTCTGGACAGTGGCCGGGCCCGCCAGTCGGTCACAAAGGGGGGTTAGGACACCAATTAGATGGGCTAATGAATGGTTAGTAATTAAGTCGGAGTTCAATTAAGGCAATGATTGATTAACCCTTAAGACAGGGGTTAGGGGAAATAAATGAGGAGCTGCTTGTCCAAAACCGACAGCAAAACAGGGGCGCTCTCGGGTGGCTGGCGGTGTGAGCTCGTCGCCGACGCAAGGAGGGAGGGGGGCGCCGGGGGAGGCCAAGAATGGGATGCCCTGGGGTCGGCGGTCACGAGGACACCGGCCAAGGGGCTGGAAATGTGGAGCGGCAACCTTTGTGGAGGAAGGCGGTGGCGGCGTCTGTGCACAAGGCGCCGGTGGAGTGGCGCTGCAGAAGAGGAAGCGCAGCAGGCAGTGCCTGCCATGAGGAGGGCCTGAGCGGTCGGTGAGGCGTGGTGGTCTAAGGTGGTTCTGGCGGCGACTGGGCAAAGGAAGAGGGCGGCGGCGGCTGTCTCGGCGAGGAGGGAGTAGGGAGGAGGGTTTGGAAACCTCGCGTTGTAGGGCATCCCGTGACGCGATCGGCCGGGGCGGCGGCTCACCGGCACGGCGGTGGAGCGGGGAGGCGGCGTGGCCAAGGGAGGAGCGGCGCTTTCTTCGACTAGAGCTTACCAGGAGCTCAGGTGCGGCGTGGGGAAGCAAGCAAGGCGCAGGCGCTTATAAAGGCCACGGCGAAGCCGGTGCGAGCGCGATTGGCGCTGCGCGCGTGCTGCAGCGTGACTCGAGCCGACCATAGGAGCGGCGTGAAGCGCGGCGGCGTAGAAGCGAACTTTGGGTGTCTCTGTTGCGCGAGGGCGCACGCAGGCCGACAAGTGTGCGTGCTAGCCCCTGAGCTCTGTCTGGCGAGGACGGCGTGACGCTGCACGCGGTTGGACCGCACAACGAGGCGGCGAGGACGGCGTGAGTCAAGGCTGTGCTCAGCGGAGAGGACAGGGCGAGGCGGTGGGCTCCATGGTCGCGGCTGTCAGTGGCGCTCGTGGAGGTGGGGGCGCGGCTCAGAGACGTGGGGAGAGAGAAGAGCACCCGGGCGGCTTTGACCGCAGGAGGAAGACGGTGACCGGGTGAGGAAGCTGGCGCGGTGCAGGTGGCTCGTGCACGACGGCAGAGGGGTGCGGAGCAGGTGGTGGCGCACGAGGGTGACAACCGGGTGCTACAGGCGAAGCTCGGGCGTGAGCATGAGCGCTCCTGGGGGAGAAGAAAGAAGAAGATGACCCGCACAGGGATGGGGCTGGCTCGGGCCAGAGAGAGGAAAGGGGGTTGGGCTGGGAGCTGGGCCAAGAAGGATGAATGGGCCGGGGAAAATGGGCCGGATGGGCCGAGAGGGGATGGGCTTGGCCCAAGAGAAGAAATGGGCTGAGCCCGAAAGGAAAAGGAGGTCCAACTCGAAATGGTCCGGGAAGTCAAAAGAGAGGAGAAACTCCAACCCATAATTTGAATTTCAAATGTTAAGAACATTACATTTGAAACACAAACCGAAGAGAAAAGAAAGGAAGCAAAATAAGAAGGGGCCCAATTTGCAATAGAGGAAATTCAAATCAAATTTTGAATTCCGAAGTTGCCAAAAGGTTTGTAACACAAACCGGAGCTAAGAGGAGAAAGGAATTTTTTTGCAATTAGTTTGATAATTTGAATTATGGTGAAGAACGAAAAACCAAAACGGTAAGCACTATTAACCGTCCGAAAAATGGGACGTTAAACATACGCTCAATGTTAAATCTTCAAGTAAGATAAAGCTCACAGGTTCCCTTGGAAGAAAATCAGCTCGGCCAACAATCCAGCTTCTGTTCTCGCAATCCACTACTAGCAGGCGTTCATCACCCCTTTGGGTCATCATGCAATAAGAACTTGTCTTGCACCAAATGGTAATGCCCATGACAGTGATGTACCCTAGGGTCTCCGGACCATGCACCATAAGCACATCATGATGGCCCAAATGAGTTGGTGGAATGCTACTAACGCCCTTCAGCTTGAGGTAACTCATAACCTTCCCATAGAGTTGGTCATAGATGCACCGAGAGTGACGAAGTCTATGAACAATGTCATCAAAGAAGCTGACAAACCTAGCACTCCTGACTTGGTGTGTACATATTTCCTTGCATGCCAGTGTATGTTCCAAACCTCACGAAAAAATGCAAACAAGACCCGCACGAGAATCAAGAGCAGCGAACAACACCTTACCATGCTCCAGCTGCGCTTCCTGACGATGACAGTGAGCCAGTGAAAAATCTCTCAATTGCACCCAAGCAGTAAGCAATTGCTCAAAGTTGTCGCCATCCCAAAGAGCATTTAAATTCAGCTTCACCAATAATGGAGTTAGCAGTGACCAAAGTCGTAGGCTCATATCATCTTTGCTGCTGTCCATAGAATTTAACGTTGTCCAGTCATTAGACATATAACCAAGATAACTGCACCGTCCAAGCACTTCCTCTCGAGCGACAGAGACTTCACGAGGTGCATCAGTGAATTGTAGAGCTGTGTATTTGTTGTCAATACCAGAAGTTCCGATACTAAATTTTCTCACCACAACTTCTTCATCTTCAGTGTATGGTATCATCTTGAAGTTAGGCCAGCCGCCTTTAGCATTTCTCAACTCGCAGTAACATAACTCCGAGAGTATCGCCCTCAACCGCACCCAATCAATAAGAATCCTCCTCGAGTGAATGCACAGTCCACAAGCCCTAGCACCAGAATAATGCACATACTTCTCCTCATCAATGAATTGTGCCACAAAATAAATCTGATCCCCAGTACAGTGCAACTTCCCACTCCACATGGCCATAAAAGTTGCGAGAACAACTTTCCTGTTGTCATCATTCAATGATTTGAGTGTCCCTGTGTTGATGGAGACAGTCAAAGGCAGCAGGGATTGCCGTATAAAATCTTCCGAGAAACTTCCTTCAAAAGGGCCATAGAATACACTTTGTTCTTTATACCTTGGATGAATTGCAACCCTCGTCGGGGCCTTATCAAAATCATATGCCACCATGATGTCCTCCGAAAAATCTTTTGCAACGGCAAACCAAGCTCTTTTTTTGTATTTCCCTCCATAATCAGCAATCAACGACTCATTCAGCCCAAACCCAATGAATATTGGAAAGCTCGTACCAGCATTCTCAACAAAGCTCTTTATTGCAGAGTCTGACTCAAGGATAGAAACATCAGGTGCAACAAACTTCTTAAGATTGCGAACGAGCAAATAAGCTTTCCTTGAATCAGTGTATTCAATAGGGACCCCATGGATAAAGAGCATCAGAGTAGGGAACATGCCACCTTCTATCTCATCGTGAGTGAAACTACTAGAATCTGTAACTCTGTTTGCTTCTGATGTTACATGTGGTTCCTCTGATGGATGATTATTCTGAAGAATGCTCTCATGAAACATCTGAAGTGCGTCACCAGATGAAATTTCTTACCACGAGTTGTGCAAATCACGGAGTTTTCCTCTCAGACTTTGGGCATTGGACAACAATTTTTCCTTCAATTTGTCAGAAGACTATCCGATTACCTTTGGTAACTCCACCGAACAAGGCCCCACTTGTATCCAGCATGCACAGATTGCCTAAACCCAACATTGAAGCCCTCTTGGGCAGCATCCTTATACCCTTATGTTATACCATCCCTAAAGTCCATCTTATGAAACTGGTTCTGCCTGTAGGTCCATCCTCTGTCTAAAGTGGATCCATGAACTGGAGAATCTAAAGCATCACCCCGTATGTCATCGTCTGCACCAGCAGCATCACCACCATTGTCGAGAGTGATATTAGATTGAGCAGGTGACTACCACGGGGGCTTGGGTTCCACTCTCGGTTGCATCTGGACCCAATGTCTTGGCAAAGCCACCAAGTTTGCAGTCAAGACTTCCATCTCCACAATCACCCTTGACGATACATTCAGGATCAAGTGGCTGCTTCAGCTGCTCACCACCTTCATAGCAGATGAACATTGGCCCTGGTGTCGGCCGTGACTCAACACCCTCTTCGTGGCCTCCACTTGCTTGGGTGGCGGCCATGGTTGTCGCTTGTCCATCTTCATCATGGCTGTCACGTAGGAGTCGAGGGCGATATCACCATTAGTTTTGGTGACGCCGCTGCCGACGTCCAGCACCAATGTAGCCGGCGTAGCGAGGGGCATTTCCTCGAGCTGTTGGTGTGCGGCAAGGTCACTGGTGCCGTCATGCACCCGAATGGTGGTGACCGTCGGCTCGGGGCTGGTGATGGTGACGTCGAGCGGGGCGGTGGTTGAGGAAGAACCTGGGGCAGCGTCCGGCCTGAAGACGGATGTCTGCGAGGCGATTTCGTCATCGGAGCAATTCATCGAACACTTGGTGGGCGATCCGGGGGCAAGTGCCGCATCTGTGCGTGGAGTAGCTGCCGCCACGGCATGGTCCACCGCGGTGACAAGGGTGGCCGTCGGTGCGGGCACGGGAAGTGGCAAGGCACGAACGGGTGGTCCTAGCGGCTGGACAGTGGCCTTCAAGCATACTGCCAGGTCCTCCATCTCCACCGTATGCTTCTTCACCATAGAGATTAACTTGTTCAACATGGCCTTGCACCGGGCTTCGCTCTCCTTCTCAGCATCACTCATGGCCACTTCGGAGCATGGAACCACCATGATCAACAGCTTTGATACTAATTGTTACATACCGACAGGATGAACACTAGCGAACACAGACATCTCTCCAAGGTCAAATGCTATATTGCCAATATCACTCAGTTTATAGGTACTTGGGGATATAAATTGTAGGATTGGAATCAAGGCTAAGAAGACGAAGCAAAAGACTAGGAATTAGATGAATGGATTTTGGGGGAGGAAGCAGCGTTGGGAAGGAAGAAGAAGCCAAGGCTGAGCCAAAATAATGTTCTTTGATACCCTGGTGTTTCTGTCGTTTCCTCTTTTGTACTCCAGAAGCAATCCCCCCTTTCTTGCCTCTTGGCCCACGGCCCATGTAGCAAGCCCAGGTCGGCTTGGCCCACGGTTCATGACAAAATAGCGGATTCGAATTACTTTTCGAGTTGGGGTTTCTTGTTAGTCTCGTACGCGAATTCAGAGAGCGATAAGCGATTTCATCCTGGAATACAAATTCCGGATTTGGACGTATCTGGTCCGTCATTCGAACGGAAAGAATCGATCAGTTCTGAGTTCTCTCCTGTGACCTGGGCCTCTCGTAGATCCAACGCTCTAGCCGACCCGACGTCGTCGGCCATCATAGGCTGGGAACGGCCCAATAGAGAGCTTCATCCTTCGACCGAACTTAACTCAAGCCCAATGAGCTTAATTCCATCCTGCTTCGATTTTTTTATTTAATATTTTTTATTAATATTTTAAACTTAACCCATCGCTAACTTTATTTCCAATTCTAACCTATTTGGTCACGCCATTACCCATGGCATGACCAAACTATTTTATCACGCCACCAGTCTCGGCGTGGCCAAAGCTACCACGCAAGCCCTCGTGGCCACGCCGTGCCAGCTTGGAGGGCTTGTATGGCAGTTGTCACACCACATCCCTTGACGTGACAAGTTAGCTTGTCATGCCAAAGCGCTTGGCGTGACAGTGGCGACTTAGGTCTCCCAGCCCAGCCCGTTCTTCATTTTTCTCTATCTTCCCCATCTCACTCCCGTGCGCCCTCTCTCCTCCCGTGCCCAACCTTAGCTACTCCGTCCTCCCGCCGCCGATGGTTGTCCCCTCACCGCTCACCACCTCCCCCGCCGGCAGTACTCCTACCGACTGTCTATCCTCCTCGACCTGATGCTCCCCCTGCCCGTCCTCTCCCACGGCCGTACTCCCCGCCGATGGTTGTCCTCACCGCCTTGCCTCCCTTGCAAGATACTCTACCGGTGTCTATCCTCCTCGACATGATGCTCCCCTCTGCCAGTCCTCTCCCATGGCCGTACTCCCCCGCCTTTGTCCTCCCCGTCGGCCGAAGGTAAGGACCTACACATATCAGATTTGTTATTCGTATGTTGTATGATTATTTTGTTAACTTTAGCTAACTTGATTTTTCTGACCTTTGGATTAGCTTTTGGGTGTGTGTTTGATCTATTTTTTTATCAAATATTTATAAAACGTGATTTTACACTTAAGAAAGCATAAGTCACCTTATAATTAGACATCTCTAATTACATGTAACTTGATTCATTGATGATAAGAACTTCTGTACATATCATTTGTCAACATGATAAGTCACCTTGATCACCTTGTCAACATGAAGCAACCATCTGGGCAAGAAGGAAAGAAGGGCACATCATGATGGCAATTCCTTGAGCAAGATCTGTAATCATTATAACATCCCAATTTTCTAGGCTTTTTTTAAATTTTACAAAAATAAAAATAACAATTTGATTTTATTAAGTTGCTAAAGCTTAGCTTGAAATTTAGAAATAAAAAACTGTTTAATTCGAATTAATCGAACTTCAATTAATTCAAAAGTTGGTTTATTTAAGTTTTCTGGATTTTACTTGGATTTAAAGTCAAAAGTAATATTTTAAGTATTTTCTTGGATTTTAAAAGGGTTTCTTTTATCCCAAAATTAAAATAATTTATTTATAAAATTAAAAGATAAAGTTAAGTTAAAAGTATTTTTATTAAGTTCTAAATAATTCCAGGGACTTCTGTGTATTTTTCTAGAATTTTTGGACTATATTAACTATTTTCTAAAAAGCCTTTTTATTTTCTAGTATTTCTGAAAATCAAAAATGCATTTAAATTCCATTTTCCTCCCCGGGCCGAATCTCTTCGGCTCGTTCTTTCTTTTCCTCTCCTCGGCCCATCGCCATGACCACCTCCTCCTGGCCCTTCCCTGTGACCCCGTCGACCTCGACCTCGCCATACTGGTCATCTTCTTCCCCCCTCGGTTCTTTGCCTGCACCCGAGCCCTCCATTGATGTTGACAAGAGCTCCATCGCATCCCCCATTTCCTTCGCCATTTCTCCACGTGGTCGCGCGCATTGAATTCCCAGCATCCCGCCGACCTCGTTCCTCCCGTTGCCCTCCGGAAAAGCCGCGTGGTTTTGCCGGAACACGCAAGCCCGCCGCGAATCCCGCCGCCACTCCGCGCTCGATTCTCCCCCTCCAAACCTCCCTGCATCCTATAAAGAGGTGCACTGGGAGCGCCTTGAGCCCCTCTTGCGTCCCCTCTTTCTCCCCTCCCTCTCGCTTTCCTCCGACCGTTATTCAAGAAACCCCGCCGCCGGTCGAGCTTCACGCTGCCACTGCCGAGCCTCCTACGGCGCCGTCGACCCCACCTCCGGCATCACAAGGACACGGGCCACCCCGAGCACACCTTCCCGCCCCCGAAAGCTCGCCAGAACCCCAACACCACCACTACTCGGACCTCGCCGCCGCTCTTCGTCCTCGCCGCCGGCCTTCCCTTAGTGTCGTGTCGTCGAGACTGTGAGCCTCGTGTTCACCTCAACTCCCTCTTCGCGTTGGTGCCCTCATGCCGCCGCCGCCCATTGTTCACGGGACGCTTGGTTCCGTGCTGCCTTGCCGTTCGATCTTGACATGGCCCCGCCGTGTGGCGCCATGTCATGGCCACGTCAGCTCGTTTGCATGCGTGACAGTCCACATGGAAGCCCGCGTGGCACTCCAACCCTAAACCCCGCTCCAAAAGCCAGTGAACCCAGTCCACATACACCTACTCCTTGACAGTGAACCTCATGTGTCAATTTCAATTCTTCTATTTGTTTCGGTCGAAAATTCCCCTACTGACGTCAGCCGACGCATTAAATCGAATTTCCTTTACAAAATTAATTCCAAAAATCAGGAAAATCCATATTTCTTCATTTTATGTGTTTTTCAAACTTCCAAGAGCTCGTTCTCCCTTGTTCGAACTCTGATTCGAGTGATTCAAATTTCTAAATTCATTATCTTTCTGTTGGTGCTTATTGTATAATTATTTAGATTTTATTTGGAATTATTTTATTTATTTGGTTTTGTTCGCACGTATAGATTCCGGTGTTTCGGAAGAATTCGTGGACCCAACGACCAAAGCATCTCAACTCTTCAACGAAGGCAAGTCGTAGACCTTTGATCATGCCGTACCCAATTTATAAAATTATATTGTTTGATATAAACATGCATGGCTAGTTGTATAAAAATGGTTTCGGGAATAGTTAATTACCTAATTGTCATTATGTCTCCTTGATAAATTGAGAATGACTTGTACCCTTGAATGAAAAATCCTTGGACACCATAGGATGGTTAATTATTAGTTAGACATTATTGTACTACCAACTGGGGTATCGTTTATGCTTAGCCATGCTTTAGCGATACGATGGATTCATTATCAGTTACTTAAAGAATGATTAAAAATGACTTAATGAAATATGGAATTGTGGCGCGACCACTGGTATTAAAAGTTGTTGAGCCATGGCAAGGGTTGCCATTTGGCCTGGTTGAACCAAAAATAATTTTATACTCAGGCGAATGAACGTGCAGTAAAGGGGGAGAATTTTGGGATGTGGTTGCCTCGCCTGAGTAGTCACTAAGGACTTAACTTTGTGCGCCATTGATCTGGGCCATATCGTGCAACCACAAGTCCATTTATGGGGTGGACTTGGCCAAATAATTAGCAATATTTTGGTTCGGTTCTGTTAAGGTTTGATAAGCGATGCAAGAGGGTGTCCAGAATAGTGAAATCTTAGCGAGCAGAATCGAGTCAAAAAACGCTTTGTAAAAGCCTTGTGATAATCACTTAGTCACACGCCTTCAAAAGCGTGAAATGCTTGACATTATAAGATGGTTATTTCTTGTGGGTCAAGCTGTATAACCTCTGCAGAGTGTTAAAAACTATTCGAATAGCCGTGTCCCCGGTTATAGACATTGTCTGGTGATTTCACACGAGGGGTAGATCTTATCAAAAATATTGGAATGGCTTGGTTTGGTTAGAATGGTTGGAAAGTGAACGGGGTGTTCACTAGTTGTTTCAAAAGAACTTGTCTACTTATGTATTTAATCTTTTAAAGTTATGCTTTTAATCCATGTACTGTATTTACTGTCAATACTGCTTTCTGCAAAAATAGTCATAAAGTTATCGTTATCAAGTCTTGCATGAATACTATTCATATACATTTCCCTATGACTTGCTGAGTACTTTATGTACTCACAGCTATACGCCATTAGTTAATCAGTCACCGAGGAAGAACCAGAGACCACCGAGTACTACAAGGAAGATTACTTTGAAGACTTTGCGAACTATGTCGCGTCCTCTACTCGATTGCCTGTGGGCATGTCGGATGGCCACCACGAGATGTTTTGTTCACCGTTGTAAGTTTGTCTTTTGTTGTTAAGCCTTGCGTGGCAACTCTGTAAGACTTGACCATAAGGTCATTTTGCTACTAAGTAATATTAATTTGTCTGCTTTATCCGCTGTTTTGTTGTATGGATATGATTACATCGATGTTGCAACTGTGTGAGCTAGCTACTAATTTGGGATTAGTTCAGAATACACAGAGGGTCCCGGAGTTGCATATCTGGGGTCTCGACAATCATAAATAGTGTAAGATAGCGCATTTTGTTTACCAAGAATGCCCACAGACAATGTTGAAAATTCTCTTCTTTAGCCAATTAATTGTATATTCTCAGTTTTGTAGCTACATATGTATCAGTTTTTTTTCCTTCGAGAATATTCTTGTAGAAGTTAATGATGTGGTGTGCAAAATTCAGAGTGTGAGGCTTCGTGGTCTAGCTGTTCGAGAGTGCTTAGTGCTTGTGAAATTAGTGCATTCTGGTGAATGTTTTGTTTTATTGTAAGTCACCTTATAATTAGACATCCCTAATTGCATATAACTTGATTAATTGATGATAAGAACTTCTATACATATCATTTCTCCTCGTGTACTGAGAACTTTAGTAGTAGTGAGCTTGGTATTATGAAATGGCAACATGCTAATGTCCTTTTTGGCCAAGCTCAGATTTTTCCAAAAAAAAGCAACTTAGGAAATTTCAGCTTATCAACCCAGAAGCCTCTTTTCACCGGTTTCAACTTAATTTAGACCGAATGACCTACTTGGCGCTTATTTTAAACTTACAACAATACCGCCTAATTAGCTGGTGTATACTTAAGCCAAGAAGCTCCAAACGATGAAGTTGAAACTTGGCTGAACAACCCTAGCTAAGATACTCATCTCAATGGAAGAATTATGCTGCAATCTTGGATGACATGCAATTATTTCGTGATAATTTGAAATGGCCCACACTAATTGGTATGGCTCGGTGGCATTTAATGGGTGCGCATCCAGAAAAAATTAGACTCAAGATGCATCTCAAAGCTAATATAAGGTAAGAAGAAATGACTTAGAGTTAACCAAAAAACCAAGCACTCTACATTCGAAGAATTTGTTCTTAGAAGAATATTATGAGTAATTAAAAGAACTTGTATTCATCTTTCTTTGAAATTAATGCCATGCAGTACTGAGTTTTTAATGTTTTGTTCGCATTTTTTGATGTAGATGGATAAAGTTGTACGTGTTTGTATCGATGGGCTAGTTAGCCAAACGGGTAGTGGTCCGGACTTTGGTGGCATGGAAGTGATTGTTCTTGTGTTTCGAAAATCACCAGCCTTTCCAACTATTTTGATGAGTATTAAGTCGACCTTTGGGTGGGATGAGCCCGGGGTTGTTGTCGAAATGCAGGGGAGATATGACGCTGGGCTGGGTTCTAAGGTGCATGCCTTGTTGATGCCAATATCGTTCGACGATGATTGGGACACGTACAAGGAGGTTGTGCTTGCATCTCAGGTGAGGTCGTTGGAGGTTGTGCTTGCATCGCATAGCCGACGAGGGTGTGGTGAGATTTTTCTTAACTATTATTCAATCATGCTTCCAACTTATTTACCATGTGCTTGTTTCACCTATTTATTTGCATATCTCGCTTGCAGGTACTCCAATCACTTCGTCCTCGGACCAACACCCCTCTAGATTGGGATGAGCGGTATGTGCCACACGTCTGCGATGCCGGTCTCCTTGCCTTGGTGTGGATTTTCATCAACGGGCTTCCTCGTATGGACGGTGCTGCACTTACCGCACTGGTGGACCGATGGCGCAAGTAGATGGGAGGTATTCACTTTGGCATTGCATAGATGTTGCAATTTTTGGGTTCAACCAAAATCGCTTGTCCTTCATCATTTGGCGGTTAGACCGGTACCAAAAGCATGATCGATCGGTCCTCTCATGATCGACCGGCGGTTATCAAGCGGTCTGACCTCCCGTGACAAAAATGGCTGACGGAAAATGCATAGTGAACATTTATTATCTCACTTCTTGAATTCCTTTGACATTCTTGAAATCTTTTCGTAGCGATAATGCCACGCAAGAAAACCGTTAGTCGGTCGGCTCTTCCTCCTCCTTCACCAAAAGGAAAGTCTCCGGTTGAAGATGATTTTGAAGAAGAGGAAGACGAACATATGGAAGATGTTGAAGAGGAAGGAGAGGCGAGTGACAACAGTGACAGCGGCGAAAATGATGATAATTATGAAGAATCTGAGGATGAGGATGAAGATAAGGACGATGCTCTAGATCAATCTCAGTTTGATGGACTTGATGTGTCAAGGATTAAAAGTGAACAATACACCATATTGAGGCACATAAATCAGTTCAGATTTCCAAGAAATGCCACCATGGGTATGTTCCACACCAAGTTTTAGCAAGATGTTTATCAAATCATTTATCTGCAGAAGAAGTTTGCTAATCACATATTTGTGAAGTGGACCTACCTTGGATAGAATCAAGTCTACAATGGTTTATATCGTCTGTTTAGAAATGTGGGCTTGGTGTATCTGGTTTCTTTGAGATGCAATTTCCATGCCAAGACCATCAGGCAATTCTATGCATCAGTGTTTGTGTCCCCTGATCATGACCATCTTATATGGATGACTGGACAACAAAGGCTAGAAACTTCCAATGATGATTTCATGAGTGCCTTGAATTTGGGAAATCTAAGTGGAATCAAGGCACATCTTGAAGAACCCCTTGCTCTCACTCAAGTGGATGAATATTATGATCAGAATAATCGTTTTGTGCATGGAAGGGTAAGTGGACTTCTCCCTCTTCCCAGCATCATTAATAGGATCATGAGAGCTTCTTTCTTCCCTAGGAGTTGGAATAATGATGAGATACATGGGTGTGCCTGGAATGTAGTTAAATATATTATGGATGGCACTAAGTTTGATGTGATGGATTTGAGCATTAGAGAGATTGCTACATCAAAGGGAGATAAGGCCAAGATCATATACTTTGCTCACTACATCATGAAGCTCATTCAGAGTAAGATTGAATTCGACAGTCCTTGTGACATGGAGCATAAAGAGTACAGACCCAGAGATGCTCCACCTCATGTGCCTCCTCCACCTCCTCCTCAGCCTCAAGGGCAGGGATCGTCTTCTCAGGGACACCTAGGGCAGCAGGCTCCTCAGGAGTAAGATCTTATCATGACAATTCTTTCTCGCCTTCAGTTTAGTGTAGACCGCATGGATACAAAGTTTGATCAAATGCATGCAGAGACTAGAGCCATGGTAGAAGGACTAAATGTGAGGTTTGATATTTTGGATTTGAGGGTCACTCATATGGATGAGAGACTCACTAAGTATCAACAGCAGCGAGTGCCACTGGCCTATCAGAGGTTTGGACGTGGTCAGCGCCTTCCTTCTTCCACTCAGCATGGTGATCAGCCATCTTCGTCAGAGGCTCCTCCTTCCTAGTTATAGTATCTTTCATATTTAGGTCGATAGACCTTGTTTTGTGAGGATAAGCTTAATATCTTTCATGTAATATCTTGTGTAAGCTTATTAAACCTTGAATGTTTCATATATGTTTTGGACACTTGGATGTTTAATGTCTTATGCTATGTTTTATGCATCATTTGTATCCTTTTCCAAGATATGTTCTTGATTGAATCCTTATTGATGACTGCATGATTGTTCAACTCTTTATTATCAATTGTGTCATGCCTCCTTAGATTCCATTTATAGCGGAAACTCCGTCAAAATTTCATAAAATCCTCATATATGCACGTATTTCAATTCACATCTCTATATGCATATATTTAGGGGGAGTTTTATCTATATGGTTCTTGTTTTACAAGAAATTCAAAATATTTAGAAAACTTCAAAGCTTTTGGACTTCATTTGAAAATTTCTTACTTTATCTTCTTGTTAAGCAAAAATTTGGCCTCTAAAGCTCTTTCTTTAATATCTTTTGAATAAAGTCTTCTCTTTTGAAAATTCTTGTTGAAAAGATTCCTAGGAATCTAAAGTTTGTTTCTGTAACATTTGAAAGAATTTTAACTTGATTTGAAAAAGTTTTGACTCTCTCTCTCTCTCTTTGTTCAAATGCTGAAAATTCATAATCTTGCATGTTTTGAGCTGATTTGTGATTTTTGTATCTCCAAATGGATTCAAAATTTGAGGAAGACATAATGATGACTTTTTATCCTCTATAGTTGATCTTCTATTACAAATTTTCTCAGATTTATTAGATCTTCTCTAACCCGTTTTTCAACTATGTTTTGAAGCTTAAATGATTTATCAAAATGAGCGTGGTATCTTCATGAAAAATATATCTTGAGACGATTTCAAGAGGGAGATTACTTAAATGTGTTTCAAATATCATTTCCTCTAGTTAACCTCAAATATGGTCTCATTTCAAGTTGTTTTACTCTTTTCGGTCATAAAAGAGGAGTTTGTGAAAATATTTTGAGATCAATAGGTTCTTGATCAAAAAGGGAAAATGTTATATGATTAAAATAAAATGAATTCAATTACCAAGATCTTTCCTTTGCAACAATTTTATGTTGGCTTAAAATTTGTTTTGGATTTTTGGTGTTTAATGCCAAAAGGGAGAGAATGTTTATATGATCAATATATTTGGGTTCTCTCTTGTGTTGTTTTCACCGTTTCATGCATAGTACAGAAGGGGAAAATTTAAATTGCTTAGTGATATGCATAGATATAGTTCAATAGCTTAAATTCTTATCTTATGATGATTTATATCCAAATGTTGCTATTGATAAAGGATTTATCATCAATCACCAAAAAGGGGGAGACTGAAGAATCTTGACCCGCCATTATGAGTTAATGGAGTATTTTGGTGATTAATGACAAATCTATTTGTGAAACTAACACTTTCATTTATATACTTATTGCTTAGTCTTCATTGGATAAAAAAGTGAAAATCAAAGAGGTATGCAATCGACATCATATTCTTATATATTGTTGCATTCCTCGAATCCAAAATATAGGTTGAACTCCCCCAAAAGTTTAACATTGAATATGTGCATATGTTCTCATTACATATTTGTGTATGCACACTTGAATATGTGCATATGTTCTCATTACATATTTGTGTATGCACACATTTAGGGGGAGTTCACTCTATATTTTGTAGTTTCATTAGTATTGATCCATATTCCTTTTTTTCACATATATTAAGGATCTTTACTTTGAAGTATATCATATGAGTGTAGAAAACTTGTGTAGTTTATATATACTCATATAACTTAACATTTAATTATTTGCAATTGTGATAGTTGTCATCAATTACCAAAGAGGGAAAGATTGGAGTATCTGATCCCATCATTATGAGCTAATGGTATGTTGTGGTAATTAATGACAATCACGTTTTGTGGAACTAACATTTTCCATGAGTTAGATGAATAGGTTATGTTCCATGTTATTGGAGACTTTGGATGACGTCATGAGTTGATCGTCATTAAGTCAAGACTCGAGATGAGGAAAATCATCATAAGTTGATGATATTCAAGTCAAGATCCCGAAGTGAACAAAATCATCGTGTGTTGATGATGTTCAAGAAGAGGAGATGGTCATGAGTTGATCATCAAGTCAAAAAAAGACCCATCATGTGTTGATGGAGGTCAAGTAAAGAAGGCATCAAGGGTTGATACATATTCAAGTGAAGAACCCAAACTTGAAGCAAATATGTGCATCATCAAGCTTTAAGTGTTTGTGCAAGGCAAGGGTATGACTAGCTAGGACTAAGGATTTGTTCATAATCTTTTACCAGTCTTGGTGTTTGGATGGAAGACCAGATTGCTAGTATAGGTTGCCGTACTATTAAGAGGGGTCTTGACTAGTAGCTCGAGTTAGTCATGTGTTGATAGCTCATTGTGTTTGCTCTAGCTCTCGTTAGTATATTGCCAATATTTGCAAATGTGTTTTGCAAATAGTTGAAGCTCATGCATAATCTTTGTAGCATGTAACTTTAGTTTACGAATGTGTTTTACAAATGGTGTAAGTCCATGTACCCTATTCCTTGTGGTATTGATTCTAAAAGTCGGCAAATGTGTTTTACAACTTGTTGAGAATCTTGCCTTTAACCCGTGTTTGCATCGCGCATCAATTGGCAAATATGTTTTACAAATTGAATTGAAGCGAAGTGCAAAATCTCTCTCTGAGCTCTGGCGGTCTGACCGCAGGTCATTGAGCGGTGGGATGTCCGGTCTGACCGCCATGTGTTGGCGATCTGGTGGCCTGGTCATGATATGACGCGTTTGTTCAATGATACTACTGGAGTGCGATGATTCAGAGCTTTTTGGCGATGCGTTTTTTCGATGAAGGTACTTTTTCTGGAAAGTAAGGTACTTTTTCTAGAACTCGCTTGCTCCTTTATGGAGCGGTTTGACCGCCCCTTTGGCGGTCTGACCGGTGAGGTCCAGTCTGACTGGCTATTAGTTGGCGGTCAGACTGGTAATGAGTCCAACGTCTAGTTTTATAGCCGTTAGAGCTGGGGCGGTCTGATCGACCATTAGTTGGCGGTCAGACTGGTTTATCCCTATTTCTCTAGAATCTTTCTTCCAACGGCTAGTTTTTGTGTGTAGACTATAAATACCCACCTTGGCCGGTTGTGGGAGTGTTGTTGGTGCCATATACATTCCTTTGAGCAAAGAGCAAGCCCTCTTATCTCTTTTGTGCATGTGTCGCACTTAGTGAGCTTAGAGAGCAAACTCTAATTATATGTGTTGCATTAGGTAGTGGATTGTGTATCCACTTGAGCTTAGATACTTGATTAGTTCAAGCGAGCGTCTTTGACTTATTACTCTTGGTGTTTGCCGACACTTAGACGGCGTGGAGGCGTCGTGGTCCGGTGATCTTCTCAACAAGCTTGTGAGAAGGCACGACGGTTGTGAGTGGCTTGGTGCTCATCATCTCTAGAATGGAGGAAGAGTAACCCTAGTGGATTGAGGTATTGGTTCGTGTTGGAACCGGTCCAAGTGGTTGGACTTACCTCGGAGGTGTTGGCTAAATTCGTGGAGCTAGTCCAATTGATTTGGGCTTACCTCAACGTGGATTAGGGGAAACCGGCAAGTCTCCGATCACCACGGTAAAATATCGGTGTGTCATCGTGGTTTGCATTCTTGTGCTTTACTATATTGCAATTTACATTTCTTATATTAAATTGCTTACTTGTACGTGTATGTTTGCTATCCTTTTTATAGTCTCTTGTTGTTGGTGTGCTTAGTAAAGACTAGTTGATTTAGACTTTAATTGTGCAAAACCGAATTGATTTACAATTCCGTATAAAACTCGGTTTTAGCAAAAGAAGTTTTTAAAACCGTCTATTCACCCCCCCTCTAGTCGACCTCCTCGATCTTACAGGAACGGCGGAGCGCACGCCCATGGATGAGTAACGGCTGCGCTGGTCGACGGCGAGCGAGCGGTTCATCGGGATGTTCTCATCGCCGTCGACCTCATTGTCCCCGACAGAGCCCTCATTCGTCGCTGGGGATGACTTCCACGAGACGACTTCCTCTTTTCGGCCTCCCTCGTCGCTTCCTCGGACACGCCGCAGATGCCGTGGTCGGGTTCAAGCCACATATGCCGTGGTCGTGCCCGACCGTCGAGCATTGTGTCGCGGCGGCGGGCGTGGTGGCGGCGGCGGCGGGGATGGAAGCAGCTGGCGATGGCGGCGGTGGAGGCGTTCGAGGAGTTGGCGCGCAGGATGGAGGCCGACGGTGGGGAGCTCTGACTTGCGCCCTTCGGCGACACCTGCACGCTCGTGTCCGTGCTCTTCAACTGCCTCAGCATCGCCTTCAAGTTTGCCGAGATCGAGTACGTCACCAAGGTGAGCACCTCTCCGTCCCGCTTGCCGTCGATCGCTCATGGTTGTTCTTGTCAAATTTCGCGTTTTTTCGATCGTTTGCTTCGCTTGTGCCATTTCTTGGATCTCTGGGACAAGTTTCAAGATTTCACAGCTTACAATGCCCCTACCCCGGGAATACAGTCCTAGTGTATTCCCATTCAACACCAGTTCCTCCCTGCATAAATCATAACCAAACAAGTCATGAGTTTTCAACTCAGTACAGTACTACCATGAAAATGAGCAAATCTATCTGATTTACACATTATTAGTTAATAGCTCTCAATTAAATGAAGCACGTGAGGCTCGGTTATTTGTTGGCCTAGAATAACATTTTTCAACATCAACAACCAGTTGCAAAATGCCAGTAAGGCTCGGTTACTTGAGCTGCACAATTCTCCCTACAACATGTAAAATCGTAGTACTGCCAGCCAAAACACCAAAAGGCCAAAGGGCCATGGTAAAAGAGTGAAGATTCGAAGGATTTACAAGGTTACATAATCCATTCATATAGGACCATATGCGTAACTCCAAGCTAAATTGACTCCCAATGATGAGACCGTGAACATGTAAGATCTGACTAAAACAGTTAAACAGCCCACAAAAGACCTAATCGACCTAATCTGCTTGAAGGTAATGTTGTTGTCTCAATTTAGGATTAGAGGGCTTACAAAACAATCAAAGATGAACATTATCAATTGAACAACAAATAGCCTCACATTCAAATGATGAACATGATAATGGACATTTACATTTTATAAATCCCGGTATTTTTATTTGACCCACCAAGCGAGTAATGTAAGCAAAAACTAACGAATGGTGGCGATTCTTGGCGGTGTCAAGTGTTGGAGAAAATAATCGGCACAAGTGCATGACATCTATTATTCTATCTTAACACATCTCAAACCCTTGTATCTCAATTTGGTCAATGCATAGAACCTCGTCAAACCTAGCTTATATACGGATGGTCTATTTGGTGGGTATTGGGTAATACTCTGTCGGATCGGAGGGCTAACAAGGTAAGACAGATCGCTCGAGTAAGAAAGATACACATGTAGGAGTGCAATATCCTTCGATAGCAAACATGTTATAAAAGCGATGCCGCATAAGTTGAAAAATATATCTTTGAATTGATGTAGGGTTGGCATGAACTATTAATTATGGGTTCATCAATTCAATATCTTTAGCAATTTGTAGTTGTCTTTCATGTTAAAGTAGTTTATGGCTTTCTGCATGCACCTTCACAATATTATCTCAGTATCGATATCTTTGCACAATGGTTACGAACTTTTGGTCCAGTCGTCGAGTCGAGGATGAGAAGAAAACACGTTACGTTAGATGCGATGAGTTGAAGATGCTAAAGGAATACTGTGCGTGAAGAGCTGCTTCAATTCACCCATAGTGCCATTTCAGGACTAAAGAGGAATGCTGACATTGTGAGGTGACCATTAATTTACTAATTAGCTGTCAAACTTTCTTACTGGTTGTCTATGCATTAAGTTGAACCCTCCTTTTCCATTTCTCTATGCCTGGAACATCTGGAAAGCACAAAAGAGATACCATGGTGCTTTTGCCTCTACCTTTTTTGGTAATTAGTAGCACTTCTTTTGTTGTTACCTAAGATGTGTATTTCATTTCAGGATAGATGCTGAAGCCGTAGAGTCATGGAAGAAACTAGATGAGGAGGCATTACGAGTTCAATCAACTCAAGATCCTGAAATGGTTGCGGAAAAGACTGTTGTTGCGATCGTTGAGGTGTTGCCTCTGTCAAATATATTATAATTAAGTAATTACATTGGTTTGCTTATTTTTATTATTATGCAATTTGTCAACTAGTGGTTAGATATTCACAGAGGCTTTCTGGATTTTGCTCAGTCATCGGACTATAGTGTCATTACAGTGTTTTGGGCTAATTGGATTTGTGTGCTATTTGTGTGTTATGGTCTGATGTGTAGCAATGTGTTATTCATGGCAACGGTGATGAGTCCATACAGACCTATAATGATCCTTGCGGGTATGATCACTTGATTCAAAGAACATCTAAGGGATTGAGTTATAGAATTATTTGGATTTTAATGCTTTGGTTATTGGTTCAGTGTGCTATTTGTAGGTTGTTACTGTTGGTTAGTTTTGAAGTAATGTGTTCATGGCAACAGTGATGAGTCATTACAAACCTGTAATGATTCTTGCGGAAATGATCGCATGATTCGAAGAACATCTAAGGGACTGATTTGTCATGAAGCATATGCACTTTATTTTTGTTGTCCATATTTGTCACTTTATGAATGCGACATCACTTATTTTGATGTATTCTTTGTTGCAGTGCTGTTGATTCCCATAGTGAGACATAACTTATTTTGTGGCCGTGCCTTCCAGAGGTTTGCTGTGAAGACCAACAGGACTCTTGAGAATCTATCTTCACTTAACATCTGTGCACAGTTATTCTGTTTTTAATTAGGAAGTATGGCCTCAATAGTCATGAGATGTTAAGACATTGCACTAGGTTGACATGATTAATGACCAATGAATATATGACTTATATATGTCTGCGCATGAATGTTTGACCTGTCAATCTATTGAAAAGAAAATTTGATAGATGTCATACTTTACCAATTGTTTATGCACATGCAATTCTAAAATTGTAAAACAACTAATACTACGCATGCTGCCTTAATGCTAATGTAGAGGGTCCTCTGTGTTCAGTGCCCCCTTCAGTAATACAAACTTATGAATGGAGTTTGCTCAACTGATGTACTCTGAATTCTGAACTTAATACCTATCATCAGTTATTACACGAATATTTCCACACTGAAGCTATTTTCTTCAGATGATAGTTCTGAAGCATAGTACTAGACTTGGTAATATGCAAATCTCCAGTTCTTGTGAATTGTGATGTTAACCTTTTCTCCTACGGCTTCAGGCGGCCTGCGCATTGCTCGTCTGGTGCAAAGCTGGAAAACTTCATTGGTTTAAAGGATATTCTTATTGAAATGGGCATATATTTTCAGATACATGTATGCTTTTCTTTAATGAAACCTTATGTTGATGTTGGTTTACTTTTTGCTTTGACTATTATGGTACCTTTGCAGGATGACTACTTGGACTGTTTTGCTAACCCCCAATGCCATAGGCAAGGTAACAGCAGGGATCAAAATAAATTTCTGAAACTGATGCAACATCTAACATCTGACACTGTTCTGCTTTGTAGATTGGAACTGACATTAAAGATCACAAGTGCTCCTGGTTAATCGTACAAGCTCTCGGCCACTCTGACAATAATCAGATCTCTGCTTTTTAGCTGAATTGATATTGAGAAATTATTGATATCTAAATTATGTTTTTTGTTGGCCATTTGATAGTATGGTAAAAGCTGAGAGCTGAATAGTTCAAGAGCAATTCATCAATTCTGTGCTTGTAACATTTGCATCTGTTTTCTCGTAAGATCTTTGCATTTATAGGTGTTAGGTTGTTCAAATGTGCTCCATACTTATTAGAACTGCTTAAAATGCTTAGAAATTATAGGTATGTTAAGCACATTGTTCAGAATTTTTTTGTGCAAAGTATGAGTTTTTGTTGCAACGTACGGGCACATAACTAGTAACTAATAGAGTAAGAATGGGGGCATCCAATTACATGATCTATGCATGATTTAGAGTGGTTAGTTTCTAAGAACCACAACAACTTATTATGTCCAATGATTTTCTTCCATCAAAGCTTATACTTCAATTATATTCCTCGGTTTGTAATTCCTTTCAAGCTTCTATTGGCATCTCCAATGTTTAGGATATCTTAAAAACCTAAATAGCCTATAAGATACGTAAATATATTCTCGGGCATTTATATAAACTTCGAAACAAATCTAGCCGAGCAAATACGCGGGCCTCCCTGCTAGCTTCCTATTATATGAAATGTTTCTTTGTGTTTATAGTGATCTAAGCTTGCTCTGTACTATGTCTATGTACAAATATGGAATGAATCGAAAAGAAAAAAAAAGTAGCTCATAACAAGCTCACACTGCACATCAACTTCTTCATTCTTAACATTTACATCTAGTAAAATACATGCAGACGATTGCCACGCGTTCTGCTCCAGTAAGAAATAAGCCTGTTCTGGGAGTGGTTTCATTAAATTAAGGTAGCAAATTTCAAATCAAATGCTGTGGTTAACTCTTTTCTTCTTCTTCTGAAACTAGTTCTAGATAATTTATACCTAACCTGTTTTACCTCTTTACAGTGTCGTTGTAAGGCACTCTCTATCAAGTATCTGCGCAGGTGATCAAAGCAGGCCTTTGTCAGCAGTTTGGACTTTTACTACCAATAGCATCATCAGGTGAGCATCTGTTCCGTGTCACGATAAAGAACCAAAAACATAATGTCTAGGAGGCACATCCACATGGAAGCTAACTGTGAAAGTCTTCCTCACACCGTAGTTCTCGAAGACTAGAAATTCTGGGGTCACTGTCACGTTGATGCCTGGAGGAGCAGACACCACAGCATGGTAAGCACTTCTTAGACTCCCCACGTTCGTCATAGTTCGAGTGACTGAATAGCTCTTCTTCAGGTATGGTATGGTAATTGATGGATAGTTCAGAGCACTAGCAGAAGAGGGAGCTCTGTCAACGCATGTACTGTTATCTCTAGTTATTAGATGCAAGGAGTGGTCATCATAGCCTATAGCACATAGGAATGACTTGTAATCTTCAGGCTGTGCATCAAAGATGATCCCTGGGTTAAGAGCTCTGATGGGATCCATAAAGCCTGAGCCGAAGTCAAACGGGGTTGCAGTCCTCCCCTCAGGGTCCGTGGCTATGGCGCTGTGTTTGTTGTCCAGTACAGTTGCTGCAACTAAGATACATAAGATTGGTAGCAACTTGCAACGCTATTTTATCTTCAGAATATGGTACCAACTGATACCTGTTGTCATAATTGCTGATTTGATTGCTGAAGGAGACCATGATGGATATGCGCCTTTGACAAGAGCTGCTATTCCTGTAACATGGGGGCATGCCATGGAAGTTCCAGATAGGATGTTGAAATGCATGTTCTCCTTAGCTGGAGACCATGCCGGCAAGATGTTTAGCCCCGGAGCAGCGATGTCTGGCTATAAGATGCCCACATGAAGAAGGAACGTGTCATTTGATTTATCACTGATAATAATCTTACCTCGACTTTAGTGCTTGGTTACCTTCAGAATCTCTGGTGTCAATGAATTTGGACCTCTTGAAGAGAATGCCGCCACCCGAGGGGCAACTCTGGACCCTAAAGATTGTCTTTGCTGGCAAAATCATCGTACTGGCATGCCTGTAGAATTTGCTTCAGAAAAAGATTGGCATGCCAATAAAATGCCCTTTTGACAATTAGTGCAGTATCTAACATACAACCTTGTACTATTGATATAGGAAAGAATTCCATCACCCATTGCTTTCCCAACGGCAGTGCCAGGAAGAGCAAAATGATTAGCTACATGATCTCCCATCTCGTCAATGAGAATCATCCCAACTGCACCGGCTTTCTTCACAACCATACTCTTTGATACACGTGATTCTGAAGTGCTTTCAATATGGTGGCAAATAAGAACCTTTCCCATGGCCTTTGTCCTGTTTAAAGAGCTGTCCAGACAGAAGCTAACAAAAAGCCACAAGAACATTCAGTTTGTTGGTAATTCAAATCAAGATATTAATTCCAGATACTTCTTTGTTTTACCTGGATTGGTAGGGTGTGAAATAGCCTGCATTGGCTTCTGAAGCTGAAATTGTCCTAACTGAATTGTTCATGTGGTATGTACTCAAGCCCTCACCCTTTGCATCAAAGGCGCAATGTTCAGGAAAGTACTCTTGAGATTGCATAAGAAATTAAGAGTGGAATTGTCATTTTAGAACGAAAATTACCATTATGAAGGTACCATTTGCTAGTCTGACATAGGAGGCAAATGATCTATCGGTTGTTCCTGCTGCTACTGTCAGCATCCATGGTGCAAGGTTAGTTGCTGAGCCTTGGCTCCCAGCATTCCCTGCAGAAGAAACGACCAGTATTCCATTTCTTGTTGCATGGAACGAACCGATGGATATGGCATCGCTGAAATAGTCACCCTGAGGATAGTCTGGGCCTAGAGACACTGAAATAATGTCAACACCATCACTGATGGCTTAGGCAACATCAGTCATCATGCACATAGCAAATTGAGAATCATGCTCCCATTTTCACACATATCGTCTGTGTTGTTTGATTTTCTTTTCCTTCTCCAGAAAAGACTGCCTGCTGGGAGTACTACTTGGCAATACTATTTTGGTTGTACTCTGCGAGAACTATTTGTCGTAAACGAAAAGCGGTGGCACATTGGCACTATGGTGAAGCAACCGGGGCGCAGACTACCACATTTCCTGGGTGCTCAGCTTGTGAAATGAGCTCCCTTTTGGTTTAAGATCGTGTTAGCCTAAATCTCCATAAAGCTCGCTTGTAGTCCAGTTTCATCAATCCAAGTAGGCTAATCTAGATTAGAGGCACGCCGCACGCATGAAGGGATTATTTCAGCGCGTTGGTGGCTTTATTGAGTGCACGCCACGGCTTACTTGTGCATGCACACGATGGGAAAGAAAAGATAGTTCACGATGACCATTCGCTACTTTCCATGAAAACAAATCAACAAGAGGAGATGCTAAAGCTCTCAGACTCGACAGATTAAAATGCCTCCGCTTCGGCGCGCGCATTTTGCACGGGATTCGCCATCAGGAGCGGCACATCCAGCCCGTCGTCCCGAGGTCCGCAACGCCCGGCCCTGCGCGGCCGCGGTGCGCGTTCCACGAGAGGCAGACAGATTTCGCTCGGCCTACGCGCCCGCGGAGTCCTTTGCTCAGCCGGGCCTCGCGCGCACAGCCGCTTGGACGTCGTGCTGGTTGGTACAAGTGGGCCTCCCGAGTTCGCTTCGGCCACACGCCCTTCACGCCGTGATGGGCCGCACTGGCGCGGCGCAACAGCTGCATCGGCCTAGTCCGGTGCAGTGCAGCTCGGCCGGGTCCGCGGCGCAATACTGTTAGCGGTTAGCCCGCTCGCTTCGGGCGCACGCGCTCGACGCCTTCCAGGGCCACGCCGCCCAGGCTATTTCTAGTGCGCCGTTGGTACTGAGAGTCTGAGACGTCTCCGCTGCATTCACTCAACTCCGCCTAGGCTGGACGCTGCACGTTGGGCCAACGGACTACTCAAGGATTTAGCCATCCTGGCCATGCTCTGCCCTATCCTACCGGGTAAAGAGCCGCATGTTTGGGCGCCGCCACGTCGCCCGGTTTTGCCTTTGCCGTCCGATTCCGCGCCGCTGTGCTTCCCGTTCGTCCAATTTTATTTTGGTTTTGCGTGCCTGCGCTTCGTTCTGCTTCTCCTGCTACGTGTGCTAGCTGCTCCTCTCTGGTTTCTTCGCCACCGCCGCCCCATCCCCAGCTCCTTCTCTTCCCCAGGAACGCCCCCTCTGTCGCCCTCGCTGCCAGCTGCTCCTCTCTGGTTTCTTCGCCGCCGCCGCCCCATCCCCAACTCCTTCTCTTCCCTAGGAACGCCCCTTCGTCGCCTCGCTTCCCCCTTCACCTCCCCCACCCCTGCTTCCTGCTCCCCCCATTGCCCCCTCCTTCGTCGCCACCACCCCACCCCTCGCGCTCCTCTCCCTCCTCCTCGCCACCGTGCTCTGGCTCCTTCTCGTCCTATCCCCCCCTAGGCCCCCGTCGCGAACTATGCGCTGTCAGATGCGGCGGCGGAAGCGGCGGCCGAGGCGCTAGCCACCAACGACGTGTCCTCCCCGCTCGCGCTCGACAACATCGTCTTCGGAATCACGGGCTCGGCGCACCTCTGGCCGCGGCGCCGCGCGAGTACGTCCGCCTATGGTGGGACCCGTCCTCCATGCGTGGACATGTCTGACTCGACGTGGGCGCCCCCGCCGGCCTCCATGCGTGGACACGTCTGGCTCGACGGGGGCGCCCCGCCGGGCCGAGGCCCAGTGCTCCCGAAGAGGGCTCGCTGCCGCCGATCTGGGTGTCGGAGGACACCTTGCCCAGTGCTCCCGGAGAGGGTTCATTGTCGCCGATCCGGGTGTCGGAGGACACCTCGCGGTTCCGGTACACCAACCCGACGGGCCACCCCTCCGACCTTCGGATCGCACGCATCGCGGCCGAGGCCGTGCGGCTCGTGGACGACGACACCGTCCTGTCCGCGGACAACCTGGTGGCCGTGCTCGGCAAGTACGACTGGAGGGAGATGGTGTACGTCGGGGCACCGTCGGAGAGCCACTAGGCGAACACGTACTTCAGCCACAATATGGCGTTCGGAGGGGGCGGTGGCGCGCTCGGATCGCACGCATCGCGGCCGAGGCCGTGCGGCTCGTGGACGACGACACCGTCCTGTCCGCGGACAACCTGGTGGCCGTGCTCGGCAAGTACGACTGGAGGGAGATGGTGTACGTCGGGGCACCGTCGGAGAGCCACTAGGCGAACACGTACTTCAGCCACAATATGGCGTTCGGAGGGGGCGGTGGCTTCCCCCTCTCCGTGGCGCTCACCCGGACACTCGACGTGTGCATCGAGAGGTACCCCAGGCTGTATGGGGGCGACAACCGCCTCCATGCTTGCATTACGGAGCTCGGCGTGCCCCTATCTCGTGAGTATGGATTCCATCAGGTATGGAGCTTATTCTTCATTTTTTGCGGCCATTAAATAAGAAAGTTAGTTGTTTACATCGCTTATCTTGCTGAGGAATCTTATCAAATAGTTAGTCTTATCCAGTAAAGGGAGCCCTTAGCATGTCGTTCAATGTGGAATCTGCTTATAGATTAGCTCTCAGCGACATGATGACATGAATTCAAGGATTGTGCCCTCTTTCCCCATTCCATGCTCCGTTCATGAATTAGTGCAAAGTAACATGCTCTCTGTGTTCACAAAAAATTATGGGGATTGCTGATGAATTAGCCCCAATGTATAGCTTGCTTTGGATCCTGATGCATTGTTTGGAACTTTACTATTTGTATCATGCTTGATTCGTTATGACATAAAGAAAGTCGATTCTTTCTACTGTTGTGCCATCCTAGCTGGGTTGTTATCTCGTTGATTGTAATGCATGAACAAAAGTAGGGTCTTGCTCACTCTTACCAGAGTGTTTATGATAGTGAAAGGAAGTTTGGTAGGCCTTGAATGTTACTTTCCTTTTGGGCTCTTTTCTGAACATTGGACATTGTTGCTAGGATTTGCTTGGTTGTTTTATGGTAATATCTCTCTATGTCTCTGTCAAATAGGCAGTGCATGTGTTCGAAAACTGATTAGCAAAAGTTGTTCCCTTTTCTGCAAACGTCCTGCAACAACATAGATTGCTTTTCTTCTTGATTAATTGATTATGGATTTTGATACATCCATTTTACATTTTTACCTCCTACTTACATTCTCCAAATGTTGTTTTTTTTCCTGGTGTCATATATTAGTGGGATATCAGAGGGGACGCCCATGGTATATTGGCTGCTCATCCAATTGCTCCTTAAATTAGTATCCAGCATGTGGATCTTGTGGATCCCATATATCCTGGATTGAGCTCTCTTGAGAGTTTGGAGTTCTTTACAAAGGATATGAAAATGGAACCCATGAGCTTCTTGCAGCGCTCAGTTTGTTATGATAAAAGTCAGAAGCTTACATTTGCTATCTCTTTGGGTTATGTTGTTCAAGTGTACCCTAATGTTCTTCTGCCTCATGAATTGGAGTGATCCGAGAGGACTTACATTGCTTATAATAGGATGAGTTATAGAAAAGAATTTGATTTTGACACTAAGGATATTCAGAAGTCTTTGTGCAAGAAGCCAGTCTTATTTATCTTGAAGGATGTTTGTAAGGATGGAAACATAACTAGGGGCTCTTATATATGATCAGGTGGTCAGGATGACCTCAAAAGGAAGGTGTTTGTAGCCGATGATCTTGCATGCAGGTGCAGACATGTAGTCCTCATGTAGGAGCGATTCTGGTGGATTGTTTTTTATATTGTTCTGAAATTTATTGGTTGATGAACCTTAATGGGCTCACTACAGCAAGCTAGGAACAAAACATAGCAGGCCATTCTATATTTTGTGCTTTCTAGAGTAAGTTATTGTTTTCGATGAGTGCCCTCTTCTGTCGGATGAGAGATATAGCAGTAGCTGTTTGTTTTTTAGTGGTTGGACTGTCAAAATGTTTCAAACCACATATTATTACTCCCTCCATTTCACGTTATAGCTTTCAAAGTCATTGTGGTATGGGTGCGATCAAAACTTTTCATGCAGTGGTAGTTAGATCTAAAGGAGCTGAGTTGTTTGAACCCACATATTAGAATTAGTTTAGTATAAATGCTTAATTTCAATAATCTTTTGATAAAGGTACACTGATACTTCTAGAATGTGCAATGGTCTGCATCTCTGATCAAGATTTGGTTGTGCCTAAAGCCCTGGAGTAATTCATTTGAGCCCTTGGATATGTGTTGTTCTATAGCTCAAATACAAAATGTTACTAAATTTGTGGTAATTCAATTGCAGTGCTATAGATACCTCATAGTAGTTCTTTCTGAACAGTTTTACATCACTAAAATGTTGTTACGCTGCCTCGGCGCACAACGGCCTGCTAGTCCTTCGGTATAAATAGAGAGCAGTCTGGGGAGCAGAGAGGCGCTATGTCGCCTCTTTTCCCCTGGCTGTCGGATCTTCGCTGCTTTCATTCGCGTCCGCTCCCGCTCCCGCTCCCGCTCGATCGCATTGTCTTCGCCTCGCCACGCGTGCTCGTTCGTTGCCGTGTTCCGTAGGTTGTAGCGTTCTCTGTTTGGGGTCACCACGTGTACGCGCTGGCTAGTTTTCGAGTGCCACGCAGTCGCCTCAGCTTGGCGTGTGGAAGCAGCAGGCCTGTTGCCTTCGGTCGCCGTGTTCTTTTACTTCTCCAGCCGCTCGGTCTTCTGCTTTTTCGCCTCGGGTGTGTCGTCGCTTTCACCTCTTGCTCCCGCTCGCCTGGTGCCCTCCCGTGTTGGCCTCGCGACAACAGTTCGTCTGCTCCTTCACTACAGCGCTCCATCTTCGTCCTCTTCATCGTTCATGTTTTCTTCGCTGCTGTTCGTCGTCGTCCTGGGCTCCTTTTTCCCGCATGTTGCTCCCTCGTTCTCAGTTCTTTCCCCTTGTCTCGGTAGTTTTCTTACTTTGTTGTTCTTGTTGAGTTTTTGTTCCTGGATCTGGAGCTTGCTAGATTTTCCTGTCTCGCTCACTACAACCGGCCACCGGCTTCGTCGCTCTGCTGCTCCAGTTTTCTCCTCTCCCTTTGTTTCTTCTCTCTTCTGTGCCTTCCTTTTCCGTTCTTGTCTCCCGTTTTTGGATCTGAGGTTTAGATCTATTTTCCTGGGCAGTGGCACTTTTGCCTCTTCGTAACCGCGTTTCCTCTATCATATTCGCTGTTACTTTCCCTTTTTCCCTGACTGTGGAAGCTAAGAATCATCTGGCTAGCGTCAGGGTTATCCAGAGAAACCTCGTGTACATAATTGGGCTACCTGCAAATTTATGCAATGAAACTGTGAGCACCATATTGTTTAGATCAAGATTCTTTTAAGTCGTGTGACATGTGTAAATAGTAGTTCTCACATCAACATTACTGTTATCTTCCGGAGCGGATCCAAACTAAATATTAGGTATGGCGAGAATCACAAACTTGGACCAAAGAGGATTACTCAAAACCAAAAGATTCCATAAATAAATTATTTGCAATCGCAGTAATATGAGTATATAACACTAAATGGAGTCAACAACTACAATCCACATGCGAACATGTGAAGATGGAGTAAAGGCTTATCTGTTATCACCTAGATATTTACTAGAGCTTTTTCCCCAATCTTATTGCTACCTTGTTTACTCATCTTGACTAGACACAAATTCACACAATGACACAAACACTAAATCACACAATGTTCAACAATCAACAAGTCACCAACTTAACACTTGAAGTCTTGATTCTTGAACATTTGTTAGTTGTCAATTGTGATTTTGTGACTTGTCGGTTGAACTCAAGGGTCAAGACAGAGTCAGTGAGTCACAGTCTGGGGACTTCGGGACTGGGAGACAGGGAGAGCCCGAGCCGCCGAGTGGGAGAGCTGAGCCGGAGGCCGAGGTCAAGCCAGAGCGAAGAGGAGATCGAAGAGCGGGAGGAGGGAGGCGAGGAGGCCGGAGGCTGAGGAGGTTTGTTGCCGCCGCAGCGTGGCGACGCCCCGGCCGCCATGGCCTCGCCCTCGCCCTTGCCGCCGGCCTTTTGCGCTTGCCGCCTGCTGCACTCGCCCGCCGCCGACCACGCCCGCCTTGCGCCCTCGCGCCGCGCCCACAAGGCCTCTCCTCGGCTTGCCACCTCGTCCTCGCCCTGCGCCCGCGCCGCGCCTCGCGTCGTGGGTTAGCGCACTAGGCTAGCGCCAGGATCCGGGAGCAGCTGAGTAGCACGAGCCAGCGTCGATCGCATCCTCCATTCCTGTTTGTGACTTTGTACCTTACTCTTTAATGTGCTGGGCTGGGCTAATTGAGTCACCAGTGGGCTGGGTCGTGTCCGCGCTTGGGGGGCTAGGGGGGGTGTCCGTGCCGGATCGAGCTCGGGCGGCCTAAGCTGGCCCGAAGGGACGGTCCGTCCCTGCTTATCTTTTGTTTCAGGTACTTGAGCGCATGGAATACTTTGGTCGGTACGGGAAGGTTCTGAAGGTTTTAGTTTCTCATCCGACTGGGCTCCTTCCCAGCAGGCACCAATAAACAACAGTATCAGCGTGTATGTCTATATGAACCTCATGCCACACATTAATGATCTTATCATATGCATAAACATTATTTATCATTGTTTCAGTACTGATCCTACAATCACATTGATATATCAAGTGATTATCCTCTTACCTTTTGTGCAATTCATATTTCACCTACACAACCTTGCAAATTACTCAATCGTGCTGTTCTAATGTTCCATCAAATAAATAAAAATCTTGAACCACAAATCACTATAGGTTCTACTAATTGCAACATCAAAATCAGTTAGCTCCAAGGACAACCATTTTATTAAAATCAAATCCTCACCGAGAATTATTTCAAGAAATCAATTTGTCACCTAATGAATCTCAAACAACTTGACACCTACAGCCTCACCCAAATCATCTACTTGAATATCACTATCAAGTTGTCATTATACATCCTAAAAGACTTTGTAACACAAATAGGTCAATCCTTTCTCAGAAGAAGGTATAGATGGAAACAATTTTTAGCACATATAAAAACGTTTACCACTCGCAGTAGACACAAGAACAAGGAAAATAGTCAAATAGCCAAGTTCTTGGAAAACAAAATACGAGACCACAGTTGAGTGCACAAGTCCCACCAGAAGGGAATTTCAACCCTCAACGAATAAGGATTAAACATGGCTATTGAAACTCAAGAAACTACTAAGCAGCAATAACAATAAAGTTAAGCACACTTTAATAAGTTGCAAATCACAAAGCCTAACTCCAATCTCAAATACTTCTACTAGACTCTTTCCTTTATCAAAGGAAACAATTTTTTTTTACAATACCATTCTGCCAACTCAGACGAGAAGAGCGTTTAAGTCCAAATCACTTGAATCACTTAAGAACCAGCAGGACTTTCCAACACATCACTATGCTCGAACCCATTTTAGCTACACATAAATCCTAAACTCCAAAAGATCACGAGGTCGAAAACTCAAAACATTTCATTTAAATGATAACACGGAAGGCGATCAAATTCCTTTTCTTCTAAAAGAATCGACAATACCACCATTATCTCATACTCACAATCTTACTAACCTCATAATTATATACTTTGAGCATGAATCATCATAGCCTACTATCCTATCATAAACATTTCCAAAAGAACACAATAACCTATTTCTTTTTTTTCCTTTCCAATAAGATTGCAATAATCAACTTGTTCAAGAGAATATCTAATGCACAAACTATCTTATCGAAGTAAACCTCTTTTAACAAGGGCATGCTGCCCCTAGTCATCCTCACAAAACACACATACATCGACTACTTTTAATTTCCACTATTCACCTATTAGCAAATGCTCAATACCAATTTAGTGCACTCTAATTCCAATCCAGAGGCTATCATAAACAATTGGCATTTATTCCATCATGGAAGAATTTATATTCCTTTCACTATTTGCATTCCCACTAGCATATAAGAAATCATCAAGTAGTCAATTAAAGAAAAACTTCATATTATTATCCACTAAGATAACAGTTGAACACACCTTTAACTTTCCCTTACATCGTTGGATCAATCCATTGAGACCAAATAATCCAATAAGTTTAGCAACCTAAACAATTTAATGATCAACCATTTCATCAAGGATATACTAGTATCCGACAAATCCACCATCATGTAAACATAGATCACATATCAAATCCCATCAGTTCATCTCGTTGTAATGTTCAACACCAAACTTTTATACACAATAAATGCACCTAGCTTGTACATATGATCACTACGTTTCCACAAGAAATAACTCAAAGATCAATATCCACTAAGATAATAATCTAACATCTTCTGAATTTAACCATCCTAAATGGTTAGGTTAATCCGCTAGGACCCGTTAATCCATTCTACCCAAGAAGTTTACCAAATTATCACCCTTAGCGATCAAACTAATTCATCAATACCTCGTACTTTTAATAATTCTATTGCTTCCAATTAGGTATAGCCGTACTCTTAATCACATTTCATTAAGAACTAATACAAGACACTATCAAATTAATCAACTTCCCTTTCAAGGATCTTAGTTAAGGTCGATCATTCACACACTGCAGACCCAGCCTGATAATCCATATCATAACCATTAATTGTTTTGATTATAACCTCTCAATTAATCATAACAAAACATCGCTAAAGGGTTTGACATCTTCTTTCATAAAACAGAACCATTAAATTTCAACACTAAAAATACCCAAAAGAGATACATTGAGTTAAAGCCTCCACGTACTAAAGGACTTGCAAAAGGAAACTTTCATTAACCAAAGACATCAAGCGAATAAATGGGTTATATTTTCCAATGAGAAAGATAAAACTCCAATATAAAGGTCAATCTTGACAATCAACCAAGTTCACTAGCCGTAAGAATAACTCATCAGTTGGGAAAATATTGATTGCTTTACGGGACAAAGTAAGCCAATGGAAACACACCAACCTTTCTCAAAGCAACCCATCAACCGCAATGAACTAATAACCCAAGAGGACATCATCAATCACAACTGAACAAGAGTTGACCAAATTCAAATTCAAGGAAGAGAACAACTTTTCTAAAGATACTCACTATCAATGCCTGTACTAAGATAACCGAGGTAACCACTTCACTAATCCCTTACCACGATCAGTGGTGTAACCTGATAAAGCTCAGGGCCACAACCACGATCTCAACCTCTCAACAATAACCATCATCACACATAACCCAAAATAATCAATTAATTAGCTAGCATACTAAATTCATATCAGCAATCATCAATACGATATAACGAAAACGTAAATGCAATACTTTGCCCATTCCCATCCTACTGTGCACCAGTGTGTCAAATTTTTAAGTTGATTAGTTGATAGCAAATTTTAATCAATCTAATCACCACGGACCTAAAGCCCGCTCTGATACCAACTGTAACACCCCAACTCAACATGAGCCTGGACTACTACTAAACTAATATTTTAACCAATTAAAACTAAGACATTTCTCTAAAATTCAGTAGAACCTCCTTGTATAGGTAACTATACCAGAGGTTCTAACAGTCTAACATATCAATCAATATTTCCAATCATCCAATTTAAACTAATCATCACAGATCATCCTAAGTATGCTAAACAACTAAAGCATAATTCAAAGGGCATTCATAATCTTCTAATCAACTCTATTACAATTTATTCCA
The DNA here is from genome assembly GCA_036346405.1 of Phyllostachys edulis. Taxonomy (NCBI): domain Eukaryota; kingdom Viridiplantae; phylum Streptophyta; class Magnoliopsida; order Poales; family Poaceae; genus Phyllostachys; species Phyllostachys edulis. Next base: position 40,846,320 of record CM070555.1, on the reverse strand, counting down.
AGCATAGAGAGTAATCATAAATAATTCTGTAAGCAGATTACTCAAAAACTAATTCATCAATCCAATCTATTCCAATGTGAATGTTTCGTGCCAATGTGCAATCACTCTTATGACTACTCCCTCCCATGCATGTCGTTCTTATAAGGGGTACCTAAAACCACAAACAATAGCAAGAGTGAGTCCATAGACTCAACAAAGTACAAATAGCAAGACATTATAACACACAATTATAACATCAGCATTCATTTCCAAATCTTTACAATATAACATATCACGTGCTTATGCAATGCACAATACATCCTTTGTCTTTGACTCTCTTTGCATTTTATCGATAATGTGGGGTATGCAACTGTCGATGCATACCCATGCCTGTGCTCACAAGCACAGGGACCAAGAGCCCATACTCCGCAAGTATGGGGACCACAAGCCCACACTCCATAAGTGTGGGGGCCACAAGCCCGTCATAAACATGACGGGGACCTCAAAGAAATGCTTGGTCACCACGTAACCAAGCCTCAAACATGACAGCATCATGCACATGAATAATTACACTATCCATCATTAACATGTATTAGTTGCAGCATCATACATGAATAAACTTACTCATACTCCTAGCATTCACAATCATTAACATACCTATCATACTAGCAACCATGCATAGCTAATATGTACCAAATACTTGCAATCACGATCAAACACTCATAATTAATCTATCAATCAAAGTACTTGCCTCAACCGTGCGAAAATGGAGAACGCGAAGTGGGCGCTGCCCCTGGGACCAATCCCTCACCTGAATAAATTTAGCAAGGACTCTAAGATAGCGATTCTGGATCAAAACAAAATTATAAGCAAATACAATTCGCTACTCTCTCTAGAGCATTCCCAGCTCCAAAATCCTATGCATTAGTCTGTCCCCTCAACAGACAGCCCCCTTCTAAAATCTATATCTTTTAGTACAGAGATCCAAATGGGGCGTTCTTAGACTTTCTGGAAAGCTTATCAAAATATCCAACTAAACCTAGTTGATAAGCCTTCCAGCTTCGGCCATCCTTTACCCTTACTAAACCGATTAACAAAACAGCCAATTCTCTCGGGGTTTCTGGACAGCGGCACTAAATCTAACATAAATTTCAATATACATAGCCAAATTCTATGTTCTTTAGCTTTCTGGAAAGCTTATAAGAATATATACAACATTCATTATGGTGAGATCTTCAAATTAATCCATTAACTAATCGCTACAGACTGATTAATATTTACTGTCAGGATTATAACAGATCTACCGAATAGTAGCGCTACAAAATTCATAAATCCTAATCCGCTCGTCCAAATGACATGATCTAATACTCTACGGAAAGGTATCGACGTCGCCTACAACTCTCTAGGAGGCTTCCAGGATAGATTCTGCAGTTAACCTCATCAAAATCATCGGCCAAACCTGACTATCCTAAACAGATCTACTACCGACATTGCCTAATTACTCAAATATACTACTAAACGAATGGGGATCGGGTTTACCCTTGAAGAACTGCTGAAGAACACCAACACCAGCCCGCAATCCCTCTCCTTCCCTTCTCCCTCTTTCTCCTTCTCTTCTTCCTTTCTCTTCCTTGGCCGGCAGCACCCGAGGAGGCTTCTCCCTTCCTCCTTGGCCGGCAGCGAAAGCTAAGGACGGGAGGGCGCTGTAGCATGACGACAGTACTGTAGCTAAGGTACTGTAGCAACCCTAGGGTTACCCCCTCTCCTTCTTATGTGGCCGGCTGCCCTTCCCCCTTGGGCCTAAATGCTGTGGGCCGGAAGCCCACAGCCCAAGTTGTCCAAATTATACATAAAACCCCCTCTAATCTCCTGTTAAAATCACTTTTATAATTGGTCCTTCTCTCTAATTAATTTCTTCTTAATTAATTTAATTTGGAGTATTACAGCTCTCTTGTGCTATGGTGTCTGCCCTTTCCTACTACTAGAGCATTTATGTTTAGGTTATTCAGAAAGTTAAGTGACAGTTCAATTGTGGTCAATTAGGTGCGTTTTCATCAAAATTAGGTGAAAAAGATGGCCACTTCTAACATTATATGTCCTTGTTCTTGCAAATAACCTTGTCAATCGAGTTAATCGACCTACATTTGACCGAGGACCACTAGATTTCCATAGCCATGTGTGAAAATAACATTTGATAGCCTCATAGCCAACATAAAAGATGTAGCTTTCTAGTGTTATAAAATCCGAGAATTTCAGATAAATGTAAAAGTGCTGTTTAGGTCATGACATGATTTTGACATCACCCATGATATACTAATAAGATTCTTATGGATGGAACATTCCCTATTCAATCTAGGTGAGCTCGAACACGACATCCATAGTTTCTTAGAATTTATCTCTTCATGAATTGTCACTTTTTTATGAGTACTTTGTAGTTCTCCTGGGAATGCAAGGTTTCATTTTTGCTTTCAGGTACTCCATATTTCTCTTAGGAATCCTATGACACTGGCTGGATGTATGTAGTCTTGGGGGTAGTGTGATTTCAGAAATATGAAAACATGGATTGCAGAATTGCTTTAGACTTTTGAATGAAGTACATCTCTACTCAGCTTATAAGTTTGCTTATCTCATGGGTACACTTCCTAGATACATTGCTGCAATCATGATACTACATGTGCAGAATACTTTAGATCTGTAACGTACAGAGTTTTATATCAGTGCTTCATCTATTTCTTTCCTCAATATTTTAGCTGCACATATAAGAATCTTCTATACAATTTAAAAATAAAACTTTCCTATCTCTTTTCACATAAACATAAAGAGAGTACCTCCCATAGCATTTGTCTCTGCTCTGTTCATGCAAAATTAGTTTTCTAATTGTGCTTATTCTACAGCCCATTTAAAAAAGATGCTCAACTTAGTTGTATTTGCTCACATAAAGACCTCACATGCCATTCTTTTTCTACATGTCACTGCACAATTCACTGACCAACGAATAGACATAAGGTACAGTATGCCAGCTTCCTTTTGCATATTAAGATTCTCTAGTCTGTTGTATGTAGCTCGTGAAACGCCTCTCTTCGTATTTAATATGTTGCAGAAATATGGACGGTGTGTTCTTGCTACAAATAACCTGTTCAGTTTCTTAGTTGTATTTGCTTACATGAAAACCTCACATGCCATTCTTTTCAAGAAAATTGATTATTTTTCACTGCAGAGAACAGTCTTTAGGATTTGCCACTACAAACATTGTAATCTATAATTTACCACTCTAAAGATTGGTTGTTTGATAATTTGCTATTTTGGCCTTTTAATTATATTTTCTCTATTTTTCCCCACACGAAATGTCCTTATTGCCCCCTCTCTAAACCCAAATGTGCTTGCTCCAGCTGCGTCTCTCGATTTAGTGGGAAACCTAATCGACCAGGCACCTCTGCTTGTTTCATCCAACTCTCATGAGGGCGATCAACCTCAACAACGAATTGATCAAGATCGTACCATCGTCTCCCTTACATCCAATGACTAGAACTGCGTTAGTAAGCTGCAAGGGGAGGGAAATGATCCGGACGACAACTTATTTGGTGAAATCTGACAGAAGCAAACAACTACAAAGCTTCGGAGATCGCCGACCGCTTCATTCAGGTCATTGATGGTAAGGCGCACATCGACACCACGGCGCCTATCAATTCCATTAAAGGCGCTGTGAGCAAGTTTGAAGGAATCCTTGACTGGAAAGAGGTAATTAGTTACTAATTACATATCTTCTCCATCTTCCTTAATTACTACTTATTTTCTGGTTAAGTGCTTAGCATTTTTATTTTACGTGTTATCTTGAAACATAAGCACATTCGGGATGGGCTTGACAAGGTGCGGGAAGAGGTAAGCAAGTACGGAAGAGATCGAGGAAGCGAGAGGGCAATAAGGACATTTTGCGTGGGGAAAAAGGGTGAAAAGATAATAAAATGTAATTTTTTTTTTTTGAAAAGGATAAACCAGCTTTTATAGAAAGCTAATAGAGAGTTCTTCAGACTCGCGATTACAACCATCACTTTGGGGTTACGGTTCTCAAAAACACCACAAGTAGAAACAAGCACAAATTTCCCACCACGACAGAGACCAAAATCGAGCAGATCCCGACAACAAAACAAAGCATGCAACTAAATCAAAATAACTAGCTCGGTCAAAGGCGGGTTGATGACCCTAAACACGAAGGTCCTGCGCTCCACGAAATCTTTCATCCAGATATTGAAAATCTCGATCACCTCATCCAGTGCTTCCTATCCTTCTTTTTCAACAGGATGCTCCATACGCAAACAAGATACAATTTTGAAAATAATAACGGTTGGGTGCTTAGGAAATTCCTTTGCAATTGCCAATTTATTCCTGGTTTTCCAAAGCTCCCAAGCAACAGCTGCAAAACTAAAGAGACAAACATGATTATAAAAACCACCCCTGTCCTGCATCCAATTTCGATGAAAGTCATCAATCGAAACTGGAACCATATGCCACATTAAAGACTCTTTCACACAAACCCAAACAAAATTAGCTAAGACACAGTTAAAAAGAATATGATCTGTATTCTCCGGTACACCACATAGCAAACAATTCTCACCACCCTTCCAATTCCTTAGGCTTAATTGAGCTGGCATGCAAGTGCGTCACGATAAGCAAGCCAAAGGAAAATTTTAACCTTGAGAGGAATCTTGCTCCCCACGATTTGAATACTTGACAAATTAACCCCCAAAAGACCAATGATGGTACAACGATTTAACCGAGAATATACCAGAATTCTCGAAACACCACACAAACTTGTCTCTATCAGTATTCAAATTCACCCCTTCTAAAGCAGATTTTAAACCAGTCCAGAGCGCACCCTCTCTCCCTCCAAACTGCCTGTTGAAACCAATATTCCATACACCATCTTTGAAGATTTCAGAAATCATCAGCTCAGTGTTCGTACAAATATTATACAGTTTATCATACTCAATTTTTAACGGACAATTGTTGAGCCACACATCATTCCAAAATTGAGTTTCGGTACCATTACCTATGTGATGCGCCACCCCACTTTTGAAAAGATATTTAACTTTTTGCAACGATTTCCAAAACTGAGAACTCCTAGCATTCACATTGTCACCAGCCCACATTGTCCTTCGAGGGAAATACTTGGCTTTAAGGATTCTATACCATAACTCATTATTGGCCCTGCTCATTCTCCAAAACCATTTGGTAAGAAGGCAATCATTCATAAGCCTAGAGTTAAGCACCCCAAGACCACCGTACTCTTTCGGTCTGCACACCGCACCCCATTTTACCATGTGGTATTTAAAATTATCTGTAGCGCCTCTCCAAAAAAACCTCGAACGAATAGAGTCTAATTTCCTGTGAACTTCCTCATTAAACCTATAGAAGCCCATCGTATAAATCGGCAAACTGCTTAAGCAACTATTCACCAGAATCAGCCTCCCCCCAAAAGATAAGAAGTTATTTTTCCAATTAGCAAGCCGACTTTCCAGTTTACTGAAGATCCTATTTGCTGCATTCTTACTAACTTTCTTATTATCTATATCAATCCCCAAATACTTCATAGGAAGTTGGCCCGGTTGCAATTTAACATATTAGCAACATTAGAGGCTTCCTCCACTTCCACCCCAAAACATACACTTCACTTTTGTGATAATTGATTTTCAGCCCGACATCCATTCAAAAGCGAGAAAGAAGAAATTTAATGGTAAGAATACACTTCTCCTCACAGCAAACATAAGCACGAGTGTCATCGCATATTGAAGAATCGAAACACCCCCCGGGATCAAATGGGACGCAATCCCACAAACCAACCCCAGATTTTGAGCTTTATTGATAATAGAGGCTAAAGCATCTGCAACCAGATTAAAGAGCAAAGGAGATAGCGGGTCTCCTTGTCTCAAACCTCGATGAGTAGAGAAATAAGACCCAACTGTCCCATTAATATTGATGCTGACCTTGCCTCCTCTGACAGAACTCATAACCCACTGTATCCACTGATCAGAAAAACCTTTCCCCCTCATAACTGTTTCCAGAAACCCCCATTGAACAGTATCATAAGCTTTTTCAAAATCTAATTTCAGAATTACACCCCTCTTGTTGGAAATTTTCATCTCATGAAGAAGTTCATGCAAAGACAATACCCCATCAAGTATATGCCTCCCTTTGATAAAGGCAGACTGACTTTCTCCAATGATTTTATCAGCAATAATAAAATGTAATTAAAAGGCTAAAATGATAAATTATTAAACAACCAATCTTTAAAGTGACAAATTATAGATTACAATGTTTGCAGTAGCAAATCCTAGAAGACTGTTCTTTGCAGTGATTTCCCCTTCTTTTTCTACAGGTCTCTGTACGATTCACCGACCAAAGAATAGACGTAAGGTACAGTATGTCAGCTTCCTTTTACATATTAAGATTCTCCGGTCTGTTGTATATAACTCGTGAAACGCCTCTCTTCACATTTAATATGCCTCTCGTCACATTTATTATGTTACAGAAATATGGACCGTTTGTTCCTGCTACAAATCACCTGTTCAGTTTCATATCGTACTATCTAAGCCTGATTTTGCAAACTGCAATGACAGACTCCGGGCAACTTTTGTACTCACTCAATACCTACAAACCCATTGTATGGAATGTATAATGTCATCGAATATGTTGTAATATTTTGCAAATAACTACATATATTATGTACACTGCCCTGCACTCTTTTGTAATGTCGATGCCCACTCATATCTATTATCACCTATGCTTCGGTTCTCGTTCTTTTTCCCCTGCTTCCTATTACATGCTGTGGCTGCCAAACCTATTATTACACACGGCGACAAGTCCATCTATATTCAAATCATATATACAATTAAGAGTCTGTCCTTGTAGATTTCCTGTTTTTAAAGTTATTGTTTTTCCTAACAAAAAAACCTACACTGTACACTAGGGGGTAAAAAAACCTCCGGCGCGCACAGGCCACTAGTCCATCATTCGTGTGCTTCGCCTAAGCTTAAACTACCAAGGCATGGGGTTAATTAGGACACCGGCACTGCCAGAGAAGCTGGTTTTGATAATTTGTTTCATGCTCGCAAGTCGCAAGATAACAAAAGTAAACAGTACGGTGAATCTGCTAGTTTGATGAATAGCTTGTTTCAAACCAAAATAAAAGATGGTTCGATGAACAAAAGTGACAGAAAACATGACATAACAGCATCACTGTGCCCACTACGAAGGAAACAGGAAGAGGACTGGATGGTATGATCTCTTGTAGGAGATGCAAAGAATGTGCTCCGTCGAGCCTGCACCTGCCCTTGCTAGGCAGTTGAAAACGTGATTTGCTAGTTCCTCTATGAAAGGAAGATTTGTTAGTTTCTCGTGATTGATACCTATGCAGAGAAGGAACCATCCCTTGACGTGGTAGTGAAGTAGTAAATGCACGACACGCGAGTGTAGACGCACAGAATGATTATCTTCTTGTCTAGGGATACCTAACCTAACTGGGTAGTTCAGTGGAAAGAAAGCCTGTCGCAATGCTAAGCGTTTCTTAGCATCTTATTATTGGTGTTCTTTAGGAAAGCAGAATATATTCACTAGTCATGCATGCTACGACTATCATCCTACCCACACACCATAAGACTAAAACATACTCGTCAAAGCCTTGATAAGGCCCGGAGGAACCTCTGTAGTCTGGACAAATCACTGCTCACTACTATACGAAGCCGTCGCTGCCGCTAGCCCGCTACTAACGCTAGCCGCCGACCGCAACTCTGGAGTTTTTTTTTTCGATTTAGCATTGTTGCGATCAGTAATTGTAGAAGTAGCGTTCGTCACAAAGAATTTACAGATTTAGCACCGAATCCGGACGGCCATCGCGCGGACGACTGCCGAGGCGACACGCACCCCTCCCGCACGGCCGCTGTGCGGTAGAGCTCGCTCCCGCACGGCCACCCGTGAATTCTGACACATTTGGTCACGCTATGACCTATGACGTGATCAAACTGTGCTGTCATGTCACCGACAGCGGTATGATCAAACCTGCCACGATAGCCATCCGAGCCAACACACGTTCGTTTTTGGTCTAACTCCTATCACGCCAAGAGGAGTGGCGTGATAGAACTTGTTTGTCACGTCGAGATCCGTGACGTGATAATATATTTTTGCGACGCCACACGTTGTGGCGTGGTCAAAGGGGTCAGAACCACAGAGAAGCTCCACCGCACGGTGGCCGTACGGGAGGGGTGCGTGTCACCCCAGCGGTCGTTCGTGCGGTGGCCGTGCGGATCCAATGCCAAATCTGCAAATTCTTCACGGCGGATACTACTTCTATAATTCCCGATCAGCGCTAAATCGGCAAAAGACTCGCAACTCTGTTCATCGTAGGTCCTCTCCCCTATTCTCCGATATTATTGCTGGTGTCGAGTGGCTGGGATCCGTTGATTTCCAAAAGTAATTTTAGTTTTATTTTATTTCTTCTGTTCTTGTTACTAGATCAGTTTTCTTCTGTCAATGATGTCAATGATCTCTGGCGAGTTTTTGGCTGGATTTTCATTACCTTTCATGGGTTTTATCGTATCGGCTCACCTGGACGATGATGGCGATGTTTACACCGGAGATCGACACTGGGCCGAGTTAGGTGTAAATAAATCACCTCTGATTTTCTTCCGACGAACAATACGAATACCAAGGCGTAGGTCATACACTTCAATAGAGATCATTGACAATCTACTTTTCGCTGGTGTGATTGTCGGCGATTATGACACTGTTGCAAGATACATAGTCTATCATGAGGAAGATAAAGAAGTCCAGCACGTTCATCGATTTGATGGTATCGAGTTGTTCTTCTAATATTTTCAATGTAAACGTTGGATAATTTATCTTTGAGTTATTAATACAAATAAGAGGTTTTCTAAAAAAAAAGAGAGAGATAAGAACAACGAAAACAATATGATGCACAAGAAATGGGCACCGTGCCGTGTATTAGTACGTGAAGTGAAGATACTGGAAGTCTGGGATTCTTTTAACTGGACCTCACCATTGAGCCTTGTCTCGGGGAAAAGAGATCAGAAAAAAAAAAGCAACTTTTGTATGTGAACGGAGTCCACACAAGTCACTAAGTCAGGAGCTAGAGCTGCATTTCGGTCGTAGTTGAGTTTAGCATAGATTGACGAAGGATGCAAGCTGAGGATACGCGTTGTGCTCATTTGACATCTTAGACCATTGACTTGTTGAGCAAAGACTTTCGAGGAATTCTGTAAGTGAACCGATGTAGAACATATAGTTGTTGCAATGTTCTGCCCCATTAACTTATGTTCTGAAGCTTAGAAGTGACCAGTAAAAACCGCATAGCTTCAGATTTTAATCTTTTTGAAGTCATGTTTGCTTTTTGTCGGCGCATCATGGACGTCTATTTCATCCGGACAGGAAACTGAAGTGGGTGAAAATTGTCACGCAAGTTGGCACTTAAATCAAGATAGAACAGAAGATGAAGGGTAGTCGGTCAAGTTTATGGTTAGTCATTATTAATGACAAGTTAGCAACTCCCGTGACTTCAGAAACCAACGAGGTCGCACGCAGCTGCCAATCGGCACGGAGATCTGACGCTAAAACCTGGCCCCCTCGACAGGTAGGCCACCGCAGGGGCGCACGACGGCGACGCCACATCGACAAACCGGCGCCGATTTCCACCTCCGGTTACAAAAGGATCTGACGTCCAACAACTAGGGGTGGGACAGGTCATGTTGGTCCAATGGAACACCGATCCACACCTAAAATTTTGGTTAAATGGACCAAAGGTTCAATCCAAGAGAAAATCAAGATAAAAGGCCCATTAACCTATCGCTTTGTTGGATAGAGCGGGTCGACCCCTCTACGCCTCCTCCCCCAGTTCCCCCTGCTGCCGCTTCAATCCTCCATAGAATACACCAAGCACCGCGTCGGCCGACATCAAGCGTCGCCCCACGCAATACCCACCGCTGCCGCTGCTCTCCTCGGACTGAACGCTCGTCGCCACTGGCCGCGTCGGTGACGCCAGCATTGCAGAGGAGGAGCGACCACCATCGCAGCCGTCGTCGCCGCAAAATTCGTCACCATCAAATCCTCAAATTGAAAGCTCCACCACCTATGCGACCACCTTGAGCTGGCGAGGCCGCCGCCGCCAGCTCGCCCACCGTTGCCAAGTCGCTGCCGGCGTGGACCAAGATGCCGCCGTGCCGCGCCCAAGCTTCTTTCCTTCTCCGTCGCACCCTGTGCCTTCGCTGCTATGGCCACGCGCCCTCGCCGCAATGGTCGTGCCCAAGCTTCCTGCCCTCGCCGTCGCTTCCTGCTGAGATATCACACTCTCCTTCAATGAGTGCCATGAAGTCTGTGGTGAGATCTGGGAGAGGCGGTGGTTGCGGAGGGGCGGTGACAGAGGGCAGCAGAGCGGAAGAGAGAAGTCGACGGAAGGGGAGATGGATATCGGCGCCGTGGTAGCCGACGGCGGCAGGAGTAGAACCGCCTTAGGGACGAAGCAAGATGGGCAAGCGCAAGAGGCTGCTGAGGAGGGCGGTGTGGTAAAGGGTAGCAGATAGGAGGATATTTGTGAAGAGAAAATATCTCGGGGGAGGTTGGTCGCTAGCTGGCTCAAGGGATAGCATAGGCATCGGAGCGACCCACAAGATCCAGTGGGTCATTGGGCTCAAGGGATTTTTAGAAAATGGACAGTCCATTTGCCCCTACTTAAAGATCTGGGCCGTATGGGGCCAGTCCGGATCAGTTCGGATCGATTCACTCCCACCCCTACCAACAAGAGACACCGGACAAACGCAAGTGCCCTCCCGTGTTCCTTCATCTCAGGAGAAACACGCCGAGATTGCACGGCACTTCGCCGCCATGTGCAATTTAAGGCTGTTTGGTTCATTGCCACAACACGCCTTTTCCGCCATGGCCAACTGAGCTATTGTACTGTGTCCAATTTTCTTCAAGAAATAGAGTGTACAACGGGTGACTCGCTAAGGTTAATTTTGGTACACCACAACTAAGTTACACTCTCATATGTGGAGTAAAAACTTGTGGACACATAAACTTGCGTGACTAGAATATAATTAGAGTGTGGTAATGAACCAAACAGGTGCAACACGAGTTCAGCAGTTTTGCACGCTCAACTCCGAGCATTGGGAGCAAAGTAGCAAACAAGCTGCGGGAGAAGAGGACGAGCCCTTTCACCGTCGTGTCGCTGCGCTGCCTCCAGATGCATCCGCACCAAACATCTCACGGCCCCACACTAACTCCCCATTTGTCCCGGCTCCTGTGTCTCTGAATGATTGGAAATTTGGAGTGCAACTGTACACTAATTCACATGGGCAAACTTACAACAGTGAACAGAGAATGTTTTTATTTTTTTGTATGTAGGGTTGGGGGTCCTAGATTCCATTCCTGCTATAGTGCTATAGGCTTGTTGGTTCGAGTAAAAAAGTTGCGTTTACGTCTGAAATATTTTTTAAAAAAAATATTTGGTGGCAGGTCATGTCAAATGTTCTATTATAAGGAGAAAAAAAATGTTTGATCAATCTTAGTAGTATTCTATGCAATCTTGGTCGAAGTAACAACGTGCAGAACCAAGCGGAGCACGAGGATTTCAGTCTTGTTTGATCGAGAATCCTATCTGAAAACACCGCCCACTGAATGTTACTTCTGATAGGACATGCCGATGGTCGCAGCAGAAATTGATTTAGATCCTAACTTTTTTTTTTTGGCAAATAGAACATGGTACGCTCGGACAGTCTAGTAACTAAATGTGTTTTGACATGATGACTAGGATGGAAGTGTAAAACGAATTCCGAACATAAGGTGGTAAATCTGAATAGCCTAAATAGCTCGTCCACTTCATCTCAATTCGCAAGCTAGCGTTGAATTCTGATTAGATGTCACTAGATCTTTAAATCTTATGTTTAATTTCCCATACTTTTCCAAATGACGACATATTGAAACGGTGACTACGTACATGGTTCCACAACTCCACATGCTGTGTACGTCCGGGTGCAGCTCCTGGCCTACCACACCTCAGTCCCTAACCTACAACAGTGATCAAGAAATCTCGCTATATATAAGCAAAGCAACACGGTTAGCTCACCATGCCCCCATTCTACAACTTCTACACTGTAATAAACTTCGCAGCAGGCAACAGCAAGAAACGATCAATGCTGATCCACCAGACGAGCCGCGGCAAGCCCGGCCATCAAGGGCGCCGGCGTGTGCGCTGCGGCGGTGGCGTCCGGCTGGGCTTGCTGCTGCGGCTGCGCGTGCGACTATCCGGCCTCGTCGGCCTGCTCGTCAGGAGCGTGGAGGAGCTCAGGTGCTGCCCCGGCGGCAGGATCGGTTGCTCGGCGACGAGAGCGCGCAGGCCGGCGCTGTGCCACGGCAGGCGAGGCCGCCGCCCCGCGCCGGCCGGGAGGGACCAGAGCTCCTTCTACGCGGAGGCCATCGCTGACTGCTTGGAATTCATCAAGAGTAGATCGTCCTACCTGCCTATGAAGGATGATAAGATTGTTAGTTAGAATTAGCTATAGCTTTAGCTGCATAGTCGTTTCATAGTGTAAATTAAGGGCATGTATGGAACACGGAAATTTGGTAGCGATTCCTACGGAAATTTTACTATTTTCTGTGAAATTCCTACGTTCCAAACAGGGCCTAATTTGCTCTTCGATTAGCTTTAAGCAGTATTCTGTTAGATTATTAGTTTTCAAAAACTATATGATTAGGTTATCAGAGATGAAATAATTCATATGCGTTAACTAATCAAGTTTAATTAGGGTGTGATTTTTCTCCTTTTGTGTTCAAAAAAGCAATGTGATGTCCACGGTCATTGAGAGAGGTCATTATCTCTTACTTAATGTTTTGCACAAGGGTGGTAAATTTGTTCAGATTTCAACAAGGGAGTTGGGTGAGCCTGTCGTCACTGATGGTGACTATTGGAGAATCCAAGCTTTGTTTTTTTTGGACTAGTGAGCCCCTACAGACTTGCAGAGTACAGACAAATTAAACGACCCGGACTACTAGTGTTGGAAGTACTGTCCTTTTCTTCATACATTTGAATTAGGAGGCGGTTAGAACAGATAATAAACACCTTAATAATCAACCACTTCCTTTCCGGGAGAACAAAGAAAAGTGGGCCTTGTTAATTTGGAACATGAGAATTTTACAGAAAAAAATTGTCCGAAATTAATTCATATGCTTCCTCCATAGGATACGCTCTTGAATGTAGACCTATAATGTCGAGCTGCATAGGATTATTTACATTTATGGAGTAGCATTCTGCAATATGAAATAACCAGTATTTTTCAAGATGCAGAAAGCTTTGGCGTGATAGGCGAGAACTTTTCCAATTTAATGCCATTTTTTTTCAAATACATCATCACATCAGTCTCAGACACTGTGGCACATGGAGAATTTAATCGGGGCAGCGGGGTTAGGTGTGGGCTGTGGCATCTATTCTATTTATTAAAGCTGGTGGGATTGGTGTTCAACCAGTACGTCCACGTCGGCCGAAAAAAGCCCGTCCGTCCAATCGTCTTCGGACGCACGGATCGCATGGAGGAAACCTAGAAGCCAAAACCTTATCCCCGCCTACCTCTCTCCTCCCGTGTTCTCGCGGCTTCGAGCCATCGCCAGGTACGCTCCTTTTCCTCCCTTCGCATGCATGCGGCGCCTCCTCTTCCTCCTCACCCTTCCCTTGCTCCTCCGCGTCTCTCTGCAAGACACTGCGGCACCCTCGTGAGCCCACGTTCCCCTCCCTCTCCCTCTCTAGAGCCGTCGCCCCCGCACTGCCGCTGGTCGTCCTCGGTCTCCCCCACGCAACCGCCGGTCGTCATCGATATCAGGGCTCTGTGTTCTCTGTGATGAGCTCAGCGGTAACTCCTCTTGCTCCCTAGTCTCCCTCCCCCACCACCGCAGCGCCATCCCTCACTCGCCATGCGGTGCCTCCTCTTCCTCCCTCACCCTCCTCCCGCCCTCCCGTCCTCTCCCCTCTCTCTGCCAAGACTGCGGCCCTCATGAGCCCACGCCCCTCCTCTCCCTCTCCCTCTCTCCTCTCCAGAGGCCGTCGCCCCAGCTGCGCCGATCGTCCTCGGTCTCAGCAAGAATCGTCGGTCATCATCGATACTGTGGTGCTCATTGCTATAGATCTTCACTCATATTTTTTTTGGTATGTAACAATTGATCGCTCTGGTGCATATCATCAGGATATTTGTAGACAGCCTCAGAAACTTGGATGGTTCTAGTCTTCTAGAGATCTATCTATCAAGGTAATATATTTTGCATGATTGGAATTTGTATAACTGAATGCACTTTCTTTGGCAGAGATATCTCTTAGTGCTTTCAAAGATAGACAAAATGGATAGAGATTGGTAGAGTTCATGGCAGCATAAAGGATGTCCTAATTTAGCTATAGAATAGGTAATATAGATGTTGACACAGATTCTAGAAACTTACTTTGGTTCACCTGTGCAAGCATGAACTAGAACCAAAAGTATGAAATGGATCATATGCCAGTCAAGTATACCTAGAGTACTGATTTGTAGAAAAATTTGACCATTCGAAATGGTGTGAGGAATGTTTTAACGAAGGTCAAAGCTGCTGGTATGCTTCGTTTGGTTTTCCATGATGCAGGGAGTTTTGATATTGGTGACAAATCAGGTTAGATCCTATTTGTCTTCAGTTATCCAAGTTTAGCAATAGTTTCTGACCAAACATTGCATGTGTGTAAAAATAGAAAATTGCATATGGAACTTAACTAAAGTACAGTTCAATATATCTAAAAATGGATTTTTCCCAAAGTAGAAACAATAGACAAACATTGGTGACAATATCTTGCAGGCGGCATGAATGGTTCTATAATTTACGAAGTTGACAGACCTGAAAATGCTGGCCTAAATAAATCGATAACAATTGTTCCCCTCCTGAAAGTACCACTACACCATATCTATTGCCTTTGCTTATTGCCATGAATAGTGCAACGTAACTCTCAAGAATTCCACAATAGATGTACTTTATTATTTTTATTATATGTGACACAAAACCACACTTTACTATTTTCAAATGCTTCAGCACCATAACTCTTAGCTTTTTCATAACTTTTTCAGATACAAACCAAAGCATGGGAATCCCTTTTTCACTGAAGGTTCGATTGCTTGCATTACTTGCGAAATGATTTCTTACTGAAGGAGTTGCAAATAGATGTTGTTTGTTCTAATGTTTTTTGCTAACAACTACAGTGGAATTAGAAATATTTTATGTGTGCTGTTGTTATAGAACCTGATATTCTCTTCGTTTTGTACAGTGTTGCCTTCTAGATGGCTTAGTGGATCACCAGTTCAGCATCAATGTATGTTATGATACAGCAAGCCAAAGCATGGGAATCCCTTTTTCACTGAAGGTTTGATTGCTTGCATTACTTGTGAAATCATTTCTTACTGAAGGAGTTGCAGATAGATGTTGTTTGTTCTAATGTTTTTTTTTGGCTAACAACTACAGGTGGAATTAGAAATATTTTTTGTGTGCTGTTGTTATAGAACCTGATATTATCGTCGTTTTGTATAGTGTTGCCTTCTAGATGGCTTAGTGGATCAACAGTTCTGCATCAATGTATGTTTGTAGAGGTCTGATCTTCTTCTTTGTTTTATGCCCACGCTTTTAACTACCTACGTATTTTGATTCACACTTTCAGTAGGGCAATGGACATCTGACCGGATCAGCTTGTTCAGTTCTTCAGAACTGAACAAATTGTATGCTGTATCAGTTTATGACCCACATTCTTTTGCATTTATAGTCTGCAGATTTAGCTAAACTAAAAACCTCCAGAGATTAACTTTTTTTGCTCAGGTTAGATTTTCTGTTGTGCCATGTTCATTACCTATACACAATTCCTTTTGACTTCTCTCATGGGTTGCCAATGGCCCAATGATATTATTTGGTTGTATCAGCCTGTTTTCTTCTGTGTTAATTGAGTTTCATATTATACAGGATTTGTAAAGGAGACCACGGTATGATTGCTTAACCAAATAGTTTTAGATTTACGCTGTGGTATTGGTTTTCTAGCATTGGGTAGCCTGGTACTTTGGAAAAGTATGTGGTAGATGCCTTACATGGCCTGATGAGTATGGACGCCGCACGGAAGCCTCATCGTACGACAACGACATGCAGCCGTCTTGTCGCCTGCTGATACCAATAAGGTCAATGGTAAGCCATTTCTGTTTCTACAGCCTAACATCCTTAGCATTTTAAATGGCACGCGTCTCATCATTTGCCTCTTTTCGTGGCCCTTGCTCTGCTTCGGAGTTGCAATACGAATGCGCATATGTCTCCTAGTTTCTGAATATCAAGGTAAACCGAAGTGTGGACTTTGTAAGTACCCCTACACTGTCAATCCACACATTGTTTTGAAATGCACAAGAATTGACGTGTATGATGATTGACGTGTAGGCTGAGTTTCCGTGTCTAATGATTGACGTGTTGCTTTCAGAAATGCCTGCACATTTCTTCTGTTACGTGAATGTTAAGAGTAGTACGTGTCATGTTTTGGCCAAGCAGTACTTGTTGTTAGATATTTTAAATAGCTATGCCTTATTGGCATTCTTTAATCTCCTGTTATTTCATATATTAAAGAAATGATTGAGAAGGCCCACAATATGTTTAGATTCCATAGCTATTATACAATTAATTAGGTAGTGAGATAGATAACATTACCATCTGTTTTATCTTAATAACACGAAAATGTGCATTAAACCTTTTCTATGGGTAAGAAAATTTGTGCTGTTCTTGAACCTTGGCTGGCCTTTGGAGGACAAGAGGCCTACTACAGTCTAAGACCTCTTACCTCCAGAGGGGCTGATGTCTTTTTGTTGCCATTTTCCCTCGTCAGCAAATCAAGTTATGAGAGTATTGCCAGGAAAGTTCACATTGCTTTACCTTCAAATTTTGCCAAGAATGTCTTGACAGTCTTTATTAGTAATCCCTAATTTAGACAATCTTTTTCATCCATACTGAACAGTGAAAAACAGAACCGAGGCATTGTGCTCCAAATGTGCCTACTATATTAGTTGGAACACAGCTTGGTAAGCAGACTGCTCAGTTTTTTACGCCCAATTATAAGAGGGATTTTTTTTAAAAAAAATTGGCTTATAGATATGGCTGCATTTTCTAAAAACGTGCATTGCATTAATTACTGTTGTCACATCATACAATAGGTTTCTTCAAGTCATACTGCTACCAATCCTTCCTAAGTTAGAACATGGCCCAATACATGATGTAGACCCTCTGGGTGAAAGATTTAAAATTTATTTCCTAAACTGCTTGTAATTATTTTCCTATTATTAATTAGATTGTACTGTAGAGACCTCCCCTATAGTTCTTTTAACAAAAAAATGACAAGAATTGCCTACTTGCAAACTTCCGTGAGGACAGACAATTCTGCCTAGAACACCTGGATTTAACACCTATGTCAACTGCACAGGTTAGTTCATCAAACGTTTTACTTCCCTCTACAAATTTGATTCAACATAGAGATTTTGTGCAAAACTTCTTGAATTTCTATGATGATCTTCGGTATGATTCAGAGGTGAGATGCTTAGTACCCCCCCCCCCTCCCCAAAAAAAACATTGGAGATGTTTAGTACCATGCAACGTGCCATTGTGGGGTGCTTTATTGCCTATTTGCTTACCATTGACTAATGTACCTAGGTAGACCTTTAGACGTTAAAATAAACATGTATGTTCTTAACCTACCAAAACTTCTATTTTTTTCCTTTTTTTTAAGCTGAATCTAATCAGTTTGTTGTTATCTATAGGCTATAGCTTCATCATATAATGCTTTAATACACACTTAAAAAAGAAAAAAAATTGATCCATCCTATGGAGGGACCATTCAGATGGTCATTTCAAACTGAACCGATTTCTGATTGAGGTTGCTTCTTTTAGATGTGCTTATCAATAACAAACATCCGAATTTGGCAGGTAAAAACATACATAACTAAAGAACCAGCTTAGGTGACATAGCATGCATTAAGGTTGTCCTATAGTTTTCACCTTTTCAGTTTCTCATTTGTGTTGGGATGTCTCTGCGTGTTATAATCTATAAAAACGTTTGTTCACTAATTAGGTTGTATATTTTCCCCATTTCATATTTAAAGTATGTTCTGAACAATGTGCAAACTACCAGTATTCACAGGTTAAGCTAAGAAAATAGGATTGCAGAGCATAATAACTATGCAAAAATTTCACTGAGCTGCTAGATTTGTTTCAAGAGCATAAAATCCTATTATTTTCTTTCAAATTGATAGTGGTTGTGTTTCTACAATATGAAAAAAATAATTGCACGGTTAGTTCAGATAAATAAGGTTGTACCTAAAGGTAGGTAATATCTTAGAGCACTAAGTCTATAACTAAAGGTAGCTAAGCTATGTACATGACCATGCCAACAAAACTGATCATATTTCTTGGGAGCCAACAAAAAAAATATTGCAGGAACTGTTGCTGAGATTTATGTATCAGTTACGCAAAATAGTCGTTACTAAACCAGCCAGCAATAAAAATAGTTCCACACATCCAAACGCTACCCCTTTTAGCCTGAAAATATAAACTTAAAACCTGAAATATGGCCAGTCACGTTACACATTCATCTGAAATAAATTCGGCTGGTTTAGCATTTCATATATATAAACTAGCCATTCCTGGAACTGAGCCATGCCCATGATACCCCTGCATCGGAGTTTATTTTCTTTGGTGACATGAATAAACAGCTGATCAAGTCTACTTGCAGTGGAAGAGATATTACGTCATAAAGACCACAGAGAGCCGATTGAATTGCTTTTTTTTTTTTTGCATATAATACAAATTCAGTCTTATGTGCTCTTTGCTTTATTGCTGTCTTGCAAGGCATTTTCGGTACCTAGATTAAATGTCTTCATCTTTTTTTGGCTATTGCAGTGGCATCTATTACCATCTCCCTAAACTACCACTTCAACTGCAAGCTGGAAGAAGTATAGATGGATGATCAGGCTATGGAATCTGATAATATTAAAAGAAACCGGAGGAATATATGCACACTCATTTGTTTGGATTCTTCCGAAGATGCAGAGAATACGTGTATGTTCCGCTGATCATTTGTTGTACCAGATTTATTTGTGTGTTCGCTGTATTGGATTGGTATAACTTCATCTATAGCATCAGCACACCGTGTTTATCCTTGCAATTCACTTTACCTCCATCGTTTTTTTTTAAAAATACCTTCATCTACAGAACAAGTGGATCCTTCTGACTAACAGTGTATGTTCTTATGAATAGACTACATCTTCCTTGATTTGTTTCCTACTGGAATAGTTGTCGAAGGGCAAATGAAACACATTATTGTCATACAAATATGTTGGTCTTATTTGATTTTGTTGACACACTTTATATTGACAAAACTGGATTATAGATTCGCTTCCTCATTAATCGTAGCATGGTGTAATGCAGTAGGATGTTACAACGTAAGAGTCTTTTCATATTGAATGAATCAATATCCATTCAGCATATCAGATACAACATAGAAACAAACCAGCGATGGCCATCTAATAGTTATAGACATAAGTTCACTTCTATTCCTCATCGTCGCATGTATATAGTAATCTGATAAATCTTGAAGACATCAACAGCTCATATCTTTCAGTTATGTATTTGCATAGTGGACCAGTTTACTAATATTATATCATGCTATTATCCCTATTACTAAGTTACATACTGCTAATATATGCGATATTGTTGCCGGCCCTATACCTGAACTAAGCATGCTCAGAAAAAAAAACTTCTTGACGCCGAACAAGTGCAGTCTGTACAGTAAAAAAAAACCTACAGTGCATCCAAACTTAGATCAATGGCGCAGCATAGCGCGCTCAACCGTCCTAGTAATAATGACAAGTGGGGTCTCATAGGTGACATACATTTTGTTCGTTAGTGCTCCGTTTCAGACATATTAGAATCACCAATAATTAACTAAACAATGATACAAACTAGACGTCCGATGCTAATAAAATTATCGGATGCTACCACTCATCGTAACACGAATTCACTCTCTTATCTCATATTTGCGTCAGGCCATGTGTTTCAACCATCACCATGTAATCATTATCTCATTCTCCAACTTTCCTCCAAGCACATTTGTCTTCTCCACCTAGCCCATGAAGGCAACTAACCTATCTTTTTCTCTCTCTTTCTCTAATTCTTTCTCTGTATCCATTTGGCATGGCAGGCTAGGACCAAGACACAAGCCGTTGGCAGTGCGGGGGCCGTCGCGCCCTGCTCTAACGAACTCTGGCGCGCACGCCATCAAGCAACACACAAAGTACCCTATAGCAGCAAGCTCCAGTCATGGCGCACAAGCAAGCTCCACCAACGCCTGCTGTGAGCTCCCGCGGCATCTTGAGCAACACCGTCGGTGATAGCCTCCATGAGCAGCGTCTGAGCTCCACCATCGTGGACCCCTTGCCGGTGCCGCCACAACACCCTCAATGGTGTGCTGTTGCTACTCGTTGCCATCCAGGTGCCCTCTCCAGGTACAATTTCTTGCACTTGTTTGCTTAATTTGTTGCAATAATTGACTCGAAATGTTGTATGAAGTGTTTTTTTTATTGTTGTGATGTTGTTGCATCAAATGTTACGGTAAGAGGTATTTGCTGCAATGGTGTTTTTGATTTGTTGCACAAGAGTAAACTTTTGTTACAATAGATATGTCTATTTGTTGCACCGAGAAATCTGTGCTTATTGCTTTGAGTTGAGAATTTGTTGCATTTTTGTTATATTAGATGGTATTTTGTTGCAGGATTACTATATAATTATTGCGTCTCACCGATTTTTATTACGTTTGATCGGATGGCTGAGATCAAATATTTCAAGTTAAATCCAACGCGGCGCTAGTTGCTCCCAAATTGATTCCATTTCAAAGGGAAAAAAATAGAATGAAGCTTCAAGAGAGGCTAAAATGGATTTAATCTCGTCTAGTTTCTTGCTAAGCTGAAGAATTTTTGGCTGGTTTTGGAAATGGGTTATGGGCTACAATGTTGCGAAACACCTCTAGGCTATTCCAAAGGAATGACACTACAACAGATGGGCCGAGCCAATATGTAGACCGTAAACCAGTTTTAAAATGACAATTTAGGTTGCTCTAGTGGGCCTCCAATAATCACTTTAATATCCTCCCAAGAAAAAAAATCCATCTTCGAAATAGATTAGCTGGAAATGCTTCGCTTACCACGCCTCGGCCGCCGCCCGCCCCCTCCTCCTCCGAGCGGGCGCCGACTTTGATCACTCGTCGCCGCCACAGCCTGGCCGCTCGGCCGCCGCCCGCAGCCTAGCCAATCCTAAGCACCCGTCCGACCACCATGTGCGTTACGACGATAAAAATATAGCATTCCTCCTTTCCAAAGGCAGAGGGTACACTTGTAATCCCCTGGGGTCACTACGCTCGCATGACACATTCTCTGACACTTGAGTCTCACCACTGAGAGCTCGGAGTCAATACGTGCACTATAATCTCCGAAACCGCTTGGATCGAAGGATTTGCTTGCCCCGTTTTCTCGCGAAATTCATGCATTCTAAACTGGCTTTCTTTGCACACTGTCTCGTGTAGAGGTGGTTAAATGGGTTATGTCAATCGGTCCGATCTGAAGCACGTCACCGTTGGTCTGTTCCAAACACGACACGATCCACCACCTAAACAGGCCATGCTGGCCCGACACGACGCACTACGTCGTGCTTGGGTCACAACCTCACTCCAGCAGGTTGGGTCGGCTGGGCACGAATAGTATCTAGTCTGGCGCGGCATGGGACAAGCACGGTACAACCCGTTTAGGCACGGTATGTTTAGGCCTGTTAGGCAACGGTCGGTCTGTTAGGCACGATAACAGTCGGATTTTAAAATTTTCTAGCCGTTTATAGCTGTTGGGAGCTTAAAAAATACAAAAAAAACTCAATTTTTATAAAAAGGCAGCAACCCCCCTCTCATCCGGTCACCATCCAACCTTCACTATCTTCTCTAAATTCTATTATGGAAATTTAGATCCCTTTGAGATAATTTGGCAAAATTTGAAATATTTTTGCCAAATAACCAAAATATCGAAATTCAACTGCAATCAAGAAAAGAGGTAACAATAATGATTTTTATATATTTTTATTGTTCTTATTTTTTGTACTAAGGTGAAATAAATAATAGTGTAATTTTTTATTTTTAGTTTTCTTGATAGGAAATTGTGATAATTTTTCTATTACTTGTTTCGGAATGTTTTGCCACCAACTCAAACGGAAGATCAGGTAATACCATCATCAGGCTCTACGAGTGTCTCTGTGTCTGCAAGCAATGGGGTAAAGAGATCCAAATCGAGTACATCGGGAGTCTGGGCATATTTTGATAAGAAATCCACACTAGATGAAAATAGAGTTCAGGTAAGATACATTGTTTGTCAAATTTTCCATCATAAATTATTTGCAAAGTCTTCAGGGGGAACGATACACTTGATTAGACATGTTGCAAGATGTAAAGCAGGAGAAGCATTGATCATGAGGCAGACACAATTGCAGTACAACTCTGACGGTGTGTGTTAACTGTTCCTGTCTCGACAGTTTCTTCTGGGTCTGCTTTCAGTCTTTCAGGAGGAATATTGAAGAGAGAAGAACAAGTCTCACAAGTGAGATGGTGGAAATATTTCTAACTGTGAAAGACTAGGAACAAGTTGATACACGAGATCAACATTTTGTAGAAAATACAGAGTTGATGGACGCGTTAATTTTTTTTTACCTAGACAATGACACTTGGGGCATCGATGTATGTAAAGCTATAGGTTGTACTCCTTTTTTTTTTTTGCCATAGTTTTCTTTTGTTGAGTTTTTCACTTGTCAAAGTTTTTAACGAGACAGCGATCTAAACATTAATAAAGCTCATCATTATATTTTTAATATATATATATATATATATATATACACACACACACATTTTATAATATTTTAATTTTGAATTTTATACATTTTTCTAGAATTATTGTAATTTTTCAAAAAATTGTCTTGAGATGGGCTAAGCGGTCCTTCCCTAACCCGTTGGGCTAAACGTGCCCGAGCAAGCACAACATGTCATGTGAGCTCGGTTATGCGTCTGCTGCTTGAGCCTCTGGAGTGACTTAAGACGACACATTTAACATATCGGGCCAAGTGGGCGTCTTAGTGTCGTCTTCGCCCATTTGGGCGTCTAGTCTTGTGCAGTGGTGCATGCCGGGCGAAAATGGAGGGGATGCTAGCCGGATAAAGTTATCATGAGGTGAGCTAGCAAATACACATTTAAATGTTATGTGTAATCCAAATTGATACATAAATTATGAGGAACAAAGTTAAAATGAGAAATACATTAAATGTAGTAACTTAATAATGGATAGCGCGTTTTGAAAATCTAGAAATATGCACAAGTAACAATCGTAAGAACAAAATTAACAAGATTTGTGATGCAAATAATAGCAGAGATACTGAGAGAGTACCAAGGGTGCGTGCTTTAGCCCCCTCGCACCCCACTGGTCTTGTATACAGCATAACTCGCCAAAATGTTATCACTTGCTTGGCTCCCGTGATCAATCATCCGATCGTATTTGGCACTCATGGCCATTGGACTTTGAAGCTTCGAAATAGATAGAAAAAACCCTTGTTTCACTTGAAAAGAACAGCTGACAAAGTTTGGCAGAGCATGCATATACAGTACACTCGGTCCCCAGCAGCAACGGGTCTTTTTCTCTCAGGTTTGAGTTTGACTTCACGGAGGCATCGACAGCGACACACGGTCGATCCATATCGTCGCAAATGAACCACGCTTTCTCCTGGCTCCAAAACTCTGAGATGGCGTCTAAACGAAGAAAGCGGGGAGAAATTTACTCGATTCACATGAAAATTGAACTATTTCATGCGAAATCCATTCACTCGAAACCGGCCGTAAACATATATAATGAATGAACACCGTCCGTGTTGGGCATCATGTGGCCACTATCTCCCGTCGTGTTAAATGCCCAGTACGTACTGCATGCTACACTACGTACAACTATTAAAAACTAGGTTAAAGGAAGAGGTTACTTGGCATACTCCATCTATGAGGTAAAGACTCCATCAAAACCATCTGGACATAAATCCTAGGAGCCCTCCTCACCTTAAGATATTTGCTTGAATCAGGGACGGAGGGGCTAGTGGGAGCCCTAGTCCCTCTATAGTTGATGAAGTTATTTATATAGTTCTTAATTTTTTTACATAGAATAGCAAAGTATTTATATTTGGCACCTCTCGATATTTAATTATCATCATATGACCCCTTGAATAAAAATTTTCTAGCCCTGTCCTTGACTTGAATCCATTTCAAATCATGACATGTGGCTATGCAAGGAGGTAGTTGATTTATTTTGCCACACGTCATCAGATTAATGGGGTCTAATAAATATCTAAAGGTGATAAGATCTATAGTATTTTCTTTCACTCCACCAACCAAACAAAAAAAGGGGAGCATAGTCACCTCGCCATGTCAAGTGTTGGAGATATTATACTATAGGTAAGAGTCCAAGTCATGTACGAGTCAGACTCAAATCGTGTACGAGTTGTGTTAGAGTCGATCTGTATTATTTGGCACATAAATAAATAATGTGGGATCCCAAGAGGAACACATAATTATTCTCCAAAATTCTATATGGTAAGAGAGCCAACCCATTCCAAACCCTAACTCGAGCAAAATCCAAAATCCTTACATCGGAACTGTTGTTGTCATCGTCGATCCGCCGGTTGCTGCCATCCCATTGTGCGTGGTCCACCGCGACCGTGTCGCATAGGAGCGAACCGGCGGTCGAGCGGGCTGTGTGTGGGCAAGTCGAGGCGTCAATGTGAGACGCAGAGGCGACTCGGTGTCACTGTCGTCGCTGAGAACGAGGAGGAGAAGCAAAGAGAGAAGGAGAGGTTGCATCGTGAGCGGCAGTAGAGAAGGAGGCAGCTTGAGGTGGCATGACGATCGTCGGAGATGGCCAGATCCGGCGGCTCACGGGCGGCTTAGCTGGAGAGAAAGAGGCTTCATCTCGAGGGAGGCGGTAGCTTGCGTGGAATCGGGCCGAGGACGCCAGGCGGTGGTGTGACAGCATGGGGCGGTGGGCGTCTGTGTGATAGAGGATCCATCGGTGATGAGGAGGTAGCTTGAGGAGCAAGGAGGACAGGAAGAGGAACCGACGCTTGGCGGCTGACACTAGAGGGAGGAGGGGAGGTCACAGCGGCGCACAGCAATGACACCAAGGCCGACCCAGGCATGGTGACCGGAAGGGGAGAAGAAGTAGTGGGCGTGGCGACCGGAAGAGGAGGAGAAGCGGCGGCAGTCGCAAGAGAGTTTGGGGCTGGTCGCGAGAGTGTTTGGGGGCATGCAAGAGCTAGGGCTGCGTGTGGCGATGGAGGCAAGGAAGAGGCAGGAGGCATCGGGAGGAAGAAGAGGAAACATGGGTAAAAAAGAAAAGGAGGAAAAAGCAAAAGGAAGAGGAAGAGGAAACAGGTGTAAAGAAGAAAATGAGGAAAAAGCAAAAGAATAAAAAGGAGGATTCGGTGTGGTGTCAATGCGGAGGATAATAGGGAGATCCTAGATCTGGATCCAGTGTGGAGGATCCGGATCCGATGTAGTGATCCGGTGTGGTGTCGGTGTGGATCTCAGATCTGGTGTGGATGCTTCGAGGGGGAGGATCTTCTGATCCGGTGTGGAAGACTGACAATCTGATCTGATGTGGATGATCTAAAATAGTGTGGCGGGATGTGGTGTGGATCCAGATCAGTGGAGGATCTAGTGTGATTGAGGGGGGTCTGGTGTGGATCCAGATCGGTCGAGGATCTGGTGTGGCTATGTGTGCTGTGTTGGGGAAAGGAGAGAGACAATGGTGTGTTTGCGGAGAGTTCTAGATGCTTTGTTGCTTGTTGGTGACAGTATCTAAGCTTACGACGAAAGGCAAGGAAGACAGGGGGAGAAGACTGTTTAGATGGTGCTTTGGTGGCTGTGGTGGAATTGGTGTCGTGCGGTGGTGTTGGTACGAGTGCCAGAGATAGTGTTGCTGGAGGTGTCCCAAAGAGGATTAGGACTGGAGTCAGGCGTAATGGTATGTGACAGAGGTAGAGGTGGTGGAGGCCAAGACTGGGGGCATGTGGGCAGAGTGGTGGAGGCCGGGGGGTGGCTAAGGGCATGAGGGTAGAGGAAGATTAGGTTGAGATCGGAACAGCGGGTAGATGGTGGAGATGGATTTTATGACGTCCCTAGTTGGTATTGGTGGTGAGCAACTTTTGGTCTTTATGATGGTATTGGTTATGTAGTCGATGGATGGTAGTTTTTGGTAGATTCTAACAATGATATTGAAATATGTAATAAGATGGACATGATTGTTATCTCATGCCCATCTTGGGAGGAGTGTTAGAGATATTAGACTATAGGTAAGAATCCAAGTCGTGTGTGAGTCGGACTCAAATCATGTACGAGTTGCGTTAGAATCGATCTATAATATTTGACACTACAAAAACAAGAGTGCAAGGATACCAATGTTAGACTAGGAGTCCTTTTGCACTTTCCTTATCTATATATGGTACCCTCTTATACTCCCTATATATATTGCCCATTGGACCCTCTTGAATACACACACAATATTCATAATATAGTATCAGAGCTAGGGCACTAACCTAGCTCGTTCCCTTCCGCTGCCATCCCACTGCAATTGCCGCCGTCCACGACCGCCGTCACCGCCGGATTGCTGACGCTGTCCTTCCCGACCGGAGGCCATGCATCGACCGCGAGTCGCTACTTCCAAAGCCGCGCACAGGACGCACGACGCTGTTGTCACTCGTTCGGTCTTGGTCTGTCGAGCCGCATATCCAGTCGATCGAGAGTCCGCTCGAGTCCAACGCGAGGACGCCATTGCCCAAGCTCCTTTGCTCCGGCCAGTGCCAACCTCCGCCATTCGTTGCCGGACCGCGTCGCCACTCGGGCCGCCGCAGCAGTCGCCCTCTGCCGCCCTTGCGCTCGATTGATCCTGGCGCTGCTGGTCTACCCGGCATCGTCCAACCGAAGGACTATGTGGACTGACCTCACTGCCCGCCGCCACCAGCAGGGGGAACCCTAGTTCCCCCCGCGTGTGCTCCTTCTTCGTTGTGGGCCTTCAGTTGCTAGTTGCAGGCCTTCATTTGTAGGTTGTTTTAGCCGACCTGCAAAAGAAAAAAAGGCAAAAAAAAGAAGAAAACAAACAGTACGTCGCTCTAATTGTCGTGCCGTCCAGCACCGCCTGTTAGACTTTGCTGCCTTGGTCTCCGCGCCATCCAACACTGCCTACCAATGGCTTCTGTTCCATCAGATGCGATCTCATTTTTAGGAACAAAGCTTAATGTGACGAACTACAAGTTGTGGTCTTCATTCATGGAGATCACACACTCGATGGTCTCCACCTCTGGGGACATGTTACTGGTGCCCGATCTTGTCTGTCGTTGCTGGTTCAGCTTTCTCCTGGATAGCCTACTTCTGCACCTCCTGCAGAAGATGAGGCCGCCAAGAAGGAGGCAGATACTGCTATTGCTGCTGCAGATGCTGCTGATGAGCCCTTTTAGTATGCCATAGACGCTTTTGAGCACTGGTGCTGATGAGGCCCGTGTTCAAGACATCTTGGTCATCAGCGTCGATGACTTCATCCAGCCAGATATTGTTGGTCTTTGTGCCACTCGTCGGATCTGGGAGTATATGTGCGAGCAATACTAGCAGAGCAGTGATGCTCAGTTCTTTTTGCTTCAACGTGAGTTGGAGACGCTTCGCCGGGAGGACTCCTCTCTCGATGACTTCTTTCGAGGCTTGGCCAGTCTTTGGCGCCAGCTAGACGAGCTGGCTTCTCCGCTCTGTCAGGAGTGTCATAAAGTGCAGAAGGCGAATTGCGATCATCTTCACCTTTATGACTTCGTCTATCGTCTTCGCCCAGAGTTTGAGCCTGTTAGGGCTCAACTGCTGAGCCGCTCACCACGATTGACAGTCACCAAGTCTCTTTCGACGCTTCGTGCTGAGGAGCTTCACCGCGGGTTAGCAAGATAGTTTGTTCCAACTGTGCTTACTACCCCTTCTTCTTCGATTACACCGACAGATTCTGCTTCGACTGCAGTCCCTCCTTAGGTGTCTGTTTCTGCTCCTATTTTTGCACCAACTGGGTTCAGTGCAATTATTACAAGAACTTCAGGCACGATTACTAGCGTTGTGCGGTGCGAAAAAAGCAAAACAATGCACGTGGGAATGGACGATCCAGGGGGCAGGGAGGCCCTTCCTCGATGGGAGGACAGACCAGCACGTCAGGTCCTTATCAGCGAGGTGACTCTGTTCAGCAGTTATGGCAGGCTTTACTACAGCAGGTCTCACACAGCTCAGCAGGTTCTGCTAGTCTAGCTCTGACATCTCCTCTAGGTACTTCTTGTGTTATGAATTCTGGTGTCTCTTTCCACATGACACCAGACTCCACATCTCTCACTTCAGTAGGACCTCCTATGTTTCCTATCTCTATTCAGACAGCTGACGGTACTCCTTTGTCTATCAGCTGTCAGGGCACTCCTTTGTCCACTGACTTTTATGTTCCAGTTGTTTCCCATATTCTCCAGCTTACCATATAGCTTCTCTCAGTGAGTCAGCTCACCGATCTTGGTTGTAGGGTTGTTTTGACTCTCACACCTGTTTCATCCAGGATCGACAGACAGGGACGATACTTGGGACTAGCCGGCGCCGTAGGGATCGTCAGGGTCTCTACATCCTTGATCGCCTCCACCTTTCGTGGACTTCAGTTGCTCTTGTCACCTCTACGTCTACTTCTACTTCCACTGCCAGTGCTGCCACCACCTTTGGTGTTTTTGCGCAGTGGCATCACCGTTTAGGTCACTTGTGTGGGTCGTGTCTTTCTTCATTAGTTTGTGAGGGTGTTCTTGGATGTGTTATTGTTAACACAACCATATTTTGTCAAGGTTGTAAGCTGGCCAAGCAACTACAGCTTCCTTATCATTCTAGTGAGTCCTTGTCTTCTCATCCTTTTGACTTAGTTCATTCAAATGTATGGGGACCTGCGCCTATTATCTCTAAAGGCGGGCATAAACTTTATGTAATCTTCCTTGATGATTATTCCCGTTTTATATAGATTTTTCCTATATCTAATCATGGTCAGTTTCTTGCGATCTATCGTAGCTTTGCAACGATGGTTCATACTCAGTTTGATTCTCCCATCCGTACTTTTCACCGTGAGTCTGCTGGCAAGTACTGTTCTGGCGCTTTTAGACAGTTTCTTTCTGAGCAGGGCACTCTTTATCAATCTTCTTGTCCTAGTGCCCATGCTCAGAATAGGGTTACTAAGCGCAAACATCATCATCTGCTTGAGACTGCCTCCACTCTTCTCCTTGCCTCTCATGTTCCTACGATTACGCTTCGATCTTTGTTTCTCTGTTGCATATCTCATCAATATCTGACCTTCCTTTGCTCTTAAGGGTGTCTGTCCTATAGAGCGTCTCTACTCTCGAGCCCCTAGTACACCCACCTTCGTGTTTTTGGTTGTACTTGTTTTGTTCTGCTGCAGCCTCGTGAGTACACTAAACTATCAGCCCAGACAATTGAGTGTGTGTTTCTTGTTTATAGTTCTAAGCATAAGGGTTATCGTTGCTATGATCCTTCTGCTCGACGGATCAGAATTTCATGATACGTTGTCTTTGACGAATTTCGACCTTTCTTCTATCGAGATTCGGCTCCTTCTCCTGTTTCCACCATTGAGTTGATTTCATGGTTATCTCTTTCTCACTCTTCACCCATTTCTCCACTATCACAGTCTTCCCCTGGTTTGTCTCCAGTGGTTCCTTCTGTACCTCCGCCTTCGGTGCCGCCTCCTGCAGCACCGCCTCTTGTTCCTGCAGCACTACCGTCTCGGTTCTCTAGTATTCACTACTCTAGACATCCTCGTCCTTCACCAGTCTCCTCTTCTGGTATCTTGCCGGCACCCACATCTGATCCTCTTGATGATGCTTCTCGTTATGTCCTTCATGATCGAACATCCCTTTGACCTCCTGATCGTCTTGGATTTGCTCCGATAGCTCATGCTCTCTCTGTCACTGAGCCTAGTTCTTATCGTGAGGCTGCTCCTGATTTTGAGTGACAGCTCGTTATGGCAGAGGAGCTTGATGCTCTTCAACATAAGGAGACTTGGGATATTGTACCGACACCTGTGCATGCTCGTTTGATCACGTGCAGGTGGGTGTACAAGATTAAGACCCGGTCTGATGATACTATCGAGCGCTACACGGCTTGCCTTGTGGCTCGCGGCTTTCAGCAGGAGTACGGTCGTGACTACGATGAGACGTTTGCCCCTATTGCCCATATGACCACTGTTCGCACTCTTGTTGCGGTTGCTTCTGTTCGCCGATGGTCTATCTCTCAGTTGGATGTTAAGAATGTTTTTTCTTAATGATTTTTTTGCATGAGAAAGTCTACATGCAGCCACCACCTAGGTATTCTGTCCCCGATGGGCTCGTCTGTCGCCTTTGTCGTGCTCTTTATGGTCTCAAATAGGCTCCTCGTGTCTGGTTTGCGTGGTTTACCTCAGTGATTACTACTGTCAGTTTCACTGTCAGTTCCCACGATCCTGCTCTTTCTGTCCATGTCTCATCTCGAGGTAGCACACTGCTTCTTCTGTATGTTGATGATATGCTTATCACCAGTGATGATTTCTCATTCATCACGTATGTGAAGAAGCATCTCAGTGAGCAGTTTTTGATGACTGATTTTAGTTCTCTCACGTACTTCCTTGGGATTGAAGTTTGTTCCATGTATGATGGCTACTATCTCTCCCAGCAGAAGTATGTCTAGGGTCTTCTTGACCAGTCTGGTCTAACTAACACTCGCACTCGTCCTAATATTGTTTATGTTGTTCATATCTTGAGTCAGTTCATGGCTCGTCCTACCCATCTCTACTACAGTCGCCTTTTTCGTGTTCTTCGCGACCATATCTCGTCGTTTGTTTTTCTCTAGCTCCACCTCAATACAGCTTCAAACGTACTCCGATGCAACCTGTGCTAGTGATTCTTCTGATCGTTGTTCTCTTTCTGCTTACTGTGTTTTTCTTGGCTCCTCTCGATTATGCGGAAGACAAAAGTAGAGCTAGATTTCGATCGAGTCACGAGAGGTTGAGTTGAGAGCTATGGTAGCAGTGACAGCAGAGGTTACTTGGCTGAGGTGGCTACTTGTAGATTTTAGAGTGCATGTGATGGGAGTTACGACTCTTTTGTTTGACAGTACAGATGCTATCAGTATTGCTCGAGATCCAGTAAAACATGAGCTCACCAAGCACATTGGTGTGGATGCTTCCTACACTCGCTCACAGGCGTAGGAGGAAGTACTTCCTTTACGGTTTGTACCCTTAGAGTTACATGTTGTTTACTTTTTCATAAAATCACAAACTAGGATACAACATTTGTATTTTATCTCGTAACAACAAAGTCCAAGAGAGGCACGATTGTTCCGCAAAATTCTAGGTCAAACACTAGCTGCTGGATGCATGCAGTCAACACTCGCTCAACACAGGCGATCTCCGCTCCTCGACAAGTACAGAAAACGCTTTTGGTGCATGGACATTGCACGGCAGCACATCACAAGAACCGAGCACTGCAGCCTAGTCTCACACATTGCAATGGTCAAAGCATCATTTTTTTGTTGGCCTACAGCTGTGTCATCATATTGCATGACACTGACTGACACCAGAAGAGAAGCCCTGGACAGGAACTTCCTGGCCGGCCTATCATCTATCATCAGTCTCACAGCAGAGAGAGAGAGCGCGCAGGGATGGCTATACTTGGGAAAAGATGAAACAAGCAAGGTGCAGTACTGTGGGAAGCAATGCAACCAAGAGAAGAGACATGGAAGCCAGAGATAAAGCTGCAGAATCTTGCAGTCAATCTGGGTCCCTGCAGGATCAAATCTTATGGACACTTCTCCCTCCACTCCACTGTCTTCTCTTCTTTCTTCTCCTGAATCCTGCTGCATGCATGGCTGGCTAGCTCAACCTCCCTCGTCACATGGTCAGAGGAGAGACCCCTCTCTGTAAAGGCCAAAGAAAAGAGAGAGAAAACAAAAACAGACACCATGACTGCTGCTGCTTCCTTTAATGTGTGGAGGGTACACTTGGCTCTTCGTGGTTTGACCCACTAATGGCTTCTTTAGCCGGTTTCTTGCTCCTCTCTTTTACCCTCAAAACACTCAAAACTCAAACCTAGGTGTTTTGGTGGTTAGATCTTGACAACTTTAGACTTTGTACTGTAAAGTTAGACCATCTGCAATGTGAGTTTAAGCCGGTTTATAGAGAGGAGAGAGAGTGAATCGAATTGATTCAATACATTGGGGCTATCGATTCTAACACAAAAATTCTTAGAACCGAACCCTCTTCTTGAATCGAACCCAAGAAACAAGAAATAAAAAATCCAACAAGCTATCGTCGGGGCCGTCGCTGCATGCCATTTTGTCTGGGCCACGGGCCGCTGTCGCCATGGCCGCTCATCGTTCTCCCCTTGCCATCGCCCCTCACCACCGCCACCCTCCAGATCTTTCATGGCCGCTTGCCGTCGCCGTTCTCTCCAGTCGCTGCCACCAGATCCGGCGGGAGGGGCTAGAGAGTCTTTGGGCTGACGACGGGATGGGCGCGGCGGCGGCGGGGGAGGCGGTGGGGCGAGGTGAGCGGCGGAGGCAACTGGGAGGAGGGCATTGAATTGATAGAAGAGAGAGAGAGGTTAATGTAGGAGAGGATTGTTTCCTTTTTTAAATATAACGCGGATCCCACCTAACTTAAGAACCGGATCTATACATTAGAGCAAAAAATGCTAAGTTCCTTAATTGCTTACGTGGCATCTCTTTGAATCGGCATCGGTTCAATACACTGGAGATGCTCTACAACTCTCTTTCTCTCCGGGCATGTACAACATGATGCCTAGGGCTGGATGCCTCGTAGGCCATCTAGGCTCGGATGCCAGCATGGAGGCAGAACGGGTGCTTGCAGTGTCAGAGCACCCTGCAGAGCACTTGGTAGCCAAGCACATCTGACGGCGGAGGACGACCAGTGGGGAGGACGAAGCGGATGGTGACAACAAGTGCGACCGGTGACAGAGGACGACGAACTTCACGATGACAAGGATGACGACAGCGAGCGTGATCGGGCGGCGGTGATCAGATCCAGCCGGATCTAGATGGGTCTAACCAGATCCGGACATGACGACAACCAGTTGGAGACGACGGCAACCGATGTTGACGAAGACAACACGAGTCTGCGGTGGTCAAGGAGAACGACACGAGCAGCAGTGGATGACGGCGAGACCAGGGTAGAGGTGGTCGTTGTTAAAGGCAACGGTGGTGTAGATGCGAGGGGTAGTGAGGGGTAGTGAGGTGGAGAATGGGAGAGGATGAGGATGACTTTATATATGATTGACATGTGGGGTATGGGTGTATATGTAATAACTTTTATGCTTCTATGGCTCTTTATGTAAAATGTCATACTAAAGTAATGCAAAATTATTTGTGGATCCATTTAAAGCTACCATCCATTTGGTGAATGGTGGGTGGATAGGAGTTTAGGTTTGTGTCCGCTGAGGATTAGACCACCACTTAGGACCGTACCGTCAAGTTTCATTCACAATGACCAACGTAAAAGGAGTTCTACTACACTGACAGCTTGGAGGGTGATCCTTTCTCTGATGTGTCAAAAGTGAAAAGGGACGAGAAGAGCGAAGGATGCGCGGTTCCATGCACCTGCAAAAGCCTACCCTTTGGAAGTTACAATGGCAGGCTGTTGTTTCTTTACGAAACATCCAGGCTATGGTTGCTTTTGCTGCGAGCATGATTCTGCATCAAACTTTCCTGGTTTTGAACACAGCCACACAGGACATCATGGTCAAGAAAAGGAAACGCTGGGCAAGGCTATAATTCTAGCTGAAGCGTTGAATGAGGTATAAACCATGCCAAAAGAGAACATTTCTTTCGTTTTGCATGGGACAAATAGTTGAATTGACCAATGGACTTCATACTGTGTAGCTGCAGATTCTGATCACCTCACCTAGCTAATTTTAAAATTTGTTTGAATATAAACACTAGCTCAAACGTAAACGATTGAAATGTATAGCATGGTTGATTCGCTAATTTGGCTTTGGACTATGTAAGAGTGTTGAGTGTGAGTGTGATGCGAATTGAGTTTGAGTGTGATACAAATTGAGTGTCCTACTCCAACTTGAATTCTACTCATACATAGAGTTTTTTATTTATAAATATATCCACAGAATCTATAGGGAAGAGGGAGAGCTTCATTGTAAACATCTCATCACATAGTGATATTGTCTTTGTGCGCTTGTGGTTTCCCCGAAAGGTTTTTTCATGTAAAATTCGTGTCTCCTGTTTCTATTTTCTATTCATTATTTACAATAAGTGATATCAGAGCTCAGGAGATTCAATCGAAGAAAACAAAATCATCGGATCGGCTCTACTCGCATCCCGCGAGTTGTCCATGTGCAAAAAGGAGAAGCACTCGATGCGGTAGACAGAGCTTGGTTCCTGAATTAATTTTGGCGGAAATTGCTATATGCGCACGGCAAGGGTACCAAGAAGCTCCTAAATTTTATTGCTTCGCGTACACAAAAGGTGTACCAAGGAAGTCCCATTTTATTGCTAGGATTTCTTCCGCATGGCGACAATGAAGTATGATCTTTCGCTGCTGAATCAAGACATAAGATTTTCTCTATGGCAAGCCAAGATGCAAGTTGTTCTTCCACAGCTCGACTTGGATGACGCTTTATTGGAGATCGATAAGATGCCTGTTGCATGGTCTCATGAGGAGAAGAAAAAAAAAGAAGATCATAAGGTATTATGCATGAGGTTTTGAAGGAGAAGATTGTCGCGAAATTATGGTTGAAACTAGAGCATATTTGCATGACCAAAGATCTGACCAATAAGATGTATTTGAAGTAGAAACTTTATTTGCACAAGATGGCGAAATGTGGGTCATTATTGAACCACCTGACAGCATTCAAAAAAGTAGTCTCGGATCTCAAGTCTATAGAGGTAAAATATGATGATGATGATTTGGGTCTTATTCTTTTATGCTCGTTGCCTAATTCATACTCTATGTTTAGAGATACCATTCTATGTAGCCGGGATACTCTTACACTTAATGAAATCTATGAAGCACTGCACGCGAAGGAAAAGATGAAACACATGCTTCCAAACGAAAATTAAAATTCGCATGTAGAACGACTGGTTGACCGTGGCAGACAACAAGAGAGGAGTCCAAACGGCGATTCAAGAGGCAAAAAGCTCAAGTGGAAATTACAAAGGCAGATTGAAATCCAAAGGCAGGTACAACCCGTGCAAGCATTGCAACAAAGATGGACATGACATATCTGAGTGCTGGTGGGTAAAGAAAAGGGAGAAAATGAATAACAATTTCAAGAAGGATCAACAAGAGGATGATGCTAAAGCCACCATTATTACTAAGCAAGATTTTGATGGAGATGTTCTCGATGCCTTTGCCTGCAGTTCTAAAACCGGTGATGAGTGGATTCTTGATACGTCCTGAACTTTTCACATGAGTCCGAATCGAGATTGTTTTGTGAATTATAAAGCTACGTCAAGTGGTTCTATGTTGATGGGTGACAATTCACTATGCAAGATTGTAGACACTGATTCTATCCAGAACCAGATATGTAATAGCACAATCAGAACTTTGTCAGATGTTCGACATATTCTGGGTTTTAAGAGAAATTTTATCTCACTGAGTACTCTTGATGCTAAAGGGTACACGTATTCAGGTAGAGGTAGAGTATTGAAGATCTACAAAGGATCTCTTGTTGTGATGAAAGGTGATATGAAAGCTGTCAACTTATATCATCTACAAGGTATTACAATTTCAGTTAATGATGTTGTTGCCTCCAATAAATCATCCGGTTTTAACACAACTAATCTTTGGCATACGCATCTGGGGCATATGAGTGAAATTGGAATGATATAGTTGTTGGTGATATGCCCTAGAGACAATTATGGAGATGATGATATCACGTCTATGTTTATGTGTTATTGAATAAGTGTTATTTTATTCCTTGAATGAATCATTGGTTATGAAGATTAACAAGTATGTAGCTTGTTGGTGAAACTCTTTTAACTTATATGATGTTGTTCTAAATGAATCCCTGGTCGGATGTTACTTGTCGGAACACTAGTGACTCTATCGACCAGCACATGTATTGATTGATAACCATGTTTCACCGGTCATGAATATAGGCATATCGAATCAATAATGTGAACACATGTTAGAGAACATGGGGGTTGGATTGATCCATCTTGATATACTGTTGAGATTGTTATGATTTTATGTGTCGTCAGTTCGTCTCAAGCAATGATGATGTATAATCTTTAGACGTGAGATCAGCATGGTTTCCTACATGCGTAAGAGTACACTTTTGGGTTACCAAATGCTACTCCGTAACTAGGTAGTTATAAAGGTAGCTTTCAAGTATGCTGTGAAACATGCAGAGGAATGTGACTGGTCGGATATAGGATTTGCCCCTCTTAACATAACAGGAGAGATATCTCTGGGCCCCTCGATGTGGTCGGATAAAGAAAGTGCTTGGCCATGCCACTAGTGGTCGAAGTGTTCGACCACATGAAGTTATCCGACACTCGATCGAGAAAATATTGAACAATCCATGGATGACACAACATCTCACCTAGAGTTCAACCAGATATCGTGAGGCAAAGGGAGAATACACGAGAAGGTATTTTAGTTCGATCAAATACAGACTAGTCATATGGAGATACGAGCTAGTCGTAGGCTGGTTGAACATGATCACTAAGTGGTCAAAACCTGGTCGTAAGGAGTTACGAACTGGTCGAGACTAAATATGAACTGGTCGTTAGTGATATGCACCCGGTTGTAGATCATATTCCATTAAGGCTCGTCCGATATAATTCATGTGTATTCGGGAATCGTTATATTCTACTAGGAGTCGCTGACGACACATGATCGGAAAGGAGTTTCCGAGTCACAATCGATTACGCATGAACCTAACGGGTCACACACTTAATGGATTGGAACAAAACAGTATGGATACAATTCGTCAAACTTGTTCGGATAGGATCCGTCACGGGCACTATATAAAAAGATACTTGAGGCTGTTGGAAAGATAGATGATACACGTTAATTGTTCCACTGAAACCCTAGCCACCATCTTCTTGAGAGAGCCTTCCGTGCGACTTGGT
Source organism: Phyllostachys edulis (assembly GCA_036346405.1). Classification (NCBI taxonomy): domain Eukaryota; kingdom Viridiplantae; phylum Streptophyta; class Magnoliopsida; order Poales; family Poaceae; genus Phyllostachys; species Phyllostachys edulis. Next base: position 40,809,008 of record CM070555.1, on the reverse strand, counting down.
GCTAGCACACCGGCGTACTGTGTTCCTTCCCTGGACGTGTGGATACCGTAGAGGTGCTGTTGCGGTTGTTGTTGCGCTTGAGGACGATCCACAATCTTCACAAGGAACTGCAGAGGTTGCTGGAGGAGACGATCGACTTGCGAGGACACTGGACGATTGTGTACGACCACTTCATCGACGCGCTCTTGGTTGGACCAGGTTGCTCCAATTCTTCTTCCGCTCCACTACGCGTCTGGTGGTAACGATTTATGATCTCCTGCTTGCATGGCATCCTGGTTTACGTGGTAGATTTTTTGAATTGTTAGCTAGCGTAGCCTACCCATATCCCTTTAATGGTATCAAAGCCATCCTACATAGTTTTTTATCTAGATCGATCGCATATACTAGATATATGGCAGTAGTGGATTGGATCTATTACTGGTTTGGTCTAGTAACCTAGATCGGTTCATAGGGATGGAACGATCTAGGCACTGGTCGATGAGATCGATCGGTGTTCGGTGGTAGTAGATAGGTTTTTGCGAAGAGGTACAAGTTAAGAGCACCAGATGATTTACTCGACTTGGTTTCGACTACTGTCGGTGTTTTAAAACCGAACTTACGTAAAGATTATTTGATTCGGGGGTTCCTCTAGGCTCAAAATCACACAGAGATGGAGACACGGAGATTTTTATACAGGTTCGGGCCTTCTCCTGGGAGAATAACAACTCTACTCCTCTGTGTATGTATTGAGTATACTGGATTACAAGATGGAATCAGAGACTAGAGTATTGTCCTTCTAATCTTCTTTCGTCTCCCCCCTCTTCCTGATGATCCTTGCCTTTTATCTTGTCCCCGGTGCGCCATTGGATCTTGATATAAAGGTCACGATAACTTGCAGATCATGGAGCCGTTCAGGAGGTTATTACGGAGTTATAACGTTCCCACGTTGCGAGCAATTATCACCATAACGAGGGAGTTAAGTCATGCTGTTATTCCAGGGAATAACAGCATAATTGATTGCTCATATCCTTGGATACGGTACATGAGATTCCCTGATCGACTAGGCCCACATGTCTGTGAGTCTTGTCGGTTGAGGACCGGTCGTAGAAGAGCTTACGACCAGGTGGTGGTCGTAGGAGAGCCTACAACCACAGGTCAATCGTAGTAGAGTTTACGATCACGGGATAGTCGTAGAAGGGCTTACGACTATGGCGTAGTCGTAGAAAGACCCACGACTACAGGGTGGTCGTAGGAGAACTTACGACTTCCAGCTTCTCCCTTATGAATATTAAGGGGTATACTCAAGAGTTATATGACATCATTATTATCCATAATATGAATTATAGATATATAATAAAATAAGGATTGTTATATCCTCGTCATCTAGCATAGAAGATCTTACATAAACATAGTGCTGAATTTTTTGCATATTCTGTTGTAGATCATGGCACCTACTACTTCTTCTGCACCTACTTTTAATTTACGATCTATTCTTGAGAGAGAAAAGTTGAATGGTTCAAACTTTATTGATTGGTTTTGTAATTTGAGAATTGTTCTCAAACAAGAAAAGAAGAAATATGTTCTAGAGAGTCCCTATCGTGAGGAACTGAATGCTGATGCTACTTGAACTAAAAAGAATGCTTATGAGAAGCATTGCAATGACGCAATCGATATGCACTGCCTTATGCTTGCAACCATGAACTCTGAGCTTCAGAAGCAATACGAGATCACAGATGCTTACAATATGATTGTGGGTCTGAAGGGTATGTTTCAGGATCAAGCAAGGGCAAAGAGGTTTAATACCTCTAAGGCATTATTTTCTTGTAGGCTGTTGGAGGGCAACCTCAGTCCTCATGTGATCAAGATGATTGGTCACATTGAGAGCTTGAAAAAGCTTGGTTTTCCCCATAGCCAAGAGGTGGCTAATGATGTGATTGTTCAATCGCTCCCTGCGAGCTTTGAGCCTGTCATATTGAATTTTCATATGAATGGCATGGAGAAGTCATTGATCGAGTTGCATGGCATGCTTAAAGGTGATGAGGAGAGCATCAAGAAAAGTTCCAATCATGTGATGATAGTTTAAAAAACTACAACCTTCAAGAAGAAGGGTAAGTCGGGAAAGGGAAAGGGCAAAGGAAAGACTCAAGATGAGATCGAGAGTATTAAGGCTAAGCTTAAGAAGCTCAAGTTGGGTCCTAAGCCTGACACAGAATGTTACCATTGTCATGAGACTGGGCATTGGAAGAGAAACTGCAAGAAGTACTTAGCAGAAATAAAAAGAACAAAAGAAGTAAGACTTTCAGTTCAGGTATAAATGTTATACAAATTAATCTTGCCACTTCTCCGACCAGTTCTTGGGTATTTGATACGGGATCGGTTGCTCATATTTGCAATTCGATGTAGGGACTAATAAGGAGTAGATGCTTGGAAAGAGAGGATGTTGATCTTCGTGTGGGAAGTAGAGCAAGAGTTGCTGCATTAGCTATTGGCACTTTGCCATTAGCTTTACCCTCAGGATTAGTTATGGAACTAAATAATTTTTATTATGTTCCAGCCTTAAGCAAAAATATTATTTCTGCTTCTTGTTTAGGAGCAGAAGGTTATGAGTTCAGAATAAAGAACAATTGTTGTTTGATTTATTTTGAAGATATGCTTTATGGCCTTGCTCCATTGTTGAATGGATTGTATGTTTTGAATCTTGAGGATGAGCCCATCTATAACATTAATGCTAAGAGACTTCGACCTGATGATGTGAATCCTACTTTCATTTGGCATTGTCGTCTTGGTCATATAAATGAGAAGCGCATGATGAGGCTCCATAAAGATGGTCTTCTAAACTCACTTGATTTCGAATCATTTGAAACATGTGAATCTTGTTTACTTAGCAAGATGACAAAGGCGACCTTCACGACCAGAGGTGAGAGGGCGAGTGATCTACTGGTCGTAATACATTCGGATGTATGTGGACCAATGAGCACTCCGACCAGAGGTGGTTTTCAGTACTTCATAACTTTTACTAATGATTTCAGTAGATATGGCTATGTCTATTTGATGAGGCATAAGTCGGAATCTTTTGATAAGTTCAAAGAATTTCAGAATGAAGTGTAGAATCAACTTGGCAAGATAATTAAATGTCTGCGATCTGATCGTGGAAGTGAATATTTGAGCCATGAGTTTGGTGATCATCTAAAGAAGTGTAGAATTGTTCCACGGCTTACTCCACCGGGAACACCTCAATGGAATGGAGTGTCGGAATGACGGAACCGAACATTGTTGGACATGATTTGGTCTATGATGAGCCAATCTAATCTTTCATTGCAATTCTGGGGATACGCTCTAGAAACAGTGTCTTTCACTTTAAATAGGGTTCCATCAAAAACTGTAGAGAAGACATCATATGAGATATGGACCGGGAAGAGTTCTGGATTGTCTTTTCTCAGGATATGAGGTTCTGAAGCATATGTGAAATGTCTAATGTTTGACAAACTCACACCTAACTCCAATAAGTGCTTCTTTGTGGGGGTATCCTAAGGAAACTAAAAAATATTATTTTTATAATCGGGTTGATAACAAAGTGTTTGTTGCCCGTAATGCTGTCTTCTTAGAGAAAGAGTTTCTTTCCAAAGGAGTCAGTGAGAGCAAGGTGCAACTAAAAGAAATTTAGGAACCATCTGAAAATGTTTCAACTCCTACTGAACCTCTACAGGATGGACAAAATATTGTTAAACATGTAGATGAGGCATCAGCCCCACGTAGATCAAAAAGGCCATGTCAATTGCCTATAAGGTATGGGCATGACGTATTATTATTGAATAACGATGAGCCTAAAACTTATCCGGAAGCGATGGTGGACCCAAACTCTGAGTCATGGCATGAATCCATGAGATCCGAAATAAAGTCCATGCATGATAATCAAGTTTGAAACTTGGTTGATGCACCTGATGGTGTTAAGACCATTAAGTGCAAGTGGATTTTTAAGAAAAAGATAGATATGTATGGAAATGTTCATATTCATAAGGCACGACTGGTTGCGAAGGGTTTTAGACAAATTCAAGGTGTTGATTATGATGAAACCTTCTCTCCTGTCGCGATGCTTAAGTCTATCCAGATCATTCTAGCTATTGCTGCATATTTCGACTATGAGATATGTCAAATGGATGCCAAAACGGCTTTCCTAAATGGAAACCTAAGTAAGGATGTGTACATAACACAGCTCGAGGGTTTTGTCGATCCAAAGGAAGCTAGAAAGATATGCAAACTTAATAAATCCATCTATGGATTGAAGCAAGCATCTCAGAGTTGGAACATTCGTTTTGATGAAGTGGTCAAAGGGTTTGACTTTATCAAGAACGAAGAAGAACCTTGTGTTTACAAGAAGGTTAGTGGGAGCAAGCTTGTGTTTCTGATCTTGTATTTCTATGAAATACTACTAGTCGAAAATGATATTCCAATGCTTGAATCTGTTAAAACTTCATTAAGAAATAATTTCTCAATGAAAGATTTAGGAGATGGAGTATATATTCTTGGTATAAGGATCTATAGAGATAGATATAAAAGGCTAATTAGATTAAGTCAGGATATGTACATAGACAAGGTGTTGAAACGGTTCAACATGCAAGATTCCAAGAAAGGTTTCTTGCCCATGTTACATGGCATTAATCTTAGCAAGAGTTAGTGTCCTACAACCGCTGATGAGCGAGACAAAATGAGTAGAATGCCATATGTTTCAGCTATAGGATCTATCATGTATGCCATGCTATGTACACGACCAGATGTGTCGTATGCTCTAAGTGTTACAAGCAGATATCAGTCAGATCCAGGTGAAGGTCACTGGATAGCAATCAATAATTTCCTTAATTACTTGAGAAGGACTAAGGATGCATTCCTTGTTTATGGAGGTGAGGAAGAGCTGGTCGTAAATGTTACACCGATGCTAGCTTCCAAACTGACAAGGATGATTTCAGATCGCAATCAGGGTTTGTGTTTTGTTTGAATGGAGGAGCAGTAAGCTGGAAGAGTTCCAAGAAGGGAACGATTGTTGATTCTACAACAGAGACTGAATACATTGCGACTTCGGAAGCTGTAAAAGAGGCCGTATGGATTAGGAAGTTTATTTTTGAACTGCGTGTGGTCTCTAGTGCTGCTAGTCCAATGGATCTCTATTGTGATAATAATAGAGCCATTGTACAAGCTAAGGAGCCTACATTGCATAAAAAATCCAAGCACATATTTTGACGATATCACATCATTCGTGAGATCGTTGAGAAAGGTGATATGAAGATATGCAAAGTGCACACGGATTTGAATATTTCTGATCCGTTGACAAAGTCTTTCCCATAGCCTAAGCATGAGACGCACACAAGAGCAATGGGTATAAGATACCTATATGATTGACTCTAGTGCAAGTGGGAGACTGTTGGTGATATGTCCTAGAGGCAATCATGGAGATGATGATATCACGTCTATGTTTATGTGTTACTGAATAAGTGTTATTCTGTTCCTTGAAAGAATGATTGGTTATGAAGATTAATAAGTATGTGACTTGTTGGTGAAACTCTTTTAACTTATATGATGTCATTCTAAATGAATCCCTAGTCGGATGTCACTGGTCAGAACACTAGTGATTCTATTGACCAACACATGTATTGATTGATGACTATGTTTCACCAGTCATGGATATAGGGATATCGAATCAATAATGTGAACACACGTTAGAGAACATGGGGTTGGATTGACCCACCTTGGGACACTGTTGAGATTGGTATGATTTTATGTGTCATTAGTTGGCCTCAAGCAATGTATAATCCTTAGACCTGAGATCAGCATGGTTTCCTACATGCGTAAGAGTACACTTTGGGGTTACCAAACGCTACTCCGTAACTAGGTAGTTATAAAGGTAGCTTTTAGGTATGCTGTGAAACATGCGAAGGAATGTGACTGGTTGGATATGGGATTTGCCCCTCCTAACATAGCAGGAGAGATATCTTTGGGCACCTCGATGTGGTCGGATAAAGAAAGTGTATGGCCCTGCCACTAGTGGTCGAAGTGTTCGACCACGTGAAGTTATCCAACACTCGATCGAAAAAGTATTGAACAGTCCATGGATAACAAAACATCTCACCTGGAGTTCAACTAGATATCATGAGGCAAAGGAAAAATACACGAGAAGGTCTTTTAGTTCGATCAGATATGGACTAGTCGTATGGAGATACGAGCTACTCGTAGGCTGGTCGAACATGATCACTAAGTGGTCGAAACCTGGTCGTAAGGAGTTACGAACTGGTCGAGATTAAAGATGAACTGGTCGAATAGAGATACGAGCTAGTCGTTAGTGATATGGACCTGATTGTAGATCATATTGCATTAAGGTTCGTCCGATATAATTCGTGTGTATTCGGGAATCGTTATGTTCTGTTAGGAGCCGCTAACGACTCGTGATTAGAAAGGAGTTTCCGAGTCACAACCGATTACGCATGAACCTAACGGGTCACACACTTAACGGGTTGGAACAAACCAATATGGATATGATTCGTCAAACGTGTTCGGATAGGATCCGTCACGAGCACTATATAAGGAGATGCTTGAGGCTGTTGGAAAGATAGAGGATACACGTGAGTTGTTCCACCGAAACCCTAGCCACCATCTTCTTGAGAGAGCCTTCCGTGCGACTTGGTGCTAGCACACCGGCGTACGGTGTTCCTTCCCTAGACATGTGGATACCGTAGAGGCGCTACTGCGGTTGTTGTTGCACTTAAAAATGATCTGCAATCTTCACAAGGAACTACAAAGGTTGCTGGAGGAGATGATTGACTTGCGAGGACATTGGACGATCGTCTGCAACCACTTCATCGACGCGCTCTTCGTTGGACTAGGCTACTCCAACTCTTCTTCTGCTGCACTGTGCGTCTAGTGGTAACGATCTATGATCTCCTGCTTGCATGGCATCCTGGTTTACGTGGTAGATTTTTTGAATTGTCAGCTAGCATAGCCTACCCGTATCCCTTCAGTAATTATGTAAAAGAGGACTCTTTAATGGTCAAAGCATTGACAAGTTGAAGTTTTGCGAACACTTTGACTTCGACAAGCAAAAGATGGTGAAGTTGAGCACAACAATTCACTCTACAAAATACATATTGGATTATGATCAGTCTGATTTGTGGGGGAAAATCTCGCGTTCTGTCCTTTAGAGGTGTTGGCTACATGTTGAGCATCATTGATGATTATTCAAGAAGAGTTTGGTCATATTTCGTGAAGTACAAATCAGATGTGTTGAAGACATTCAAGGAGTAAAAGATTATGATTAGAAAGCAAACTAACAAACATGTCAAGAAGCTACGTACTGATAATGGTTTGGAGTTCTGTTTTGGAGAATTTGAAACTTTATGCAGATCAGAGGGCATTATGAGACATTACATTGTCCTAGGTACTCCGCAGGAAAATGGTGTGGTCGAACATTTGAACAGAAACATTATGTAGAAGGTATGTTGCATGTTATCTAACTCTGGCTTATATACGAGTTATTGAGCTGAAGCCACCTACACTGCTTGTTATTTGATCAATCGATCACCCAACCTGTCAATTGATAAGAATACTCCAGTTGAGGTATGGTCTGGTTCTCCAGTAGATTATTTAAATTTGAGAATATTTTGATGTTCTGTTTATGCTCATGTTAACAATGAAAAATTGGAGCGTAGAGTCGGTAAGTGCATTTTTCTTAGTTACAAATTTGGTGTGAAAGGTTATTAGCAGAAGTGTTACTTTTGATGAATCTGTTATATTGCATAATAAACCATCTATTGATACTCCTATTGAGTAGCCACATAAATCAACTGTGCAGATAGAGAATGTTATTGATTCAGGATCCACCAGAAACCGAAGAAGAAAACATGCATGATGTTCCTATTGTCTTTCAACCACTACAATATTTCATTGCAGTCGACAGACCTAAAAGGAATATTTAAGCATAATTTCATTCTTACTTTACTCACCATAGTGGCTATGCATGATTATAAACTTGAACAATTGGATGTGAAAGCTGTGTTCATACATGAGGAATTGGAGAAAGACATTTATATAGAGCAACCAGAAGGTTTTGTCTTTCCGTGAAACGATAATTATGCTTGCAAGTTGAAGAAATCTCTTTATGGTCTGAAGCAATCATCTAGACAATGATACAAGAGATTTGACTCCTTTATGATCTCTCAGGATTTTTGAAATATCTGATTATGACAATTGTGTTTATTTGAAGATTGTTAATGGTTCAGCTATTTATTTGCTCCTATATGTTGATTGTATGCTGATTACTGCAAAAGACAAGACAGAAATTTCAAAGCTGAAGGCATAATTGAGCAGTGAATTTGAGATAATCAAGGATCTCTGTGCAGCAAAGAAGATACTTGGTATGGAAATTATTAGAGATAGACGGTTTGAAAAATTATACCTAAGTCAGAAATTGTATACTGATAAAGTTCTTCGTCATTGCAACATGCATAAGGCCAAACCGGTGAATATTCTGTTAGCTGCACACTTCAAACTTTATTCAGCGTCATGTCAACAGTCAGATGATGAAGCTGAGTACATGTCTAGAGTTCCATATGCTAGTATAGTTAGTTCACTTATCTATGTTATGGTATGTTCTCACCTTGATTTATCTGAAGCACTGAGTGTTGTTAGTAGATACATGGTTAATCCTTGCCAAGAGCATTGGAAAACAGTTCAATGGGTTTTCAAATACTTGTAGGGCACATCTGATGCCTGTTTACAATTTGGAAAGACAAAAGAAGGAATCATTGTTATGTGGACTCAAATTTTGACGGAGATTTGGATAAGAGAATATCTCTTACTGTTTATGTGTTTACTGCTGAAAGATGTGCCATTAGTGGGAAAGCAAGCCTACAAGTTACTGTTGCCTTGTCCACTACATAAGCCGAATATATAACTATTTCTGAAACTTACAAAGAAGTCGTTCGGCTAATAGGTTTGCTTACTGAGCTTAGTGAAGTACGTTTTGTACTATAATATTCTATGTCAGTTAAAACGCTATTTTCCTTACGAAGGATCATATGTTTAATGAGAGAACGAAGCACATCAACATGAGATATCATTACATTCAATGTGTCATTGTTGAAGGTGATATTAAAGTAAGTAAAATAAGTACTCATGGTAATATAACTGATACGATGGCAAAGACAATTTCTACCGCTAATTTTGAGCTTTGCTCAAACATAATTGGTATCATTAGTAATCCTATGGACGTTCGACGCATAAGATGCATATGCTAATCTGTTTCGAGATCATGTTTTGTTTTTTTTGTTTTCTACTGCAACTTGTAGTTCTACTCCTACAAAAAAAGTCTTTTGTATACCACTTTAAATGTATCCGTTTAGTCCATACAAAAGAGTAAAAGATTTATTATAAATATCTTATCATATAGTGATATTGTGTTCGTGTATTCGTGGATTTTTCCAAAAGTTTTTCACATAAAATTTGTATTTTTCTATGGATTATTTACAACAAAGTGCATATATTTTGCCAAGGTTAACACTTCTGTTAGAAGGGCATTCTATCTTGGGAAAGAACACAGGAAATGGAAGGAGATGCACATCAAACAATAACAAAAAAAAACCAAAAAAAAAAACTAGGAGAATTTAAACACATCATGATTTAGAAAGGCAGCCAGCAACAAGTGGAAGTTATGTACAATTAACTGCAAGCATAGAACACAGCTCAAATGGTAATTAGATATGAACTAGCGAGACAGGCACAGCTTAACAACGAAATTCCAAATTTCTCAGTCATTAATCCCATGTAGGTAATGCTACAAAATAGAAGAGAAGAAAAATGTTTTGCGCTGACTCAGCCTAAGCTAAAAACCAATCTCTAAGTACCAGGCAAGCTTGTAAAACTAGAACACTCACCTCAACTAACCGCACAAAATACTTGGCTTGCCTGATGTGTACTTCATCAACATTTTCTGCCGATCTTGCTTAAACTTTTCTTTCTTCTGGTCAAATATCATGCCCCATTTTCCACAAAAACCACAATGAAAAGTGAAAGAAAATTACAAGAGGCCAAGAAGAGCACTCTGGCCATTAATCAGTTCCAATGCATCATGCATGTGGTATTAGCCCAACAATTAACTTGCCAAAACCTAGTTCTCTAGAGGATGTTAGGACCAACCGACCAAGAACGCAGCAAGAATGATCCATAGGTTGGTCAGACGCCACCTCCCCAAGCGTACGGAGGCGAGCGGTGGTCGGGGTGGCCCGCGCCCATGGCCACAGGCTGAGAGGATGCTAATGGCAGCTGCGGTTGTACTTCTTGAGAGGCCGAAGTGGCGGTGGCGGAGGAGATATCGGGCTTGACGTCAACTCCGGCGGCGTCGGGGAGGGGGAGGCGCTCATAGACGGCGTTGGCGAAGGTGGCGGCGAAGAGAGTGACGGGCCCGGCGGCGACGAGGGGCCCCACGACGCAGCCGCCGACGACCTGGCCCTGGCCGGCGGAGAGCAGCACGGCGAGGCCGGACGCCTCGGGCGGGGCCGGGGCGGGAGCACGGTGCCGGTCACGGAGAGGAGCTCAAGCGCCCGGGCAGCGAGGCGGCCGCGCCGCGCACGGCGACGTCCGCGACGGTGCCGGACGCGCCCAGCAGGCAGATGCCGCGGCCGCGGCGGCGCGCGTACTCGGCGATGCAGGCCGACACGTCCGCGCCGGGGCCACCTCTAGGATGTGCGAGTGGAGCGCGTCGGGGCTGTCGCGCGTGATGATCACCGGCGGCTTCGGCTTGTTCTTGGACCCCAGCGGCCGCCCCCGCGGCCTCCGCAGCGGCACGATGGCCCCCGCAGCGCCCGGCCTCGCCGCGACCAGCTGAGCCTGCTGTTTGGTCTCCGGCGAGGCAGCGGCCGCGGGAGCCGGCGCCGTCGTCAGCGCCGGCATGGTCACCGCCGGCGGCTGCTGTTGATGCTGCTGCAGCGGGAAGTCCAGCGCCGCTTGCCACCACTTGTTGTTGCTGGCCATGCACGTAGCCTCCTCCAATCTGTCACTGGCTGACTCTCCAGTAGAATTCCACGGCCTCTTGGCTTCCTTTCTGGCTGCTCTGGTGTCCTGCCTCCTCTCAGATCTTGAAGGATAGCGCAACAGAGAGAGAGAGAGAGAGAGAGAGAGAGAGAGAGAGAGAGAGAGGGCTTTGCAGCTTTGGTGCGTCTGTTTCGCTTGCCTTTGCTGAGTTTGCTCTCTTGCTTAGTTGTATCCATGCGCAAGAGAGAGGAGAGGACTGAGGAGGTTCGGCTCGGGAGTCGTGAGTCGTGACGACCGGACCAGGGGCGGAGAGAAGGGGCCCTGGCCCCTATCGATCTTGAACATGCCCCTGCTGGTGAGTACTAAATGAATTATTAGTTTTTTTTAAAGATACTAAGCATATTCACATGAGGGGACTTGTGAAATCTAGTCGTCACAACTCAGAAGAGTCCAAGTTAATTAACGTAGTTTTGAGGCGCATAATGATATTGTAAACTAAATGTTTACGTATCTAATTTTAAATTGTAGATAGCATTACTGATTAAAGAGTAGCACGACGTTTTGATTATTCGCATTCTCCACCCCATGATTCCTCTAAACCATTCACCTTTCTCGTATATTCGCGGAAGCACGATGACTTGACTTGGACTACATGAGCAACCAGAAGGCCCATATCATAACGTCATGGCAAGGATCTAAAGCAAAGGGGTGATTAGGCATAACCAAGGTATTGGTTTCCAAAAGGAAATTGCGGTGAAGTTAAGTTCTCATGAAATTTTAATATACACGATCTGCTTGGCGGCGGTATAGCTAAATTTAAGTCAATATATATGTAATTTTTCTTTTATATTGACAAAACATATGTTGTGTTGTACTTGTACAGACTACGCTAGAAACTAATGAAGTTACTATTTTTCTTCTGCCCGGCTCAGTTGGTTACTCCACCTTGGCCCCTCTATAGCCAAATATTGGCTCCGCCGCCGCAGTTGGAGCGCAACGAGAAGGCCTGGCATGTGTGGGCTGTGTAGCTGCATGACACCATCCTAGGGATCATAATACTGCCGATAAGTGGGCGATTTCGGTTTTAACGGGGACCAATAAGCATACAAACCGATCCTGAAAAAATCGGTTTAGATGAATTTTATCTAAAAATCGAATTTGTTTGAATTTGATTTTTTTTAAATATTTTAAAATCCAAAAATTTTGAATTTTTTTTTGAAAATTTCAGCCAAAATTAGCCCTTTTTTTATATTTTCGGTCAAACCGGACTTACCGGCCACCCTGTAAAAAAAATCAGGTTAAAAAAACCCTGAACCATCCTCGACACCGATACGTGTTGTGGTGCAGCGCAGCTGCATCACCCCAATCTCTAACTCAATGATGAACACCTAGTCTAATCCTTAGAGCGGAAGCGTGATAAACACCTAGTCTAATCCTTAGAGCGGAAGCGTGATCTTCTTACCTGAACTTGGAGATGCCATTAGGGTTGTAGATGCGTCGGAGTAGAGCCGCAGACCCGGTCGGTGGCCGTAGAGATGGCGTGGGTGAGGACGGCAGCAACGCGGTCACGGTGGCGGCCTTCGGTCTTCGCCCACCACAGCGCTCGGTTAGATCGGGTTTGCTGGGACTTTGGTAGCCTAGAACCACACACAGTTAAAAGCCTGACCGAGTCCCCTATTTCTTATAGCACAAGTGAACGGGACCGAAACCAAGAGTTGACGGTTGCACCCCCAATCAAGGCGCAAGTGGGGCGTGGCCCCCTTGAATCTCGGGGTTGTTAGCCGAGATCAACCCAACATTCTCCCTCTTTGATCGTAAGGCTAACATCATAAGGCATAAGCCCATTCTCGATAAAACAGCATACCAAGGTAATGCGTCGCATGGCCAATGAAGTGCCATACTACTCCAGTACCTATAGTGTACTATCTCATCTTGAAATGGATATTCATTATACTTGATGGGAGTTGGTTTGCTTTAAGGTCCTTTTATCCAGAATCAGAGGCTTTCCAATAAACTCATGCCGGCAACATGATCACGAAAGATATTGGGTGGTAAGCCTTTAGTAAGCGGATCTGCAAGCATTAACTTAGTACTAATATGCTTGATACTAATGGTTTGATCCTGGATTATGTCTTTCACAACATGATACTTAATGTCAATGTGTTTGGCAGCACCACTTGACTTGTTGTTACTCGCATAAAAGACTGTGGGTTTATTATCGTAGTATAAGGTGAGTGGTTTAGAAATGCTGTCTACCACTCTAAGTCTCGGAATAAAGTTCTTAAGCCATACAGCCTGCCCGGTAGCCTCATAACATGCCACAAACTCAGCATGCATCGTTCACTACTACAAAACAGGCTATAGTAGACGCCCCATCACAGACGGTTCCTTTGGAACCGTCGCGTTATTAAATCTGTCTGCGTGCGTGGTGGCGCGGCAGCCTATCACAGACGGTATTTTTTAGAACCATCTGTGATAGATGACTATCACAGACGGTTCATTAATAGAGCCGTCTGTGAATTATCACAGACGGTTATTCACAAACCGTCTGTGATAATCCAGCCAATCATAGATGGTTCTAATTTAGAACCGTCTGTGTACTATCACAGACGGTTCTCAATAAGAACCGTCTGTGATAATCAGGATTATCACAGACGGTTCTCAAGGAAAGCCGTCTGTGATATTCACGTATCACAGACGGTTTTGTTTTAGAACCGTCTGTGATATTCGCGTATCACATACGGTTTTAGTGGAAGCTATGCGTGATACTAGCCTTCCTGAGCGGTTTTAATAAAAATAAATGCGTGATATTGCGTATCCACGAGCGGTTTTGTACGCTCTGTGATAATACGTTATCACAGACCAACAAATATAGGCAGTTCGGAAACAAATGCGTGATGGCGGTTCGAACCATCTGTGATGTGGCTTCCTGTAGTAATGGTTGAAGATGTCGTAAGGGTTTGTTTTGAGCTTTTCCATGAGATAGCTCCCTCGGCGAGTGTGAAGATATAACTTGACGTGGATTTCTTAGTATCAACACATCCCGCAAAATATGAATCTAAATAACCAACAACTTCAAGGTTGTCAGAATTCTTATATGTGAGCATGAAATGTTTAGTAGCTTTGCATATAAGCATAAGACTTTCTTATGACCTTCGATTGGTCGGTCTGGATTTGGTGATATATGCCAAGCATCCCGGTTACAAAAGCTAAATTAGGGCGCGTGCATACTTGAGCATACATAATGCTTCCGACAGGTGAAGCATAAGGAACCGACTTCATCTGATCAGTTTCATATTGGTTCCTTGGACATTGAAATGTCCCAAACTTATCGTCTTTAACAATAGGAGTAGGCGAGCCAGAGCACTTATGCTTATTATATCTCTTCAGTACTCTGTCAATGTATGCCTTCTGAGATAAACCTAATACTCCTTAGACCTATCTCGGTGAATCTTAATGCCAAGAACATAAGCGGCATCACCAAGATCCTTCATATCAAAATTAGATGAAAGAAATCTCTTGGTCTCAAACAGCATATCTTTATCACTGCTAGCCAATAAGATATCATCCACATAAAGAACTAAGATGGTGAATTTACTCCTCTTGAACTTAACATATATGCAGTTATCAACTTCATTTTCCTTAAATCCAAAATTCCTTATGACCTTATCAAATTTGAGGTACCATTGCCTCGACGCTTGCTTTAAGCCATAAATTGATTTCTTAAGTCGACATCCCATATGCTCTTTGCCTTCCACGACAAAACCTTCCAGTTGAGCCATGAAAATGTTTTCTTGCAAGTTGCCATTGAGGAATGTCGTCTTAACATCCATCTGATGTAGCTCTAAAAAATAATGAGCTACAAGTGCCATAACTATTCTGAATGAATCTTTAGTTGAGACAAGAGAAAAAGTATCATTATAGTCAATCCCCTCTCTTTGTGAGAAGCCTTTAGCTACAAGCCTTTCTTTGAACTGACATTTCCCTTAGAGTCATGCTTGGTTTTGTAGACCCCATTTACAGCTTACTGTTTTGACTCCGTCAGGAATTTCTACCAAGTCCCATACATCATTAGTGCTCATAGACTTTAGTTCATCCTTCATGGCATCAAGCCGCTTAGGAGAATGTTCACTCATCATGGCCTCCTTATAAGAGGTGGGATCATCTACCTTCCCTATATCATTAATATCATCATTCATATAAACAACATAATCATTTGGGATGGCAGATCTTCTCTCCCGCTGTGATCTTCTAATAAGTACATCAGTTATTGCAGGGGGACTGCTGAGGCTCATCATTAGGTGCGACATTAGGAATTTCAGAGACCTCAACAGTGGGCGCAACAACAATATTTTATATTGGAGGTGCAACCACCTGAAGCACAGGAATAAAGGTCTCTGGGATAAGCGATGAAGGAACATAAACCCGCATCTCTTCAAGATCTATTTTCACGGCTCCGAGGTCCTCGTCATTCTCTAAGAACACAGCGTGCCTTGTTTCTACAAACTTAGTTATCCTATCAGGACAGTAAAATCGATACCCTTTGGATCTTTCAGGGTACCCAATAAATGGCAACTTACTGTCTTAGGATCTAATTTCCCAATATGTTGATTAAATATCTTAGCTTCAGCACGACAACCCCACACTCGTCAATATTTCAAACTTGGTTTCCTCCCAGTCCATGACTCATAAGGTGTCTTAGGCACTGATTTACTGGGAACCCGATTAAGAATATGTGCAGCTATCTTTAATGCTTCCATCCACAAACCAGTTTGTAAACTAGATTAGCTAAGCATGCTCCGTACCATATTCATAAGTGTACGGTTGCGTCTCTCAGCTACCCCATTCTGCTGAGGTTCACCTGGTGTAGAATACTGGGTAACAATGCCATTTTCCTAAAGGAACTTAGCGAAAGGGCCAGGAATTTGCCCATAAGAGGCATGTCTCCCATAATATTCTCCCCCACGGTCCGATCTTACCACTTTAATTCTTAGGTTGTGCTGATTTTCACTTGATTTTAAATATCTTGAATTTGTCAAGTGACTCAGATCAGTCTTTAATGGGAAAGATATAACCATAACGGGAGAAATCATTAGTGAATGTGATGAAGGAATCAAAACCATCCACTGATGTCACAGGAAAAGGACCACAAATATCAGTATGAATTAACTCTAAGAGTCCTGTGCTGCGATTGGCTCCCTTCTTTATTTGCTTTACATATTTTCCTTTAATGCAATCAATGCAGTGGTCTGAGTCAGAAAAATCTAATGGGTGGAGAATTTCTTCCTTAATGAGACGCTCCATTCTCCACCTCGAAATGTGGCCTAAACGACAGTGCCACCGTTTCGAAGAAGTCTCATCATTCTTTTTACGCTTAGCATCACACACATTCAAGGATACAGGAAATTCATTAAGGGAAAGCATATATAGCTTGTCTTGTCTAAAAGCAAGACCAACATTATTTGAATTAAATGAAATAATGCATTTATTGTTACTAAAACTACATTTAAAACCATCATTGTCCAATAAAGAAACTGAAATCAAATTCCTCCTTATGGAAGGAACATAGACTACATTATTAAGACGAAGTATGAAGCCGCTATCTAAAATTAATGAAACAGATCCAACTGATTCAACTTCAGCTTCTTTTCCATCTGCGACTAAGACTTCGCTTCCCCTTTCTTAGTGTTCTCGCGGTATGGAATCCCTGTAAAGAGTTGGTAACATGCACAGTTGCACCTAAGTCAATCCACTAAGACTTAAGGGAAAAATCAGCATAAAGAGTTTCATCAATGAACGTTATTGTATCATTACCCTTTTTTGCGAGCCACTTGACGATACAATCATACGAAAATGCCCTGCTGCTTGCAGAAGTGACATTCATCCCCATTAAGTGCTCCAGCGGGAGCAACATGGGGTTTAGGTGCATTGTGCACCTTAGGCCCTGACTTATCTGAATTAAGGGAGTAGTGCAGTTTTTTCTTGGATTTGAAGTCCCCTTGGAACTTCCTTTTGTTAGGGCCGCCAACTTGATGCACAAAATCTTTCTTTTCGGTCCTTATTCTTTCTTCCTCTTGGACACACATGGCGATTATATCACTCATGCTCCATTTATCTTTCTGAGTATTGTTATTTATCTTAAATGCAGTATACTCAGAAGAAAGAGAAGTCATAATAAAATGGACTAGGAAACCATTGGATATCTCCATGTCCATGCCCTTGAGCTTTCCAGCCATATCGGTCATCATTATGATATGCTATCTTATGCTGCTGGATCCGTCATACTTAGTGGATAAGAGCCTCTAGATTAAAGTACTGGCATAAACTTTAGTGGAGCCTTTGAATTTCTCCTCAACTGAAGCCAAGTACTCCTTAGCATTTTTGGAATAAGGGATTGCTCCCCTGATTCCAACTGAGATAGAGGTCTTTATGATCATTAGTGACAGGCAGTTGGACTGCTCCCATTTTTCAGCATTAGCATCGTAAGTTTTTTTTTCTCATCATAATTATCCTCACCATCGATGGGGGAATGGGAGAAGTCACCCTTAACGCATAGTCAAGGTCCAAAACTCCAAGGACAACATGAATTCTTTCTTTCCAAGCGGGGAAGTTGCTCCCCGTGAGCTGCTCAATATTGTCAAGTGTGGCGGCAACATTCGAAGCATTTATTGCTGCAAAATTAGAAATCATAAAGATGTATTGCATGCAATTAACCCTACGTTGGTCTGATTAACAACATGCAAAACTACAGTTCTAATCCACATCACCATTGGGCAGAAAATGGAAAAGAACTTAACAATTTAATATGGCAACACATGACTATAAACAACGTTGGTCAGAATATAATCATGTGCATACATAATGCCAAAATAAAACATAAAAATCTCTAATCAAAATATCTCGTTGGTTCAATTTTAATTAGAGACAAAACATTATGCATAATACATTGTTCTTTGGGCAACTAAACATTAATTAAAGACAGCCGCATAAAATAAACAAAAAACTTAACTCTCAAACCGGCCCAAAAACACAGTCGATCCGTAACACTCAGCCGGCCCATTTCCTTTGCCCCGGCTTGATGCCACGATGGCCATTGGATTGCATCGGGCGGCTGAGGATGGAACCGAAGAAACATAAAAGGCCTCAACTCTTAACCCTAGCGCATTCTTCCCTTCCTCTCCTGAAAAAAACGGGCGGGCGGCGGCGCGTGTGCACGCGAGGAGCAGCAACGGCAGTGGCGGCTCGTAGCATGAGGCGCCGGCACGGGATGCGACAATGGCAGTGGCGCACGCGCGGGAGCGCGAAGCGGCGGCTTGAGGCGGCGCACAGCATGAGGCGGCGGCTTGACCATGACCGGAGAGACTCCGATGAACATAAAAAAACGTAAGTCTCCGCCACACTTTAGGGTTCTGATTTGGGTTTGAAGGCTCGGGTGGTACCAGTTTGGGGATTTTGTTAGGATTTTGCAAAAATTTCTTAAGTCCCCTCATTCTAATTGCTAAACCGAGAGAAATATGCGCATGAAAAAGTTCGGTAGGGACTATTAATCGGGTTCAACACGAGACTAGGGTGGCTCTGATACCAAATGTAGGTTATAATCTAAGACTAAACATGATCTAATGACATTAACCCTAGCTCAATGATGAACACCTAGTCTAATCCTTAGAGCGGAAGCGTGATCTTCTTACACGAACTTGGAGATGCCATTAGGGTTGTAGATGCATCGGAGTAGAGCCGTAGACCCGGTCGGTGGCCGTAGAGATGGCGTGGGTGAGGACGGCAGCAACGCGGTCACAATGGCGGCCTTCGGTCTTCGCCCACCACAACGTTTAGTTAGATCGGGTTTGTTGGGACTTTGGTAGCCTAGAACCACACACGGTTAAAAGCCTAACCGAGTCCCCTATTTCTTATAGTGTAGGTGAACAGGACCGAAACAAAGAGTTAACGATTGCACCCCCGATCAGGGTGCGAGTAGGGTGTGACCCCCTTGAATCTCAGGTTGTTTGCTGAGATCAACCCAACACTAACGTCTATCCATCGTCGTCCATCCGCAACGTTTTCTGTGACGTTTCACTTCATAAATAAGGACAAATCCTTAGGAAATGCCAAAACCTAACAGCAGTGGATGCGCTCTCAGGGAGTGTCCAGTGTCGACGGTCTAGTAGATCGTCGAGGAACCGCAGCGAACACATCCATTGGTCTCGTTGATGCTGATCGGTTAATGCCTTGCCGGTGACCCCTCCGACGATATGTCCGGTCATTGCATTTGAGATTGCAGTTGGTTGAGCCGTAGATTTGATATGAGCTTCACTGAACTTAGCCAGAAAAAGCTCGTGCTCGATTAACCCGAGGCTCGGCGAGCAACTGAGTGCGGGAGCAACCCAGATATGGGCACGAGCTTTGCTGCCAATAGGATTTAGAAAATCCCCAGCTTGGATCTAACAACCTGAAGACTTTTGCTTCTGAGTTGAATCCCACGATTCTTGTGCAAGCAAAATCACCAGTGAAGTGACAAGTGACGAAGAAAAGTGAGAAAGGAACGAAATTATATAGAAGGAACTACAACAGGAAGATGAACGACTTTATTTAGGCGCACCTTGTCATCTTCCCGATGGCCGGCAGCGATGACGGCGATGTCGACAGTGACGGTAACATCAAGAACGGCGAGGAGCGACAATCGACATTGGAGCTTTAGCTTCCAACTGCCACCCATCTTGTCGTCCTTCCGGTGACCGGCGGCGTCAGCATCGACGGCTCCAACCACCACGACCACGGCGAGAATGGAGCGAGGAGACGGACGCCGGAGAATTGGCCTTCGAGAACTAGCCATGTAGGCACTAGATACTACCACTAAGTGTACTAGTGATGAGGACATGACCTCTATGGATACAACTATATTTGTTATGTTTGTTCTTCCAATTACACGAGTTCGTACGTTTCACTTAAATTATTAGGTGAGCTTATTTTTAGGAGTATTTTTATATTACATGAAATATATGATATTGCTTAATAAATGTGTTGTTATTTTTAGGAATAAAAAACAGAGAGTGGTTGATTTGCAAGAGTTCGAGCTGGACCTATTTTGGAATCCAATTTGGCCTCCGGAGATAGCACTGACTTCAAACGTGCATAACTTTCACATACGGAGTCCGTTTGAGCTCCACGAGTACTTGATGGAAAACTTATCTCGTCTTCTTTCCAATAGATCCAGCCGCACCTCTAATTTCCTTCTGTGCACGCCACAATCGCTAAAAGAAGGTGTTGTGTCACTTGTTTGGGCCAATTTAGGCCATGTAATGCTTGGGCCCAAGGGAAAGGCGCCCCCTAGGCGGCTCATACTGTTCACATGTGAACAATACCATATTTGTCTCTTAGCTATGTGCGGCTCCCCTTCCCCCTATTTAAGGTGGTCGCACCCCTCTAGTTTTCTTGTATTTTGTTTAGTTAAAAGTTAACTTCATTGCAACTTCGTGTATTGACTTGTGTCGATTAGACCAACCATAATACCACCATAGAATCCCAACTTTATCAAATATTTCAATTTTATTTGTAATTTCAGATTGCTATTTATCTTGTTCTTGTTTATTCTTCGATTGCATGCAGGAATAGACCTTCGTGGTTAGGTCGATCGTGCTTCTAGCAAGATCGATAGCGATATCGGACTTGGTTCAGCGATTGCCGGGCATATTGGTCGTGTACGATTGGTAGCCAAATCGTGAGAGTCGTTTCCACCAATTCGAGTTATCCTTCTCACCGAAAGATCGGGACACCCATTGTCGTATTAGGTGGTATCAGAGCTACAGTGATCGGTGAGAGTTTCCAGTTTTCTAGTAGTAGATTCTTTTTCATAACTAGAGTCCAGAAAATATCCCACAAAAATTATTTTGTTGTGCCACTTTAATCCTTGTCCGAACCCCTTTGAGCCATTGCAATTTTTCTTTTCGGTTTTTGTTCGTTGAATCATTGGCTGCATAGTCGTGTCAGGTTGCTGATTTCTAGTTCTAGTTATTGTCTAGTTAGTCATTGTCTAGTTGCATCTCGTGTTTTCTTCGCGTCGCTTGATCGTTCTTTTAGGGTTCTTAGTTTTGCATCTAAAACAGAAAATTCGTGGGTTAGAACTCCTCTAATCCGCACCAAAAATAGTATTTGTTTCCACTTCATTTAATATGAATTGCTTGCTGGAGTTCAAGCCGATTTTACTACAAAACCGAGAGGATTGCCGTGATATTTTGGGAGAAGCTGTTCGAGTCCAGCATCAACCCTTTGCTGTTATTTGCGATATGCGGAGAACCCTAGGGCCAGCAAAACAATAGAAGGAGAAAGAGGCAGCCACATAAACAAAAGCCACAGTAGATTAAAAAAAGGGATAAAAGAAAAGTGTGTGAAAATTGGTGGAGACTTTCTACATATAGCCACAAGCTTTCTAAAAAAATTTCAGCAAGTTTGGCCCACGGGTTCAAAAGATATAGCAGTTTCAAATTTGAACCCGAGTCGGTTTCAAGTCGGAGTAGGATTCCGTTTCCGAGACACCTTCAGTAAAACAAGCATAACTTTTACAAACGGTGTCTGTTTTGGACGTTTTTGTGCTCGTTGGAAAGCTAACGACAAGACGCATCCCTTCCACTTAAGCCACTAGTCGCCCTCTAGGAGCCCCAACGCCATCTTCGGCCCTGAATTCGCGTCGCAAGTTTTTGGGGTTTTTTTTGCCATTTCTTTCTGTCTTCCCTTAGGAATTTAGGGTTCGCCTCAACTACAAAGTTGTCGATCTCGTCAAAACCTTTCAAACAAGCATATATAAGCTATATAAAACTTTTTTTGATCTTTCGAGACTAGCTGTTGTTTACTGCTTTAACTAGAGGGTTGTTTACATTATATATTATTCCGTTTTTGTGCTCTATATCGTGTGAACAATCTTGTGCCCCTACACAGAAGTTTGAGTAGTAGGCTAGCGTCTCTCCTAGAACTTGATGTGAGGTTTTTTTTTGCTTACATCAAGTCACATTGATCTTTGCATGTGCGTTCATACACTTCTCTTGGTAGGCTTTGATTAGCTAGCTCTTTCTAGGCTAGGATCATCAATATTGACTAGTACTTTGAGTAATTTTTTAACTTGCGGTTACTGATTTGATTGTTGCTAATCCTTGCTACCATATTGAAGCCTATCCTAGCTCCACCTACTACCATTTTACAGGTACCAGTTGCTTGCAATCGCTTTATCAATCATCGTAGATCGTTTAGCACCGACACTAATTGCCGGTCACCGCCTGTTTGCTTGGTAAGAATGGGTAAGAACTTGGTATTAGCTTGAGTGTGAGCGACATTGAGCCTCCAGATCATAGTAGTTGATAGGAACATATACTTGTGATTTGTTTCCTTGTTTTCTACTAACTATGTTAGGTTCATGGGATGATTACTAGATAGATCTACATCTTCTTCAAGTCATTGAATGGGAGCGCAAGAAAGTCCAAGAGGAAGATGCACGCTTGAGACATGTAACATCCCAATTTTTTGAGATTTAAAAATCCTTTGAATAGTGAGTAGGGAGAAAATTCACCAGTTGATTTTATTTGAATTTAATTCAAAAGCTTAATATTAGACCTTGAGTAACAAAATAATTTAATTTGACTAAAGTTAACATGAACAATGGTCCAAACTATTTTATTTGGATTCTATGTGCTTGGATATATTTTCTATATTTTTCTAGAATTTTTCCAAGTTCATTTGCTATTTTCTATTGCCATTTGGAATTTCTGGTATTTTATAAAATAGAAAATCTAATTATTAATCTCAGTTAAGTCCTGGGCTGAATCCTTCTCTTTGATCCATTCCTATTCATCTCGGCCCGGCTTGCTGCCCAACTTCGCCCACCTAACGCAGCAGCATCATCGCTTTCGCTCTCTCATTGTGTGGTTCGCTCCTTTGTCTCGCTGCCGGGTGGACCCGTCGCTGCGTCGTCGTCCCCGAGCCGGTTTCTTCCTCACGCGATTCACGCCCGCGTCCGCCATTGCTGCCTCGAAGCCCTGTCCGACAAAAGGGGAAACGGCCCCGATTCTTCCTGCGGACTCTTCCATCAAGAAGCCTTATCTCTCCCGCACCGTCTCGGTTCAAATTTGAATTTCAAAGTCGTCTCTATCTCCTATTTCCTTGTGAGCGCGTTTCGGGTTGTTTTGATCTCCGCCGCCATTGTGCCGCCCTAGACATCCCCGACTCCTATAAATAGCACCCCGAGCATCGCCCTGCCACCCGCACCAAAACCCCTCAACTATTGCGCCCCCTAAGCCCTAGCGCCGCCGTAATTCCTCATCTAGGGTTTTCGGCTGAGCTTCTTTATCGTCGAATTGTGCCGCCGTCTTTGCCACCGCATCGTCTTGGAGCCCACTGCTGAGTCCGTCGTCGCCGCCTCTACCTCTTGAGCCTCTCCGTGTCGTCAGAGCGCCACCGGAGACTCCGTCCGACAAAACCCGAGGCTGCTCCGCCGCTCCGAGCTCACCGCCGGCCGTCTCCGTCATCCTCGACTACCCGAGAGCGCATCAACAGGTGCGCAATAACTCGGGCTACACGCCTATACCACCCGTTTCCGGCGAGGAGTCGCCGTGCGCCGGCGACCATCGGGGCCAGAGCCGCCGTTGCCGTCGGGTCAGCGCGAACGTCCACGTCACCAACCACCTCACCCTCTGCGCTGACGTGTCGCACATGTGGCTGCGTTGTCAGCGCCCGCGTGGCACAGTCCACCGCTCTCCAGATCCAATCAGTTGGTAGATTTGGTCTACCGTGAACCGAGCCGCTGACATGTGGGTCCCACATGTCAGGGTTTTCTTTTATTTTCTTAATTCCAGAATTTCCATCGCTGACATCAGCATTGCGCAATATTTTGATTTTTCTATTAAGAAATAATTCGGGAAATTCAAATAAATCCTATTTTAGGGTTTTTCTTCATATTCAAACTTCCAAAGCACATATCTTTTGCATCCGAACTCCAATTGAGCCCATTCAAATTTCTAAATTCATCTAAATTCAAGATCTTTTTATCTAAGATTTTTATTTAATTTTTGGAGTTTTTTTCCTCTATTATTTATTTATTTTATTTGTTTGCTTCGTTTGCAAGTAGACGTCGATACTGTGGGAAGGTTTGAAGAAGAATGAGCACCTCAAGACCAAGATCAATATCTAGACCTTTTCCAAGGCAAGCTATACCTTTGACCATCTTGACTCCCAGTTTTCTAAAAATTACTTCGATTCAAATTATTGCATTTAATTCAAGTAATTATTTAAATGCTTTTGGGTATAGTTAATGATCCAAATTGTTATAACTTCCTTGTCTACTTGATATGTCATATTCTTTTGTCACCTAGATTGGTTTATATAGTTGGTAATATTGTAGCACCAACGTGGGTGGTTAGATGCGATTAGATTACTTAGCCATGCCACGAATCATCTTTTCATATAAAGTTGCAATTATCAACTTGACTAAGTGGTTATGGAACTGTGTGATAAAACTGTGTGTACTGTATGTTATTACTCATGATGGCTTGTGTTGCACTTAACCAACTGGGTGGTAAAATATTTAGACTGAGGCAAGTGGTAAATACTATGTGACATGGTGGCTGTGTGCGTGGGAATATTAATCTGTGTGTCATAATAATCTGTGTGTCTGTGTGTCTTAGTTAGAAATTAGAAGTCTTGCCTTTGTCTATTAAGAACTTAACTTTGTGCGCCATTGAACTGAGCCTTACTGTATGACCACATGCCTGTTATGGAACGGACCTGACTTAGTAAGTTATGAATTCTTGACATTGATGGCTAAGGCAGTAGGTTAGGCTTTGTGAAAAGGGTGGAGGTGTGTGCTACCATGTAGTCGCATCGCGGGACAGTTCGCCGCTTCCCTGTCCAACGGTGTGTGTCGGAATGCTTCCTATGTGGGGTAGTCTGGCGCAAAGCACACTAGGAGTGTCAATGTTAAGATGAAGTTTCTGAAATATTTTGTTATGATTAGTGCTTGCAACACTAGTTATATCTTGTGGGTAAAGTGTACATCCTCTGTAGAGTGTTAATTAATCTATTCGAATAGCCGCGTCCGCGGTCATGGACATCCTCGGGGATTTCACACGAGGGGTAATTTTCATAAAACATTTGGGAAGGGAGCTGTGTGATCTAAGTCATATGACTGTGTGAATAACCTGTTTAGGCTGTGTGTCTTTGTGAAATCAAACTGTTAAAATTAACTATTGTTTATTTGTGTTACTTTATGCTATCAATCTATTATTCATATTCAAACTGCAAATGTTGCATTTCTGCAAAAGAACCACAGAATGCCATTCCTTTGGAATAAGCCTGCATGTATATTTGCATTTCTGTTGTATGGCTTGCGAGTACGGTTGTGTACTCGTGCTTGTTGTAAAACATGCAACAGAAGAGGAGGAGTCATCACCTGCATTCGAGGAGGACTTCATCGAAGGTGCTTGATCGTAGGGTCTTGATCCTAGTCAATTGCCTGTGGTGAATTGATGGGAGGCCGCTGCCGTTTCTGTTTTCACTGCTATTTAATTCTCTGTTAGCCTTGCGTGGCTTAATAAATGTAAACTCGACCATAAGGTCAAACCCTTATTTGTTAATCAAATTATTTGTTTATGTTATTAATCGCTTGTGTGGATCGATATTTACCTATGTTGACACTGTGTGCACTAGCGTGATCCTAGACTAGTGCATTATACACGAGGGTCGATGTGTATTTTTGGGTCGGCGGAGGTGGTATCGAGCCATCTTGTTGTAGGTCTTGACCTTAGTTAGATCGGCCGTTTGAGTGTCCAAATTATTTTCTAAAAGAAAAATTAACTTGCAAGATTAACTGAATTGCTTAACTCCTCTCATATCTCTCTTGACTCATCTATAGCTAGAATTTTTCCTCTCCCCGCTATTTTAACTTGGTTCTTGCCTCTTGTCTGTCTTGACAGATGTCTTACCTTCAGACCTTTGGAGATCGCAATGAAGGACTTGCCGCAGAGCTTTGGAAGCTACTGCAAACGCTTGGAGGCTTCGATTGCGCAATGTACCACGGCAGCGAGTACTTGGTCAATGGGCGAGATCGTGGTGTGATCTGCCGTATGACATTCTACGCCTGGAAGGACACTAGAGCCAGCCAGCCATTGAACATCTCAGTCAGGAGGATCACCTTTGCGCAAGGAATCCAGGAGTCGTCACGCCTGGCCATCCTCCGAGTCTATGCACAAGAGCTGCAGAACACCGTCTTCCGTTACCATCCCAGATCTGCAGCAGTGGATCTATCTGCTCGCTTCGTCTCTGAATGGGGAAAACAGCGCCCGGTGGTGCACCTTGCCCGGTTCGTGGCCTTTCAGAGGAGTCGTTGTATTTGGTCGCCACCGAGCTGGAGTGCACCTACGAGGCCTAGGAAAGAGCCAAGAATAGGATCGCCGTTTTGTATCAGGCTCTCTACGGTCAACATGAGCCCGAAGATGATCAAGAAGAAGAGGATCCAGAAGAAGATCCAGAGGAAGTTCCAGGGGATCCAACAGAGGCTGCAGAGCCAGAGGAGCCAGCAGAAGCTGCAGAGCCGGAGGAGCCAGCTACACCTGCACCCAGCACGCCTGCTCCTGCTGCACCAGTCCTGGGGCATCAAGATCAGTTTGCGAGCATGCTAGCCCACTTCCAGGTCTACAGCAGGCGGGAGCACCGCTGTGGCAGTGGAGGCTACCTTAGCGGCTGAGTTCGCTAGAGTTTTTAGTTGTCAGGCTTAGCCAGTTTCCTTTTGCAGAGTCGCTCTTTAGGCGGTAGCTTGTGTGCTTATGTTCGTCTTATTTTCTTGTGTGCAAGTGTGAGCTACAAAGGTCCTTAAGCATTTTGTTGCAGCCATGCTAAGACCCTAATAATAAAGATATTTCATTTGAGTTTCTTGAGCTGTGTTTGTTGGGTTTAATCTACCCCCTCACTTAGTTCTTAACCCATCTTGTGCTTGCTACCTTATCTAACCCATGGAGCTTCATCAGATGGTTCAAAGTCGTCAAGCTGGTGCAAGTGGTTCTGGCACCCAAGCATTAGGAGAAAATGAGCAGACCCCCGCAGGAGCAAATCTGCCACAAGCACCCCCTCTTGACTTGCAGAACTTTGGAGCCTTCATGGCGGACAAGCGCAAATGATGTACACCATGATGAACGGATCAAAGGCTATGAACAACGAACAACAACAACAACAACAATCATCACCACGAGCCCAGGTTGCTCATGGACACCATGGACCATCAAGTTGGCTGAATTCATGAGGACTCGTCCACCAACTTTCTCTGGACATGTCACGCCGATGGAAGGCGATGATAGGCCAGCGTGTCGAGAGGAAGCTGCTGATCACTCAATGCAGCGATCACGAGAAAGTTCTGTATGCCACTCATCAGATGGAGGGCATAGCTGCTAAGTGGTGGGAGAATTTTTGCGTAGCACATGAGGCGCCGCAAAATATCACTTGGGAAGAATTCTCCTCAGCCTTTCGCCAGTATCATGTACCTGAAGGCATGATGGATCTGAAGAAGGATGAGTTCCGTGCTCTCAAGTAAGGAGCTATGTCGGTGAGTGACTACCTGAATAAGTTTTCTCAGCTAGCTTGCTATGCTGCAGAAGACGTCGCTACTGACAAGGCTCGTCAGAGTCGTTTCTTCAAGGGATTAAACTCAGGACTGCAAGTTGGTCTGCTTGCCCACACTTTCTCAGACTTCCAGGAATTGGTTAACAAGGCATTGGTTATGGAAGACAAACGCAGAGAGCAGGATGACAACCGCAAGTAGAGGATGGTTCAGCAAGGAAGCCACCATTCACAACAGCAGAGAGCAAGGGTAGTGCCGCAGCAGTTTAATCATTTCCCGCCGTAGAATTCTTTCAGGACACCTGCACCGCCATCAGCACCTCGTCCTTTTGTTCAGAATTCTCGCAAACCTACACCAGTCAACCCCACCCCAGGGAACAACTGGCAGAATGATCAAAGAGTGTGTTACAATTACCGTCAACTAGGGCATTTCGCCAATCAGTGCCCACAGAAGGGAGCAATCACTCCAGTCCGCTTCAACCTTGGAGCTACACCAACCAAGACCCCAGCACAGGACAACCAAGGAGTTCCTCAAGCTATTGGTCAGCCAGGAGGAGCACCGCAATCAGTGGTTAGAGGTCGTGTCAACCACGTCACTCTGGAAGGAGCCTAGGAAGCACCAGACGTCGTACTGGGTAAGTTCCTAGTAAATTGACTGCATCGATTACATTTGATTACGGAGCTTCGCATTCGTTTGTTTCTGGAGTTTTTGCAACTAAGAATAAATTGGAAGTTATGCATCTTAAGCATACTCTGTTAGTCCAGTCGCTTGGAGCAGAACTAAGTTCTAAAGTGAGTTGTTTAGGGGCTAAGTTACTCATAGCTGGAGTTGACTTTCTAGCCAACCTAATTGTTCTAGACACCCAGACCTTAGATGTCATTCTTGGCATGGATTGGTTAACCAAGCACAAAGCCATGCTGGATTGTGGCCGAAGAGCCGTTGAAATCGAGGATACTAAGGGAAACAAGGTAAAGTTCCTAGCTACCTCAGTGCGTGATGGACACCTGCTAGTCAATAGTCTGAAGACAGTTGCTTTGGAAGATGTGCCTATCATCAGAGAGTATCCGGATGTGTTTCCAGAAGAATTACCAGGGATGCCACCAGACCGTGACATCGAGTTTGTCATCGATCTAGTGCTAGGAACAGCACCAATCTCGAAGAGACCCTATCGGATGCCAGCAGATGAGCTAGTAGAAATGAAGCAACAAATAGAAGAACTGTTGGAGAAAGGTTTTGTGAGACCTAGTTCGTCGCCATGGGGAGCACCAGTCTTGTTTGTCAGAAAGAAGGATGGAAGTATGAGGATGTGCATCGATTATCGATCTCTCAATGAAGTCACCATCAAAAACAAGTACCCGTTGCCTCGGATAGATGATTTGTTTGATCAGGTGAAAGGAGCCGGAGTGTTCTCAAAGATCGATCTGCGATCAGGTTACCATCAGTTGAAAATTTGTCCTAAGGATATACCGAAGACCGCTTTCTCAACACGGTACAGACATTATGAGTTCTTAGTCATGTCCTTTGGTCTGACTAATGCCCTTGCCTATTTCATGAAAATGATGAATAAGGTATTCATGGAATATTTGGACAAGTTCGTAGTTGTGTTTATTGATGACATTTTGGTTTACTCCAAATCAGAAGAAGAGCATGCTGAACATTTGAGATTAATCCTAGAGAAACTCAGAGAGTATCAGTTGTATGCCAAGTTTAGCAAGTGTGATTTTTGGAAAAAGGAAGTGGATTTCCTTGGTCATGTGATGATAGCCGCGGGAGTAGCAGTTGACCCCGGTAAAGTTAAAGTAGTGTTGCATTGGGAACAGCCCAAGACTGTCACCCAGATTCACAGTTTCTTAGGATTGGCAGGATATTATCGCTATTTCATTGAAGGATTCTCATCGATTGCTAAGCCTCTTACGCAATTGTTGAAGAAGGAGAAAAAGTTCACTTAGACCCCAGCTTGTGAAGAGAGTTTTCAGGAATTGAAGAAGCGTTTGACTTCAGTTCCAGTGTTGATTTTGCCAAATATTCGCAAGGATTTTGATATCTATTATGATGCTTCGCGTCAAGGATTAGGATGTGTCTTGATGCAAGAAGGAAGAGCTGTCGCTTATGCGTCTAGGCAATTAAGGCCTCATGAAGAGAATTACCCTACCCATGATCTGGAATTAGCTGAGTAGTGCATGCTTTAAAGATTTGGCGTCATTACCTCATGGGTAATCGTTGTGAGGTATACACAGATCATAAGAGCCTGAAATATATTTTCACTCAGTCAGATTTGAACATGAGACAGAGAAGATGGTTAGAGTTGATAAAGGATTATAATCTTGGAATCCACTACCATCCCGGTAAAGCCAATGTCGTTGCAAATGCTTTGAGCCGCAAGAGCTACTACAATGCGGTGGAAGTAAAAGAGGTTTGTTCAGAATTTCAAGAGGAATTTCAGAAGCTGAAGCTAGAAGTGGTATCTGAAGGTTTCATGGCCAGTTTGGAAGTGCAGTCTACTTTGGAGCAGCAGATTCGTGAAGCTCAACCAAAGGACTCAGAGTTTTCAGACATCAAGAAGAAGTTGGCAGAAGGGAGGTTCAAAGACTTCACCATAGATGATCAAGATATACTGTGGATTAATGGACGTATCTGTGTACCAGATGTTGATGGTTTGAGGTAGCTAATTTTGAAGGAAGCCCATGATTCCAAGTATTCAATTCACCCTGGTAGTACTAAGATGTACCAGGATGTTAAGAACAAGTTTTGGTGGCCAAATCTGAAGCGAGACGTCGCAGAGTTCGTTGCCTTGTGCGACGTTTATCAGAAAGTCAAAGCAGAACATCAGAGACCAGCAGGTCTATTGCAACCTTTGAAGATTCCAGAGTGGAAGTGGGAAGAAATCGGAATGGATTTCATTACTGGTTTACCCAAGACTCAATCGGGTTACGATTCGATTTGGGTAATAGTGGATCGCTTAACCAAAGTTGCCCATTTCTTTCCAGTCAAAACCACTTACTTAGGAGACCGCCTTGCAGAGCTGTATATGTCAAGGATTGTCAGTTTGCATGGTGTGCCTAAGAAGATTGTGTCAGATTGAGGATCTCAGTTCACCTCCCGTTTTTGTCAGAGTTTGCATGAAGCCTGAGGGACTCACCTGAATTTTAGTACTGCGTACCACCCCCAGACAGATGGACAGACTGAAAGATTTAATCAGATATTGGAGGATATATTGAGAGCATGTGATCTAGCTAATGCTACCCGCTGGGATAAGAGTTTGCCTTATGCGGAATTCTCGTATAACAACAGTTATCAAGCCAGTCTGCAAATGTCACCGTTTGAAGCTTTGTATGGCCGTGCTTGCAGAACCCTGTTGAATTGGTCAGAGACGGCTGAACGTTCGGTTTTTGGCCCAGATATTATTCAAGAAGCAGAAGAGCAAGAGTCTATGATCCGCGAGAGATTAAAGATAGCTCAGTCGAGGCAGAAGAGTTATCTTGATAATCGTCGTCGTGATCTCGCCGAGCGAAGATTTTGTTTATCTTGATTCGCGCCTTTCGAGAGGTGTAAGAGGTTTCATGCCAAAAAAAGCTTGCCCTCGGTATGTTAGTGCATTCAAGGTTTTGGATAAATCGTGAGAAGTAGCTTACGGTTGGGTTGCCGCGATCGCTAGTAGGAGTACATGGTGTCTTTCATGTCTCTCAGTTGAAGAAGTGCATTCGTGTGCCAGAAGAACAAGCCCCACTGGAATCAATTGAACTGAAAGAAGACCTCACCTACAAAGAGCAGCCAGTCAAGATTCTGGATGTCGCGGGCGTCGGACGAAGCAAGACGATTTGTTTAGCCAAAGTTGATTGGAGCAACCACTCGGAAGGTGGCATAGCGTGGGAGCGTGAAGAAGAGTTGAAAGCCGAGTTCCCTAGCCTTTTCTCCAGCTAGACTGAATCTCGGGGTCGAGATTCCTTTAAGGGGGAGGTTTGTAACATCCCAATTTTCTTAGCTTTAAAAATCCTTTGAATAGTGAGTAGGGAGAAAATTCACCAGTTGATTTTATTTGAATTTAATTCAAAAGCTTAATATTGGACCTTGAGTAACAAAACAATTTAATATGACTAAAGTCAACATGAACAATGGTCAAAACTATTTTATTTGAATTCTATGTGCTTGGATATATTTTCTAGATTTTTCTAGAATTTTTCTAAGTTCATTTGCTATTTTCTATTGCCATTTGGAATTTGTGGTATTTTATAAAATATAAAATCTAATTATTAATCTCAGTTAAGTCCTGGGCCGAATCCTTCTCTTCGGTCCATTCCTATTCATCCGGTCGGCTTGGCCAAGCAGTTTCAACTTCGCCTTGCATGAACGCGCATCCTCGATCTTCGCTCTCTGCTGCGTGGGCTGCTCCTTTGTCTCATTGCCGGTGGACCCGCCACTGCGTCGTAAATCCGAGCGGTTTCTTCCTCGCGTGATTCATTGCTGCGTGATTCGCCATTTGCTCAAGCCCCGTCCGACAAAAGGGAAGCGGCCACGATTCTTCAGCGGACTCTTCCATCCAGAAGCCTTATCTCTCCCGCACCGTCTCGGTTCAAATTCGTCTCTATCTCCTATTTCCTCGCGAGCTCGTTTCGGGTTGTTTTGATCTCTGCCGCCATTGCGCCGCCCTGGCCATCCCCGACTCCTATAAATAGCCCCCCGAGCATCGCCCTGCCACCCGCACCAAAACCCCTCAAGCTATTGCGCCCCTTAAGCCCTAGCGCCGCCGTAATTCCTCATCTAGGGTTTTCGGCTGAGCTTCTTCATTGTCGAATTGTGCTGCTGTCTTCGCCGCCGCGTCGTCTTGGAGCCCACCGCTGAGTCCATCGTCGCCGCCTCTACCTCTTGATCCTCTCTGTGTCGTCAGAGCGCCGCCGGAGACTCCGTCCGACAAAACCCGAGGCTGCTCCGCCGCTCCGAGCTCACCGCTGGCCATCTTCGTCATCCTCGACCACCCGGGAGCGCATCAATAGGTGTGCAATAACTTGGGCTACACGCCTGTACCACCCGTTTCCGGCGAGGAGACGCCGTTCGCTGGCGACCATCGGGGCCAGCCGCCGTTGCCGTCGGGTCAGCGCGGACGTCCACATCACCAGCCACCTCACCCTCTGCGCTGACGTCTGGCACATGTGGCTGCTTTGTCAACGCCCGCGTGGCACAGTCCACCACTCTCCAGATCCAATCGGTTGGTAGATTTGGTCTACCGTGAACCGAGCCGCTGACATGTGGGTCCCACATGTCAGGGTTTTCTTTTATTTTCTTAATTCCAGAATTTCCATTGCTGACATCAGCATTGCGTAGTATTCCGATTTTTCTATTAAGAAATAATTCGGGAAATTCAGATAAATCCTATTTTAGGGTTTTTCTTCAGAGTCAAACTTTCAAAGCTCATATCTTTTGCATCCGAACTCCAATTGAGCCCATTCAAATTTCTAAATTCATCTAAATTCAAGATATTTTTATCTAAGATTTTTATTTAGTTTTTGGAGTTTGTTTTGCCTCTGTTATTTATTTATTTTGTTTGTTTGCTTCGTTTGCGAGTAGACGTCGATACTGCGGGAAGGTTTGAAGAAGAAGGAGCACCTCAAGACCAAGATCAATATCTAGACCTTTTCCAAGGCAAGTTATACCTTTGACCATCTTGACTCCTAGTTTTCTAAAAATTACTTCGATTCAAATTATTGCATTTAATTCAAGTATTATTTAAATGCTTTTGGGTATAGTTAATGATCCAAATTGTTATAACTTCCTTGTCTACTTGATATGTCATATTCTTTTGTCACCTAGATTGGTGTATATAGTTGATAATATTGTAGAACCAACGTAGGTTGGTTAGATACGATTAGATTGCTTAGCCATGCCACGAATCATCTTTTCATATAAAGTTGCAATTATCAACTTGACTAAGTGGTTATGGAACTGTGTGATAAAACTGTATGTACTGTATGCTATTACCCGTGATGGCATGTGTTACACTTAACCAACTGGGTGGTAAAAGATTTAGACTGAGGCAAGTGGTAGATACTATGTGACATGGTGGCTGTGTGCATAGGAATATTAATCTGTGTGTCATAATAATCTGTGTGTCTATGTGTCTGTGTCTTAGTTAGAAATTGGAAGTCTTGCCTTAGTCAATTAAGGACTTAACTTTGTGCACCATTAGGCTGAGCCTTCTGCATGCGACCACATACTGTTATGGGGCGGGCCTAACTTAGTAAGTTATTAATTCTTGACATTGATGGCTCGAGCGATGGGTTAGGCTTTGTGAAAAGGGTGGAGGTGTGTGCTACCATGTAGTGCATCATGGGCAGTTCGCCGCTTCCACATCCAACGTGTGTGTCGAGAATGCTTCTGTGTGGGTAGTCTGCGCAAAGCACACCGGGAGTGTCAATGTTAAAATGAAGTTTCTGAAATGTTTTGTTATGATTAGTGCTTGCAACACTAGTTGTATCTTGTGGGTAAAGTGTACAACCTCTGTAGAGTGTTAATTAATCTATTCAAATAGCCGCGTCCACGGTCATGGACATGCTCGGGGATTTCACACGAGGGGTAATTTTCATAAAATATTTGGGAAGGGAGCTGTGTGATCTAAATCATATGACTGTGTGAATAACCTATTTAGGCTGTGTGTGTCTTTGTGAAATCAAACTGTTAAAATTAACTATTGTTTATTTGTGTTACTTTATGCTATCAATCTATTATTCATATTCAAACTGCAAATATTGCATTTCTGCAAAAGAACCACAGAATGCCATTCCTTTGGAATAAGCCTGCATGTATATTTGCATTTCTGTGGTATGGCTTGCGAGTACGGTTGTGTACTCGTGCTTGTTGTAAAACATGCAACAGAAGAGGAGCAGTCATCACCTGCATTCGAGGAGGAGTTCATCGAAGGTGCTTGATCGTAGGGTCTTGATCCCTGTCAGTTGCCTGTGGTGAATTGATGGGAAGCCACTGCCATTTCTGTTTCCACTGCTATTTAATTCTCTGTTAGCTCTGCGTGGCTTAATAAATGTAAACTCGACCATAAGGTCAAACCCTTATTTGTTAATCAAATTATTCGTTTATGTTATTAATCGCTTGTGTGGATCGATATTTACCTATGTTGACACTATGTGCACTAGCGTGATCCTGGGCTAGTGCATTATACACAGAGGGCCCAGAATTGTATTTTTGGGTCCCGACAAGACATGATCGTCTACACAGGAGGTATATGATTGCGATAGTACGTCTAGTAAAACTAAAATCACTTCGTCATCCTTTGCTGGTAAATTTGATCCTAATGCCTATGTTGACTGGGAGATAGCTTTAGACAAAGAATTTGAATATTATGAATGGTTTGATAGGCAAAAGATTAGATCTACCACTAGTGTTTTTGTTGAGGATGCAATACTTTGGTGCAAATATTTATGTAGACATGGAAGAGTGCCTCAAACTTGGCATGCATTAAAGAAGCCTTTAAGAGATGAATTTGTTCCTAAATATCATCCTGATTATTTGTTAGCTAGATTACAACATTTCAAACAAGGTTGTAGAACTGTAAGGGAATACTATCATGAATTGAAAACTCGTTTGTTATGTTGTGGCTTAGAGGAACATGCTGAAGCTACAGAGAATAGATTCTTAAGTGAGCTTAATCAACCAATTCAGGATCTTCTTTTTCACAAAGAATATAATTCTCTCTCTCATTTGTTTATACTTGCCTGTAAGGTTGAACGTCAGATTGAGGATAAATTGAGAATGCTTGATAATAGAAAACATGAGAACAAACCTGTGTTTGTGTCTTTTTCTGTGGCTAACAACTTGCATGAAGTTGAGAACCATGCCGAAGAGGAGAATAAGCTGATTGCACCACCGACTCCATTGGTTGAGAAGGAAAATGAGGAGATGGATGCACCTACATCAACTGAGGAGAGCCAAAAAGGTAAAGATAATGGTGCTATCATCACTCCAGGTGAGTATGCTTGTGAAGAACTACAATTGTTCATTGCTCATTCTATTTTAGAGCAAAAATTAGTGAAAAACAATTCTGATATGCACATGTTTGAAGTAGAGAATTCAGACTACGTTGACTTGAGTGCACCATGTGATAAAATAATTGAATTGCCTGTTGTTTTGAGTGTTTCAAAAGATGAATTAATCACATCTAATGATTATGTGGAAATGGTTAGGCATAAAGAAGTTTTGACTAGAATTTCTCCTACTGATTTTTGATGTTACATTATGTTGGATTCACCTATGAAATTGTCACATACTATGGAGAAAGCTTCTGAAATCGCATGTTCAAAATCCTTGTTTAGTACCTACACCCTTGGGTATAAGTTCAATTGATTGGAGATTATGGTGTAGACAATCAATTTGTTGTATATCGAATATGCATAACTTGCGATCACGTGGAAGATTGAAGCTTGTTGT
This sequence comes from Phyllostachys edulis, assembly GCA_036346405.1. NCBI lineage: Eukaryota > Viridiplantae > Streptophyta > Magnoliopsida > Poales > Poaceae > Phyllostachys > Phyllostachys edulis. Next base: position 40,772,995 of record CM070555.1, on the reverse strand, counting down.
TTTGGACAACAATTCTTGTGTGCTGAATCTTGTTCAATATGAAAGGAAAATAAAATTTAGTGCTCATCCAATGCCTATGTGTTCATCTCTTATTGCATCATCTAGTATTGACAATCTGCATCATGATGTTGAAGTATGGAAGAACTTACAAATCTTTTCACCCTTGCTAGATGAATTTGCTATTGCTCGATTGAAATCTGATTATATGGATTAACTTTGTTTGATTCCAAATGTTTTAGATTTGCCCATATGTGTTACCATTGCAAGTTTACAACATCAGATATTTGAATTGCACAAACGCTTCACTTATATTTGCAAACTAGTTGCAGTAATTGTTGTGTGAGAAATTTTGTTTTGATCATTAACTTATATGATTATTCTTGGAGTAATAATACAATGAGCTTTTATGATCGGTGCTGTTTTATAACATTAATTATGCAACAACGAAGAACCGTTAAAACAGATGCCATATACATATACCATGCATACACCTTGACTTTTTTGTTACCCTATTTTTAGCTTATCAAAAGCTGATGACGGCTTTGTTTTCAAGAAGGGGAGGATGATGAAGACATGACCCCTATAGATACAACCATATTTGTTATGCTTGCTGTTCCAATTACAAGAGCTCGTACACTTCACTTAAATTATCAGGTGGGCTCGTTTTTAAGAGTGCCTTTATATTACATGAACTATATGATATTGCCTAATAAATGTGTTGTTATTTTCAGGAATGAATGACAGAGAGTGGTTGATTTGCAAGAGTTCGAGCTGGACCTATTTTGGAATCCAATTCGGCCTCCGGAGATAGCACCGACTTTCACTACTACAGGAAGACTCATCACAGACGGTTCGGAACCGTCATCACAGACGGTTTCCGAACCGTCTATATTTGTTGGTCTGTGATAACAGTAGTTATCCTGAGCGATTCAAAACCGTCTCGTGATCGCACTATCACGACGGTTTTTGTTGAAATGCGTGAAGGCTATTATCACGAGCGGTTTTCATCAAAAACCGTCGTGATCGAGAATATCACAGAGCGGTTTTCATTAAAACCGTCTGTGAAGGCTATTATCACGCAGCGGTTTTGTTCGAACCGTCTATGATGAGTTTTCCTGAGCGGTTCTTGTTTAGAACCGTCTGTGATAGCCTTTTTGCGGCAAAAAAAAAAAGCAATTGCTAAAACTTGAGGCCGTTTAGAGGCTCTAAACGACCTTTTTTGGGGTTTTCACTTTTTGAGACCTCGCGAAGAGAATCTAACCTTGACTTATGGATTTTCGGAATGAACTTTTCGTTAGCTTTCCAACGAGCCAAAGAACGCCATAATCGGAGTTCGTATGCAAAAGTTATGATGATTTTACGAGCGGTGCGCGATCTACCATCTTGCCCAAACCAAACAACTCAACATGAACTACACACATCACAGTAGCATCACCCACATCACGGTAGCATTAACTCGGTAATCCACATCACAAAGCAAAGGGGAGTAGAGAGTGAGGTCGTGGGAGGCAGGCGGCGAAGTGGAGGCCAAGGCGGCGAGGTCGTGGGAGGCCAAGTGGCACGAGGTCGGGCGAGGTGGAGGAGGCCGGGGTGATGGTTCGGATGAGGCCGGTGACGATGAGGCGGGACGAGTTGGAGGAGGCATGCAGGCGACAAGCTCGGCGGAGGCATGGCGACAAGCTCGGCGAGGCAGGCGCAAGGTGTGAGGAGGAGAAATGGCAAAGGAGGAGAAATGGCAGAGGAGGAGATGGAGGAGGAGAGACCGCAGAGGAGGAGATGGAGGTTATATAAAGCGAGTTTCGGCAGCCCGCCCATTATGTTCAAATTTTCGTTTCCCGCCCAACAATCAGAGACGGTTCTTGTTAAGAACCGTCTGTGATAGCACCTATCACAGACGGTTTTTTAATAGAACCGTCTATGATCATTCACAAACGGTTCTATTAAAGAACCGCTGCATGACCTGAGGCCTCAGGAGGCGGTCTGGCGAGGCAATGCGTCGGAGGAAGCGAGATATCACAAGCGGTTCTTAATTAGAACCGCTGCAGCGATAACTAATTATCATAGGCGGTTCTTATTGAGAACCGTCGTAGATATCCTGAGCGGTTCTTATTGAGAACCGCTGCGTGATGATTGGTCGGATTATCATAGGCGGTTTGTGAATAGAGCCGTGCAGGATAATTCGCGAGCAGTTCTATTAATGAACCGCTCGTGATAAATGACTATCACTGAGCGGTTCTAAATAAGAACCGCTCGTGATAAACCTCGAGTAGCGATCTTGGTGGCGGCGCCGGCCGTAGGGTCGAACAGACCCAACACGCAGGCGGTTCCAAAGGAACCGCTCGTGATAAAGCGTCTACTCTTTGTTTTGTAGTAGTGTTTAAACGTGTCTAACTTTCACATATGGAGTCTGTTTGAGGTCCACGAGTACTTGATGGAAAGCTTATCTCGTCCTCTTTCTAATGGATATAATCTCACCTCTAAATTCCTTTTGTGCGCGCCACAATCACCAAAAGAAGATGTTGCGTCACCTGTTTGGGCCAATTTGGGCTTTGTAATGCTTGGGCCTAAGGGGAAAGCGGCCCATACTGTTCGCGTGGTACTATTCATGTATAAACAGTATCATGAACAGTACCACACCTGTCTCTTAGCTATGTGCGGCTCCCCTTCCCCCTATTTAAGGTGGTCGCACCTCTCTAGTTTTCTTAAATTTTGTTTAGTTAAAAGTTAGCTTCATTGCAACTTCGTGTATTAGCTTGTATCGATTAGACCAACCATAATACCACTATAGAATTCCAACTTTATCAAATATTTCGATCTTATTTGTAATTTCATATTGCTATTTATCTTGTTCTTGTTTGTTCTTCGATTGCATGCTGGAATAGACCTTCGTGGTTAGGTCAATCGTGCTTCTAGCAATGTTGATAACGATCTCAGAGATGGTTCAGCGATTGCCGGGCATATTGGTCGCGTACGATTGGTAGCCGAATCGTGAGAGTCTTTTCCACCAAATTGAGTTATCCTCCTCACCGAAAGATCGGGACACACATTGTCGCATCAACTAGAATGCTAAATCTATGCTACAAGGGAACAGGGGGCACTCCCTCTTGCCGCCGGCGGTGGAGGGGAAGGGGGCTAGAGTAGATCTAGGGGAGACTCTAGAAGAGGGCAGTTTTCTCGGGAGAGTACTCCAGTCCAACCGCATTTCCGTAAGGGGTAATTGATGATATACCATACATTTGGTTCGAATTTAATAAAATACCATGAAGAAAAATGTAATAAATTATATACCACATGTCTCGTCGTATTCTTTATATTTTGTTATTTCATGGTTTTTTAAAGGATTTCCTTCTCTTTTGCTTTTGGAATGCACGCGAAATGACCTTCATGCCCTTGCCCGTCCTGTCATTCTCGTCACCATCGAGGTAGCACTACAACAAAATAGTCTACTAAGGACGTTTTTATTTAGACGCTTTTTATTATGTCTGTACACCAAAATCAGATAGCACATAAAGACATTTCTCGAGACGTTCTAAAATTCGTCATAACATTTAGAGCTTAGCCATTTAGCCAACGCTAACCCACTAACTCACCCATTAGCCTCACCGGCGAGCCAGTCGCTGGGCGTTCAGTTCCACGCTCCAGAGACTCCCGCCCGCATCACCCAAATCCCAAATCCATCCCCTCCCCCTTCGTCTCCCTCCTTCCTCGCCGCCGCCTCCCCTCACTCCCTCCCATCCCTCCTCATCTCTACCACCCCCACCCGTGCCCTCCACGGCTCCACTCCCTCCTTCGCCTCTGCAGCCGCCTTTGAATCCAAAATGCGAATCACTCGCACTCGCTCGCCGCCGATGATGAAGACGAAGACCCCCCCACGTCCGCGCTCCGGCAAGTCTCGCCGCGCCTCCACAGTGACGGTGGCGGCGTAGGCGGAGGGGAGCTCACCGTCCGAGGAGCTCTCGCTCCAGATCGAGCACGTCTCCCTCTTCCCCTTCCTCTCCGACCGCCCCTGCTCCGCGCATGCCAATTAGTCGAGTAGATAGATCAAGCCTACAACCCACGGCTCATTAGGGTTTCTTGCCCCCACACATATATACTCCCTTCGCCTCCGCCTCCTCCCTCGTCGGCCGCCATCTCCTCCTTCCTTAGGTTTAGGTCTCCTCCGCCTCCGGTCTCGAGAGCTCGCCGAAATGGTCGCCTACAGGGTAAGCTTCTCTCATCTACGCCGCCACTGCTGTCGCGTTCTCTTGATCCACCGCGCCATTGTTCTTCCCGGTGTGGCTGATCTATGCGTTTCTGTGTGTGTGAATTGTTTCGAGCGCGCAATTCCATCAAGATACCGGTGGTGGGACGCCTAATTGCCGACCCGGCGATGAGCACCCCAAGATCTACCGCATGAAGCTCGGGCCAACAACGAGGTCGCGCCAAGTCAAGTTCGGTCGGTTCACTGGCGCAATGTCAAAGCGATGTTTCTTTGTGTGTTGTTTGGTGTGTGATTCTTGATGGTGTTGTGTGGCTTATCTGTGTGTGTTTATGCGGTACTTCCGAGGAAGCCGAGGAAGGTGAAGGAGCAATGGCGGATGCTCGCTATCAATGAGGTACCACTCGGTTGTCTCGATCAGAATGCAACTTTACTTTTCGAGTTGATGCGGACCAAATGCCATAGATTAGTGGTGTTAGTGTGTTACTATGTTGATGTTATCATCTTGAAGATTATGGATTTTTCCTATCTGAAAAGGAGATGACGTGTCTCGAGTGTATGTACTTGACCAAATGCAACAGTTCAATGGTTTGTGTGACTTGTAGTGAGTAGTGGTCTTAACTCCGTTTGTATGCATGAATTACTTTACTTACTATGATTTCGTGGAATTTGTCGATTTTGCGGGGCTAAGGTTTGCTCCCCTCCCTGATTGCGTTAGTTATGCACGCTGTTCTATGTATGGCACAAGCTCAATTCAAAAGAACCAGCAACATATCAAAATCAGACTGAATGGAATATAACCTTGTAAAAGAAACTTGGGAATCATTTACTTGTTCAAGCCAAGAATACCTACATGGCGACATGGATATATGCATCTGAAGCAAAAAAAAAAGAGAGAGAGAAAGAATCATATACATGAAATTTGGCTTATTTTAGTGTATTTAGTGTAACATAATGATTTATAATGTTTGGTTCTACTTGCGAAAAATGTCAGGCTTGAAACTTTGAAGTTCTTATTTGTATCCAGCATTGTTACTTTGTGTATATTCAGATTATGTTGTGTACCATACCCGTTAGTTTAACTTTTACTTTGTATAAACCCAGACTATGTTAGGTACCATGGACATAAATTAAGTTTCAGCTAAGTTTTTCATGCTTAGTAGTATATCGAATTGTCAAAGTCATGTCACAGGATTTTTTTTTACCTGACAATGCATTGACATATCAAAGCCTTGAGATTTGTTATAACTGTCATTGTGCTAATGCATGTCAAAATCTTGTTGGAGCTACTTCGTTGATCAATTGGCCTCTTTCTATCCTGTATGCTGCAGATCACATCTCAAGCTTTCGGTTGTGTATGTATCTCTTTAAGACATGGCCTTTTATTCCTGGCTCTAGCTGGCACAATAGGGCTATAGGATGTGTTTAATTCTCAGGTAATTGCTTTTGGTTGTGTATGTATCAGGTAATTGCTTTTGATTGTATATGTATCTTTTTAAGACATGTCTTTTTATTCCTGGCTCCAGCTGGCACAATAGGGCTATAGGATGTGTTTAATTCTCAGGTAATTGCTTTAACTCTACTCTGTTATTGTTGATGTGGTTATTTTATTTTCAGATTGTAGAGTTCATCTTCGTTCTACTGCCAATTGGTAGTGAAGCTGCTGAAATGCAGTTGATCCATCTAGGAGCTATCAAGCATGTTATAGATCTATTTTTTGAGTAAGTTTGACATTGCAATCTGCTTCTCATTAACTTGTCAAAGAGCTGACACAGAATTCATCATTAGGTACCCTTTTAATAACCTTTTGCACCACCATGTGGAGAACATCATTGGTTCTGTTTAGAGAGTAAGGTGGTCGGTGATTGGGCATGTTCTTGACGAATGTAAACTAGTTACAAGAATTCTGGAAGCTGAGAAGAACTCTGCTCTGTCAATAGATTTAACTAATGTACAAAATATTATCTCAATGCTTTCTTTGATTAACTCTCAACTAGTTTACTGGTTTCTTTCCTTTCCCCCTTAGATATTCACTTATTATTTTCCTTATTGCATACAGTATCTTCAGAGGGAAGATCTCCTCCAAGGATTGGAATCATTGGTCATGCTGCTTCTTTGTGAATCAAATTGACTGCACTCCAAGGTTATTAAGTCGGTAAGTCGATACCACCCTACTAGTGACCGACTTACCGACTAGTCGACTAGTCGGCTGACTAGTCGCCGACTAGTTGATAGATACTATTCACATGATCTACCCAACACAACACACACAGATGGCACATAATAGCATACACACACAGCCAACACAGACAATCACACACACCACACAACACCACACACCACCACACAGCCACACACCACACTCACACCCACACACACCACACAGCCACAGCACGTAGCTACGGGAGGGGAGCAGAGGAGGGCGACGGCGACGGCGAGCAGAGGAGGGCGACGGCGAGAGGGAGCAGAGGAGGGCGGCAGCGATGGCAGCGGCGACAGGAGCAGAGGAGGCGGCGACGACTGGGAGCCGGCTCCGTCGAGGAGATGAAGGCGGCGCCGGTGGGAGCTGCGGCGAGGGCGGCGATCTCGACCACACGAGCTCGCCTCCACCTCCCCGACCGGATCTATGTCGCCTCCATCTCCGCCGTCAGCTAGCTAGGCAGCTCCTGCCAAGGGAGAGGAAGGGCGGCATCGGCTGGGAGCTGCGGCGAAGGGCGACGATGGGCGACGGCGGCGAGATGGAACCTGGCAAGTCGAGTCGCTGGATCCAGTCACTCATGCTCCACCGACTTGTCGACTAGTCGATGACTAGTCGTCGACTAGTCGACGACTTAATAACCATGCTGCACTCTGCTGAAGGAAAGGGTAAAAGTCAGTATGATTGCTTTGAGAACGTGATTACACATGTGTTTAACTTCATCAGTGCTGCTTTGATATCTAAAACAATTAGGTTTCCCAAATTGATAATGTTGCATGCAAACAATCATTAGACCATTACCACCATATACCATCAATGATGAATGATACAATTTCTGTTGAGCTCCAACTTGTCAATTTTTACTCCATAGCATATACTGTATAGTCAACCTTACTCTGAAATTTTTAAGTTTTACGAATGGACAAATGACCATTGTTTATGATTAATTTATAAATTGAAACTTGTTAGTGATGCTACTAGTCTAGCGAAATTTTCTCCATGGTACTATTGCATGAAAGAAGCACACTGTGATGTTTCATAATTTAATAAATAAGGTTGCACATGATAGAGTTTTCCTCATTTTGAAGGAACCACTGTACCCTATACTTCCACTTCCATCAGACAATGATGCTATAGCTTGAACCTATGTCAATTTTTAAATACTTAAAAAAAATCAGACTATTATGTCATGCATCTTCATATAAGTTACTCCAGACTTCGGCTGCTTATCTTGCTTTGCTTTGTGTCCTACATTTCATGGAAAAAATTATCTGCTGAATCGGTGTTGTTTCTCTGGTCAAGTGGTCATAGTCGACCAACATCACTGCAGGATCGAGGTAGGGGCATCGACGATGAAGACTTTCAAGATAGGGACTATGATGTGGCTGCGCTTGCTAGCAATTTGAGCCGGGCTTTTAAATCTGATATTCTGAGAATGAGGATATTGATGTTGTCGATATTTTTCTTGTGAGCGACATTAGATTCGCTTAAGGTATAGTTAATAACTTAGTAGTCGTATTCTTTGTATTAGTCTTGGATTAGTCCTATATTGTTTTTCATTTGTATTTCATAAACACATGTGCTCTATGTACATAATAAACAAGTTTATCACTTGAATAGGTACAGGCTCGTGATTTGGAGGTGGATTAAATTTTTTGTTCTGAAGGCGCCGTCCGCCCTTGCGCCCTCTAGCCACTCGTCGCCTGATTTAGTTGTAGGATTTTTTTTTGTGTTTGCACATTTGTATGTGAATGCTAGATTTAGTTGTTCACTCGATTCAGTCTGCAACGAAGTGTCTCTTTGTTTCTTCTGGTTTTTTTAGATATTGATAATGTAATTCTACATTTGAAATGGCTTTACCTAAGATCTCAAACTTCTTATGAAAATATGTGGTACTATATCCTCTGAATCATTATAGTTTAACTAGCGATAAAATATTTATACAGAACAAAATAAAAATGGACGTCTCTAGCTCAATCTAAATACGTCTATGAATACGTATCTATATTTCTTGGCACGCAATAAAGCGTCACTAGGGGAGTAGAGATGATATGGAAATGCATATATGAAAGCGTCTTTAAGCTTATAGAGACGCAATCTAAACGACTCATATCATTGTAGATCTTTTGAACAAAAGCGTCTCTCACGATTTTTGACCGCGATGCGGGGAGGCGCTCGAGGCGCTTTACAAAAATGACTCTACGACGCTATAGAGATGATTAAAAACGTCTTTAACCTATAAAATAGACGTCTCTACAGGGCTTTTGTGTTGTAGTGTAGGGGTCCGGCTCCACCGGCTGGTTGTTGCCCTGTGCCATCCCGGTCGAGTTGTCGCACTGCGCCATCTCGGCCAAGTTGTCGCCCTTTTCCTTCGCCTCGCCCTCGACGACGCATCGGGGGTGGATTTGTCATCGTCGTCCTTGTCGTCCCCCTCGTCACCGTCGTGGCTCATGGCGTCCTCGTCGTTCGTCTCCACCCTCGCGCCCCCGGTCTCCTTCCTGTCGTCGCCCCCGATGTCGGGCGGCTAGTGCTCCCCGCTCACTCCAGCATTGGGCTCCGCTCAATCCGAGGAACCCGCACCTGTGCCCTCACCGTCACTATTCGGTTTAGAGGACAGGGCGTATGACCGCCCAGCGCAGCCTTCTCATCCGCCACGGGCACAACCTCCTTCTTAGCTTGCGGCTCAGGGTGATGCGCCTCCTTGCCACTGGACTTGGGGGGAGGAGACCGCCGTCGCCGCCGCTTTTGGTTGGGAGAGAGGAGAGAGCGAGAGTAAGAGGATAGTCAAGGGCGCGAAGGTCATTTCGCTTGCATTGAAAAGGAAATGAAAAGAAAATCCTTTAAATAACCCGGAAATAGCAAAATATAAAGAATGCGACAAGAGATGTGGTATATGATCTATTACATTGTTCTTCGTGATGTTTTGTTAATACAAACCAAATGTGTGTTACATGATCAATTTCCCTTTTCGTAAAATCGTATGTTCCAAACGAGCCTAAATTGAATGGTACTGTACATGATGAAATGTCTCTAGGTAGGTTTTCCAAAATGTGTATCGGATCTAATCCGCCTAAATTTCATCCAAGGGCTCTTAGTGGGAACTCACATGTTAACACGTGAAGAAAGGTTAATATACTGTACTTCCCGTGTAGGCTTTTTTTTGGAGGACTGCTTTGTTTTTTCAAGGGATGAAGATTGGATGACATTTACAAAAGCAAAGCATGATATGATGCTAATCCACTGTATCTGACCCTGCATTCTATCGTTTATGGCCTATAATAATCTCAAGTCCTAAAATATGATTATCCTGCTCGTTAATATATACCTGATCAAGTTATAGTCAACTCATTGATCCAGACTTTTTTTTTATTAAGGTAGCTAGCAACTTACACTATGCAGTATGCACCTCTCGACCGAGGTTAGGGCATGCATAGTTCTAGTATCTATTTTGATCATAGAATGAACTAGCAGAATTAATCTCCTACACAGTTTGCAGTTTACATTGGAACGCAAGAACAGACGGTTTTATTCGACAATAGCAAAACTTGTTGGCCCACCCCCACACACATGTTTAGTTCATCAAAACATGGCAAAAATGGTTAAACAGTAAAAGTGTGCGCTTAGGCCATATACAATGTACCGATACTAGCTAGCCTTTTTCCTCTAGCACCGGTGCTAGCCCGTTGCAACGAGGGAAGGTGAGAGTGTCAGAAAAAGGATTCCTGACACTGGTGTATTTACATATCCTAGCATCAGTACGTTGTACATGCCTAAGCACGCACTTTTATGCACTAATGCTAGCTCAAAAAAAAATGGACCCATTTACAAGTGAAATGAGAGAGAGGGAGAGAGAGTGTAGTGAGAAAAAAAAAATATTTTATTTAATTGTGAGTCCTATCGTCAAGAAAAATGTGCTAAATATAGTAGAAAAAAGACAAATCTAGTAATAGTAAAGTGGTAAATCTAACACTTGTGATATTGTACATGGCCTTAGCCTAAGACACGACTATATTGCTACACCAATCAAATGGTAGTCCAGTGGTTCGCTATTCGGTATATTCTGCATGCTACATATGGGTTGTGCGAATTGTTGCTAGTGTCATTCATATCTTAACCTGCACTCCTCAGATTTATGGTAGCTCTAATAAGGGTTTCTTACTCTAAAATAAAGGGCTTAACTAGTTTCCCTGACGGGGCCTTATCAAAGTACTTTAAAGTTGATTCATCTCGAATTTTCGAAATTCGACCACATCAAGCAAGCACTTTGCATATAATGACAAAGAAAAAACCCCACAAAATTTAAGGAAAAAAAACCCATTCTGTCAAACTTATACATTGTGAAAACGTTGTAAGCAACCCTAGCCCATTGAATCCCGTCCAAGTCCAATCCAATCCAATCCAACGGGACCAGACGACGATCAATTGGCAGGCACTTCAACCTTTTTGCCCAACCAATCCACAGATGATCTCACCACTTCGATCTCCAGTTTGGACTTCAAGAGAGAGATTAAAAGTGTTTGCATCAGAACTGTGCAGGGCAACCTTAAATCCGTGCCCGGCCAGTGGAATCACAGGCCTCATAACATGCTAATCATCATCCCCTTCGAACTCGACAAATAATCTGGCCATCTTTTGCTCGTCAGGCTTTGATTATCCGAGCTGATCTCCCTACGTGTCCCGACTAGCGGCGGCATGCCGTGCCGCGAGGGTGAAGCCCATGTGCGCGGTACTCCCGATATCTGAGCTAGGATCAATAGCCGTCTAAGTGCACCACGCGACCGACAAAAGCGTGCCCTTGAAAAGCGTCCTAACCCATATGATCAGGCCTAATCTTACTGTCATTTGGGGGTTAGTTAATATACTTCATGCCCCAGCCTTTGTGCCGACAGCTAGTATGTATAAGCTGACATTTGGATTTGGCATCTCTGCGTGCCCTGTCAGATTTGGTCATTTGGCAGCTTGAAGTGCGTGTTTTTGCCAGGGAATGGAGTTATCTTGACGTTAGATTTATGCTAAATCCTGACCAAATCCTCCTGTGACCATTGTTAAGTGGCTTGGATCACTTGATTGCGAAGTGGAATTATTGTTATGGAATGGGGCCAACGGTCAAACCGGTTAAAAGTGACTGTTCGAAAAAGTGGAATCTTTGGGAATCGTTTAAAACACTCATGTAGGAGTGTTAGAGGGTAAGCTTGCACTAGGTTTCATGAAAAATAGAGTTGCGAGGTAAAACTAGATAGAGTTTGAAATTTCCAGAGAAGGTGTGGGCATACGGCCAGGACTTGGGAAAATTTCTAGAGCAGCCAGACTAGCTATTTGTTGGCGGTCAGACCAGCCAGAGAGGATTTAAGCACCGGAAAAGCGGTGAATTTTGTGGAATTGTCCAAAATCATGGGATTCAGTGCATAGCTATTGAATGATGCATGTTTTGGCTAACATTGGTCAAGTCGCGAAGTACTTGTGCCCGTAATCGATTTCTTGGTTTATTACTGTACAGGTGGTTTGAAGTCAACTAGATCAACAACGAGGATGATCGGAACTAGGATAGGAAAGCTGAGATCCAGAATGATCGAGTGTGCCGGATGAAGTGGTTAGACTCAAGCGTGACGCAACATGGATAAGAATGGCCGAACGGGAAGTTCGGTGCAACGGGTTGCATCAAGTGGCCTGGGGGTCGGTGAAAGTGCCATGGTGGTTTCAATAGGAGTCGAATGAGATAGACTTGTCCGATAAGGTTTTCCCTCAAGACCTAACTTGCACTATAAAAAGGAGGGGTGCAGGACTTGCACCCATCAACACAAGCCTAGGAAAAACCCTAATTTGTGATTTGGGGAAAGTGGAGAGAGAGAGGAGGCTATGGTTTGAGAGAGATAGATTGATTGAGTGCTCAAATATTAAGCTTTTGTCCTCCATGGTGGAGTGACTGTAAACCAACAATCCATTGAATTAATCCAAGCAAATTTGCCCTAAGATGAGTTTTATCTTATTCCTGCTCTTTTTTCGAAGTCTTTGAGATTTTTGTGTTTCTAGGATTTTGATTGGGTCTTTTGCTGTGATCTAGCTTATTAGGACATGTGGAAATTGACCATCTTACATCTACGAGTAAGTTTTTGGATCAAAGTTTGTTTTTCAGTAAGTTTTTGGATCAAAGTTTGTTTTTCCCTGTTTTCGTGCCTTCTTGACCTTGATCAAGAAATTCGTGGAATCTTAGCTTCGATCGTCTTGATCGTCGATTGGAATAGGTTTCTGGCCTTCTTGATGAGCTATGTTTGAAATCTCAAGGGATTTGGATATTAGAATTAAAAGTTAAGTTGATTTGAAATCGTCTCGGGTTGATGTCCCTCCAGCCGGAGGTCAGATCGATTACCCAAGTGGCCAGACCCGCCATCGACGATCAGACCGGCCGAGAGGTTTTGTCCTGGAGGTTTTTCGGATTCAAAGGAATACTACCACTATGTTCTTGTGCTTTGATCTTCATAGCTACTAGAGTGAAGAAGAAGTTGCATACCGTTTGGTAGTGAAAAAAATAGGTGGTCGTGTTCAACCCCACTAAGGTAGCACGACCCCACACAAATGTTCCTCAGAGCACAATCTTCCGCAAGCACTAAAGCTTATTACAGGCCATAGCCTCAAGTAGTGGTAGCCTAACGGGCCACCCAGCACGACCAGTCCGTTTACTGTGCGCAGGTTGTGTGCGTCTTGCCGGCCGTGGCCGGGTGTTGACCCTAGCACAAGACGCCGCACTCTGTCGTGCGGTGGCTTTCTTCTGATGCCGAGCACGATTAAAGTCATGCGCCTATGCCTGTGCACCAGTGCCAGCCTCCCAGTCCCCGCACCCGACTACCTCTGCGCCTAGCCTCCTTGCACCCAACCTCTCTGTGTCCAGCCGCCCCACGCCCGGCTGTCGCTGGCCGTGCCTGGGCCGGCACGACACTATGCATGCCGTGCCTACCCATTGGACTGGGATACGGACCCAAGCACAGTACAGAAGCTCGGGTTGTGTTGACCCGACCTAGTTACAGTGTAAGCTATACTGTGTTTAGACTGGACCTTCAGTGCCATGTTTCGGGCCAGCTCGGCCCACCTGATCACCTCTAGCCTTAAGTGTTTCTGGCTCTGAAATTGCAGACCAGATCATCGCACTGGCTTCCACAAAAACTCCTGCATTCCAGCACACAACAGCAAGTGCTCCTTTCGTATCTATTCGTGACACAGCTGCATCTACATTCAATTTTGACACACCTTGGCTTGGAGGAATCCACTTGGGTACTTTTGTCACTGGCACATTTCTTTTCACGGGTGTAGCCCTCACTCGATGAACAATTTCCAGATCAGAGTGCAGCTTGTTAATTAGGCCCACAGTTGCAAAAGGGCTCTGAAACTCTCCCTCAGCCTTCCAACGAGCTGACCAAATGCCCAACAAGTAGTAATAATTTTTGCACTATCCCCAGCTGAAAGGTGCCACACAAATAGAAAACCCATTGCTTCGGATCAGAAATCCGTAATTTTGTTGGAGTTTATATAGGCTTGGCCCAAATAATATTCGTTATAAATCCTAGAAAATCTCAAAGGGAGGACAACAACTTATAAAGTGGAGTTAGTCTTACCTAATTGAAGCAAACAAAAGAAGACCACACGCGCTCGTTCGCCATGCCACACCACGCCATCGTCCGCTCGCGCGGCATGCGCGTGAATGGTGCAGCGATTTTAGGCCCGGTTGTGTACGGAACTGTAGCTTCTTTTTGTACCTCATAAACCTGCATGATGATATGGATGATGACATGGCATGCGGTTTCCAATTTATTGACATCCTCTCGCTTCAGACACACTCGTGAGAGAAAACCATTGTCCTTCGCTCCTCTGTGCTGTGTTGCTTCTGACTACTTCATCCCTGTGTCGGCGTGCATGGTTGAGGGGAGAGCAGTGTCTCCGAAGCCAGCGTCCCTCGTGATCTTGTACGGGTTGGGGCGAATCAGGTTTTTGGAAAGCGTTCGGGCGATTGCTCACAGCTTTCCTCATCATGGGCTTCGCGTCATCTTCATATCTGACTCTACCGCGACTATCGTCGGAGTGATCCTCTGTGAGTAGCGGTGATTTGCTTTGTCATGGCTAAATCTTACTTATTGGATTTTAGTCATGTGATGATGATATTCTCTACTGTTGTAAGAAGAATTCATGTGATAGGGGTGTGTGTGTGTGTGTGTGTGTAGAGAGAGAGAGAGGAACGTATCTAGTGCAAATGGGTATTTCAGTGCTAAAGTGCAAATACGAGCGACAGCCATCGGATCTCACGCGGACGCCCTGGATGCAGGCGGGTGGGATGCCCCTCATCACTTATGTCATTTTTCGAAAAACCCCCTGTGGTCTACATTGCTTCGCAAAAACACCCGCACCTCCAACACCCTCCCGTACCCCTTCGTCTTCGTGAGATCGCAGGGGGGCTGGCCTCACGCGCCTCCTTCCCTTGCGCTGCCACCCTCACTCGCCCACGTCTTCATGCCCCGACTCGGCTCCTGCACCGGCGCCGATTGCTCCCCTTGCGCCGCCGCCGCCGCCCCCGAAGCCATGGTCTCTTCTCCCTCTCCGGCCCACGCGCGACTAGGGTTAGGAGTTCCCCATCTCCGGCCCTCCCTGGCTGCGGCGCTGCCTCTCGGGCCCTCAGCCGGCGGCCGCCACCTACACCGCCTCTCCACCCCGACACGCCCACCTCTCCACCCCTCACTGGCCCCTGGCGCTGCCCTCATTCGCCCTCCTGGCTGCGACGGCGCCGACTGCTCCCCTTGCGTTGCCGCCGCCTGCCCTAACTCAGTTCTTGGCCTGGTTCGGCCAACGCCATGCGCTAGTCGGCTGCCCCCTCCAATCCGCCTCCGGTCTAATGTTTTGGATGATGTGTGAAATATATATCATGTCACTAAAATATATTAGGATAGGAGAGGTGCACTGATTTTGTATTTTCCAAGTTGAAACTGAAGTATATTAGGTTAAATTGAAACTGTAGCGACAACAACGAGAATTGTGACGCGGTGGACAATATTGTAGATCATACTTAGGATCTCGTTCTAATTTTTAAGTGTTTGTTAAGTCAGTCTCAAATCTGTATTTGTTCTACAACCTGAATGCCTGATCGAATAACATTGGGTAAATGGTAGAACGATAGTCTGATTTTGAGTTTCTGATTCAATGGAGAAACGAAGATAGAAAACCGAAGTCGTATCTTATTTCTAATCCATTTTTATGTCTATATAAGAAATCAGAAAAGTCGTATTGTATGATATGACACTAACTATCTTGATTGTTTCATTGTCGCTTCATTGTCAGGGTGTAGCATGCCACCAAGGAGGATAATATTCCAGCAAGGAGGCTATACCATTTTCTATGTTTCTGTGAAGCCAAGGAGTTGGTTGCAAGGATGCAGTAGGGATGACACACTATCTTCAAAGAAAAAGAGAACCAAGAAATTGACACTCAGGATGCTACTTCAAATTTCAAATGAAATCGGTTTATGAGTCTATCTATAATTTCGGGAACCTAATGTGTGTGTAACAAAACAATAGATGTTACTAGTAAGGGTGTTTCTGGTATTAGCTATTATGTTGGGAATCTAATGTCATCACAACTATGACAATGAGATATATTTTGCTTGTGTAATGCACGAATATTATCAGGCTCACTGTAGATTTGTTCTATTGCTAGTCTCAACAAACCTCCAATGAAATGTGTTTGGAACATAGAATTGCTATTAGAATGATCTGCAAATGTGAATCTTGTTTCTCAAGTGCAATGGAGCTTTGAAGTCAACACCGGGATCTTCTCCGTAATGGAGAATGAAAAGAGCCTTCATGTAAATCTATGAAATAGACAACGATTTAGGAAAGGAAGATATTTGAAGGGCACATACTTACATTTTTTTTCCTTTGTTACACATTCAACATGAGCATGAACTTGGAACATTTCTCCTGAGGTTTCCTAAAGACAACTCAAGTTCATACGAAGTTGTGTTGCTGCTGCTGATGTTTCCTTCTACACTCTAGGTAGCGTTTTTTTGCTAGCTTGATTAAGAGGGGATAGGATAATGAGGTGGCCGAGATAGCAACCTAACACTATTCAATTTCATTGAACAACCTGATAATTTGAGAATAACCAAGTCATACATTACAGAACACTACTTAGTCATCCCATTATGATTTACACATTTGATCTCAGTTAATTTGAACAAATAATGTATCAATACTCAGTTCAGCTAGCATAATTTGAGAATAACCAAGTCATACATCAATACTCAGTTCAGCTCGTAATTGCCACTTTGAAAGCATGTCATCGATAACCAAGTCATACATCAATACTCAGTTCAGCTAGCATACATCAATACTCAGTTCAGCTAGCATAATTTGAGAATAACCAAGTCATACATCAATAGTCAGGCATCAAACTCAAACTCAGAGTACAAGCAATATTACAAGGTCAGGCATCGAACTCAATTTTCTTTACAAGACTACAGACATCTTCATTTGCCATCTCGGGAATTTCCTATTGTAGCTCATCTGGAATGGCTCCTTGGGCTCCATTTGCCATCTCGGGAATTTCCTGTTATAGCTCATTTGGAATGGCTCCTTGGGCTCCATATCCCAGTCTAGATCCAGCATCCATTCTTTTGGCACCTGGTTATTGAAAGCATGTGAGACATTTCAACAACAAGGCTTGCACACTGAAAAGAAGCATCTTAGCGTTAGTGAACATGAAAGATCACTGTATTTAGCACATGAACACAATTCTCTAAACAGAAGAGGTGATCTCTTACAGCAAAAGTGTTGGCATGGAAGCAATACTGCAGCAGTTGCAGATTCAAAACATACTTTGTAGACATGAGAATCTCCATCTTTATCGCCCAAGGAATCAGTTTCCTTCTCCTTCATCTCTTGAATTTTTGCTTGTATGCAGCAAAATTTATTAAATTCACAAGTGGCAGATATCAGCAACCCGGCAGCAAAACTCACTAGATGTTTGCCTTCAATTATGGAACAAAGATTTCAATTGGATTTAACAAGTCTAAATAGTGGTTCAAATAGATCATCTAGTTCATGTATATGCGAGCATGAGCTATGTGCCTCTATGTTACCTATTTGTGACCACGTATCTACCAATTAAAAGTTGCCTTCCAAGCTAAACTTGGATTACCAATATACTTCAGTTTCAACTTGGAAAATACAAAATCAGTGCCATCTAGTGAAGAACAGAGCCTACCATGCAGGGCGGCGGAGGTGGATTGGAGGGGGTGGCCGACCGACGCATGGCGTTGCCGAGCAGACTAGGAACCGAAGTCGGTAGTGGCGGCGGCGCAAAAGCGATCGGTGCCGTTGTGCGGGAGGCGAATGAGGGTGACGCTAGGGGCCAACGAGGGGTGGAGAGGTGGGTGCGTTAGGGTGGAGAGGCGGCGCAGGTGGCGGCCGCCGGCCAGGGGCCCGAGAGGCGGTGTCGCAGCCAGGGAGGGCCGGAGATGGGGAACTCCTAACCCTAGCCGCGTGCAGGCCAGAGAGGGAGAAGAGACTATGGCTTCGAGGGCGGCGGCGGTGGCGGCGCAAGGGGAGCAGTCGGCATTGGCGCAGGAGCCGAGTCGGGGCATGGAGACGTGGGCGAGTGGGGGCGGCGGCCCAAGGGAAGGAGGCGCGTGAGGCCAGCCCCCCTGTGATCTCACGAAGACGAAGGGGTACGGGAGGGTGTTGGAGGCGCGGGTGTTTTTGCGAAGCAATGTAGACCGCAGGGGGTTTTCCGAAAAATGGCATAAGTGATGAGGGGCATCCCACCCGCCTGCATCCAGGGCGTCCACGTGAGATCCGATGGCTGTCGCTCGTATTTGCACTTTAGCACTGAAATACCCATTTACACTAGATCGTTCCATATATATATATATATATATATATATATATATATATATATATATATATATATATATATATATATATATATATATATATATATATATATATGAATGAGATAGGTGCATTTCATATTACTGTCATGCTACTTTTTGTAGTTGAAAATATGCCTAGTCTATATGTTGTTTTTTATACTGACTGTTGTTTTAGAAATTACAATAGTCACAATAGTGCACTTATATCTAACAAAAGTAGCAATCAACTATGTCAGATCTTCGTCTACTAAAGCCCAAGTGCATCTTGCAATTGTACACTGCAGTGTTCTCTGCTCTGTTTGGTATGAACCAACATGCGATACGCTGGTCTAACCAAAAATAAATCATTTTTCTCGTGATGCCAAGCCCAGCTGTCCTCCAACCTTCTCCAATTGAATGGAATCTGTAGGATCACCGCCACATCCATACTGTAAAAGTATTTTCTAATAATTTATCTTCTCCGTGACATACTAAAAGAATCAATTGTTGGAAATTAGCCCATATGAGTGAGGCTCATTTTCTATAATTTCAAAGCATATATAGTTTAGTACCATATTGCTAAAGCAAGGTGAAGGTGACCAATATATAAGGTTGAGTCCTTGTTACTTTTTGAAATATGTGACACATGGATGAGGGTGGCATGAGTAGAGCTTTGGCTAAACACACACACGTACGCACGCGTGTATTCGCGTATTTTCACATTGAAAATCGCAAGACTTGTGATGCGCAACCGTGCCGTGACGTGGCACGTCACTTGGTAGACCAAATCCACCTTGTTTTTGCTGAACCATGCATCTCTCTCTCTGTCTGTTTGAATGAGATTCAAATGTTTGAATTTGAGGCTTTATTGAATGTTGATGACATGCGATTACCGATGGTCGGGTTAAATGTGTCGATTATCGTGAGTAAATATTTATTTAATCAGTCAATTCTGTCTGCATCTCTATATTTATGCATGGAGACGTCCAGAGCATAGTGCGTAGAACCACTACCTCCATTTCTTCTTTTCTTCCTTTTGCAAACATGTGTTGTTGTATTGCGTCGTCTGAACCTCGTCGACTTTTCTTCTCGGCATGCACCGTGAAGAAGGGGAGCGGCATCTTCAAGCCGTTGCTGCCGTGAAGACCTGCACGTGAGGGGGGATAAGGTTTCTGGGCAGCGCACATCTACGTGACCACTCGCTTCGCTGATTCATCTATGTTTCTGCATTGCATCGAGTCTGCGCTGCTTCCTGTCCTTCATCAAACCCATCAGTAAGTCTTTCGTGTGACTGATTGACTTGTTTACATTTTATTTTTGTATATATTGTGAAGTACAATGAGTTGTCTGCTATTAGTACTGATTTATGCATCATTAGTCATTTACGATCTTTGCCTTCTATTAAAATCTGGAATTAAAATATTGCCCTCATTTTCAACATTCCAAAAACTTTATTTTCAACTTAGTTGCAATGCAGCAATGACTGGTGCTTCTGATGCTATAAAACCTGAGGGGTTTTCTGGTCAGAATTTTCGTAGATGGTAGACTAGAGCCAAGTTCTAGCTCATGTCTTTGGGGCTGTGGTGGGTAATCCATCTGCATTATCCATTTACGATTGACCAGTTTATGCAGTTCAATAATACGAACAACACTGCTCTTGGCTGCATTCTGACCATTCTGGCAGATCAGCTCTACGATGTGTATATGGACTATAAGTCTGCCACGGAGTTGAGGGATGCACTAGAGCACAAATATGCAGAGGCAGAGGCAAATCGCTGGCTCTACATGTGTGAGCAATTCTTCGACTTTAGCATGGATGAGGCTAAGTCCATAGTTGGACAAGCTCATGATTTCCAACTATTGGTTGGTGAGATTGCACACCTAGGCTGTGTGTTGCCTCCTAAGTTTGTGGTTGCGGGCATTATTGCCAAACTTTCTGTTTCTTGGTGGGATTTTGTCACTGGCTTGAAACACAAGAGGGAAGAGATTTTCGTTGAAGATCTCATTGCTACCCTCGATGTGGAAGAAAAGGCAAAAGCAAAAGATGCACTCATCACTTCTGATCAGAACAATGCAAATTTCATAGAGAAAAAGACTGTTGCAAAGTAGTACAAATCCAACAAATCGAACAAGAGAACTGGCTTTAAGAAGAAGGAAGCTGAGAAAAAGGATTTGAGAGACATCACCTGCTTTGTGTGCGGAAAAGACGGTCACATGGCAGAGGACTGTCACTTCCGCAAGAGCAGAGATGGTGAACAACCAAAGAAGCAGGCTATCAACATGATCATAGGCGAGGCCTCGACTTCTGGAGGGTATGGTAATTCTCCTGTTATTTTTTCAACATGTAAATCCACTAATTGGTGGGTTAATACTGGTGCTAATATTCACTCATGTTCTAATATTCTCTTGTTTCCTTCTTACTAGGCAGTAGGGACTTCTTCCATCCTAATGGGAAGCAGTGCATATTTATGTTCTTGGTGTTGTACGATGGTAAAATGAGGATTATTAGATCCTAAATATAAAATGAGGATTATTAGTTCCTCGCCATCTAGCCCCCCGACTTCAAGTGAAAGTAAGTTACTTGGTAAAGGAGTAGTAGATGATCTTACGACCACGAGAGGGTCGTGGAGAGATGGTCGAAGGAAAAACTCTTCGACATTTGTACATCACTTTGACTAGGAATATACTTGGTCAAGAAGGTTACTTACGACTATCAAATAGTCGTAGTATGGTGATCGGAAGTAAAATATTTCCGATTGATATTTTATTTGGCCAGAAAGGCTTGGCCAAGAAAGTAATTTTGCTTGAGGTGTAAAAACGAACCTGATTTTCTTGGGTAGACAAACTTATAGAATCTCAAACGACTCTTATATGTCTGTCTATTGGAGCGGTTCCCGAAACGGTGACAACCCTTGGGTTTCCACCCTTTCAACCCAGGCATATGGTTATAAATACTTACCGGGGGGGTGAGACTTGGGTTTCTACTTTTCCCCAAATCGCTCCCGCTGTTCATCGAGTTCTTGCCTTCTCCGCCATCAACCCAATTGTGCCTTCTCCTAAGACCTTCCTTAATCCAAAACCTCCCCTTTCTGAGAGGGATGGCTGGGACAGCTTCTGAGTGGGCCGAGTCAGAGATGGATGCGGTGAAGATTCAAGCCTTGGTCGATGCCGGGAAGATTCTAGAGAAGGTTCTTGTAAAGTGGATTGCGGCAGTTGGACAGCATTGGTCGTCGGGGGAGATTGGGCAAATCCCCATCTTCCAAGCATATTGTGAGTGTGGCCTTCGATTGCCTACTCACCCCTTTCTCACACTCGTACTCGAGCACTTTGGGTGGAATTAGTGAACCTCGGTCCTAATTCCATCACTATGCTTAGTGTATTCGTGTATCTGTGTGAGGCATACCTTGGAATTCCAGCAGACCTCGAGCTCTTTCAATATTTCTATGGAATGGCTCGACAATCTGGGATTGCTGGGAGTTGTGGTCTGAAGCTCCATGACGGGAAGTCGAAGGAGTATATTCAGATGTTTACCCGGTCTTCGTGGCCGGGATGGAGGAAGAGGTGGTTTTACTGGAAAATCACTCAAGATGACAGCCTTACTTTCGCGGGAAAGGCTGCCGAAAAGAATTCTTCCTGGGATTCATCTCCTAGGGATCTTGGTCGAAATGCTCCCTACATTCAAGCCATCAAGGACTTGAAAGAGGAGGGACTGACTGGATGGCATGTGGTGAAGGATTTCATCACACGTCAAATTAGCCATTTGAATAAACGAGTACCTCCTATGTGGAGGTACACGGAGCCAAAAGACCCGACCAGAGACTACGAGGCGGGTAAGTGAATCTTCGACTTAGCCCTCGGTTTGGTCTTTCTCAAAGTGGTTTAGTGAATGTCTTATCTGTTTGCACAGATATTTCACAAGCAGAGATCGACGTTCGGGTCAAACTTGTTTGTGAGAAATCTCCGCCACCTGGAGTGGCGGTTCCTCAAATCCTTGCGGTTATATCTGCAGAAGAGAAGATGGAGTGCCTAAAGGTAATCAAGGGTTGATTTTATCCTTAGGACTTTAGAGTCGTAGAAAGACTTACGACTGGTTGTTTGTCGTAGAAAACTTACGACTTGGTAGTGATCGTAGAAAACCTTACGATCAAGGAAATATCGTAGAAAAACTTACGACTAGATACTGGTCGTAGAAAATCTTACAACTGGTCAGCAATCCTTTTCTGTTTTTCTTACAAAAAGTAGGCATGGAAAATCGTCAGGACGACCAAGAGGTCGAACTGATAACCATCGGCGCAGGGATGACAGTGGAAAAAAGTCCAGCTCCTCCGTCTAAGAAGCGTCAACTCGTGAAAGTCGCCGACAAGGGAGGGGCAAGCTCAAGTTCTTTTATTTCGACGGATCTTACGCAAAATCTGCTCTAGATCATACTGCATTTGAAGCCAGGGAGGTTGAAGCAGCTGAAGCTAAAGAGATCGAAGCGGTAGAACCTCTTAAGCGCCAAAGCCCACAAGGCCAAGGTACCCTTCTATTATGACAAGAAAACTTTCGTAGTTTCTACCTCTCCTAGTTTTGTCAAGTGACTAGAAAAGGAGAACTGGAAGGACTTTATGTCTTTTGTGAAGGACAATCTTTGCTCTAGTAGAGCACGTGGTCGAGGAAAGCGCCGATCTTGGAGTGGTCGAGACCGATCTCGACCATCCGGAAAGTCGAGATCGAGAGGTGGCTCTTGTTCAAAATCCGACCGAGGGCGTGGTTGTGGCCGAGCCTATCCTTCAACTCGAACTCCGACCAGAAGTGGTCGTAGAAAAGAAGTCGAAGAAATCTTCCGTTGGGAGGGTGACTCATAAGTTCCTGATTAAGTCCAGAGTGCAGAGGTATATGAGAAAAACTAAAGTGTAAGAACAGCATTTACCTTTTGCTTTTCACAACTTAACGTGCTTTCTTTTTGTTGCTCTTAGCCCGACTCCTTCAGCCCCCGAGGATGCTTCTATTGAGAAGCCTATTGTCACTTCTCCAGCGGATGGAGAGATGACAACAGGAGTGGTCGAAGGATCACCCACTGCTCGAGTGGCGGAGGAAGTCGTGGCTTCTAAAGTGGTTGTTACAACCACTGAGGTAGTTGCTACGACCGCTGAGGTGGTCGTGGGGGCAGCAGAGGCAGCGGTAGAAGCCTCGGCGTGGTGGTGATGTACGACGACCACCTTGGGAAGGAAGTCGTTGAGGCGTACCTCCCGATCTCCAAAGAGAGCTGCGATTCTGTAATCAAGACGGCGAGTACTTCAACTTCTATGTTGATTTCTTTGGGTCTGCTTCCATCATGGGGTCTTCTGCTTTTAGATCTTGCGATCGAGTCCCTCATCCCAAAGATATTTCCAACAGAGGGGAAATTTTTGACAACGAGCGTCTCGAGAAGGTTTGGTGGGATCAAGTCGCGAAGATAGATAAGTTGAAGAGTCCAACGATGGTTTTCTCAATGTTTGCTCGGACGAACATGAATGTAAGTATTTAAGGATACTTATATGTGTGGTCTTCCCTTGCTTCTTACTGTCTTTCTTTTTGTAGAAAACTCTAGAACAAATTGCCACTATTGGTGAATATCACCGACAACTTGTAGAGCTACGACAAGAAAAAGCAGAACTGTGTGAACAGGCAGAGAGGTGGTAAGTCACTGTTATTCGTAGTCGTTTTTTATTTGACCACTTATACAGTGCTTATGGGGTTTGTCATGGAAAAACTCACAACTAGGTACTAGTCATAGAAAGACTTACGACCAATTAGATATTGCTCATGTCTACTTTTAACCTTTATAGGTTAAATAGTGACGAAAAGACCTTGGCTGACTCGCTCAATTATGAAAAAGACGAGACGAGAAAGCTAAGGGAAGAGAAAGAAGACCTCTTAAAGACGATTCAGGAGGGTAACTCTGCAACTTGAAAATTGCAGGGAGAGATAAAAAGTAAGTGCTGAACTTAAGACTTCTTATGTCGTTGATCTTTACCTTTTTAACTCTTACTTCTTTTTAGAAAAAAAGGACGAAATGAGAAGGCTCCAAATCGAAGTTAAAGATAAAACTTTGATCATTCACGAGATTTCTCGTATCGCTAAAGATAAAGATCAAGAGATTGAAAGGCTGAGATCTCGGCAAGCAGGTAAGCAGTTCTTTACCTGTAGTCCTTCACGAGTTCTTTTCTTATTCTAACTCTAATTTCTTTTTAGAAATTAAGCTTGAGCTGGGAAGGCTTGAAACTAGGGATCAAGAAAAAACCATGATCCTTAACGAGACCCTCCACATCGCTAGAAAGCATAAAGGACATCAAATTATGGGAGGAGCGACATGCTGAGACCATTGCTTCCCATAATAAGGAAATCGAGAAGTTAGATTCTCGACTAGCAGGTAAGGAATTCTTTACCTGTGAACTAGTTCTTTCCTCTTCTAGGAATTATTTTTGCTTGACTAGTTTTACCCCTTTCAAAGCAAGTAGTCGAGAATGAACAAATCCGCGAGGCTTCGACTCGTAACCAACAGGAGATGAAGTCGACGAAGATTAATCTTCAAGGCAACATCATGCTCCTGAACAATATACTTGGTGAGCTGCGTGGTGAGGGTAAAACTCCTCCAAAAGACACGATAGCTGCTCACATAAGTACTATTGGGGAACAAGTCGGGACTTTGCAAGAACTGGTGACCACCCTGAAGGCCAACCAAGCTGACTCGATAAAGGAGGCGGTCGAAGGTGCAATAAGTTATGTATTGGCAAAACTTAAAGCTCATGACCCCAGCCTTAATGTGCAACCA
The DNA here is from genome assembly GCA_036346405.1 of Phyllostachys edulis. Classification (NCBI taxonomy): domain Eukaryota; kingdom Viridiplantae; phylum Streptophyta; class Magnoliopsida; order Poales; family Poaceae; genus Phyllostachys; species Phyllostachys edulis. Next base: position 40,747,917 of record CM070555.1, on the reverse strand, counting down.
ATCGACACCAACTTCGACTACCATGAGGCAGAAGCAAGTCGTTTGATTGAAGAAATGCAGCCAGTCGGCAGGAAGGTCTCGGAGGAGATGCAACTGGGATCTCCCTCTTTAGAGTAGTTTGTAATAAAAACCTGTGAAAACAAGCTTTTGCTGATGTAATATATAATCCATCTTGTTTCCTGTAAATTATCTTGTCGAGTAGTTAGTAACTCAAAAGATAATTGACGAATAAAAAACTAAGAATTGAAGTCAAATTAATAACTTTATCCTAGCCCCCGACTATTTGCTTAGTTTATTTAGATAAACTAAGTAAATAGTGTTAAAAGGGTTTCTGAAAACAAGGAGGTTTGATTAACTTGTAGTTTTTTATCACGATTGTTATGCACTGGTCAAAAGAGTAGTAATGAATCGACTCTAGGAAGTTCCTTCTAGTGGGCAAGACCACGTACAGAGAGGAAAGGCTTCGACTAGGTGATATTACCATCTCCGATCAGATTAATTAAATCAAGAATGGCAACTTGAGTTAGGCAAATGTCTAGAGGACTTTAAAAAATTCGTTCGTCCTTCTTTGGTGGACTCGATAGTTCTGTCTTGGAAGCAAAAGTAGAAAACTGAACAATACTAGGAAGTTCCTTCTAGTGGGCAGGACCACGTGCAGAGAGGAGAGACTTCGACTAGATGTGTTTCTTCCTCCGACCAGTTGGGACGGAATGAGTATACCAAAAGCGGTTGAATAAATCTAAGAAAGTGCACTCTGCTTAGAGTATTTTTTCAAAATAACCGAAGAAATAAACTAAGGTGGAAAAGAGCTAGCTTTAAGAATATTCCGACCAAATAGAACCCGAGCACTTTGTATTGGCAGCAAAAGTGAGTAATGAGTCGACGCTAGGAAGCTCCTTCTAGTGGGAAGGACCACGTGCAGAGAGGAGAGGCTTCGACTAGGTGATGTTACCTGCCTTTCGACCAGTGTAAAGAAAACTGGAATGTAGTCGAAAGATTATGAAAGCACTACTCAAAAATAAGACAATAGAGGTAGAAGAACACGAGGCTTTATTATGCGAATGGTTTGTTACACATAAAACTTGCGTGGCGGTCGATGTTCCAAGAATTCGAGAGAACACGCCGTCTTCCATATGTCGTACTCACCACGGCGTGTAACCCGACCCTTGTGTAAGGACCTTCCCACTTGGGAGAAAGTTTATTCGATTAGACTTGGATTGGCAGAGCCTCAATACCAAGTCACCTGACAAAGAAGGTGCGAGGTTGGACCTTACGATCGTAGTATCTGCGTAGGGCTTGTTGGTAGACTACTGAACGGATTAAGGCTTGGTTTCTCCTTTCTTCGAGTAGGTTAATGTCATCCGCTCGAAGTTGTTCCTGGTTGGAGTCATTGAAAGTTTCGACTCGTGTTGACCGTATCTTTATTTCCAGAGGAAGCATGGCTTCGGCTCCGAAGACTAGAAAAAATGGTGTTTCACCAGAGTCTGACTAGTAGTCGTTTAACGCCCATATCTGAAGGGTAATTCTTGTACCCAAGCCCCCGGGCGCTTGACGAGTTGGTCGAAAACTCGGGTTTTAGTTCCCTGCATTATTTGGCTATTTGCACGTTCGACTGCCCCATTGCTTTGGGGATGGGCAACCGAAGCATAACATAACTTGGTACCCAATTCATCATAAAATTCCTGAAATTTTGCGCTCGAAAATTGTTTACCATTATCTGATATTATTCGACTTGGAACTCCAAATCGAGTAATTACGCATCTCAACATGAACCGCTTTCTTCGCTTCCATTGTTATCCGATTACGTTAAACCCGATCCATTTTGTGAGCGTATCAATAGCCACAAAAAGGAACTCGAAACCTCCTGGGGCTTTGGGGAACAGTCCTAGGATATCGAGACCTCAGGTCACAAAAGGCCAAGACAGAGGTATCGTTTATAATGCTTTTGGTTGGTGTATTTACTGCTATAAACGGCATTAGACACACTTTTAACCAACTTTTAGCATCGTGCACAGGTTGTTGGCGGTAGAAACCTTGTCGAAAGGCCTTCACCAGCCGCTCAGAGGAAGCATGGGTTCCACAGATGCCACCGTGTATGTCGTGAAGGAGTGTTAATCCTTCGCTCTGCGGAATGCATCGCATGAGCACCCCTTGAGTATCTCGTTTATAGAGGACTCCTTCAACCAAAGTATACATTTTGGCTTTTCGGGATAAGTGATCTGCCTTGGGATCGTCTTCGGGTACGGAACCCTTCTAAAGATACTCGTAGATGGGAGCCATCTAGGTATCCTCGTATTCTAGAGAGGCTGTCTCAATAGGAGGTATCTCTGGTTCTTCAACCAGGGACGGCTTCTGGAGTTGTTCCAAGAAGACTCCTTTTGGTACTACAGATCGGGAAGAAGCCATTCTCAGAACACCCCAACCCAACTAAGGCACGGAATGCTACTAAATTAAATAATTAAACGTAATTAAACTAAAACACCTTACAAAATTTAGTAGAACCTCCTTTGTATAGTTACCTATACAAGAAGGTTTCAACGAGCGATTATAACAAATAAAGATAATCTGATTGCATAATAAACAAGATATAATCAAAGCGGCTATTCGTTACTATGACATCCATAGCAACTAAACATCTAATGAATAGACCATAAGCATCCAAAATGACTATTCATTTATTACAGATTACTCCAAGCAAGCAATAATCAAGAAGAGTACTTTAAACAATTCATTCATCTCCTAGTTAATTTTTTTCTTTTATTCTATGGTGGGTAGTTCGTGCAAAAGTGCAAGAAGTCTAATTCTTCCTTTCCCCCATGCATGCCGATCTAGTAAAGGTACCTAAAACACAATAAACAACAAGGGGTGAGTCCAAGACTCAACAAATATAATAAATGGCATCAACAACATCCAAGCATGTAAATCATCAACTATACTTTACAAAACCATATATCAATCACCTTACACAGACATGCTATGCAATATGCTCAAAATGATATTTTTCCTTCTCTTTCCCTTTTGCATTTTACCGGTAATGCAAAGTGTGCATCGTCAATGCACACCCATGCTATGCCATCCGCACGAGGACCATGCCCATACTCCGCAAGTATGGGGACCAAAACCCATGCTTTATAAGCATGGGGACCTTTAGCCCGTCATCAACATGACGGGACCTCAAGTTGCTTGGTCATCACATGACCAAGACTTCAATAAGCCAACATGATGCATATGTATAAATTCTCAAATTAATACAAACATGCATCCATAACAACATTGCATATGAATATTCTATTCATACTACAAAAGCTCATGAACATCGACTTCATAACTATCAAACATCCATGATTAACACATAACACAAATCTCTAGCAACCATGAACATTACCAACTATGCCATCATCACAATTCATGAACACACAAATTCTCATAATATATATATCAAACATTGCCATTCAACCATATATATTATAACCATCATTATACTTGCCTTAACCGCGAGAGAGTGAGGGACACGCAGAAGGTGCTGCCCCCGGGACCAGTCCACCACCTGAGTAATAATTATAACACACGCTAAGATGGCAGTAGCGGACCAAAACAAAGTATACAACAACAATCACTAACTCGCAAAAGCGTCTAACTCGATCCCAACCCCAATTCCTACACGTCGATCTGTCCCCTCGGTGGACGGTCAACTTCTAAAATTCATATCTATTGTTACAGGAGTCCAATTAAGGTTTTCTTAGACTTTCTGGAAAGTTAATTAAATTCTCCAACTAAGTCTAGTTGGTGAACCTCTCTGAATCGGCCCAATACTACCCCTACCAAGCCAGTTAATAAAACATCGATTTCCCGTCAGGCTCTCTAGACAGAGCACTAAAAATACCATAACTTTCATTACGTGTATCCAAATATCAAGTTCTTGAGCTTTCTGAAAAGCTGAGACAATGATCTACAATTTTTATTATACTGAGCTTCTCTGATTTCCCATTTAACTAATCGTTTCGCCCATATTACTAAAACCTATCAGAACACCAATGATTCTGCAGAACAGTCCGACTAATAAAATCATAACTTTTGCTACATGGGTCCAAATTACGTGTTCTAGCACTTCACGGAAAGATGGCGACGTCCTCTACAATATCCTAGGAGACGTCTAGGACTAATTCTGCCGTTAAACATATCAAAACCTCGATTGTCTCTAATCTGTCCTGAGCAGCCCTAAATACCGACATCGCTAGAACGACTAATCAAACATCTAATCAAAGGAAAACGAAGGTTACCTGGGATGAGCTGCTGGAGATCACGAGCAGCCCGTGAACCCTTCCTCTTCCCTCTCCTCTTCCCTTCCTCTCCTTTCTTGGCGGCCACCACCTGTGAGACCTTCCTTCTTCCTCCACTTGGCGGTAGCAACAAGGATCTTCTTCACCGGCAGCGGGGGGGAGGAGATGCACTGTAGCAGCGGTGGTACTGTAGCTACAGTATATAATAGGGTTCCCCCCTCCTTTTATTGGTGGCCGGTCCCTCATGGGCCTCCTAGCCCAAGGCCTGAGGCCCATGTTGCCGAAGAACTACAGAAACCCCCTTTTTCTTATGTCTAATTTCTCTTTTGAACGCTTTCTTTCATAGAATAAATCTTAGTATTACACATTCGAGCAAGCTGGTCTGCGAGGAAATTATCCTTTCGAGGGATGAATTGTGCCTCGAAACCGAAAAAAATGCTTTTCTAGCTTACACACTTCCGATAAGTACCGAGACATTGTCAGGTTAGAGCACGGGTACTCTTTCCCGACTTGATTCACGACCAGTTGAGAGTCTCCCCTTACGAGTAGTCGGCGAATCGAGAGCGCTTTCGCAGCTCGTATGCCAGCTAGCAAACCTTCGTATTCTGTCACATTGTTAGTGGCCTGAAAGTTTAATTGTATAGCATACTGTAAGGTCTCTTTGGTAGGAGATACCAGGACCACCCTAGCCCCCGAGCCACTTAAAGTAAGTGATCCGTCAAAGTACATCGTCCACTGGTCGTGGGAATCGTAATGGGGATTCTGAACAAGTTCAGGATTTGTCCATTTGGCGACAAAGTCTGCCAAGATTTGGGATTTAACGGCCGTTCGGGACACAAAATAGAGGTCGAACTCCCCAAGTTTGACTGACCATTTTGCCATGCGTCCCGCTGTTTCCCTATTCTGGAGGATCGCTCCCAAGGGAAACTCAGACGGTACAACTATTTTGTGCGCCTGAAAATAATGCCGCAGTTTCCTCGAAGACATGAGGAGGGCATATAGAAGTTTTTGGATCTGAGGGTAACGCTCCTTAGGCCCGTGTAAAACTTCACTAACGTAGTAAACCGGTCGTTGTACATTTTCACGTTCTACAACCAGTACTGCGCTCACTGCCTGTGGCGTGGCAGCTAGGTAAATTAAGAGCGTCTCTTCTGGACTCGGAGAAACCAAAATAGGAGCACTCGTAAGATACCTCTTGACATCCCCAAAGGCAACGTTTGCCTCGTTCAACCACTCAAAATCTTCATGTTTCCTTAGAAGTTTAAAGAAAGGTAGTCTTTTTTCTCCTAGTCGTGCGATGAAACGACTTAAAGCCGCCATGCACCCTGTGAGTTTCTAGACTTCTTTCTTTGTGGTTGGAGGGCACATTTGGAGAATGGCCTTTATCTTTTCGGCATTTGCTTCGATTCCTCGTATAGATACTAGGAATCCAAACAATTTTCTTGAAGAGATTCCGAACACACACTTCTCATGATTGAGTTTTAAGCGGTGCTTTCTGAGGTTGTCGAATGTTTCTTATAGGTCAGTGATATGATTAAGTCTCTTGATGCTTTTAACGGCTAGATCATCAACATAGGCTTCCAGGTTTTGGCCTAGTTGAGATGAAAAAGTCGATTGCATCAAGCGTTGAAGAGAAGCGCCGACATTTTTTAGACCAAATGGCATTTTCACATAGCAAAATATACCAAATGGTGTAATGAATGCGGTCTTTTCTTCATCGTCTAGACACATATTGATCTGGTGGTATCCAGAATATGCATCTAAAAAACTTAACATTTCACAACCTGTAGTAGAATCAACCAACTGATCGATACGAGATAAAGGGAAATCATATTTTGGACAAGTTTTATTAAGATCAGTGAAGTCTACGCAGATATGCCATTTGCCGTTCGACTTCCTAACCATTACAGGATTAGCCAACCACTCTGGGTGATCGACTTCTCTTATAAAGCCTGCTTTAAATAGCTTGTCCAATTCTGATTTAATAGCATCTCATCGATCAGGGGCAAATCTCTGTAGTTATTGTTTTACGGGTACTTTGTCGGTCGTTAAAAGCTAGCCTATGCTCGATCACCTCACAGGGACTCGGGCATGTCGGATGCTTGCCCGCGCGAAGACATCTGCATTAGCTCAGAGGAAGGTGATGAGGTGTCTTCCTACTTGGGGTCGGAAGTATCCCGATGCAAAGCAGTCTTGAGGCTCCCTGCGTCGAGAGGAACCTCTTTGACACAGTCGTTCGGCTTTGGTGCGACTTTGAAGCCGATTTGTTAGTCGAAGGTGACTTTCTTCTCGAGTTGATATTTGACCAACTATCTCGAGGATCAGCGATCGCGGTATCGCCATCTTCTTGTCACAATGGATTGTGATTACTCCTTTGGAAACTGGCATCTTAAGACATTGATACCCATAATGAGTAGCCATTAAGAATTTTGCCAAAGTTGGCAGTCAGGAGTAAGGCGTTATATGCGTGTCGAAATCGACCACATCAAAGGAGATTTTCTCGTCTGAAATTACTTGGAGAACCAAATGTTAAAGGAAGAAACTTGGCCAATAGGTTTGGTGAAGACCGATGCGATCCATGAAAGGAGTATCGTGCGGTCTTACCTTAGTCACGGTACTTGCATCTCGTCCGGGGCACTCGTAAACATGATGTTTAACGAGTACGCCACCATCAACTAAAACTTCGATTGACGACAATTGTTGATGGTGGGTTCGACCACGATCGGATATCGACTGGTGGTCGAAGAATCGGGCGATCACCCTTCTCGAAGGAGATGGTAACTTCCGACCACTTGATAATTTATTGGCGAGAGGAGGGTCTATGGAGTTTACCTCACGTTCGGCAGACTTTAAATTTATCGCTTTGACTCGTATGCCGAGCGATCCCCGTAGATGTGCTTGATGGTATGTTGCGAATCACAGGCAGCATCTCCTCATCGTCATCGGCGACTTCGACCACTTGTTTGCCCTACACTCGAGAGTTGGAAAACTTCGGCGATTCTTGAAGTCATGTCCTTCATTTTTATGGAAAGGACACCACCTAGGCTTGTCGTTCTTCCGATCGGGGCGCTTACCTTTACCTCGGTCGGAGTTCGGCCAGGAGCTTTGTGGCTCTTTATCGTTTACAGCCAAGACCTCCTTGGAATAGTTGGCTTGAGGTTTTTGACCCTTCTCCTTATTCTTAGACTTCTTCGCTTTCTTATCCTTCTTCTTGCCACTTTCGCCTCGCTCTCGAGAGGTATTGTCTTCTTGATCAATGATGTTGTTCCACTCGACCGCCTCGAAAGCAGTCGCATATCGATCAGCCATCTCAAAGAGTTGGGCGATAGTAGTGGGAGGATTCAAAGCGATATCCTCCGTTATCCTTCTATTACGGACTCTTTGCTTGAAAGCCCTGATGACAAATGAGTCAGAAACTTCCGGAATTGAATTACGAACATGACTAAAGCGCTTGATGAATTGGCGCAAGGTCTGCGTGGTAGATTACATCTCATCGGTGCAAGTCGTCCTCCTTCCTAGAGGCGATTGTAGGTGCCTTGGAAGTTCGCCAATAGAAGGTCGCGGAGGTGTTGCCAAGAATAGGATGACTCGAGTGGTTGGTTTAGTAACCATGATCGAAAGCGGCACCATTCGAGCACAGTTGGAAGGTAATTCGCCATTACATGCTCTCCTCCTCCTCTTTGTTCGGGCAATTTGTTGTATAAATTTGAAGGAACTTCGATGGGATTTTGGGATTCATCGAACTTCTCCATATTCCTTTGGTTGAAAGCGAGGTGGCGTGAGCGACTTGGAGGTCGGCGAGAATGCCGACATCCGATAATGACTTCTTGGCGCCTTTGCGGGAAAGAAGGGTTGATATCACCGGTGATCGTATTCGGCGATACCCGATGTGAGTTGACCCGACACTGTAGTAGGTCTAAGTCCTCTGAGGAAAATACTCCTCATATTCCATCTGCTGCTGCTGATTTCCATATTGGAATGGTGGCGATCACCTCTCCAAGGGCTTGTTGATTATCGGCGTTCGAAGGACATTTCTCGAGTAGGAGATCGATCGCGACTTGTCTTTGCTTGAGATCTCTGGCGGGTATTATTCGAGCGGTAGTAGTGAAAGTTGTATTACTACGACTTCACGAATGATGTAAGCAAGGTGCTTCTAGTCTTGCCATCGTGGTCGAAGCCTTTGTGCGATCTCTTCGATGAAGAGGTCGTAACTTTGGCTTCAGGCGAGCTCTCAGTAGGGATCTCGAGCAAGTCATTGATGTCTTTGGAGCTCTTGAGCTTCCTCGATTGATCTTGGATCGTCGGGTAGATTTTCTGATGCGCAATTTTCTTCCATCGAATAGCCTCAAGATCTTCCGCCGGATCTTTGAGATTGCCTCAATGGAGTAAGTGTATGTCGAGGATTTCCCTCACGCTTATCAAAGTATTGGTTACGTCCGTCACCGGTGGTGCCCTTGCCATTGCCACGAGTAGCGTAGCATCGTGATCTTTAGGAGTGCCCTAGCTCGGTCTCTAGAATAGTGACCTTGATTTGAGGAAGGGCGAAGACCTCCCATTGATGATTCTCACTTGCGCTCGAGACCTCCCGCTTGAGGAAGCGGTCGAGACACCATCGGCGACTTGGAGTAATCTCCTCCGGGAAGGGAACTACGGGTTATAACCATCTCCGTCCACAGTGTGATCTGCAAAGAGATGGTGAATTTGCGAGAAAAGCATGCTGATCCGCTCTCTCTAGAGTTATCAGGAGAGAGGACCACCAGATCTTTGGTGAAGCCCTAGAATTGTGGCTTCTAGAACTTGTCTTACCAAGTCGGACCGCCTTAGGGGACTTGAACACTTGGAGAAAAACTCGTCGTGTTGTGAGCCGCTTTGGGTGTAGTCTTGATTGTGGTCGATTGACCCTTGTCCTTTGAGGAATTGATTCCTCTGTTGGGCGTCTTGTTGTGGGGATAAGGATCCTCCTCAACTCTATCGATGCATCGTCTCTTGGATCTGCGAGAAAAGATCTCGGAGGCGGCAACACCATCGGATGAGTCGATACTCGGTTAAATGTCGAAACCGGCATCCATGTCGACGTCTGCGTGTCTGCCAAGTCAAACCAGTTCTCCTCGTTCTATTCTCACGCCATGAGTGCATGAGATTTGGAAAAAGAGTATGTTGACAAGAGATTAGGAAGATCCCGATTCGGCGCCAATAATCGGTGTTTTAGAACCGATCTTACGTAAAGATTGTTTGATTAGGGGTCTCCTAGAATGGAATCCGAGAGAGATTGACACGGTATTTTATCTGAGTTCGGGCCTTCTCGAGGAGAATAACAACCCTACTCGTGTGTGTATGATATTGAGTATATCTTGTACAATCGGGAGAAAAGACTAAGACTATTACGAGAAGATAGTGTCTATCTTCCCGATTGCTGTTGTGTTCTCCGATTGCCCCCCTTTCTTCTCGATTGCCGCCTTTATATAATCGTGAAAGAGTAGCCGTTTCTCGGTGAAAAGCGCCTCATCATCAATCATAGCAGGCGCATGTTTGCGATAATCACCGGAGTGTTAACTCCTTCATGCCGCTGGCGATTATTTGTCAAAGATAATGGGGTATTACGTGCTATTACTCGTAGAATAACGGGTATGTTATTTGCTTGGATTCCTTAATCAATTGGACCCACTCGTCTGTAGGTTTTATTGATCATAAGGTGGTCGTAGCTGACCTAGTCGTAGAAGAGCTTACGACCATGGGGTAATCGTAGAATAACTTACTACTAGATAATGATCGTAGAAGAACTTACGACCATAAGGTAGTCGTAGCAAGACTTACGACTATGGGGGTGGTCGTAGAAGAACTTACGACCACCTGGTAGGCTTCTCTCTTGTAAATATAAGGGGTATACCTAGGGACCACAAGACATCATATTTACCCATAATAAGAATTATAGATAAAATATAAAATGAGGATTATTAGATCCTCGTCAGAACCAATATGTGATATCCCTGAGGAGGATAGCAATCTAGTCAAAAAGCTCCTCGTGAGGGCAAGAGACAAAGGGTTGAAAAACCTTTGGTGATGACTTTATTGTATACCTCGTGGATGATGTGCCAAAGACTCTTTCGAGAGGCTTATGCATCTTCGATGCCGACTATTGGAAAGAAGTAGTCCATAGTGAGATAGACTCTATCATGGCTAACGAGACTTGAGAGATCCTTGATCGTCCTATTGGATGCAAATCTGTAGGATGTAAGTGGGTCTTTAAAAAGAAACTAAGGCCTAATGGTACTATTGAGAAGTACAAGACAAGACTTGTGGCCAAGGGTTACACTCAAAAAGAGGAGAAGATTTCTTTGATACCTATTCTCCACATAAGCTAGACCGACCACCATCAGAGTGCTCCTTGCGTTAGCATCTTCCTATGGTCTACATGTCCATCAAACGAACGTAAAGACAGTTTTTCTTAATGGAGAGTTGGGGGAAGGAATCTATATGGATCAACCGGATAGTTTTGTGATTTCTAGGCGGAAAAATAAGGTATCTGATTATTGAAATCCTTATATGGTCCAGCGAGGCACCTAAACAATGGCACGATAAGTTTGATAAAACTTTGACATCTCTTGGCTTTGTTGTGAATGAAGGCGATAAATGTGTATATTATCGAATGGTGGGGTCAAGGATTGATCTTGTGCTGTATGTGGATGACATACTTATATTTAGAACAAACAACTTCTTTGTAATTGGCGAGGTCAAATCTTTCTTATCTCGATGCTTTGATATGAAAGACTTAGCGAGACAGATGCCATTTGAATATTAAATTGATAAAGAAGCGAGGATGGGATCACTTTGAACCGGTCCTATTATCTTTGAGGAAATCTTAAGCCGTTTTGGCTATGAGAAATGTAAAATTTCTCCAACACCTGTGATCACGAGCATTAAGCTTGAAAGAACCAAGGGCTAGGAAAATATCAATTAAGATTTTCTCAATTTATTGGGTCACTCATGTATTTATTTGGTGCCACAAGACACGATATTTCATTTGTTGTGAGCAAATTAAGTCGGTTTACAACTAACCGGAGATAAACACTAGGAGGCACTTGAAAGAGTGTTGCGTTACTTGAAAGGCACAATATCTCTTGGAATTACTTATATTAGATATCATACGTATTAGAAGGGTATAGTGATTCAATTGGTTCTCTCGATCTGAATAAGATCAAAGCTACAAGTGGCTATGTGTTCACTTTAGTTATTCTTTGCGATTTCATAGAGGTCTTGCAAATAGACCATATTACGAGGTCAACTATGGAAGCGAGAACTTGTAGCACATGACACAACCACTTTTGAAATTTGAATGGCTCAGATTTTACTGTTGGACTTGCCATTGGTTGAGAAACCAATATCGGCAATCTGATGTCTTGTGATAATCAAGCGGTGTTGGCTAAAGTCACAAATCACGAAGATAATATGAAGTCCTCCAAACATGTGAAGCGTGAAGCTTATCTGTCAAAAAGCGAGAAACTCGGAGTGATTGCTATGAATTATATTCCGTATTGAGAAAAATCTGGTAGACCCTTTTACAAAGGGTTAGCATGAAGCGATTCAGTTGCATCTATGGACATAGGAATAAGGCATATTGAGTTACAACATAATGGTAACCCATACCTTCTTGATCGGAGATCCGTGACTTATGCAATGGGAAAAACAAGTTGATGTTGTAACAAGAGTACATATCCATTGAACCCATGTCATAATAGACAAATTACTCTCGATTGTATGGAAGGTTGGCATAAAGCCTTAATATATTACATTGTCCAAATAAGGAAAATGTATTAACTGCGGGATACCTAGAAAGAATATATCTACTTGAGCCTAAATGTGTGTGCAGTTCACGAAAACAAGATATTCTCTAGAAATCTCATGGCGAGATAAGGAAGCATGACCATATAATGCTCTGTTTAGATGTGATTCATTGGCGACCTAGTATTAGTTGAGATTTGGTGATGTCGATCACGAAAAGTTGTGAATTCAAGGCATAGTCCATTCATCAAGCTGTGGGAAGATGAATCTTGTCATTCTCGGTGCAAGTTCAACATGTATGAGACTTACACTAAAAGATGGGTATATTACTTGAGTACTTTAGCACAATATCTTTGACATATTTTTGCTTCTTGCTTTAGAATTGGTGAAATTTGTTGGAAATTAGCCTATATGAGTGAGGCCTATTTTCTATAATTCCAAAGCATGTATGGTTTAGTACCATATTGCTAAGTCAAGATGGAGGTAACCAATATATAAGGTGAATCCTTGCCACTTTTTGAAATATGTGACACATGGATGAGGGTGGCACGAGGAAGGCTTTGGCTAAACACACACACGCGCACGCGCACGCGTATTTGCGTATTTTCATATGACTTGCAACGCGTGATTATGCCGTGACGTGGCGTGCCACTTGCCAAACCAAGTCCACCTTATTTTTGCTGAACCATGCATATCTCTCTTTGTTTGAATGATATTCAAATGTTTGAATTTGAGGCTTTATTGGGTGCTGATGACAGGCAGTTACTAGTAGGTAAATGGCTGGTTAAATATGTCAGTTATTAGTGAGTAAATGACTGTTTAATCATGTCAATTCACAGTTTGCATCTCTATATCTATGCTTGGAGCGTCCGAGCATAGTCGTGAGAACCTTGCCTCCATTTCTTCTTTTCATCATACGCAAACACAGTGTCGTTGTATTGCGCCGTCGAACCTCGTCGAATCTTCTTCTCGGCGTACATCATAAAAAGCGAGCGGTATCTTGAGTCGTTCTTTGCTTAGTGAAGACACAGCACGAGGGAGGAGGGCAATAAGGTTCCTGGGTAGCGCATATCTACGCGACCACTCGCTTCGTTGATTTATCTCGTTTACGCCTTTACCGAAGTCTGCATACGCTTCTGTCCTTCATCGGACCCATCGATAAGTCTTTCGTGTGACTTATTGACTTGTTTACATTCCTTTTTTTTGCATATATTCACAGTACAATGAGTTACTGCTATTAGTCTTGATTTATGCATCATTAGTCATTACAATCTTTGCCTTCTACTAAAATTTGGAATTAAAATATTGCCCTCTTTTTAGCATCAACCAACTCATTGAATCGGGTGGGAGGATCCGTTGCCTTAGCAGACGCCTTATATGAGACCTTCTCTCGGCAACCGATTATGTCCCCATATCTGGTACTAACTCCACCACCAATTCTTCGGCGAGTCCTTGTTTGGAAAGCATATTCCATCATAAATTGACTGCATGTCTTCGATGGCTTGCTCCGAATTCTGCATACCTTGACTCACCGGTCGGAAATAAACCGACTTGATAACCTTACAGAGGACATAGGGTGATCGGGCGCCAAGCATCTTAGGGCAAGGAAGGCTAAGTTAAATAGTTCAATATCTACGAAACCAAGACCCGATATACTTGGTGAGTCATTTATCCCATGCCACCCAACACGTTTTCCTCTTCCCATTCTCACTTCCCTTGTAGAACTTACGGATCGGGGAGTTTAAATGTTTGCATATTTGAAACAACCCAAAATTTCAGGTTTTCAAAATTTTGAAGCCTTTTGGTGAATTGAATTTCCTTCCTTTCGAAAGTTTCTCCTCAACCCGCTTTCCCTTTTTAGCCATGCCGCTTCCCCTTTCGGTAGGGCATTTCTCCTAAGCGCCACCCCTTCTTCTTCCCGTGTGTCACCGCCCTCGCCATCTCCATCTCCTCGTTCCCATATCGACCCGACAAGCCGAGCCACCGAGCCTCCACAGCACCTTCCACCGCCTTCACCGTGCTAGCTCACCCTACCACCATCCCTCTCCCAGCGCCGCCCAACCGCTCCCAACCGCACACATCGCCGCCACTTCTCCCACCGCCTCTCCATGCCTATAAAAGGCCATCCCGGCTCGCTTTCTCCCTCATCCCCCACTACATCACCTCCCCTTGCCCTCTCGTCATTGGCATCGACCGAATTTTGAAGAATCGCTGCTGCCTCTGTTTCTTCCTCGACGAGTCTTAGGTGAAATGCGTCACCTCCATTCCTCCCCCTCCCTCCCCACTCCGGCTCTAGCTCCCTCTTCCCCTTTCGCATCTTTCCCCTAACCTCTCCACCCTCCTTCCTCACCGGAGCTCGCCAGCACCGAGCTCCTCTGTTGCACCTCTCACAACCACAGCCGCCATGCTACCACAGACCACCCCTAGCCCCATCAACACCACCCCTAAACTCCTCTGCTTTGATGCTCACCGCCCCTCCTCTTGGCCGGAAGCTTGCTGGAGCACCATCGCGCCTCTCCCCTGTCACGGCTGTGCACCATTGCTGCCACCGCCCCACCTCTACACCTCCTCTACTCCTCCAAAACCTCAAAATGGAACCCCCTTGGCTCGTGGGTGCTCCCCGCACCACCCGGTTCCACCGCCGACCATTGGAGCCGCCGGCTTTCCGCCTCCACGGCTCGGGCGAGCACGCAAGCCTTCGGCCATGCGGCTCAAGCCGCTTCCGAGTTGGGCCAAAAGCCCACCTAAGATGTTGGGCTTAACCCAACACTACTCCAGCCCGACACTATGAGGCCATTTACTGTTCACTCAGTTTCAGCATTTTACTATTCATTATTATTCACCGAAAACACCGTTCATAAACCGAAACTCAATCAGTGTACATCTCTTTCAGAAACAATAAACCCTAATTACTGTTCACTATCTAAAAACAGTGATTCCTATTACTATTCACTTATCCATTTTTCGTCCATGAATAGTAAAATAGCCACTATTCTTTATCAAATATTTGTTAGCCTTCAAAACCCTAATTTGACATCTTATACTCTTTTAAATGCATTTCAAACACAGTGAATCCATTTCTCAACTCCGTTAAGTCCAATCAAGCAATGAGATAAATCTCCACCCTCCACACCACCTTTCTTTGTGTTTCTTTTTCAAATTCCTTTATCGCATGTTGTTCCCGTTCATTCCTTGCGAAGTCGGATTTTATTTAGATTATTTTATTTTATTTTGCGTTAGGTCACGACTTGACGATCGGACTCGGAAGGCGCGGACAAGATCAATATCTAGAAGACTTTGTGTAAGGAGGCAAGTCCCATTCCTTGATCATTTTGAGCCTATAATTCATATATTTATGTTATTACTTTTATTATTGTATTTGTGCCAACTACTTTGAATCTTGAAATAATACTTTGGATGCCATGATAATTAGATAAATCTTATTACCTGAGACAAACCCACCTAGCACTTGTAGGCCATATTCACCTTGACAAGTATACATCCTTTGTAAGCCATATTCACCTTGACAAGTTCACATAAAATGTTAGCTATATGAGTAGCTTTGTCACATAATGTGTTTATAAAATTATCAAAAGAGTATTGACTGTTCACTAATGATTTTGGAGGAGAGTTGAGGGTTGTGTCCAGGAAGTTGGACAACCCAATAGACTTGTGTTAAAAGTGAGTCGAAGGTGGGGCCAAGAAGGTAAAAACCACGAGTTGGTTGTCGGTCTATTTTCCCGCTAGAGACAAGTAAGGACAACAACCTTGTGCCAAAGTAGCGGAACCTGAAAACCGCTCAACCACGGGTGTGGTCATTTATTCCTAGCTTAGTACCTTTGCTCTTAGATTGAATATCTCTGACAACTAGAGTGGGGCAGAGTGGGCCTAAAGGGACACTAGTTAGTCTACACAATGTAGATGCTTGTCGACATTGGGCCAATAGATCCTTTGTGGTCGGTGGAGTCTCTAGGAATGTATGGTTCATCACTTATCGGGTAGAGGCTAAAAGAATGAAAGTGTGAAAAGATTTTGTTATCTCAACTCGGTCACATGCTATCGTGTTGCGTGTATAATTGATCTGACAGTATAAGTTTGAGATATCTTGTGAGTAAAGTCGAGCAACTCTGGAGTGTACAATTAAAGGTATTGAATCGTCATGCTTCGATTAATGAAGGCATGTTAATAGGTGATTCGATTACATGAGGCATAAGTAGAGATCTTGAGATGTTAAGTTAGTAATTGCAATTGTTGAGAAACCCCTGATGTTATTATTTATTATTGTTTTATCGTTTTAAAGATAAACTGCTTCAAATACAAAATACATCCACATACGCTGTTAGGGTAAAAGCGTACCATTTCTTTGATAATCCTATCATGTAGTTAATTAGGATTTTCATGCGGCTTGTTGAGTATGATAGTAGTACTCATTCTTGCAATATCTACAAAACATCTCTGAGAGAAACACAGGACAATCGAGAGGACCCTTGTGAGCGAGGATTTTTGGTCGACCAGCTCAAGCGTGCACGTAGTTCGAGTTCTTTTGTTATGTAATACTTTAACTTTGGGCTTGGATGCGATGTCGATATTAAAACGGTGTTAAGCCTTATCCTTGTGTATTAAAATATTGGTTCTTATCGTGTCGAAGGCTTATTTGAAATGCTACTTACTTATGGCTGTACATCCTAGATGGTTGTGAATAGTTTATGATCCCGAAATTTGGGGACATTACAATAATCCCCTCGGCAAGTGGAAGCACTCCATGGAGAAGGAAACAAATTTTATGGCAGCGACTCTGGATTCACGATCGTAGCAAGTGTTATATAGCATATGTGAGTTTGGTTGGAAGCTTCAAGTGCATCGGACCGGTGCCATATAGCTTGGTGCCACAAAAATCCCATGGAGTAAGTGGGGATCGCTTGAGCCACCAACTTGATAAGCACCTCCTCCTCCTGTTGACAAGGTTTGCTCCAACCAGCCCTAGACTTTCTCCCATACACGGTCCTTGGATATTTGAAAACCCCTCCTTTGTTGGGGGCATATCTAGTGCACATATGCCATTTGGTGCACATATGGAAAAACTTTTAGTTTAGGTATCAAATTAGCATAAAAAATTCTTTATGCACATATTAGAATTTTTATGCTAATTTATACCTAAACTAAAAGTTTATATGCACCAAATATATATGCACCTCAACCTCCTTTGTTTTACCAGCACCTGTCGGGAGACACAGGTATCATTCATTCAGAGATTCATTGGCAGTATGTGTTATAGTTTTAACCTCATCACGAACCTCCTGCACACAACCCTTGCTAAAGAAAATTGACGATTTTGCAAGGTTTACCTTATGTTCCGACGCATCACAATAGTTCGCCAAAGATGTCTGAACCCATGATGCATTTTCAGCTGAGGTTTTAAAGAAGAGCAAGCTATCATCAGCGAACAATAAATGATTTACTAGCGGCGCCGTCCCTGCGATTTGTATCCCTTGTACTCTACCGTTAGTCTCTTCTCCCTTAGGCCCTGGTTGGAAGGCTAGTTTTGGGCCCAGAACCGGTGTAAACCACCGGCCCGGAATAGAATTGGTATCGGATTGTAAAGGGCTGATTGGGTGGGACGGTAGTTGGAACAATCCACCTGGAAAGCCCATTTACAACCGACAAATAAAAAGCATCTCCTCGGGCCCCTTTTTTTTACGGCCGATATCAGGAAGCCTCATCCTCCGGTCGCCGCCGCCACAACTCCCGTCGGCTCCCGCCCCTCTGCTCCCCTCGTGGCAGCGGCTGCCTCCGCTCCACCACCCTCTCGCCGCCTCTCCTCTAAGCAATCGCAACTAATCCAAGTGAACGATGAAATAGCAAAACTAGTTTTCCTCGTGAAGGAACTGGCAAAAATAGTACCACGAACGTGCCACCAGGCGACACATACCCCCTTGGATCCCCTACCACGGCACAGACGGTGGCTGCCCCGCCACCTACTGCTCGATGGGTGTGCGGCGAGGTCGGCGAATAGGAGCATGCCATGGATGCGTCATGTTTGGATCTGGCAGGAGGCACGTGTAGCCTGTCGACACATCCGTAGTGTCATTTTTATCAATTGCTCGTGAAATGCTATTTTACTATTTCACGCTCTCCGCATAACATTGGTTCACCATAATCAGCCATGAGCATGTGCTCGACAATGAGCTCAACTAGTCCGACAGAAGCCATGGCACCAAATGCATCGTGGCGTCTGTGATCGAAGCTTCGATTTTTTAAAAAAATAATCTATTTTTATTGAAATTACGAAATATCTTGTCTTTTTTTTGTCGAAATAATCATCAACCGTCGTCTTTAGTTAGGCGACTTACTCATAGTCGTCCGACCATTGGGCGTTGGTCATAATCGTAACCACAAAGTGCCAAGCGTTAAGTTAAGCACAGTAGTTGAGCAACTTTACTAAAGTCGCCTAGTGGTTAAGCGACTAAGTATAAGTCGTCTAACCACGGGGCAATTTGAAGTATTAAATCGCTATTTAATAGATCTGGTTGGAATAATTATGTGGGAATAAATGTTACATTTTGTAGGTATTACATTTAGGAAGTCTGTTGTAGAATGCTATTTTTTTGGAAATAAAGGGTGGTGACAAGGTTGGTTGGTCCGTTTGTGATTTTAAGTAGAATCTGAAGATGCGAAATTTGTGAAACTTCTTAATAATATTTTGTGATCGTTGTATGTTGTTCTAGTCGCTAAATTTTGAAGAATTTTGTGAGGGCGATGGAGATAGCAATGATTAAGTGAAATGCGAAGGTAAGTGATATTGCGATCGCTAGAAAATTCATACGATGAACTTTGGAGAAATAGTGCAGCGATATCGACAAATTGATCCGACAAGGGTTACATGGCAAGCGAGCTAACGAATCAAGGGCGGTACATGCATGCCTTTAGAGAATTAGAAATACATGGGACATATAGGCGAAGAGGTCGGACTTATCGGTGTTTTAGGGCCGAACTTACGTATAAATTGTTTGGTTCGGGGTTCCTATGCTCAAAATCACCTAGAGAAGGAGACACGGGGATTTTATACAAGTTGGGTCTTCTCTGAGAGAATAACAACCATACTCTGTGTGTATGTATTGAGTATCTTTGGATTACAATATCGGAGAAAGATTAGAAAGATCGCCTTGTGCTCTTACTCCTTCTCTCCTGGTTCTTTTGATGATTACGCCTTTTATAGTACTCGGTGTCTTCTTTGTTCTTCGATCCAAATGGCGCCTTAATGTTCAGTTATGGAGTATTCTTTGGAGATTATTGTGAGAGAAATGCGTTCCCACGTTGCGAGGTAGTTATCACCATGATAGGGAGTTAAATCGTGCCATTATTCGAGAGAATAATAGCTTGGTTTCTTGCCCATATCTTTAAATATGGTCGCGGAAGATTCACTGATCGACTAGGCCCACATGCTGTAAGCCACATCGACTAGAGGCGATCGTAGAAGAGCTTACGACCACGGGGTGGTCATTAGAATAACTACGACCATAAAGCGATCGTAGAAGAGTTTACGATCAAGACATAGTCGTAGAAAAGGCTTACGACTATAGGGTAGTCGTAGAAGGGCTTATGACTATGGGGTAGTCGTGAAAAACTTCGACCTCCGGCTTCTCCATTATGAATATTAAGGGTATACTTAAGAACCATATGGCGTCATTATTATCCATAATATGAATTATAGATAAATAATTAAATGAAGATCATTATATCTTCATCGGGACTCTTGCATGGATGGGGCCATTTACCCTTCCTTCGAGCTCGGTGTTGTACTCCTCGCCGTCGCCTTGGCCTCGGCGCCAATTCCCTCCTTTTCTCGCGCTCTCTCTCCAGCCTCGCGCTCTCTGCGCTTGCGCCTCTAGATGGGCCTCGTCTCCCTGGGATCGTTGGTTGTGCTATTCATGCTGCCTCCTCCTCTCTCTCTTCGCGGTCCACAGCATCACACTTCTCATGATCAAGAGTCCTTTGGTTGTTTGGGTGGATCTCTAGAGTCGATCCTTGCATAGCCACATAGCAGATCCGGGGGCTGCGGATGGGCGAGGAGGTTGTTAGTCTTGATTTTGAAAGAAATGGTGGGAGAACATAATGCTACATGTTTTCTTGGCTCTGGATAGCATCTTGTGTCCCCAGCGGCGGTCGGGATAGTCATTTGAGTGGTTTTGATCGGGATAATCATATTTGGTATGTTCTTAGTGGCACCAAAACACTTTGCTCGAACACAATGGTAATAAATATACACTTTCATGAAACCTAAGTGGTAAACACATAATTTTCCTACAAAATGCTATATTACGTTAACACAGTATAGGTTGCTATGGATTGAGAAATACTTAAAACATCATCGTTACTATGCATATTTATAATGGGTGAAACTTTGGGAAAAAAAAAATCAAAATTTCACATGTTTTGGAATCCTATGGGTTTGAAATCATGCATTTGTGATTTTGTCTTAGTATTTTATAATTCCTTAATCCAGCAAAACTATTAATAAAATGTTATCAATTCTTTATTGTGCAAATAAATACATGTATTTAACATTCTATAAACTAGCATTTGCGAATACGGAGTTATCGACATGTTTCTAGAATACAAAAGTAACACATTATCGTTCATCAAGCCTAGGCGTAATTTGCTAACAATATGTCAATACACATGATTTTGCTTGCTAACCTACCATGGTTTCAAAAATACGCATACAAAATAATGTTAAAGACTCACGATCGTCTTAAATAAATCTGAACAAACTTTTTCCTCCTCTTCCTCTTCCTCTCCTCTCTTTCCCTCTCCCTCTCCTTCTCCTCTCTCTCTTCTTTCTTCTTCTCGGCCGTCGCTCTCTCAAATGGCGACTGTTCACGAGCGGCTGCGTACACGTGGTATAAAAAGACCCCAAGTCGCCCAACGGTTGGGCGACTAGGGTTCAGCGTTTGAGCGACATTTGTCCTTGTCACTCCACCGTCTGGCGACTAGGACCGAGTCGCACAACCGTTCGGCGACTAGGATTCAAAAGGTCGATCGCTTCCTTTGTTAAGTGACTTGGACATATGTAAGCTCACTGTTGGCGACTAGACCAAGTTGCCTAGCGTGGAAGCGATCGTGGTTATTTTGACAAAAAAAAAATTAAGTACTATTATTTCTATAATTTTGAATAAAAAATAGATTATTAAAAAAATTCGAAGCTTATTCATAAGCTCTTGGCGTTCTCCTGCTGCTGGATTTGCCGCGGACGACGACATGGAAATCGATCTCCAGCGTCAGCTGCGAAGAGGACAGCAAGATGGTTGTGTTGTGTTGATTTTTTCCAGGTCCAACTTTGATTTAGCGCTCAAGTTTGCTTTTATTTTCCGTTAAGTTCGTTGCATGTTTGCACAACATGAGACAGCAGTTTCTAGATACCAGTAAATTACAAGCGAAAATAGATGCACCTTAAATCCTAGTGCACACGGAGTTACATATGTTATTTAATCCGGTTGTTAAAATTTTCCAAGTTGCCAAGCAGGGAATTGAAGACACATGATAATCCTCAGCACACGATAAGAACAAATAAGGTGAAATAGGATCACCTTGCGTTATGCCCCTGTAGGTTTGAAGTTTGAATACCTCCAACCGTTCACCATTAAATAGTACTTTTAGCATCACCGCCTCCAAATAAATCCATTCGACTCGGTCATAAGCATTGGCCATATCAATCTAAGATCACAGTACGAATTCCTTTTTGCTCAGTTGGTCCGCATATAGTGAAGGCTGAAATTCATAAGCAACTAGAACATTGTCGGTAATAATTCTTCCCGGGACAAATGCTGGTTGCTCCTCGGAGTTAATATCCGGAATAACCGTTTTCAATCTATTAGCCAGTGCCTTGGATATGATTTTATATACCACATTGCAAGACTAATTGGCTGAAACGGGCTCAGAGAGACTGGATTCTGCACCTTTGGAATGAGAACAATTAACGTACCATTTATATCAGTCGGTATCTCCTCTCCACTGAGAACTTTCAGCACCATCTGGTCAAATCCTCCCCACAAAAATCCCAGTTACGCTGGACAAAAATGTGCCGGAAAACCATCCGGCCCGGCGCCTTCGTAGGGAACATTTGAAACAAAGCCATCTCGGGCTCGATCAGCTCTTCTGGGGTCGAATTCAATATTTGGTGATTTTTAAAAACAATTGTATGTGTTTTAACGCTAATAATATTTTAGGGCCGCGAGATGTAGCTTACCCGGCGAGGCGGAATCCACCCTTGCACCACGAGGAACTGGTTCATCTCCTAGTCACCGTATGTGGTACTCGGTCCAAGACCAACTGCATATTTGGCGTCCTCGGAGCATGTCTGATGAGCACATGTCGGCCGTCTATAGCTATTGCCACGTGGGATTTTTCTGGCGTGGATGAAAGAATAAAGAGAGAAAAAAAGGCATCTACAATTACATAGTCATTATAGCGCGAAAGCAAGCATTAAAGATTGTGTGTTACATAAAGACAATTAAAAAACCAACGATAAATGCATCTAATTGTATGAAATTTGTCTTTAGTCTTTGTCTACAAGTAGCGTAAAGAGTTGTTATAGGCAATATTATCTATCTGGTTGTACATGCGCCGAGCCAGGCGAAAAAATTGCGATAGACCCGTTGCCATGCCATGTAAATATGTAACTAGGAGATCACCGCGGGACTGCACGGACGCACGCGGCGCGTGATCGAAGGCGGGACCCACGGAGCGGAACAGGATAGGCGCGCACGCGGCTGCAGGCCCCACTGGCGTGTGTTCTGCCGAAGGCGCACAGACGCATGTCGCCGAAGCCGTGGACACGACACGAGGCTGCTGGGCCGAGCGGACACGCGAGCGTCGTCCGCTCGTATCAAGCGCAGCGCCTCAGTTCAGATTGGGCGGCCGCGAGGCGATCTCCGTGCGATGGGAGGGGCGCAATTTGTGGGCGACGTGGCCAGGACCACTGTTCGACCGTCCACCGGCTGTTAAGATATGTAATTCATCTACCTCCCTGCACTCGGACCAATCCTGACGATGCATCATGGTAATCCTGTTTCTAGCCCGCCTCCTGTTCGCCCATTGGTGAAAGAACCTTTGTATTTTTGTCTTCCTCACGCGGCCATGATCCGAGCCCGCTGCTTCTGCGTAGCCTCGCTTACCAGCCTATCCATGTCGCTTCTTTTTTATGCACCATCCGATTTTGCTCCTTTCGTTTCTCGCCGCTTTGATTGCTGCGCATTGTGTCGTTGGATCTTGCTGTTGTGCTGTCAGCCGTTCGATCGTCTGGGGCGTCTTTCGTGAGCTTAGTTGTTTTGAATTTTTCTTGTTTTA